>CM026072.1:22083041-22683041 GCA_014839685.1 Anableps anableps | reverse complement strand
CCAGACGTCTGACGTAGTCGTAGCTTCTCCCTTGCGAGGCGATTAAGGGTTTCTCGCAGGCAAGTTAGTTTAATATGTCTATATCTGTTGGATGTTGCTGTGAAGGCAGCTTGGCACAAGGGGCAGATATATTTGTCACCAACTTTCTTCTTGCCTCCATATATTGCATTTCGGACACAGAAACGCAAATGCCGAGCTCTGTTATAGGAATACTTGAAAAGCCGGGGACATAAAGGACATTTATATAATGAACTGGTCTCATCTGTGTACAAAGCAGCCACGTTTTTCCTCTTGTGCACATTGTAGATGTGTTTTTTGGTCTTTTTCTTAGTAGGAAAACTTTTGCCACAAAAATGACAGACATTTGTTTTGGAGATGTCAAGAAGCCTGACGTAACATTGCGTCATACTTTTATATGAAGTGTTTTGGGCCTGGTCTTTCGGTGTTGGTCTTTTGGATTTTACAATAACAGGGTCTGTCTTTTTAGCTGAGAGAGACTGCTTACACCTACCAGGAACTTTTCGGTGATGATTCAAAGCACCAGACTGTGAAAAATACACACCACATCCACTGCACCTATATGGTGTGCGACCAGTGTGATCACGCATATGCCTGACATAGGCAAGTATTTTGGAAAATATCAGTCCACATCTATTGCACTTGTAGGGACCACAGTTTTTCTTCCTCTGTGAGATAATCTGACCACACAAATGCTTTTTGTCCTGTTCATTTTTCATCAAATAGACGTTACACTTCTTGCAAAAGTCATAACTTGGCATTGGATGACAACAGTAGTGGTGTTTGATTAGACTATCTACACTGTTGTCTGCGTGTAGGCAATTAGCACAATTGTAGGTGCTGCTCATTTTATCTGCTGACTCCATGTTCATTAATACAACAACAGGATGCATGAATGGTCTCGTACGTACAGAAGACGTCAGTTGAGGTGCAGGGGGCTCGTCCACTGGGTCCTTCTCAGGTCTTGTCCCTGGCGTTTCTTGAAGCTGATATGACATGTCGGACGTTTCGACATCACCACATGAAGACTCATCTCCAGACAGAGGCTCCCCATACAATAAACCAGGTTCTGACAAGGAGAGGTTCAACTTTTCAAATGAGTCCTTTGCATCTTCAGGAAAATCTACACCGTGTTCAGTTTGTTCTTGAATTGTAAAACTTTCATTTATTGAATGGTGGGGATCTGGGAAGAAGGCTGAATTTGTATTCTCCTCTTGACTTATTAATTGCTCTTCAGAGAGTGAACTGACATCAGTTGCTGCACCTGGTTGTAAACAAGACTTTAAATCACTGAAATCTCTTTGTGTGTTACTTTCAGTTTTCAAAGCTCTGGTAATACATTTTGGATCTGTATGGGAGGTAGCATTTGCATTCTCAACTGGATTTGCACATTCCTCTGAATGATAGAGAAGCACCTCTGTGTTCAAGGCATTTGGGTGCAAGGGCTCTGAACAATTAATGATATCACCATTATCATTAGAAGCAGTGTCATTAGTGGGCCTGGGACTAGATTCTGGACTTGAAAGCAAGTGTGGAGCTTCCTTGTCTAGTGGGTTTCTCATTTCTTGATCAGTATGATAGTCTGTGCCTGAAGTATTTTGCTTTAAAGGGAATTCTGAATTTCTAACAATATCATTAGTATCAATAGAGATATTGTCACTTGTAACAGTGGGACAATAGTCTTGACTTTGAAAGTTTGGAGCAATCTTTATTGGTGGACTTTCAGTTTTGTGTACTGTTTGCAAATTTGTGCCTGAATCATCTTGCTTTAGTGGGGATTCTGGATGATCTTCCACACATTTATGGTTTTCGTCACCAAGATAATCAGAAAAGCAGCCTTCAGTTACATTAGGGGTACAACCATCTTGGGAGAGGATTGGGGTAGTTTTTACCGGTGGCCCCTCCTTTTCCATTTCTACAGTAGGATCAATGTCAATACCTAAAGACAATGGTTGCAAGGAGGAGGTTACATGAATAAAATCCTGTTCAGAATTCTTCAAAATGCTGTCATTGATGGTAGTGGGGCCAATACAATCTGGAACTTGGGAAGGCATTTTTGATTTTGCAGTATTTGTAACACCTTTATCTGTTCGGAGATATTCATTTATACCTGACCTATGTGATGATATCAACAATACATCACTGGCTACACATTTCTTTTCATGGTCAGTCATGTCTTCAGAAGAATGGTCTCTGGTGTCACCTGGTCTGCAATAATCTACATCTGGAGAAAAAGTCGATGTCTCCTCTACTGCTGAACTTGAAAGTTCTTCATCTTGCTGTTTTTCCTGACTAATATTTGTGTCTGCATTGCAGTCACATGAATGATCATCACTCACCCCACCAAGACTTTCACAAGATTGTGATTCAGGTAACTGCAAACTGAACTCAAAGTCAGGGTTGTTGCTACTTGAGATGCTTTCACTTTGCTCATCATCATTGTCATCTGAAGAACTTGATTCATTCAGAACCAGGGGATGAGACGTATCTTGTTTGCTTCCTCTTTCATGTTGGTCAGTTTCCATTATTTCATTTTCACAATTAGATGAAATTGGAATTAAGGACGTTTTTTCATCAAAAAGTTCTTCATCCAGTGAGCCTGATTTTTCCCAAATGCTTTCTAAGGCCTGACTTTTTTCCAGCTTGTTGTCATTCACAACTGTGTCTTGATCATCAGTTGATTTTAGAAGCTCATCCTCCTTGTCCACTAGAAGCTGACGTTTTCCATCTCCAGAACATTTCTCAGTCATATGGAAGTCTGAATAAGCAGCTTCTGGAAGATCTCTGTCCATGTCGACCTTTTGTTTTTGATGTTGAAATGCGTCATCATTTCCATCGTATTCATTCCCTTTAGTCCTTACATTAGAAGAGGTAACAGAAGAATGATTGTGTTCCCTGTAACCTTTGACTGAAAATGAACTCTTCTCAGACATATTAGGACACAGTCTTTCATTCTGGGAATTTCTATTTCCAGTTGGAGAGAAAATATATTTTGTTGAGCTTTCATTTGAAACAATGTCTGTTTTTGGTCTGGGGAAAAAGTTATTTTGAGTGAATTTGCATGAAGGTCTTGCTTCCCTTGCATCAGTATCAAAGCAGTTGTTTATAGAAGAGTAGTTCCCACGATATGACGTGTTTCGCATGTCTCTGTCTTGCTTAGAATGATGAAAATCTGGTGCAAATGATGAATGATACGATCCAGATGATGGATACTGGTGTGAAGCATAATTTGGAAAATCTCTGCTCCTACATCTTTGTGGGTAATCCCTTCCCATTTGGTGTCTATCAGCTTGCCAATGTCTTTCATAGAACCTATTATAGGCACAATCTGACCTTGGAGTTTCAAAATTGTTATTTCTGCAATAGTTCGCATTGAAATTTGTGTTTGGTACAGGGACTTCTCGTGAGCCCCCTGTACCGGAGAAATCATGATGTCCAATGAAGTTCCCTATATGCTGGGATAGCGGTCTACCCGACTCTGTCCTCCTCAGACTTCGAGGATCTGATGAACGAGGTGGGAAATTTGGGAAGTATGAATTCCAGCCATGAGCCATTCTCTAGCCAGACCAGGAGAAATCGGTTTTTGAATCCAATCCTGAAAGCACACACAAAAAAAAAAAAAAAAAAAAAAAAAAAAAAAAAAAAAAAAAAAAAAAAAAAAAAAAAAAAAAAAAAAAAAATCTGTTTTAACAAAATCTATGACAATCATTCTCCTACACCAGGAAGAATATTTGCTCACCTCTATTTTGACAAACGAGCACCATCCCAGGTTATTGGAGCCACATCTGGTAGGGAGCCTGCATTAAAATGCATATGAATTGTTGTTAATACGCCATGCTTTTTCAAAGTCAGAGTACAGCAGGTAAAATTAGTATTTAACACATGACCAATTTTCTAAGTAAAAATATTTCTAAAAGTGTTCTTGGCATGAAGTTGTCACCAGATTTTAATAAACACCCCTTCCAGCACCCAAATGCAAAGAAATCAAACCACAGATGTCCATAAATTGTGTGTAATAAAATAGAATGACATCTAAAATCTATCAGTAGTTTAAAAGTATTCCTGCCAATTGGTGCAAAATAATACCAGCCAGTTGCAACCAAACATCCTTTAAAAAAGGTGTCTCATTACACAAGAAATAACATTGAACATATCATGACTGGCAAAACCACTGAGCTTTCTCTACAACTTTGCAATCTTATTGTTGCCAAACATACTGAGGACATTGGTTACAGAAGAATTTCTAAACTACTGAAGGTTGTAGTGAGAACTGTTGGGGTCATAATCAGGAAGAGGAAAGATCATCATTACACTGTGAACCGGTCATGACCAGGTGCTCCCCACAAGATTTCAGAAAAAGGAATGAAAAGAATTTCCAGAATTGTCCAAGAATCCACTGTCGAGAGCTTTAGGTAGACCTGGAATTAGCAGCAAAAAGTATTCCAAAGAAAACCATAACAAACGCATTCATACTCCATGGCCCATTTATCTGCTCACTATGCAAGACTCCACTGCTTAAGAAAAACATTGTTGAAGAATGTTTCAAGTTTGCCAAACAACATTTAAACAAGTATGGAAATACTGGAAATACTGGAATACTGGAAAGATGTACTCTTTTCAGATGAGACCGAAATTCAACTCTTGCAATAAGAATATCTGGAGGCCAAAAGGCACTGTATTTGCCCCACCTCTATACTTCACCAACAGTGAAGCATGGAGGTGGGAGTGTCATAGTGTGGAGCTGTTTTTCCAGCATGTGTCACTGGCAGACTTCATATAACTGAAAGGACAAATACATAAATGCACCAAGACAATCTTGAGAAGAATGTTCTTCTATATAGTGTGTGGATGAATATGACATTAAGGGACATTTCTCAACTGATTCAGAGGGGGAAAAAAAGTAGCTAAAATGGCCCAACCAGTCACCTGACCTAAATGCTATAAAAAAAAAAAGGCTATGAAAACCTAAAGTTAAGAATTCTTAAATGTCACAAACTGCAATCATGAACATTTTTTAAACTTGTTTACTGGCTTCAGATGTGTTTGATTAATGAATTTGCAGTTGAAGGAAATGAAATTGCTCTGGAGGAAGATGGAGTTTGTAAAATGATTTTGTTTGAAGTATTTCTCTTTGTGAACTGTTAATCTGATTTTTAAGGTAACCCCTCCCCACCCAATCCCACCGCCACATTCCCCAGGCTAGGTCAAGCCTGCAACCCCGCTAGCCACAAAACCTACCGGCAGCAGAAGCACCCAGCACCGAGGAGAACGAACCAATAAATCACCCTAAACCTGCTGAGCAGTCACTGACAATCCACAGTAGATAGTATATCAGTAATCTGAAAGACCAAAGAGCGGGAGGGCACTGTGCTATCCCACTGGATTGGAGAGCTCCATATAGGCTATAGCTCCATATAGTTACTGCCAGGTACTCCCCTCTTGCCAGCAAAATTCCAACTTCACAGGCGTGTCTTTAATCGGTTCTGCCACAGTTGGCCCTGGTCAGAACCATCTCCATTTGCAGATCCTGTGCAACTCCTCTCTATTTTCCGTAACCACTTTGGTGTGGTACAAGCTGTATTAAGCTGTGTATTGCGTACAAATGAGTTGAATGCCATCAGACTGCATTTCTTGATTGGGTTGGGCTTTAATCTAAACTATTTGACACTTTTGGCTTTTTGTCTTTAGGACAAAATAAAATATCTGGATTTATTTTAATCAGCCATGATAATACCCAGATGAATAATAACATGCAACATAATTTTGGGCTTTAATCTTAACAAAAAATAAATATTGCATGGGTTTCAAACCTTTATCTAAAATTTTAGGCAGGACTAGTGCACATGGTAATGAACCATGAGTCGCCTTCCCCTTGCTTCATCCATCTTCGCTGCAAAGCGCTGCGTGATCTCCATCAAAACTCTGTACAACGCTCTGTATACAGTCCTCCCTCAGCTCTTGCTGCACACAATCACTGAAGCCACCTTTGGGGTGAATATATCTGGATTGCAGCTCATCAAAACCACAACCTCAAGGTTCTCCATCGCTGAGCATCGCTGTAAATGACATCATCGGAGCATCGACCCCAGCTCCTGTGTGCTCACGGTCCACCCATATTCACGCCCACAGTAGAGAGCAACACACTACGAATGGAAACACACCCCACTTGGCTAGAACCAAACCAGACATTACCCAGCTAGAGTGAGACTTGATAATGGGGAAGGGGCTCAAGCTACATCATCCCACATCCCCAAGACCCAGTTGTTGTGTGGTGTTGCATATGCAGTAGTGGATGGGCGCCAAAGCGGCAGCAAGAATCCCCTGCATGGAACCAGCTCTCCAACTGGCCTAAGCCCTTTCTAGCCCCTCCCACACTACTACAGCAGAGATCATGGCTAAGGACCCCCCCAGAGTTCCTCGGCACCAACAGAGTTTTGTTCCATTTTCAAGCATTGGTGCTGCTGAATAAACTATCTTTGGCTAAGTTTAGCAATGTGTTCTGTCTGTCCAATTCACCACAACCTGTCCAATGTGTTAAAAGGCAAGAAATCAGGTGTGGCGAAGAGACAGTTTGTCACATAAATGTGGTTTAGAACCTACATCCCAACACTCAACTTGCATAGTTTTTTTTCTTTTTTCCTGTTTGTTTTGGGTGCTAGTGGCCTTTCCCCCCCATTTCTTTGAAAGTAGGTAGACAGGAAAGGGGTAGAGAAGACATGCGGCAAAGGTTCTGAGGTTGGGAGTCGAACCTTGGACAACCACAATGAGCACTATAGCTTCCACACATATATGGGGCGCCCACTCTACCCACTCCGCCACGTGATGCCCCCAGTTTTAAACATCACAATGCTTTGATTAGCTGCTGTTCCCTATGAACTGGTTCCTAGTTCCTGACAAAAGGAGGGGGGTTTCTTCAGCTGCAAATTCAGGCAGGGATAGCTCGGGTTTTTCAAGGCAAGGGCCAGGTTGGGTCCTGATCCCCAGTTTTTTTTAATTAATTTTAGAATAAATACAATGTTACTAACAATAGGTTTGAGAACTTTCACAAAAATTGTTTATTTCTGTTCCTTATACCTACTTCTTTTCCCCCTTTACTCAAGAGATTATGGGTTTCTTTTAACTAAACTAAATTCAAAACAATTTATGTATTATACAAAACTTATCTATAATGAAAAGGAACAAAATATTCAAAATCATTACCTGATGGTAAAGCGTCTCCTGGTGTTTAAATCTTGAAGAAGCTGGTGCTGATCATCTGCAAAAAAAGTAAAAAAGATTTTGTTATTAGCACACCATTTGTTCATTATACTAGTAAAACTATTTTATTCGTTTGGAAAGTCAACAGATCCAACTGCTTTTGAACCAAAGGCAGCATGCGCTGAGCTTCCTGGGGGGGGTGGAGGGGCTAGGGTGAATTCTGTATTATTCTGTATTTCCCAGTTTTGTATTCTTATAGGAGCTTTCAAAAACAAGAGTATAATGGTTATGTTCTATGTGCTATTGAGATATATTTGTCTTGTGCTAAAACCAATAATTAAACTACACCTCTTGTTGTGACAGATAGGAAGAGAGCCAACAAGGAAAATAAAATTCTGGTAAGATCTGACCAATAGAACAGTTTGGGGCTTGTGCAGAAGCGGTTTCTACATCGACTAGTTGCTTATTCTCTCTATAAGAGCACTTTCATAGATATCCTGCATCTACCGGCTGAGGGAGTACTTGCCACAGCACACCATGGTCAACATTCAACAAATTCTAACTGCGCCACAGTGCAAGGTTCACAGAGCAAAGCATAGACACATGCAATTCAAATGAATGGGTTTCAGAGCGCAGTGCCACTGGTTGTACTTCCTGCCTGAAATCAACTTTAGTCAATAAGACTAGATCCTAAAATCAAACCAGCAATCAAGACCACCGTCGTGCCAAAGCATTCAGTATAGTCAGAGAGGTGCAGTAACATGATATATTTGTAATATATTATGCAACCCTAGAAGAAATTGCTGTGCACAGAGCAAGGCTCTTCAAGGAGCAGAAATATCACCTGCTTCATATGCATCAGCATCTAGAGAAGGGGTCTTCAAATCCAGACCTGTGTCCTGCAACTTTTAGATGTGTCTCTGCTTCCACACACCTGAATCAAATAATGAGGTCATTAGCAGGACTCTGAAGAACTTGACTGCATACTGAGGAGGTAATTCAGCCATTTGATTCAGATGTGTTGGAGCAGGGACACATCTAAAAGCTGCAGGACACCGGTCCTAGAGGCCTGATTTGAAGAACCCTGATCTAGACGATAGCAACTGTGGCCTTTCTTTTAGGGGGTGCACCACCCATTTACACCAGTTGCTATCGTTTGGGACAGTGTAAAGAAACGGAAAAAAAGGCTTAAACATACAGAAAAGAAAAAGTTGGCAAATTTCTATGAGCTAAATAATTACTTAAATGGCTTCTCATTTCAAGCCATACTGATACAGTCAAGCTGTGGTATGGCCCTGAAAGGAAATAAAATTCTTAACCACATTCCTAGATATCCTGTATGTTTCAGCATGAGAATTTAGCAGCTGTGTGGAGGATCTCTCTACAGTTAAAGTGACAGTTTCTTTAGTTAGTACTATAAAAAAGATCAAACATAATGGTAGAATTCTTCAAATGCAGGTAGTTTACTTGAGGGGAAAAAACAAATATGACACCCACTGACCACTTCAAATGTTCTATGCAGTCTGTTGTTGCACATAAGCCAAACTGCTCCCTCTTTACACTCAACCTCCTGGATTGACTTATGACCAGCTCTCCATCTAACGGGTCCGGAAAATCCCCAAACCTGTAGGGTATTACCCTGCACATCGATTCCTGGGATAATCTGTTCAAGCTGGTGTCAAGAAAGAGTTGTCTAGCCTCTCACTACTTCCTATCCAGATGTCATACCCCTTTTCAGATCATGAAGTGACCAACTGAGTAACCTAGCAGTAGCCTAACTCCATGAACCATACCTGTTAACGGTAGCTCTTCCTCTAAATGCAACGTGCACTTGTCACCGGCTAGATGAATTTTAGTAACTTGGCCTGGATTCCAGGGGTATTGTTATAAGTTTGACCTAAGGTAACCATTAAAAACCTCTCACCTTTGCTAGAACCATGTATCATTACATATTTTACACCCATTAGAGAACTCTACTTGTAAGATGACTCAATTTGGATGTCCACAACTTTTCTAGAATTTTTCTTGCTTCTTTATTTTACCATGCTTTAGCAGGGTTAAGTATCAGCAAAAAATCTCAACAAAATCAATATCATTTGTAATGCGAAAACCTAAGCAACTTTCCTTTCCTAACACTGATACCAACATCTAAGAGAGAGGGTTTGGGGAGCAACTCAATTTCATACCCCAGATGTAACAGTCCTCATAACAGATGGCCCTTTGAAGTCCTTGGGTGCAAGGGTACCTTCAATAGGCGATGTTTCCCTCTTGATGGATGCATGATGAATCCATGTTGTTGTTTCCTGAAACAGTCAGTTCTCCATGAGACTGTTGTATATTATTCATTGACCAAGTCCGTTAGAGGTTGTTGGGGTATCCTTTGCAGAAATCAAAGAACGGCAGCCCGATCTGGAATCAGAGCTGGGGCCTTGGCTTTTCCCCATTCCAGTGATGCAGAGTCCTCCGTCGTTCCGTGGCTCCTAGGTGCGGTCCTTTTGGTTCCTCTTTCTGGGTTCCAAGTTGACTCGAATCCTGCAGCAAGGAATAAGCAAGCTCTTCCCCTTTTCAAGAGCTTATATACCCTTTTATCCCATTGTTGTATATTGCAAGGTGCTACGTGCCTTCTTGCATGACTCTTGGTTTGCTCAAGTCCTTTGCGCAACTTAGGCATCCACCCTCAACCGCCATCTGGACTCACTTCCCCAATTTGATTCTTGAGCCTGCTCTCTGTTCCTCTTTAGTACTTTTCCACTCACTGACCTTAACTAATCAACTTCAACTGTTTACATTTATTGTCAAAATAACAATGTCTTTAACATGATTTACAATCAATTTCCATACTAATAATTGCTTATAATCAACATTAAATCATTTTAATCCCTTTTTACTCTAATCACTCATAAAAAGGGGAAAACACATTTCAGTGTGCAGAATATGTGCCCGTTTATCTCTCAGGCCTTTACTTCACTTGAAAAGAATCATTACCCATCTATTTACCAGTTCTTATATACTTTTGCATGAAACTGGAATGATCTCATCATGATATGTCAGTTCACTCAACAAGTCAAAATCCTTACAAGGTCACATAAACTGAACACAAAACAGCTGTAACTAGCTCATGTGGTTCCGAGACGCTACTGCAAAGGTGTCTTAAGGTTTTATGAGCCGTTCCAAGCTAAGTATTATGGAGAATTCAGAGCCTGTGATCTTATTTTCTGAAGAACAGGAATAAAAGGATTTGCCTAAAATATCATCCATTTCTGAAATGGGAAGTTGACTGACAATCAATTCACACTCTAAAGACTCTCAAGAAAAGCAGATGCCTGATCTGTTTCCGTAAAGGTAGAACACTATTTCCTACTTTGGCTAACATGCAGACAGAAACTTTGAGCAGGTAAAAAGTTGCTTGCAACCCATTGCCTGAAGTACAGGCTAAGAAAGCATGCAAGACCTGTTCAGCTACTCTGTGCTAAAGTTGTAAGCGATTACCTGTCCACTTGACAGAGCTGTTCTTGCTTTCACTCTGAGAACCTAGTTATGTATTACACATAATACACATACAGGTCTCAACAATGCTCTTCCCAATTTGTAAGACTGTGCCAGCTCACACACTGGTTTGGTATGTGTAGCACAGATGTGAAACAGCTTCCAGCAGAGGCAACTATGTGTTTATGACAATAAAAACTCTATCAAAGACGTAAAACAATTTATTATTGAGATACTTGGAAAATCGAATGATTGTCAAGTTGCCCTGCAACAGGTTGACCCATTATTTTGAAACATATATATTTTTCAATTGTCTGTGTGTGATACCTCTGTGGCAAACAAAAAACTTTGCAGACCGTGAATACTTGATACAAAGGACTTATGACTCATTTAAAATAGTGAAATCTCAGGAGGTCCAACAGAGATCCACAACTCAGGTGGGAAAAACTATAGAAAGAGCAACGATTGGTGGTACACTCCATTCCTGACATTCATGAAAGAGTGAATGGCCTGTTTCCAGCAATGGCTTTCTTCTTTCCAAAGTCCTGTTTGCAGTTGACGATAAGCCAGCTAGGGGAGCAAACCTGGAAAAAGGTGCCCTGGTTAAAGGAAGACAATACCAAGCTGTTTGGCCTACATCCAAAATGCTATGTGTGATAGAACACCAAGACTCCACATTACCCGAAATATACACTGCTCAAAAAAATAAAGGGAACACCTAAACAAAACAATGTAACGCCAAATCAGTCACACCTTTGAGGAATCAGTGTCACCAGTTAGGTAGTAACACTTATTGTGAATCAGTTTCACCTGCTGCTGTGCAAATGGAACATACAAAAGGTGACAATGAGAGGCAATTAAAAAGACAACCACTATAAAAGAGTGATTCTGCAGGTGGTGACCACAGATCATTTCTCTGTTCTCGTCCTTTCTGGTTGAACTTTTAGTCACCGTTTCATTTTGTCAGTGCTGTCATGCATGAGGTGTTTTTTGCAGCCCACTGATGTTGCTCAAGTAGTGCAGCTAATTCAAGACAGAATATCAATGTGAGCGGTGGCAAGAAGATTTGCTGTCTCTCTCAGTACAGTGTCCACAGCATGGAATAGGTACCAGGAGATAGGCCAGTACCAGGAGACATGGAGGGGGCTGTAGGAGGGCTACAACCCAGCAGCAGGACAAGGTAGCGACCTTGTCCTTTGTGCAAGGAGGAACAGGAGGTCCACTGCCATTGCTCTACAAAATGATCTTCAGCAGGCCACTAATGTGCATGTTTCTACTGAAACTGTCAGAAACAGACTCCATGAAGTGGTATGAGGGCCCGACGTCCACATATAGGGCACTGGAGACACTGTGGAGAATGTTATGATGCCTGCAACATCTTCCAGCATGACTGGTTTGGTGGTGGGTCAGTCATGGTGTGGGGAGGCATTTCTTTGGATGGTCGCACAGCCCTCCATGTGCTAGCCAGAGGTGCCCTGACTGCCATAAGGTACTGGGATGAGATCCTTAGACATATTATGAGACCATATGCTTGTGCAGTGGGTCCTGGGTTCCTTCTTATGCATGACAATGCTCGGCCTCATGTGGCTGAAGTGTGTCAGCAGTTCCTGCATGATGAGGGCATGGATGTTATGAACTGGCCTGCCCATTCCCCAGACCTGAATCGAATTGGGCACATCAGGGACATCATGTTTTGGTCAGCAGTGTTATTTCCCACTTTCATATTGAGTATGAATCTAAATCCCCATGGTGTAATAATTTTGATTTACATTTGATAATTTTTGTGTTCTTTTCTTCTCAGTCAATTCCACTGTGATAATAATAAAGTTTATAATTATTATTATTAGTTTAATAATTAATTGAGGTCGAGGATGTGTTATTTTAGTGTTCCCTTTAATTTTGTGAGCAGTGTACATTTGCTTCAGTGAAACATCTAAGTAGCACCACTAAAACTATGCGTTAAACACCTGGAAGTTCTAGAAGAAAAAATGTACAGAAGACTTGAGACTAGGGTTTAGGTTATGGGGTGGAGTTCTGATCAGGGGTGGCTATCTGAGGGCCAAAATACTGCATGTTTTAGATGTTCTGGCTCTTAAAGACTCTTGAATCAAATGATCTGCTCATTATCAGGCCTGTGCAGGACTTTATGGCATACTTAGCAGGTAATTCATTAATTCAGTTGTGTATGAGCAGGGGCACATCTAAAAACATGCAAGAAAGGAGCTCTTGAGGACTGCAGTTGGCCTGGTTTTGATCAAAGCATATCTCTGTGTTACAATGACCCAGTCGAATCCCAGACTGAAATCCAATTGAGAATCTGAGGCAAGACTTAAAAGTTGCTGGTCATAGATGCTTACTCTACTTTCCTTCCACACTCAAAAGAAAGCATGCATGCTAGGTAACTGGCAGCTATGAATTCCCCTCGTGTGAAGGTATACAGATTTTGTTTATCCTGGGTGTCCTGTCCAGGATTTAGCCTTATTCTTGTCCACTGACCACTGGAAAGAGGTTGCAGGCCTACCACAACCCTGCAATAATTAATCAGGTAAAAAAAAAAAAAAAAAAAAAAAAAAACCCAAACAGATAGACATGCAGAGCTGGTGGAGGAATGCCCCAAAGACTTGTAGCTGTCATTACAGCGAAACCTGCTTCTACAAACTGCTGTCTCAGGGGGTCTGCACACAAATACATGCAAACTTTTCAAATGTGCTTAACATTTTAGAAAAACATGCATAATTTCATTATTATACCATAAGTGTCGATTTATCATTTCAAACTGCAGACACATTGAGCAAAATACATGTAAGGATGCGGTTATTATTTGATAAAAATGTAGACGGATTCAAGAGGTGTGAATACTTTTGGAAGGCCTTGTTCATTTTCCTCAAACAAAAAGCCACTATGTTGCAGTAAGGCGTTCACACATTATGCCTACCCTACTGTTGCCACTGCCTGCTGAAGGAGACAATTCAGACACACTCCATCCCCCTCAAAGAAACCCACTGAAAGGAAAAAGAAGAAGAAAAAAAAAAAAAATCCATCCATCCAATATTGTGTGACTAGTGGGAAGATCACAAGACCAGGCGGTCCAAATCTGGTGGGACCAGGTGGGCAGTTGCTGTCAGAATACTTGCAAGAAAAGGCAAGAGTGAGAATAAAATTACCATGTTTAGGACTCTACCTTCCAGGTTTAAGTCCCAAACGCTCCATTATTCCCAATGAAGCTTTAGTGCAGGTTTCAGTCACCATTTTGTTGCTTCCTTTTTCTCAGCTGGGTAAAGCACAGTGGACTCAAACCACAAATTTTCTCTCCTATTTCATTCCAGTTACTTACCAACAGTCCTGGCAGCTTACTACAAGAGCTCAGGAGGTTTGGCAATGGACCGTGTTTCTCCTCCCCTCCCCCATCTGGGGAAAGCACAGGGCCTTAGAATGTGAAACCCCCATCAAACCACAGAGAAATCGTACAGAGATGGTTATCTTTCCAGAACTGACTTGACTAAGCACTAGGATGTCAGCGCTACCTACAGACTGGGTGGAACTGATGTTAGTGAACATTTGCATTTGTCAAACTATGCATGTCTCAAAGCATAGCCAACTGCTTGAAGCCATGAACATTGTTTCTGGAAAAATACAATTGCAAACAGCTTCTAAGCAGTCTTTTTAGTGCTTAATCTGTGGTTAGGATTCAACACTTTAACCTGAATGATTATCTACATCAAAATATTATATTAGTAATAATACAGTAGTTTTCCTGTGACAATCGATACCTAAAATCGAAAGAACACATAAGCAAGATGGCTGTAATAGCAGCAATAATTATATGGCCCTGTGGGCGTGGGAAAAGACCAGCAGTCAAAAAACTCAATTTTTATATTAAATTATCACCTAATTAGAGAAAAACAAAAGGGAAACTCTAAAGCTTGCAAGTGTCTGGGGTGAGAGAAGGTGGTTTGCGGGAGGGGAGGGCCTTGAGTGTCTTCTCACCGTCAACCAGAGGAGAGTCAAGCAACTCGGAAAATCAAGTTTATTTACAACTCTCCTTGTAGTTCTTATGGTTTGAAACCATCAACAGTCATTGACAATCAGGAATTTTGCAATATTGAGCAATCAGGACACAGCAGTCCCCACACTACAAGACTAAAGTCACAGAATCACTAAAAGCAGGGAGTATTTTCTGATGCATGCCAACCAGTGTGTGGTTCTAAGGACTGCCTGTGAGTTACTGATCAGATAAGAGATTTTGAACCCGTTTACCTGTGAATACTGTCAGCTGTCCGTTAGTTGTGCGGAGATCCCCAAGAATATCTTTCAGAGGTGTTGGCACAGAATTTTTGAAGTGTTTTGTTGTTTTATTTCAACTGAGTTTTTTTTTTTTTTTTTTACCATTTAAATAAAACATCTTGGGCTCTTCATTATTAGTGATGCATAGAGGTTGGTAATTAAATCGTAAAGTACCAAAAGATTACAACATCCTATTACTACATGGTCATGTGATCCAGTGACCAAGGTCAATAAATATTTCACCAAAAATATCCTGGAAATAAGAGTGACCATGGGTAAGATGAGCCATAGAAATGGGTATGGTGATTTTACTCATCAAAACTCAAGCTTTATTTCAACACTTTTCCAACGTAAAAAAGGAGAGATTATAATTTCCAAAGACTAGCATGCTTGAAAAAGCTTTTCTGTACTACTCTCCATGCCCATAATTAGCTCCGAGGGAAGCAGCTGACTGCTCAACACATCCGCAGTTTCATCTTTGATATTTTGTTGCTATGCCAGTTTCCCTGTGATTCCTCTTAACTAGAGCTCTAACAAAAATCTAGATTATTCCTGAAGGCCCACATACAGAGACACTTGATAACTTTTTTCTACTGCTGAAGCTTTAAAAGGTGAAACCTTTTCACATAATGAAAAACCTTTCAATGTTTTACTGGTCTGGGGTGGAGTAATCCTTGAGTTGAGTACCACGGTACACAAAGCAATGGCAGAGGTTGGTCATGCCTGTTCTCCTTGCAAAAAGAAAAAAATACTTTTTGGCATAGATGTGAATGGGTATATCAGCCCTAATTATTACATTTCTATAATTGTTGTTGCATATGAGCTACTCAAAGGTTTACTACACAAACTGCCTCAAAATGCCTAAAATCAATTACTTTAGTGGAGGTAGCAATAAACCATATTACACTCAACTTCTAGTCCTTCAGTATATCAGGTGAGTCTTCAGAAGCACGCAGTACTTCCAAGCACCATAGCCAATAGGCACGCATACTCTTGTTACAGACACATGAAACACAACTGCGCCAGCTCACTGCTTAAACCTTAGAGACTTGGACTTTAATATGCCAGCTGTGCAGTACTGCTTTATGCAATATCATCAAGCAAGGAGCTAATGCCCTATCATCAAGCAATACAACATGTATTGGTACACAATGGAATACTAAATGATTGAAAGGTTGAAAACTAGTGTACCACTGGCCACACAAATAATATATAGTAATTATCAATACACAAAGGACTTAAGAGATTAATGAATGCCCCAAAACAAGTATTTAAGTTAATGTTTTAGGTAACATTTTCTGGCTATGAGGATTGTTACACTGACTTCCATTAATATAATGAAAACTAAACATCTTTTTGACACGCCTGAAAAAGCATACTGGAGCTTTTTTACATTGCAATGCAATTTCTAAACAGGAAATCAATTTATCATGTATGTCACTCAAACCAAATTGCCATATCTGTTAACACGTATCAGTAAGAAATGGTCCTACGGCTATCCTCTGCACACCTTTAGGCTCAGAATTTCACTGTTTACATTCAGAATAGCCAGGTTTCTGCACTGCACTGATCGACAACACCTAGGGCAAGGCTCTTTCACAAAACAGGTTGATCATGGAGTCACTGTGGAGCGTTATTTGAATTTGCCATTGAATCATGGGTTCAGAATAGGAGAAAACTGCAAGAAGTTGGTGGACTGGTGCAAAGAAAGTGTAGTATGTGTTGTTGAGGCAAGCGACAAAGTGCCTAACATGTTTCATTTATGCAAATGTCTCCCCAGTAAGTCAACATATAAGTCAGATAAGACAATCTAGCACAAAAAGACAACTTCTTCTGGCATTTTTCAGGTCCCTGAGCTGATCAATGTAGCAGGGCTCCCTGTTGGGTAAGAAGGGCACAAACCACCAAATACACCCAGGTTTAGCTGTGTTAGTTGCTGGGAAACCAAAGGAAGCAGCATTCTGACTGTGTAGAGCACAATGGGACAGTCTGCTAAGGCAGTGTGATTGTGATGGGAAATACAGCAATGAAAACTTCAGGCTACTAAGCCTTAAAGTGATCAACTCAGAATCGATCTATGCATAGACATTGTGAATTCTCTCCGATTAGAGCCTCCTTACAGAAGGCTGCAACCAAGTTAAATTACTTAACAGCCTACCCTGTGAAGTGCAGCCATGCTCTGCCTTCAGGCAACATGTACACCCACCACTTCTTGTGCGGGTGTCTCCTAGAGAAACTACCCATGGGTGAATTCAGTTGACATGCTTTGTCTAAGCAATTCAACATTATTTGTCTCATACACGTTATCCCTTTCCTCTGGTCCAACAGCGAACTGGTGCTGGGTTAGCGCGAGTCATTTGGGAGCCTGGGTTAGAGTTTGCATCAGTTTAAGCACAAAGAAATGGTGCTTATAAACACCAACCCCAGTTAAGTGACGCAACACGTTTCTGCAGTTTTTTCCAGATTACCCCAGATAATTTGAGGGTTTGTATGCTAAACATCCACAGGAGGTCTTAAAGATGGTTGCATCACTGTGATAGCCAAAAAAATAAAATATTGTAAATCAATCCATTCCAAGTCTTTAGTGTGCTCTTCAGTCTTGCATAAGTCCAAATATCAAATGCCATTTCTTTGACAGATCAAACCATTATGGTTTTACATTTCTTTTTAAAGGGAGTTTAATTTTACAAGGCAAATAGTTGGCTGGCATGGTTTATATAAGTACTATATTTGCCATGGCAAATGGGATGATGCCTTGCTGAAGCACACATTGTTGCTGTGGTTGAGTAGACAGCAGAAGCGTCAAACATGTGAGACTAAAGCTTCCTGTAAATTGAACAGCTGCAGTCACACCTCAAAGGAAAGTCAGCAGGGCTACAGTCTCTGTGAGCTGGTTGGATTAATGGCAAACCTTCAATCTGCTTCAGCTTAGGGAGCCAGGAGTTCTGACCAATAACAGGTCTCAGAGAAATCGGTTCATCTCCTTCTGAGGCTATGTGCAAGTCAGAGCAGATTCGAAACCAGAAATCGAGAAGTCACCTCAAACCTACCCACCAACCATTCTCCAAAGAGAAATAAAATCACTACTTCAGTCAAATAGTATTTTGTGCCAACACCACGAAAATAGAAAGAAAGACTTCAAAAAAAACAAAAAACAAACAAACATGCTTTTCATAAGGAGACATATCTAGTCCATTTTTCACATGTAGACGTGTTACAAACCCAAACTTCAGTGCATTTTGGGGGAAATTTTATATGACAGACCAACACAAAAATAGTGTATAGCTGCCAAGGAAAAGGTGCATATTCCAGTTTGTTTTTTTGTCCATCCACAAATAAAAGTCTGAAAAGAGTGGTGCACATTCACATATGTCCATATTTTTGCAGTTACACAGATCTACACATTAATGACATCCAGTGTTTAATACAAAGGGCTTCATGTGGCGTGGGACCACCCTTCACAGCTAAAACAGTTCCAACTCTTCTGGAAAGGCCTTCTCAAGGTTTGGAGGAATGTGTTTAAACCCCCCCAAATGCTTATATGTCAGACATAGGTTCCATGATGACACCGGTGTCCTCATGACAGTTAAGAGGTCAAAGGTGTATTTGACCATTCTTTTAGGAAACCATTTGTGAAGTCTGACACTAATGTTGAATGAAAGGGTTTGGTCTAATTCATTCCAAAGGTTTGTTATCAGGTTGAGGTCAGGATTCTGTCCTGACCAGTCAAGTTCCTTTACACCCAACTCGCTCATGTCCGAATGAACCTAGCTTTATGAACTAATGTCCATTAACGCTGGGATGTAAAAGGGACATCTCCAGACACCGAGTGTCACAAAGGGGGTGCTGTGATGAACATAATGTGCTGTCTTACCTTTCCTATGTGTTTTTGAGTTGGGCAACAAAAAAGTTCAATTGTACTCTCATCTGACCAGAGCATGCAGGTCTTGCGACAAACTGTTTATTGAGCTTTTATAGCTCTTCTACTGCTTTCTTTTCTCATTAATGGACTTGTTCATTGGGTCTGTCAGTTTAGCTGAACGGCCATATTTTAGCAGGTTTGCAGCTGTATTATTCCCATTTTCTGATAAAGGATGTAATGGTGTTCAGAGATGTTCAAAGCTTAGGATATTGCTTTCTAATACAACAGTGGTTTAAAATTCTCCACAACTTTATCCCTTGTCTCATTTGTTCCCTAGTCTGTATAATGGTGTTTGTTCACAAGTGTTTAACAATGTAGTCACCAACCCTAGTTCCTTAAACTCACTACATCCTGAATATTTGCCACATACCAAATTCAAATGAATATCATTATCAGACTTTTGCAGAACACAAGATGCTGGGGAAGTAATGCAAACATACATATGAGTCAAGTGTGCTGACGCAGAGGCACATAAAACGGGCATGACAGGGGGCCTTGGGGACCACTGCCTTAAAAGTGTTAAAGGTCTAAACAGTAGAGCTGTTTTTGGACAGAATTACACACAGCTGGACTCCACTTAGTGCAACAAGTTGCTTTCAGTAGTGACCTGATTACTGAGTTTCATTTAAGGTTATCAGAGTAAGGAGGGCTGAATGCATATGCACAGCATATTTTTTAAGTGGTTGTAAAGGGTAAAAATAAAAAAGTTAAAAAGGGGTATGATTACTCTTCCAAGGCACTCTACCAAATAAAATTTTAAAAAATCTCAACTGAGATTTACATATAAGTTTTTCCATGGAGGCCAATAAGTGAATCTAGACTGTACAAAAAAAAGCACTCTTCCTTAGAAGAAACTACAAAAGCTGTAAAAATTCCACCAAGGTTAGGCTGCAAATCAAAATAAATATCCTTATCATGAGAATGAAAATACACATGTGCAGCCAATCCTATTGTCTTGGAGAAGGGATTTCTGAATCTTGGTTCCAACTACAATATCCAACTAAGGCTGCATGTCCAAATATAAATTCATCAGAAAGGATATAGTAAAAGTACAGGCAATGAAAAAGTAGGAAAAAATAAATTGTTAATATCTTGTGTTTTAAACACCCTACAGTTATATTTTTGACAGTGTTTAACTTTCATCTGTACCTAGATTTACAGATGCTACAATCTTAGGCATTGACGTACAGCGGCGGTGTCTTGACGTTTCTAATATCCGCAAGATCAAAATAAAAACAATAACAGGACGTAACTTCAAGAATGATACCTCAACAAAATTTAAGAGTTTAATAGTTTGTGTTTTTTAGTGAACAAGCACTGTGTTTATCCCTGTGAAAGTGGAATACAGTTCAAAATATTTGCTTAATTTTATGATTTAAGAACCTATTTTGAAGAACTTGTTTAAAACTGACTATATTTGTGGGGCAAATCATAAATAGAGATGATTTTTTTTTTTTCACCCTTTGTTTCATCTCCAACATGTCCTCCTCCTGTACCACACTTAACTTCAGATAACACACATAAATAAGACCTAATACCTTAAACGTACAATCAAGCATCACAAAACTAATAGATTTAAACATAAATGCAGCATTCAAGATGATTTATCAGGTAAATTATGTGTAGCAGACCTGTAAGCATCATTTAAAGAAGTAATCACAATTTTTTTTGAGCTGACAATCATTCACAACTTTGTACATTTTAACTTAAAGGCTTAATTTGGGGCGAATTGAGCACCTGTAATGATTTCATTTCAGTGGCTGTGACAGTCTTGAAGAGCTGTGGTTGCTCCTATCTAGAATGTTATGGTCAACTGCTGTAGTTTTAGCCAGGCTGGACAGAGGGCAGCTGACCCAAATGCCAGCCTTATGCTCTAACCACATTAATAAAACCTGCAGAACCACAGCAGCAGGGAGTTTTGACTTAGGCCACGTGTTAGATAATTTTACAATGATGTTAGCAGCTCCACAGATCGAAGCTAGCTTTCTGCCTAGCATGCTGCTAACTAGCTAGCTACAACATAGAGCAGCTAACAGCTTGCTTAGCATGAGCTCTTACCAGATCACAGATCAGCGGTCATCTTTATCCGTGCTTCCAGGTGTCCTTTGAGGTTTATCAGCAACAGCTCTTTGTTGTGAAACGACCACGTAACAGACGTTGCACCCTTCCCTTTATTTGTCAGAATAAAGAGAAACCAGCTGTCCTTTCACACACGTCTTCCTTCCTTCTTCCTTATTAAAACACTGAGGAAATAATGTTCTACCTTTGTGGTCTAGAACCGATGCTGGACCTCTCAGTCAAAAACCCCTGCGTGTTTTTCAGCTCGACAAGGGGCAGCTTAGCATGTAATTAGCCAGACTGCGGAGCTAGCTCTAGATCCGCCTCCATTATCTGGATTTGCGTATTTACGAACAATGAGCACGGACTTTTGCGTAAGTTACACAACCGTCTTCTGACAACCAATGACAAGGTGGAGGGACTCTAAGAAAGCCCGCCCCCTAACGGTCTCCTGGGTCCGGGCTGGCTGCTGGGGCGGTAGTGCGACTCCCTGTGGACTGGTGCACTGTGGTTCCCTCCTTGCAGAGGCACAAAGGCGGGGAAGGTTGTCGTGACAGTGGAACCGCGGATCTCTGAAGTCCGTCCGTTTTTCATAAGCCTTCTGTCTGTATTGCACCAGCAACTGCAGTCACAGGAGCCCCAAGAACCCCTGGTCGTCTCGTGTGGGGGCAGGGATTTAAAGGGTTAAGTTGCTCACTACCATTTTGTGTGCAGAACTTATAAAATGGCGCCTCCCCTCCTGGTGCCGGTCTATCTGAAAACCCCTCTGGTGGGGTAGGCATATGCAAGAACTGGATCACATAGAAAAAGAGTACATTGAAGGAAAAAATATGCTAAACCCGGTCCTGACTCAGATGAGCAGGAATTTATACAGAACCATACAGTTCACATTTTTCCTTCATGGTCTAACATTATTGTTTTCATCCCACAAGGACCAGATAAAGGTGTGACCTATCTGATCCATATGTTACAGCTTAAAACTACAAGACTGGATGACAAAGAATTTATATCAGAGTTAATTGGTCTGTGTTCCCCATTCCATGTTAGTGTCATATTCATAAAAAAGGACATTGAAATTCATCAGTACAAATGTTTCACAGTCCAACCCTGCTGCTCTGTGGTTCTCTTGGTGCCAGGTTAGTGGGGGGAGTGGTAGTGCAGCTTCCCTCTGGAAAGGTGCATGATGGTTCCCTCCTTGCATAGGCTTTATGCTCTGCAGCTTGCAGTTACACAGATTCCATTTGTCAGTAAGGTCCTTACCAGGGCCCCAGCACTCCCCTGTGCACTTCCATAACCATCCTGTCTATAGTGGTTCAGTAACTACAGCCATAGGGGCACAGAAACCAAAAGGCTGATCTGTGTAAAATTTGGCATTTAAAGGGTTAAGTTACTCGCAACCATTTTGTGTGCTGGACTTGCCATAAAATGGTGGGTCCTTTCCTAGTGCCGGTCTACTTGAAAACCCCTCCAGTGGAGTAGGGACGTGCAAGGAATGGAGCACAGAAAATCACACACTGGAAGAAAAAAATCCAAAGGCTTCCTTTTGACTCTGATGAATAGCACTTAGACAGGACCATACAGCTGTAATTTTTCACTTATAATTGCAAATAATTTTAACCCCACAAGGATAATTGAGAGGTCAACTCGAGATCATCTAATAAATTTAAGAATCTACTTTTAAATGGAGCTTTTGATTTTTTTTTTTTTCTTTTCTGATCAAGGCAGGCCATTTAAGTCATAGCAATTCATAATGTTCACAAAGAGGAGTAAGAAAATGGTCCAGTGATAAAGAACAGCTGGATTGATAACTTTAGCATATACTGTGGCTTAAAACTATAATTCAAGATAATTAAGTAGTTTGTATCCATGTTAGTATTGGGTCTATATTCCTCTTTTTATCCATGTGACCCACTTTAGGGGTATTTTCTCAGGTACAGAAAAAGAGGACATTGAATTCCACCCCATGCCGGTGCTCTGCGGTTCTCTTGGCTGGTTTGGAAGTGCTGGTCACGTGAGTCCCTCTAGATAGCTGCACCATGGTTGCTTCCTTGCAAAAAGCATACAGGCACTATACACTGGTCAAAGTGTCCTCGGTTCTATAAAGTCCTTTCTGGTGCTTCAGTGCTCCCCTGTGCCCTTTCCTAACCATTCAATCTGAATTTCTCTGGTTACTGCGGTCACTGGACACCAAGATTGCCTTATCTGGATGTCTGGCATGTAAAGGTTTAAGTTGCTTACAACCATTTTGTGTGGATGACTTGCCATAAAATGGAGTCTCCTTTCCTAGTGCCGGTCTTTCCGAAAACCTCTACAGTGGTGTCAGCATGTGAAAAATGGGATCATAAAAAATAATAATAATAAAAAAAAAAAAATAAAAAAAAAGTACAGTGGGAACACAATCTTAACAATTGACTTAGATGGCCAGGAAATTATAGATATGCATAACGTAACCACACAGTTCTAATTTTTTTTTTTACAAGTTCTACTTTTTACATGTTTGTCTAGGTCTAGTTCAAACTTTTTGCTAGTTCTACTGATCAACTAAATCCATTTTAGGGTATCCAAAAAGAAAAAAGATACAGAGGTTCAACTGCAAAGAAAAAAAACAGAAGGTTCTAAAGTTACAAACATGCAACAGGTCTTGGAATAGACAAATTGATAGTATTTCTCCAATTTTTTGTTTAAAACCCTAAACTGAGTTTGGAAAGAAGCCCTTCCCAGATTTTTTTTAAGTTTTGGAAATGTCTTTTCCATTACAACAAATCGACTCTTCATTAACTTACATTGAAAAAAAGTCTTTGGTAAGTCCCAAGTCAAACTAATTAAAAAGTACATTCTTTGACACTTGTATGCATGTGTGGGTTTTCTCCAGGTACTCTGGGTTTCTTCTACAGTTCAAAACTGAGTGTGGCTTAAAGTGCCCTAAGGTACATGTGTGTGCGCATGGTTGTTTGTCCTGTCTGTTGCCCTGTAATGGTTTGGCAACCTGTCCAGGGTGTACCCTGATATAGACAATGGATGGATTGATGGCCTTCAATGGAAGAAAAATATAAATGACCAAAAATTGTTACAACTAAAAAGAAAAAAGAAAGAAAAACCCCCAGCTACCAACCAATTACTTGCCTCAGGATCAACTATTTTGGGACCAGGGCTGTTTCAAGTTAGAGCCCAGCATTAAAGGGCAACCAAAGACTTTGGTTGGCTGCCATTCTTGAACTCCAAACAGAATTACACTAACACCACAGGACCTCTCACTGAGGGTACTTTTCTTACCCTACTCCTACTGGCTGGCCATGCACCACCACTTTTTTGTATACTGTTGTCTGTTGGATGAGTACTGCCTACTGCTTGGTGAAACAGGCAGGTTTGTTTCTGAAGGCATCTGTGAACAAACCTCAGTAAGGTGCCAAGCTCCCCAACATACCAATAACTTAAAAAATGTCTTAATGGAAGAGAAGATATGTTACTGTATCGTGTTTGAGTTGTTGTAAGCTTTACTCATTCGATGATCTTTGCTTGTTTAGATTTGTATTAATACCAGCTAAGTTACTTCTACCCGTCATTTTAAAAAGGACCCTGCATCAACTTTTGATAAACCAGTAGACTAAAAGATTTTGTGCATGCATATATAAAATGTTTCTATATTGTGAAAAAATTGTGCAGCTCCATATTTCTTTGCAGATTTAGGGACAATTAGTTTAAGTTAGGATACAGTGGTCTGGTAATTTCAATGGTCCAGCCATATCTGTCAACTTTTCATGCTGGGGGCTCTCTACCTGCAGCAGACACACTATTGAATGAAATTATGTTCACAAATGCCTTACTTTATCTAGTACCAAAAAGATATTAAAAAAGAAGTCAGAATCTAGATTAAAGAAAGTAAACAGGCTTCCACTGGTAAAGTACTAGGGTAATTGTTTCCACCGACAACAGTCCTAAAGTGCAAGTTTTCATTCGTTTTACTGTGGTGGTGGACCTTACACCTATCTTGGTCTTGCTTTGATCACATTTCAAAGTGTGAATTGTTTTAAAACGACCTGAGGACTAGTGGTACAACTTTACTGTAGGTGCTAGATGAATAATGGGTAATTCAGCAATTGCCTAAAACCAATTCTTCCTGCTTTCACTACAGTAAGCAAAAACTGGCATGGATGATAATATTCTGTCACTTTGCCAACTCTTAGCTGAAAGAATCTCTTTTCTCAGGAGCTGGAGGCCAACTCATCAAGGCCAACAACCAATCAAATGTTCTGAACATCACATTTAAAACCCTTGAGTAAGTTTTCCTTTAATTTCACCAATCTGTAAATTAAAAATTTTGTGCAACATATACAGTTAGAAGAAAAAGACTGATGGTGTGTTGTTTTTGAAGTTGCTCCATTGTTAACGTCTCTAAGTCCAGTACATAATATTAGCAGGCAGATTCTTCAGGGCAGGGCTTAACCAATGCTTATGCTTCATTAACTGACCTTCCTAGATCTGCCATATATCTTTAAGATAGTCTTAATTGATATTTTAATTGAAAGTGGTGGGGAGTACCACCAATGACTGATCAGTACATCAGTTGATAACTATGTACTTTGGACGCTGGTGGAGAGACAATGCTGACCAAGGAGTAATGGTGTTTTTTGGCAAAGATCCGTAGTTTTGGGATCAAAACATTGGTCCCACGAGGTTTTAATTTTTAACATCTGCCGAAAGAAACAACTTTGATATCCTCTTGAGAAGAAAAATGCAGTTTTGTTTCACGAGATATTTTTAATATACACTATATTTCCCAAACTATTTGCTCAACTGTCAGTATGAACTTAATTGACATCTCATTCTTATACATGGGGTTTAATCTTACATCAGCTCATCCTTCGTTGTTAGAATAGTTTCAATTCTTATGGGAAGGCTTCCCACAAAATTCAAGAGTGTGTTTATGGTATTTTTTTTTTCTCAACTCTGCCAAAAACACCGAGACACTGATCTTGGGTAAGAAGGCCTTGTTAGCATCTTCCACTCTTCATCTTAAATTGATCTATCCATACTATACAATACCAAATGTATTTATGAAGCCCATTAAAACAACTCCAGCTGAAATACAGCACTGCTCATAAGTCCATGCTAAAAACAAAGAATTGGGTTGAAGATCAGTCACATTCTTCTACACCAAACTTCCTTATCTAGGCCTTGCTTTGTGCATTGGTCCACAGTTATGTTGGAACATCAACTTTCCCCACAAAGTTGGAAGAATGAAATTGTGTAAAACATCTTGGTAGGCCAAAGCATTAAGAGTCCAGTGACAGTGAGCATTACACTAGTGAATCTGATGCTTTGCAGCAAAGCTTATTTCACTTGGTAATGTAATGACAGAATTCAATTTGAATAGGTGAGCAAATACATTTGGCAATTTACTGTGTAGTAGGGCAAAAAAATATTTAGTCAGCCACTGATTGTGCAAGTTCTCCTACTTAGAAAGATGAGAGAGGTCTGTAATTCTCATCATAGCTAGACTTCAACTATGAGTGGCAAAATGAGAAAAAAAAAAATAAAAATAAAATCCAGGAAATCACTTTGTAGGATTTTTATAGAATTTATTTGTAAATTATGGTGGAAAATAAGTATTTGGTCAATAACAAAAGTTCAACTAAATACTTCATAACATAACCTTTGTTGGCAATGACTGAGGTCAGACGATTCCTTCACCAGGTTTGCACACACAGTAGCTGGTATTTTGGTCCATTACTCCATGCAGATCTCTAGAGCAGTGATGTTTTGGGACTGTTGCTGGGCAACACGGACTTAACTCCCTCCACAAATTTTCTATGGGGTTGAGGTCTGGAGACTGGCTAGGCCACTCCAGGAACTCCAGCACCTTGGAATGCTTTTTAACAGAGCCACTCCTTCGTTGCCTGAGCAGTGTGTTTGAGATCATTGTCATGCTGGAAGACCCAGCCACGTTTCATCTTCAATACTCTCAATGAGGAAAGAGGTTTTGGCTTAAAATATCACGAGACATGGGCCCGTTTATTCTTCTCTGAACACGGATCAGCCGTCCTGTCCCCTTTGTAGAAAAACAGCCCCAAAGCATGATGTTTCCACCCCTGTGATTCACAGTAGGTATGGTATTCTTGAGATGCAACTCAGCATTCTTCTTCCTCCAAACATGACGAGTTGGGTAATTTACCAAAAAGTTCTGTTTTGGTTTCATCTGACCACATGATACTCTCCCAATCCTCTTCTGGATCATCCAGATGCTCTCTGGCAAACTTCAGACGGGCCTGGAAATGTACTGGCTTAAGCAGGGGGACACGCCTGGCACTGCAGGATTTGAGTCTCTCTCAGCGTAGTGTGTTACTGATGATATATTTTGTTACTTTGGTTCCAGCTCTCTGCAGGCTATTCATCAGCTGTGTTCTCATGATCATTTTGACCATGGGATGAGATCTTGGGTGGGGCCCCAGATTGAGGGAGATTATCAATGGTCTTGTATGTCTTCCATTTTCTTACAATTGCTCCCACAGTTGATTTATTCACACCAACCTGCTTGCCTATTGTAGATTCACTCTTCTCAGCCTGGTGCAGGTCTACAATTTTCTTCCTGGTGTTCTTCGATAGCTCTTTGGTCTTGGCCATGGTTGAGTTTGGAGTCTGACTGTTTGAGGCTGTGGACAGGTGTCTTTTGTACAGGTAACGACGTCAAACAGGTGCCATTAATACAGGTAACGAGTGGAGGACAGAAGAGCTTCTTAAAGAAGAAGCTATAGGTCTGTGAGAGCCAGAAATCTTGTTTGTTGGTGGGTGACCAAATACTTATTTTCCACAATTTACAAATCAATTCTTTAAAAATTTTACAGTGTGATTTTTTTGGATTTTTTTTTTCTCATTTTGTCTCTCATAGTTGAAGTGTTCCTATGATGAGAATTACAGACCTGTCTCATCTTTCTAAGCAGGAGAACGTGCACAGTCAGTGGCTGACTAAATACTGACAAATTTCTTATTGTCATTTAAGACTAACTTAAAGGCACTAATAAGGTGATTTTTTTTTTGCCCTCTCCAACTGTTTCGTCAGAGGATCTATGCAGTGAGAGGGGATAGAAGTCAGCCCATCTGTTACAGCTCTGACTTGCTAAGTGAGGTCGTCACAGGCCCGTATCAGCTGACTTCAGGCTGATTGATTTGGTTGAAGGAAAAGCTGAGGTAAACTTTTCCTTAAGCTTCCTTGCTGACGAGCAGGTAGAGAAGAAGTTGGATGGGACAACAAGGGACGAAAAAGTGTTCCACCGGGTCTGTGAGGAGATGACCTTGGTTGGCTTCAGCAGGAATTTGTTTTTGATATGACGATCCATGTCCACTTTCAAGGTGGCACTCTGCTCAATGCAAAGACAACTTGGACTGGGGTACAATAGACAGCTCCCACAAGACTGGACCGGAAGGGAGTTATCCCGGAAATTGGCCATCTTGATAGGATACAGGTACCAGCATTACCAAAGCTTAAATTCGTTTTTTGAAAGGCTTTTTCTGCATTTTGGGTTCCGAAGTATTCTTTCTTCTTTTGGTTTCTGCACCACCAGTTCAGTGTCTAATAGCACATCTTATGAAAATAATCAACAAGTCATTTGTGTTTGCCCACAGCCATACAATGAGGATGGCAATGATGTGATTGGCTGTGCCAATGAGAATTGTCCGTATGTGTGGTTGCATTTTAAGTCCATAGAGTTGATCTGTGTCTTGAAAGGCTCTTTCTCTTGTAAGTGTAAGCCCCAGAAACAGCAAAAAAGCATTAAGATGAAATCCTGATTATCAACGAGAATGTGCCATCTACTGCCTCCTTTTCTACTAACTGCTACATGTGACAGTTGGATGTGATTAATGTACTGATGTACAGAAGTGATTTTTTCGTTCAAGTGCAGGTGTTGCAGCAAGAAGAATTGTACATCTACATTTTATAGTTACATTTAATACTTTGTGCAAATGTATCTGCCATACAAGCCTGAAGATCTCCCTACAAAGTAATTTTTTTTACACCAAACTGTACACTATTGACTGACTGACAGCGTCACAGGTTATTT
Organism: Anableps anableps; assembly: GCA_014839685.1. NCBI lineage: Eukaryota > Metazoa > Chordata > Actinopteri > Cyprinodontiformes > Anablepidae > Anableps > Anableps anableps. Next base: position 22,654,019 of record CM026072.1, on the reverse strand, counting down.
ATTGAAACATTTGTAAATGTCCTGACCACTAATAAAAGTGATCAGAGCAAATCCTTGTCGTATTAGATGGCTTGTGTTCCCTCTGGGTTTTAGCTGTCCACACTTGTCAATGCTTGATGCTTATTAGCAAAGTTTGCTTATCTTCATGGGATGTAATGAAAACTTCTCTTTATTGTTTTAAAGCCTTTGTTCCTACACAGGTTCCCTTACGTGCGATCAATGAAGTGGAAAGCTGCTTCCGTACTATTAAGACTGTGATATAGCACCTGGATTTAGGAGGTGTGACATCATGTGGGAACTATCTTTTTGACCACTATTGAAAGGCATTTCAATAGAGAGGAGGAGGCTTCGCAGATTGATGACAAATGGTTTCTAACCTACAAACTAACCAGCAACAGGATTTACAAGTGTACACAAGACGGAAGTAATTTCTGACGTGAAGATTAAGAAGATGTATGATAAAAAAATTGAAGCAATTGTTCGACTAAGGTTTACGACACAGAGTTCAGTCACCAAGATTGTTTTGAAAATAATATTATGGGAAGACTTACAACTCAGATTTTATGTGTAACACTAACAATGCCAAACATCTCCTGCTGCCCTGTAATCCTGGCTATTTTTCCCCTATACTCTTGCTTGTGCAGGACACAGTCACTTGTGATTTCTGAATGGAGTTTAGAAGTGGCTCGACTTCGCGATTTTATGCGGAAATGTTTGTGAAAAAAGCTAATGTATGTAGCTAGCTCTATGCTCAATTATATTGACACCTACTGAACAAATCTGGTATAAAAGAAAAACTTAAATGCAAACCCAGTGGCCACACAAATACTTTAGATGAAGCCTTAACAAATGTCATATCAACAGAAGATGTGTCCATAGTCCAATAAAGGAAACTTTGAACACAAGCAGAAACTTAAGCCATGTTGAAATGTCTCCCCTTGTGATTTCATTTGCATCAACCATTACTTATGACTTGGCAATATCAAAACAGCAGAGGGGTCCCAGTGTTAACTGAGCTCTCATTCTAGCACTAACCCAACATTTTCCATGTTGAAGCAGTTTAAAAAAAAAACAAAACAAAAAAAACAAACAAAAAAAAACAAAAAAAAAAAAAATTTTTTTTTTAGGTGAAATCTTAGATTAAAAGCCAAACTCACTCAGGTTTTAAACATAGGACTCAAAGCATTTCAATTGGTTTATGTCTCCAACAACTGAGCATGGGTTTAATACTGGAACTGGTTTGGTGGAAATCACAAATATGGTTTTAAACATGGCATGCATCCTTTTAATAGCTCATTGGTCTCCAAAAGCGCACACACAGTTTTTGGCAAAAGCGGTTCTTTCCTCTACCCCACCTAGAGCACCAGTCTTTTGGTGCTACAGTCAGTACTTTAGGCTGGAGAAACAGAGAGCAATGTACCTGGTTTGGTAAACCCCCCCATATGGATTGTGCCTGCAGTAGGGTAATGGCAATAGATTAGCTTCCAGTCAATCCTTACCCTTCCACAATTTCAGACCTGACAGCAGCAGTAAAGTTACTGAACCTGCTTCAAAGATGGTAAAATATCAAGTCATCAAGCTAATGACTGCTTTAAGAAATTTCCAAACCACACGTAAAAATAGATCTTAAAAGGAATCCTTCCAGCTTTAGTGAGATTTATGAGTGAAAGATGGTTTACATTTATCACAACTCTATGTCACAAAGAGATGTAGTCACAAACCAGAGTTGTACAGTAATTGTGAAGTTAGCGATATTGTGATCAGTGCCACATTTTTACCAATCGTGCTTAAACAGCAAAAAAGCAAAAATAAAAAGAGTAACACTGGTTTATAAAACATTACCCCATGCATTTGTAAGAGCTCACATCACAGATACTGTTATTTTATTTACCAAAATAATAAAAAATATATTACATCAATCCTCAACCAGTTTCAAAAACCTTGGAAGCTTCAGAACACTTCCTTTAACAATTTCACCTTAATCATAACTTGATGCTGTGACTGCTACTGGGAGATTATAGAAGTAGGACACAAGGATTTTGGTATTTGCTTCAAAGCTTACAGTTAAGGAGAGGCAGACTTTAACTTGCCTGTAGTTCATTCTGCAATGCCAACGCCACTGTGGAAGCAAGCATCATTGAAGGACATGGCCAGCTACAGTGACCGATGTGTGAATAACCATTCACAATAGTGGTTTGAAGAGCTGGTCTCTATGCCTGTAATATTCCACAGTAATGCAGAATGTATTTTCCCCCACTATTTCTATAAACCAAACAAAGAAACTAAGAACAGCCATCTTTTCGGAAAGATACATTCACTTACAAATAGAGGCTGCATGAGATCAGAAGGCAAATGGCTTTATGATAGTGACACAGCACTTTTTGTACAGAAATATACTAATAAAGGAACAAATCATAATCCAAGCCATCACCTAAAAACTGACAGTTCCTGGTTATACCTACATGAAAAGAAACTCAACCTAGACATTAAATCACACATCTAACCACAGAAAAAACCTTGCAGTCGGCTCAGGCAAATGGACATAAGCAAAATATCAAAACTTTGGGTGTTTTAACACCATCACTGAAAGAAACAAATGCTGAATTTAAATATTTAGCGTTAAGACCTACACTAACCTATTCAAAAGGTAATAAAAAGAGCCACTTACCCTACTGCCTTTTGGTCTGCTGCTTCTGGTTTGAATCTTACTCCAAGGACGTTTATCAGACCTTAGGAGAACAAAAGGTCATAAGCCCTCGTTCTCAAAAATGGGTCAGCATAAATTATTCTTGTGGCATCTTTCCATTACAGTGGGTCTTCCCAGCTTTATTTCCAATTTTGTTTGATCCACTGTGGACTTCTCCGGGATTACCTATCATGGCTTCAGGCTCAGAAATATATCAACATCAAATACATAAAAACCTGTCAAATAGCTAATTAGAATAAGTGACAGTGCCAACTGAGAGGTTGTGGCCACACAGGTAATGATTCATTTAGACCAAGATGCAAGTCCGACTGCAGCTCCCAATGGGCTTAGAGTGTTTCCAAGTTACACAAATGGTAAAACTCACTGGGAACCACCTAGAACCCCAACTTTATATAAATACATTTATATAAATACATAAATACAATAGCTATTACATAACACTTCTCTATAACGGCAAATCCAAAAGCTACACTCTTAGTGCATAGCACCAAGTAGTGGAGAAGACCCACAAACAACAACAAAAGACTTAATCCTATCTAAAATCCTTGTTACCCATGTATGTAAGAAGTTATGTTTTGGATTTCTAAAAAAAAATGTATTGGCATCTAAGTAAAAACAATATTTCCAATTAGGCATAAAATCATGACTACATAGCCAAAAGCAAATAAATCATACTGGAGAACTTGGGAAGCATTGTTGATAAGCCCATGGCAAAATGTGCCATTCACCAACCATTAAACTAAATTCTGAATAACGTCCAAACTAAGTTTGAACTTATAACAGAGACCCAAGCTCTTTAGTTTCCAACATATAAAGTTATTTCAGAATGATGTATTAAGAGTACTGCTACCAACCAATAATGCCCAGAGTTCTCTGCTGTTTTTAAATGGCGTACCATTATCCATTACATGCATACATGCCAATCAGATTTTCCACAAACTTTCTTCTAAAACAGTTGTGCTTTAGCATTTCACATCTAGGTTTCCAACAGTGCAATGCAAATCTGCCTGTACTACTGAACCCAAGCTCCTATGTAGGGTAAAAGCATTGGATTCCCAAGGAAGTAATGGACTTTATGGTGAAGAAATTGGGAACTTAGTTGACAAGAATCTAATCAAGAATGATTAGGTATGAATACCTTAATTGTATATGGAATGAAAATTGTACACTAGGTACCATTTCTGGTTTTCGTTTTAGTCTGTTTACAGTTGCTACAGAAAATAGGGACTCAAAGCAAAACATCAAGCACTAAAACATTTTATCTTGATTATTTTAATGACAATCTAATGTTTGACAATGCTATGTTTTCAAAAGAATGAATATATGCATACACTTAAAAAGTATTCAAATTCAGATCCCATGATGTAAGTAAAACAATGAAAAGAACTCTACAATATATATATATATATATATATATATATATATATATATATATATATATATATATATATATATATATATATCACTAAAAAATACAAGAAGCCAGCTGACCTGTATTCCAAGTTGGTGGGAGAATACTAGCATGTTAGAAACGACAGACAAAAGTAGTAGTCTGTCCAACTTCTCAGTTGTGCATTTGATATAAAAGTCTTTTGTACACTCCCCATCCATACCTTTTTTCCCCCCTTATAAGTTAACTTTCGTTTCTGAGTCATGAGAAGCCTGATGCTCAACAAACGTGTCCAAACAAGAGAATGTCTCGCTGCACTCAGGGCATTTATAAAGACCCTCAAAAGAGCTTCCTTTCTCATTTTGTTTTTGGTCCATAGAATCCTCCTCTATGTCTTCTGGATTATCTTTTTTGAGTTCCTCATCTACAGTGCCAGGAGATTTCTGTCCATCATCATCTGGTTGTTCAGGGCCTGCATGATCTTGAGGATGAACCTCAAGGGATGAATTGTTCTTAATCTCAGCTGGAGTCTTTGGACACTTAGTGGGCTCTTTCTTGTGATATCGCAAATGTCGTTGGTACACACATAAAAGTCCAAATTTCTTTCCACACTCCTGACATTTGTAGTTAACTCTGCCAGCTTTTCCGGTTTGCTCTGCTGAAGTCTGTTCATTGTCAGAAGACCCTTTGGTGTTCTCCTCAGGATTGCTAGCCTGTTTCTCATCATCAACCAAATTAGATGAAGGCCCATTTTGTGAATTCGAGTGCAAGAGTTTTAAACCTTCAGCTTTGTGGTACATGATTACATGTCTTCTTAAATCACAGCGCTGTGGAAAATGTCTGCCACAAAATACACAAGTGTGCATTGTGCCCTTATGATATCTCATGTGTCGAGACAAACTACTGGAGTGATTAAAGACTCGATGACAGTGCTTACAAGGATGAAGTTTTCCATTTGGATTAGATCCTCTCCGGCTGCTATTTGGTGGTATAACTCGCTTCATGGGTTTTTGATATTCCTGATTCATCTCATCTATTTCTTCCTGAGTTTGATGTGTGACATGGTGCTCCTTTAGAGTTGCTAACCTCTCAAAACGATCCCCGCACAGGCCACATCTGTATGGTGTGAATGTGGGTTGCTTATTCTTTTCAATGCTGTTATCTCTTGACATTTTTCGGCCTCCATTCCTAGTATCATTGGCTGGACCATTGGTGTGGCAGTTTACAAGCTCCCCGTCTTCAGAATGCTTGGAATTCTCTTCAGTTTCAAAATCAGACTCTAACTCCACATCAAGCTCCTGTCCCTTGCAATGATACAACGAATGTATCTGGAGGTCTGACATCCAGAAGAAAATCAGCTTGCACTTGTTACAAGGATATGCCTTTTCCGACTTTTTATCTTCCCTACTCTCTAGTTTACCCAAAGCCTTGGGCATGGAGTGACTCTCTTTTTGATGAGCATTGAGCGCATCAATTTTAAGGAATCGCTTACCACAGTGACCACAACAGCTAGTTTTTTCATTGAAGTGGTCTTGAAGGTGTTTCTTGAGGTTGTTCTTATCTTGAAAGATCTTGCAGCACAGAGTGCACCTGAAGCCCCTTTCAGAGTTCCCATATTGTTGGTGACGGTGTAGACTCTGTGTGGTGGTAAAGGATCGATTACATATTTCACAACGGTAATGGTTCTGTGGAGACTCGCCCGAGCTCAAGCCTGGTGGCCTGAATCTGGATGTGTCTTTGTACAAGGAAGGCTGTGAGTTCTGAGTTGTAGAAATTGGCCTAACGGATGATGGCAAAGGTGACACTCTTTCAGGAGGCATTGGTGCAGAAGAAGAATTTGTAGAGTTAAAAGAATTCAACTGAGCAAAACCATTTACAATAATCAGCGTACCATTTTCTTGAAGAACATATTCCTGAGGAATTTCAAATCCATTGGATGAGCCATCAAAGGAAAAAGACTCTAAAGGTCCATGATTAGTCATGTGGGCCAATATATTGGCATATTGACTGAATCCATCACCACATTCTGTGCAGATGAAAGCACTTGCTTCTCCTGCAAACTGCGCTGAAGCAACAGTATTCACAGCAGACTGTTTTTCCATGGTAAAACGATTCTGTCCGTGTGCTGATGGCATCACTTTTGAACCTGAATGCACAGCTAAATCTCTATGCAGACATGGGCAAAGATGTCCATGGCAATCAGTGAAGGTTCTTTGTCCTACAAAATGATGAGATGTTTGTCAACTCCTCAAATCTTCCACTTTGTAGCACCTGTAGAAATAAAACAAATATATTACAACCATTAATTCTATGTTGGTAGTTTCACACAGTAATGGAGATGACTCCATTTGAAAATAAATAACAAAAGCAAAACTAAACTATATGGCTGCACAGTACATGGCAAACACAAATCTCCCACTCTCAGTTAAGATGACAAGAGTTTTGATGTGGAAGCACATAGCAGGCCTTTCCATAAAACAATTCTGGAACTGCAAGGCCCAATGACATCCACCTTGACCACCCACAAATCTGCCACTCAAAATGATCTCATAATGACGCAGCACTTACACACACATTGATTTTGATAAAGTGTTGATATTTTTCTAGAACTAGTCTGCCTCCACTACCCGGTTTCTCCGCAGGAGACATGAGGAACGTTTATCAGACGTGGTGAGGAATTATGTACATTTGCATGGTTCTTCACTAACTACTATAATAATAATAATAATAATAATAATAATACTGTGAAATGCCTAAAAACTCCCAGATTGAAATTGCTACATTGTTGTCTATGGTGGAGGCTGTCTGTAGAAAAGTGTGCCGCTCTGTCTGTGATCGCTTCGTAAGTGCAAAATAGAGGATGCTGGGAAGGAGTGGGAACCCCAGGGGGTAGGAGCATGATGTATACTGAAGCAAAATGGGTGTCCCCCAGGTGGTCTGCACCACTGCATGAAAGGTGTGTGCAAATTCGAACAGTCCGCAACCACGTGACTGCGCATCGACTATGTGGGAGCCTTTAACTACAAAGTTTTATGGTTTCCTCTTCTTGGCAGCTCTGAGATGTAACAGTGATAGGTTACCTTTCACCGCCCCCCATGCTGCCTTACTATTTATATAAATAACTCAGAGATAGGGAGAAGACATATGTAGTCTGTGTAGAATGAGTTGTTTCCGAACATGCAAGACACTGTTGTGAATGTTTGCAAAGAGAGAAGTGAAATGCACATGGTTTTGTTCACTTTACTGCAGTCTATATTGTCATTACATTATCTCATAATGATACTCTGTGTTACATGTTTGCAATATTGTGCAGCCCCAAGCAAGGCCACATCAACACTTGCAGGTTGCACTTCGATCGTTTAAGAATCAGATAAAAATCTTTGGTCGAGAAATGGTGTGTTATCAGTCCAATAAGCTTATCAACATTTGAGTTAGTACTCTACTGGCCAAAGATTTTCTAGAGAAGTTGCACAGTGCCACTGCTGCTATAACCAGTGTTTTATCATTATCCTTTTATTGCTGGTCATTAGCACCTTCCCCTACCTTACCCGTTTAGATGTTGGACAAAATATTGAGAACTTTAGAACCAGCATCGTTATCCATTTATTGCGAGACTGGTATCTGTAGAATGTTATTGGCAGTTCTGCTCAGGCAAAACACTGTCCAGTTTGGGACCAATCAAAGCTTCTGTTGTACAGTATGTCTAGGGTTTCATGACATCAAGCTGAACACATTGTAACAAACAAATCTTTTAAGGCAGTTAAAACTGAAATGTGTGCACCAGCTATAAGATGGACATTCATAATCCTTAAATCCAATATAAATAAGTTGTTAAAAAACACTGCATAACAGAAGGGTGCCCTGGAAAATATCTTTGCGAGGCTATGACATGGAGTTCTTTTCCAAAATGGTTCTGAACATTCTACAGTGCAAAAAAAAAAAAAAAAAAAAAAAAAAAAAGCAATGTGTTTACCTTATTTATAAATGGTGTTGTGTTTTTTGGGGTAAAAGGTATGTGGGATGGATTATGGCAAAGGGTAAAAGTCAAAGCCTCTGAGCCGCCAAGTGCAGTAGTCATCAGCCAAAGGTCCAACTTATGTAAAGGGTAGTTGGCTTTGTAGTTTAAGGGTGTGATGTAGAGATGGCACATGCCATAATGCAAATTGAACACAGCACCTGTTCCTTTGGTTCTGCAATGTTGGTTCAACAATTCAAACTTGCATTCTGTACACATTTTAAAGGTAATAGTTGTGAAGAAGGTATGTCGTCTGGACTGAAATTTTGGAAGAACAGAGCAGTCGACAATACAAAATGTGACTGTTAAGTTACATTTTGTGAAGCATCAACATGTTGTGAGGACCCTCTGTATTTGTTTAAACTAAGATCTGTTGCAGGCACTATGATACTCAAACATTTTTGCTTATCTTCATTGACAGGATGCTTTAGAGACTGGAACCTGAATTTGCACAAAAGTGGTATAACCTCCATCCATTCATCCATCGTCTATACAAGGATGGCATGACATTAGAAAATCTCACGACGGTAATATTGGTAAATACTGCGATGGCAATACTGGTAGCAATATATGCCTATTTCCTTCATTCCCCTCTTTCTTATACGTGCTTCAGTTACTCTGACCAATAGCATTTTTGAGCAATGTCATTTGTGTACAGTTTGAGCATCTGCTGCTATGAGATGCTGTACAACTGGCTAAATATTACATTGGCATGTAAAATACAAGTTCATAACACTAGGAATATATTAGCCAACAGTTATTGCACTCCAAATAGTCCTTTGCGATATTAATATTAATATATTCGTGATATATTGTGCAGCTGTAGTCTATACACGCTTATAGTTGTCTAATGCCAAATAAGACAGGCTAATAAACCTAACAGTTAGGCTTTTTGACTGTGGGAAAAAGCCAGAGTACCTGAGAAAACCCATGCATGTACAGGAAGAACAAAAACTCCACCCAGAAAAACACCAGGCAAGGAAATCAACCCAAAACTTTCTTGCTGCCAGGCAGCAAGAGCTAACTGCACAATCCAGCTGTACATAAATAAATCAAGTGATTTATTTTTATTGAAGCCATATCCATTGAAGTAACAATGTGTCAAGAAAAGGAGTCACAAGACTAGAATTTGAAGCAATAATGTGTGTATTAGGTTGGCTTTCGTTTTCATGTTTCACATACTGCCTTTGTGGTCATGTTATGTAATGCACATGACTGCTAAGATGATATGCTCTTTGAGCAACACAAACCAATCGAGCCAGCCAATTCTCATTTTAACATATGCTTACACAACTAAAACCTGCGTCACAAAACCAGTGTAGTGACAGTTGCTTCACTGATTATAATAGAACTTGGGACACGCTGCTATTTCACTTCGCACATACACGTCAACTCAACTGTCTGACAAGCTCCCTTCATATCTTGGAGGTGCAACAGTGAACAAGAGACTTTAAAAATAGGTGTTAGCGAAGGCCCAGACTAAGAAGAATAAATTTTTTATAGGAACAAGCATTTGAAGAAAAAGCATAAATACAATTCAAATTCATTAGTAAATTTTAAAAAATAATAATTATGTCCATAACCTCTCTAAAGGGTAATTTAGAATAACCACATTTCAGTTTACCTGTAATTTTAACAAAGTCTTGCACATGTAAGTCCAAACAGCAGAAAAAATAATGGAGTTATTTTTAAAGAAATTACACAATCTTTGATTTAAGTCAACTATTTCCAAAACATAATAGTAGCTTTCTCAAAACCACTTGACCCAAGCTGGTCGCATATGAGGTACAGCTGAAAAAATTTGTTGAGCAACTCAATTACGACTACTGCTACAATTGGTGAGTTAGTCATGCAGGAAACAATCAAATTACTACAAACTCAGTGGGAAGACTTGACAGTTGCCAAGCAAACCGTCAAAGACACCCTCCGGGTGGAGGGTGAGACACAAATGGTCATTACTACAGAAGGAGGTTGTTCACAGAGTATTGTATTTGAACATATTTATAGAAAGTTGAGGGGAAAGGAAAAAAGTGTTGCACAAGCAACTATGACTATCTTTACGGAGATGCTAATTTTATTTTCCAGCACAATCTAGCACTTGACAATACTGCCAGCTAGGACTTTAGCAGGGAAAAAAAAAAAAAATTGAGGGGAAAAAAAACAGCAAACAGTACTGCATGTTAAATATTTGCAGCATTTTTTGAAATACTGACTTCTCAATAGCTGTGTTTCCATTAACCTTGAAATTGCGCAAATTGAAAAAAAAAAAAAAAAATTCTCCTTATTCAAGAAAAGGTTTTACCGCTAGGATGAGGTGGTTTTTTTTGGCTGTATCGAAATTGGTTTATTTCGCAAAACTGCAATGGAAACACCCTTTTTGCATCACATGAGTGACATGATCTACAACTGGATGTTGCCACTGAAGCAAACCACGAAGAAGATGACAACAGCATGTAGTTGGAGGATCATGGCACAGCATGTTTTTAATGACTTACTGCGTGAACACGCTTATTCACGTGTGATTTTAATTTAATTTCTTTTTTCATGGAAACACTGCAAAATTGCAAAATTGTGTTTTTCGACATTAGCAGGAAATCGACAGATTTGCACACCTTTGTAATGGAAACGCAGCTAATGAGATTAAAGGGCAGCATCTCTTTAGTAATTAAGCAAACTATTGTATCTTTGCATCATTTTGCACTGGCCTCCTTGTATTTTGTCAATTAAACACTCCAGTGATCGTGGACTGTCAATAAGATAGAGACAGCCCATTAGTTGCAGTTTTTGTTTTTTTTCCCCAAGCAGGGAAACCTGCATCGGATGATTATGTTTTAGGTGCAGATGCATGTTTGTTGTATTGCTGTGTTTAATTGCTACTGTTTTACAAGAAATGCAACATACCGGCTCGCACAGGTCAAGTGGTTCACTATAGTCATTCGGTTTGAATTCAAAGTGCAGTGCACTGCAGCTGGCACGTGTGACTTTTAAACCAGTATTTCTCTGGCTTGCTTCTCCTCACTTTCATGCATCACTGTGGCATGAGACCGACAAGTAACTGATGCAAGAGTTCACTCCTCTGTAAGAACTTGACACAGGGAGCAATAAATGACAGCAATAGGCCAAAGTCATAGCCACTCGAGGTGAAACCCAACACACAGTGTCGGCAGCAATGACAGCAACAAAAGTTAAACATTTTTTAACTTTGTGTCGCGTCGCAAGCCCACACGTGCTTGTCTACGTGTACAAGCTCGAAATTTCACTTGCACAAATTTTGTCGGTTGCTTGGCAGGAGGAGTGCAAATGATTGGCGCCTCATCGCGAAAGTTTCATAGGAAATGAATGAAGAGGGAACGACGTCGCCTCCCATGTGTCGAGCCCTTTACACTAAGGAAAAGAGAAGGGGAGTAGTCAGTCGATGCATCGGAGTGAAGCTTTATGTCATTCAGTCTTTGGTTGAAAGACAGAGAGACACGACAAAACAAGCATGCAACTGGAAGTTATCGACCTCATTTTAATTTATCGTGCGATTAATTGATTCATTACTTATCATGACCGGCCTAACCATGGTATCACTGTGCTTGACTGATCGCTTTTAACCTGTGTTGCCCTCCGTAAAAGACAGACGTATACATCATAAAAACTAGAATATCGTGAAAAAGTTCAATATTTTTTGTTGCTTGTTTCAGGAAGGGAAACTAATATCATAAATATTTATTTTATTCTTGGATTTTTTGGCCATAGTCTAAGCCATAATCTGGTGACTGGCTCACAGATAATGAAAACCCAAAATATAGACTATTTGATTATGTATCATCAATATTTTCAACAAATGTCAGACTTCTGAGAAGTATGTACATTTCTATGCACTCAATACTTGGTTGGGCATCCTTTTGCATGAACTGCTGCATCAATGTGGTGTGGCATGGAGGTGTCTCTCTTCTTCCTCTTGACAATACTCCATCGAGAATCTACAGTAACGTCATGGTCACTGAACCAGCTATTGGTACCTTTGGAGGTGTGGATCAGTACAAAGTCCTGCTGTGAAAATGAAATAAGCACCTCCATAAAACTAGTCAGAAGAGGGAAACGCGAAGTGCTCAAGAATTTCCTGGTAGACGGCTGCATTGACTTGGACTTAAGAAAACACAGTGGACCAACACCAGCAGATGATATCGCACCCCAAATCATCACTGACTGTGGGAACTTCACACTGGACTTCAAGCAATGTGCCTCACATCCCTTCCGCCAGACTCTGGGACCTTGATTTCCAAATGAAATGCAAACTTAACCATCATTTGAAAAGAGGACATAGGCCCACTGAGCAATAGTCCAGTCTTTGGTTTGAAAGAAGCTTGACAATAGGAATGTGATATTTGTAGCCACGTCAAGGATCGATCTTCGTGTAGTGGCTCTTGATGCACTGACACCAGCCTCAGCCCACTATTCGCAAAGGTCCTCCAAACTCTTAAATGGATTTTGCTTGACAATGCTCAAAGCTGTGGTAAACCCTGTTGCACTTTCCTACTACACTTTTTCCTTCCACTCAACTTTCTTAGAATATGGTTGGATACAGCACTCTGAACAACTGTCTTCTTTAACAAAGAGTGGTGTGGAAATTGTGTAATGGTAATGAAAGAAGACCGTTTCTAAAATGAGGGTTAACTGAGCAATTTGCAGCAACAGTATTGTAATTAATGACTTTCTTGGAATCATGCAGCCCTCGATCCATTGCAAATTAATCCAAAAGCAAGTTGGTGATAAAATTGATTTTATTGTACAGTGTCAAATTCTATTTATTTGTTGAGCATGCCTTAAAGCTATGAAATTATACACATGTAGTCATTTAAAACAGGTGTACCGAACTCCAGTACTGAAGAGCTACTATCCTGCAACTTTTAGATGCATCCCTGCTCCAACAAACCTGAATCGAATGGCTGAATCCCACCAGCTCTGTAGATGCCTGTTAACAAGCCATTAATTTGAGGGTGTGTTGGAGAAAGGATGCATCTAAAAGCCCCATGATAGTAACTCTCCAGGACTGGATATGGGCACTCCTGATTTAAAAGAAAAAAAAAGTCCCCAACAGGAATTAATTTGAGGATTTGCTTGGTTCTTCTTTGAGAAATGCAGATTAAAAACACACAACTCACTGCATAGGATAACTTTAATAATGTCTATTTTATTCTTGAAGGACTGACTGAGTGCATCGACAGACAAGAAATAAAAATGCATCTTCAATGAAACAAGATTGTTCCTGCGACCAGAGGAATATTTGTTAAAAATCGGTTACCAACAGACGATGAATCAAGATGAATGAAGCAACTAAATCTGAAGCGACCTCTTAAAAACCAGTGCATGTTCACTGTTTTCACTGTCAACAAAGACCTCAAGGAAGAAAAATTGTCATTCCAGGTGGTGGTTGAGTTATGAACGTCTTATCAGTGAAGAAGCATCATCTTCTGAGAAGAAATTACAGCCCAGCATAACAAGTAAAGTAGTTTATGGTCAGGTAATGATTCATTAGTGGATGATCCCATTTATTCCCCATTCTTGACTGCATTCTGAACTTTAAACAAAAAATTCCATAGAAATAGTCAAATATAAGATTATAGCGCTCTCAATCAATATCGAATCACATTAGATTTTTACCTCCCTTCTCTGTTGGAGTTAAAGCAGATAAAGAAGTTGCTGTACATAACCAGAGGGCATTTTTTCAGATCATCTTTGAAAGATGAAGCTGTAGCTGTGATTATTTTCACCCCATTAAAAAAAGAAGGAAGAGTTGATTTTCCCACGCTTAATTCTGATGATTTCTGAGACTGACACATTGTTTACATGCAAGAATGCCGCTCTGGAAGAAAACCACACAAAGTATTATGGGTTATTGGAATAAGGTTGAATAATTAATTCTTGGAGAGATCTTTTTTTATCATTGTAAAACCATACTGTGTTAGGTCAGTGCTTATTTATAATTCTGCTCACAATTCTTGCTTTTTTCCAACAAATTACCCATCTACTGTAAACAGAATCCCTTGTAGCAGAATGCCAAGTGTGCTGTTCTATCACCAGGATACAGCAACGAAGTGAATTTGAAATGTAAATGATTAATCTAACTACATGCTTTGTGTGTACACATAAAAAACCCAGTGTACAGAATTTATTTGAGCCATTAACTGTTGCTTTAGATTTATATAACAAGCAATGTAGTTATAATCTAGAGTCAATGTGGCGACTAAATTTGGTCTTTCTTAACCCTATTGTGCTTAATTTACTTTGAAAATAAAAGGTCTCAAAGTAAACCAGATTTAAAATGCATAACCCCGCACCTGTCAGATATACAAATGCATGTAGGCTTCATTGTTTAGATTTCCAACCGTGCGAAGTGGATGTTTTTGTTGTCAAAGCAAACAGAGGGTGTAAAAACAATCACTTCTCCATTATTTTATAGCAAACGAAGTATTACCAGGATTTATTAACAGTTATCAAAAACAAAGCTCATCTTACCATGAATGTTTATACAGCAGAAGATTGGCGCTTTCAGCACTGCTGTAGCTAGCCTGAACATGTACACATTGTAAAATGCTAAAACAATCAACGTTTACTTTCTCTAAGATGATCCTAACGCACGACAAAATGACACAATTGGCAACTAATACCAGCGAGGGATAGTGTTTTACGCTGCTTTACGCATCCCATTAGAGCGATAACTTATGCGCTTTGTGAGCTTATTGTGGTCGGAACGGCTAACCTTAGCTGCTGCTTTCTAACGCCAGTAAGGTGGGAACGTTCAGTGATTTTATAGAAGAGTCAGACAGTTAAGTTACTGAAAACTAATTCCAACTATCAGCTTTGCTATGACTTACCGTAAAATCTCGTACATCACGAAATACGGTGACTAACAATACGTAACACCCAGCTAAAAACCAACGTGAAATGATAGCCTGCTAGCTGAAGCAGGCCCCCGGTGGCTGGGATCGTCCTTCTTCTTCTGTTTCCATCTTCCCACAGTGTAGCCCGCGATCAGAAGCATTACCGCCACCTTGTGCTTCTTTGGAGTTTTAGACAAGCATCTGACCGTAACCTTTGTTTCGAGCTGTGCTGTACGTCTCTAAAACGTCACTTATCCTAAATAAACCTTATATTATACAAGTCATATTTTTATTTTTCAATTGTAAAGCTCTGAGTTTAATAGCATTTCTCAGTTTGATTTTAATTTTTTGGGTCCATTTTTAAAATTTTTCATTTACGAATCTTCATTTAGGCTATTTATCATTATTTTTTCCATTTTGTTCCTGCATTTTGATAATGCTTAAAACATTTCTGCTCATGTCCGCATATCACATGAGACAGTTAAAATATTTAACTTTTTACAGTCAGTATCCTTACATTCATGCCACAAATCCTTTACTTTTATTTTGATGATAGCATTTACATTTTCAAATATATTTCTAAAATATGTGTTTATAATTCGTTGCAAACATGACTATGGACATCCTTTTTTGACCACCATGAATCCATCATCTGATAGCTCATCTTAGAAAGATAAACACTATGTTTCAAAGCTCAAAGTTTGTTGAGCATGACAACATGTCCATTGTACTCCAATGACCTGCACCAGATCTCAGTCCAACACAACATCTTTGGATGTGGTGAGATGGGAGATTTACATCATGGATTTGGTGACAAATCTGCAGCAAATGTGTGACATTATCATGTCCATCCAAGGTGTACCTAATAAGGGGCTGGAGACTGTATGCTATAAACATACCAAAACTATCAAAGTACAGATGATAATGTATTTAAACATACCATTGAAAATACCTGTCATCCTTAAGGGATTAGAACATTTAAAACATTAATTTAATTATTTAAATCATTTGATTTTAATTTTTCCATTTTAAAACAAAAATCACATAAGCACCTGTTTCTTGTTTTTTAATACCCGTTTCTAAAATGTAAAATCAAATGAACAGAAGATACACTGACTGCCAAACATCTATCTGTTTAAGAAATTTTGATGTTTCTGGCCAACAGTTTAACTTTTACACCTCAAAGCGAAGATGCATTAACTGATAGAAAAATCTGAATATAGATGAAGCTTTTCCTGTTAACAGTTTCAGGACTCTGGGGTTTCAACATAACCTTCACACACCATTTCACTCTCAAAGATGCCTGTCTGTACTGAGTAGTTAGAACACACTTCAAACGCAAGATGTGTCCACACGCAGTGTTGTCACTTTGATAAGTACTTTTTTCTTTCTGAGAGCATACTCTTCATATGTATATATTTTAACATCATTGGTGCTTTTTATGGAAGTGGCAAACAAACCACATCCCCAGAGAAAGGAAAAAATAATTGAAACCCAACTCTTGTGCATTTATTAGTAGACTTTGCAGCTCAATATTTCCAGGATCATCAGAGTTGGCGACTTGAAAAAGCTAAAAAAAGCATGAGCACAAAATTGTCACAAGGTCTTGCAATCTCTATTGACCTCCTTATACACATTGTGAATACATGTACAATATCTCAGACATAAAAATAAAGGTTAGGACACAAATAAAACAATTCTTTACAGAAGTACCATCACAGCAATGTATTTTGGGTTATTAGAGTAAAGGGGATAAATACAATTACATGTCACACCTTTCATACTTTTATGTGTATAAAAACTTTTAGCAAACCATTATTATAATTGTTTTTTACTTTATAATTATATGGTATTTTGTGTTGTTCTATCTCAATACAACATAGTGAAATTGGGTGAGTGTCACATAAAATATGTGAAGAGTTTTGCGTGTTTGCCCAGTGAACTTCCTATTTCACTGTAATGTACTTTTAGCACTTATTTTTGCTGATACTTTATTGATGCTGGTGCAGGTTAGTAACAGGAATAAACTGATTCTAAAATGCTGTACAACCCCCCCATAAAAAGCACAAAATTAGAGATTCTAGGCATTTAACAACATACTGTACATACAATCAAAGTGAGGGCACCAATTGAAATACAGTATGCATAATATGCATACAAATATTTAGGTAATGGTAAAATTAAGAGCTTTGTCTATTGGAAAGGGCATAATGCAAGTGCTTACATCAAACATAAAAAGTATCTGAGTCATGAGAAATGTTGTTTATTTGATTTAGTCATTTTCTGGAATAGTCCTTTGCATACATCATCTCAATTAATTATCATTTTTTTGATAGTCAAAGCCAACCATAATGTAATAAAATAGGGATTTTGCAATAGCTGTCTAATTCTTTGGTTCTGGAACTGACTCTTTAATTCCTTGTTTGTTTTATCAAGGTGCAGCCTAAACATGCTGCAAAGAACAAGACAGCCTCCATTCTAAGCTGTTTCCTAAAGCTGTTTCAGAATGGTTAGGAGCACATATATACACAACACTACAGTATGATATAACACTACTGAAATACACTGGACTAAAAATCCAGAAATTGAAAAAAGATATACTCTGTGCAGCAGCACTGTTTGGAAAATTGAGTGCTGCTTCTATACTGGAGTGTTGTGGTCAGATTGCTTGTTTTCGCTGCTGCTGACAGACTTCATGTAAGTGTTGGTCTCATCTTCCTGGAATACGGTCTCAAATGCCTTCCGGATAGATTTACACACTTTATCCTTGAAGTCCTGGCCTATGAATACATAAAGCACAGGGTTCAGGCAGCTGTTAAGAAAAGCCAGGCACGTGGCAAGCGGCAACCCGATGCTGATGACATGGACCAGTGTTTCGTTTTGGTTGTTTGGATCAAATTTTTTCAACTCAACTATTGTCATGATGTGAAACGGAGCCCAGCACAGGAAAAAGATGATGATGATGGCGGCAATTACCCTATAAGGGCGGCTTGATCGTTTTGCCAGTGTGGGGCTGTTCCTCAGGCGGTGGATTATGATGGCGTAGCAGGAAACTATAACACTGAAGGGGATGATGAAGCCCAGTAGAACACGGATGATGGTCATAGTTTTATGGCGAAAATGGATTAATTGAATCACAGATGGATTGGTGTAATTATCAGAGAAAGCATAATTATTGAAGCAGATGATTTTTTCTAAATAGCCTTCAGTATCTCTAAAGACAAAGGATGGAAGGCTGAGTAATAAAGCCAACACCCAAATAGACAGACTCACATAGGAAGCCTTCCTTGCATTCCTATGAATCTGAGCCCAAACAGGCCACACTACGGACACAAACCTGTCCAGGCTGATTATCATCAGGGTGTAGACGCTGGCGTACAAGTTGAGAAAGCTTACTGTGCTGTTCAGCTTGCACATGAACTTCCCAAACACCCAGTGGAAATTCAAAGCTTGATATGTGATGCTCAAGGGAAGGAAGGCTGTAAAGAGGAAGTCAGCTACAGCCAGGTTGAGAAACCAAACTGTGTTAACGGTTTTCTTCATCCTGAAGCCGGCAACCCAGATAACCAATCCATTTCCGAGCACACCGAGGACACAGGCCACGCCATAAATACAGAGAGTCACAATGTGTAGAGAATATCTCACAGTTGCATAGTTGTCTGAGGAGGACATAGAATTTTCAGTGGTGTTGATGTGATGAAAGGATGTGTTTGTATCCATGGCTTTCCTGATACCTGCAGGATAACATGAGGACACAATGAGCACTAATATATTGCAAGCTGGACTGATTACGCTTAATAATTCGCTATTGTAATGTTTATGGTGAAGAATCTTTAACACTAGAATCCAGGTTCAAATAAAATATAAGAAGAGCTTTCAGAGATGTACAAATCAGAGATTTGAGGCTTATTTCCAATGTCTAGGTGTGTTTTAGTTCTGAGCTGGTTTTAGACGACTCACATTACCCTTTCAGAGTCATAATTTCACAGCATGCAAACTATTTTTTTCTATTTTTATTTATATTAGGAGCAGAATCTATGTCATGGCATGTTTTTTACAGAGCAGTTCCTGTAAAAGAAGGGCTTACTCACTCAAAACTAGTTTACATTTCAAACTGTCTTTAGGTTTCATTTTAGCGATTACTGCTGTTGGCACTGAAATGCAGGTATCAATCCCCATATGTGTTCCCTGAAGATTCTACACCGTAATCCTAACTCTGAGATCTACAAAAGTCTTATTCTTTTTTTTTTGTTTGAAATGAAATCAGAAATTTGCTTTTGCATTTCCTTTCTACCACAACAGTCTCGAGTATTACATCAAATACAACCAATTACAGCAAACTTGATTTTTTTTTCAGAATCCTCATATCAAATTATAATTGTGATACATGCACACAAGGTCTTTTAACATCACCGAGGCTTAGTTTGACTGTGTTTATTTTTGTTGTTTTTATTGCGTTCTCATGTCCTATTTATATATCATATTATATGTTTTTTTTCTTTTAAATGTATGTTTATAGTTTGCAGTTATGTGGAGCACTATGTTTTAGCTGTGGTTGCTTAAAAGGTTTTTATAAATAAAGTAACATTCAGAAATAAGTTCAATTTAAAATTACAACTTAATTTAACAAATTTTTTTTGGTGTAGAAGAAAAAGCACACACTCATGCACACAGGGAGAACATGAAAACTCTACACTGAAAGACCCCAGCTATGCAAGATGATGGACAACTCCACCCTGCAGATCATAAGATAGAAGACAGATCACACTTATTATATCTCCTGAAAAAGATCTCTTCTATGAAATAGAATAGGCAGTTTTGGGTTAATAGTGTTAAAATTTTAACTAGATTTTAATTTGTTCTTATGTCATGGAAATTAGGGATTAAGAAAATAAAAAGAGTAGTAAAAAAGGATGCTAATCGAGTTTAAAATTTAATAATTAAGCAACATACCTTTTTGGAAACCTCTCTTGTCTGATGTGGGTAAGTCAGTGGTTAAATTCTTCTAATCTCCGATTGATAATGCCACTGCCCACATCAAGGCGGACCTAGAGGCCATGCAAAATACACTTTTACATACTCTTCAAGCATTCTTCAGAAACATTACTATTAATACAAGGGTAGGAACATTGAATGTATCTGTCCCTATCAAATAAAAAAAATACATTTGCTAAAGACATTTGTAAAATATCAATACCCTTGTTACTTTACAAGGTGGATTTCTTGATAGTAAACAACAACAATATTCCTAAACTGTCTGCCTTTGACTTGAAAAATAGCATTATTGAGCCTTTCCTTGATGTCAGCTGTAGATTCTTGCTTGGTTTGTCACTTGTGATCTACATCTACATCTCTGTGTTTAGCCATTGCAGAAGTTGCAGAGGTTTTAACATGTCAGCATATTTCGTGTGGAATATTGAAAATTTTACCATTTCCTCTCAACATAGCACAAACATAGATATTAAAACATGCCTTCTTCCCTCAGATGAACTGACTCAAACTTGCAATGGGTTTGAGCTTGCATGACTGTCTCTGTTGTCCCTGTTATGATTTGGCCAGAAATTACGCCACCTTTCACCTGCTGAATACTCAAGCCACAGATTCCACCAACCTCACTTCAAAACCTGACCCTGAACAACTAATCTATCAAACCTTTACTGCAGGGGTATGTTTAAATAAACCATCTAACCATTGTTTTTCCCACATTACTATATAACAAGGAAAACATCAAAAAGGTTAAGATGGAAGAAGAAATTTCTAAGAACTTTAGATGAGACAACTGTGCTGCTGAAGAAATCTGAACAAATGCATGGTTAATAGTGATGGCTGTGCTCCGTAGCACTGAAACAGGCACTGTTCACTTCACCCTTTTCATGATTAGTCTCTTACATCACAGTGGATGAAATTCCCCCCCTCTTCCTTTACAGAATTATTTCAATTCAGCCACATTGGAAGGTTTTCGAGAAGGCCATGCCAAGGTATCTCAGTTAGATTTAAGTCTGAACTGGTGGGCTTTGGATCATTTCCTGCTTCCTAACTAAGTGTTTAGGTATATTAATGGATGGCCAGAGATTTTACTTCAAGATTTTCTAGTTGAGAGCATAATTGTTAATTTAATAAGTTATGACTTATGAAGATTCTGAAGCCACAAAGCAGGCCTAGACCATTACCTTTAGTACCTAGACGCATAGTACCTCTTTAAATTTAGATAATTCATCAGACAATATAGATGTGTGCTTGGAAGAAAAACACCTTCCATTGGGGTCATTTGAGAATTAGGCACTCAAACTCTTATTTGTACATGTTATCA
Source organism: Anableps anableps (assembly GCA_014839685.1). Lineage (NCBI taxonomy): Eukaryota > Metazoa > Chordata > Actinopteri > Cyprinodontiformes > Anablepidae > Anableps > Anableps anableps. Next base: position 22,632,728 of record CM026072.1, on the reverse strand, counting down.
TATGCTAAAAGCTTTGTGAATTTTCAGCTTTCTGTCATTGGACACATTTTTAGAAATTCAGTGCTGTTCAATATTCATACTTTTTGTTAAACCAGCAAAAACTGAAGTTTTAGGTAATGGACCAACACAAGGTCATTTTTCTGCCTGTCATGAAATAATTCATGGTGTCATGACTCACTGGGCACTTAAAAAAAAGACAAAGAATACATGTTTTTGGTTAAAAAGGGAAAACAAAACCTATATCTTAAAAAGGTTAAAATTCCACTGGTCTTATGAGTTCCCATTTTCATAGGCATTTTAAAATCAGATTTTAAGATTTCTTTTCCCCACTTATTTTAGCCATGTGAAAGCACAGGAAGAAATGATGATGGTACAAGCAATGTATAATGAGAAATCTTTGCTGGAAAAAATGTGTGGACTTTTAATACTAAAGACGTCAACAGACTCAAAGAGGAAATGGATGATGATTAAGGCTGGGTGAGAAAACATTTGTAGTTGGTTCAAAAATGACATGGTAACCTAATTTGCTTCATCAGTTGTTAAATTTCTGTTCTCTTTTTGATAAAACAGTGCCCCAAAATAGGATGACTCAAGACCAGGACTTAAGACACAAACTTACTCTTGCCACATTACTGAAATATCTGTGTGCTGTGGCAGACAGTAAACACAAGACAAAGCCTTTTTTATTTGTGTATTTAATATCAAGCAGAAACCTCCATGGAGTCAGACATTCTCAAAATCCTAAAAGCAAAAAATGCTTCAGGATAACCAGTAGATCTAACACATTTCACCCCCTATCACATTACTACTATATACATTTTCTTTTGCTCAAAAGTCAGTTTTGATAATAGAGACACAAATGGATCTGAGGAGGAAGTGGATGATGATTAAGATCTGGCTGCAGCTGATTCAAAAATTGCATAATATGGAAGTTGACAAAAAAAAAATAAAAAAAAAAAAAAAAAATTAAACTTTTTCATCCTTGTACAATATATCACATTAATACCAAATGCATATTTTCCATGCTGTGCTAAAATCTTTTCATGTTTTTTACAATATAATATTTTATTTTATTGTGGAAAAAACATTGTAACAATATGTTTTCTTGTTAGGACATAAAACATTTTTATGTTCAGAAATGGCATCAATTGCTACATTTATACATAATACAAACTGTTTCAGCTTGAAATAGGAGTCAACATACAATAATGTGGGCCAGGATTAACATACATGAATCACTTTCTGCTTCTTATCTCAATGCCTTGCACAGGTGTCAAACTCCAGGCCTTGAGGGCTAGTGTCCTGCTAGCTTTAGAGTTGTTTCTGCAACAACACACCTGAATCCTATAATTAGGTCATTAGCAGGACTCTGTAGAACTTGAGTGCATGAGAAGGTGATTCAACCATTTGATTCAGTAGTTTTGGACTTGAGACACATCTAAAAGTTGCAGGACACTGGCCCTCGAGGACTGGAGTTTGACACACCTGCCTTAGGGGTTCAGATGTCTCATGGTACTCTGCATGTAAACATAACCCCCCTGAATGCAGTTCAGGTGGTGTAGTTTGCATCCATGGAGCCTCCTGTGCTGCTTCCAGCTGATCAGAACGCGTTTCTTCTCAGTTTATGCATCCTCATCACAATACATTCCAGCACATGGTCTGGACAGCTAAATAACCATGACTCAGTCTAAGCATGAAATAGAGTTTAATCAGTCAGACATTTTCTCAACCACGCATCTCCACTGGTATTACCTTCAGTGGGTTATAAGGGTATTATATTCTAACCATAAAAGCTATTATGTGAAAATGTGAAAGCTTTATTGATCAAACAGTATAATTTTCATGTTTGTATAATATTTACATTGCATTAACTTTAAAATGTTTAGCTATAACATGAAAAATATGTGTATCATACTAATGTGATAATATATTGTAGAAATCTAAAAAATGTATGTTGTCATAACCTAAAAAGTATTCACATTATAATGTGATATTATGTAGTGTAAGTTAGATGATGGACCAAACGTAGAAAGGAGCTTGGGATGACCACTGAGCACATGTTTAATGATAAGAAAACTAACAAACTTTGCAGAGTGAGAAAATAGCAGTGACAACGGGACAGAGGGAAAATTGACAGAGGAACCAGTGCAGAACATTACAAACCAGACAACTTAAATACACCAAGGGAGGGAAGAGAGTGATAAAGGAACCAGAGGGTCTAATCAAAGGTAAATAGACATAGCTGGGGAAGAGAGCTGGCAGAGAGAAATTAAGAGATGTAAAACAACTGGGAAGGGAAGTATACTGGCAGGCTGAGGAAGGGAGAAAGATAAACAAAGCTGGGATAAAGCAAACCATGGTGGAAAAAACCCCAACTAACATAAACAGTAGTTAGAAAGGAACACCGATTTAAAGAACCCGAAATCTGATACTCAAATAATGATAAACTAAGAAGTAAAACACACAGAAGAATGAACACCAGATCTAAGCAAATAAACAGGAAGAGATCAAAACAAGAAACACTGATGGAAAAAAAGCCCACACACTTCCAGATCATGATTGAGATAGCTGTTTTTCTAATGCTAGGGTGACAGCTCTACACTTACGTAGAAATTTCCCAAGATCTTCTAATCACCTTATCACAGTTTGGTTGCTTGTGGTATCATCATGTTTTCTCTTAAAATGAGAGCGGCTGATCTATGTCAGATAAGGCTTACTTCATAATGTCTTGAGTTTTTCTTCTTGTCAGGCAGTGACTGTCACAAACGTCCCATAGAAAGTTGTTAGTCCTATAGTCCTTAAAAAATCCAAACCCAGCTAAGCAATGGCATATGTCCTTTAAAAACCATTACGTCCTCTAAACTGAAATAGCACTAAGAAAGCCTTCAGTACAAATGTAGCCAAATTGATTGGGACTGGTTGACATTTCGACCTTTAAACTTTCATTCATATCTTTAAAAGTCAAGTTTATTTGACTTTTAAAGTCAAACTTTTAAAGTTTATTTGCACATTTCCGCAGAAGGCAGTTCAAAGTGCTTTACATCATAAAAACATCAAGCAAGTATACATCAAAATCATCGAACAAGTATCAATACATCAAAATCATCAAGCAAATTCAAAAATATTGATCAGTGTTCTACTTACTGCTAATCAAAGGCAACTCTAAACAGGTGGGTTTTTAACCTTGATTTAAAGGAACTCAGTGTTTCGTCTGTTTTGCAGTTTTCTGGGAGTTTGTTCCAGAAGCAGCACAAACAAAAAAATTAACAGCATAAACATAGCACAGTTGATAGGCACCAATTATGTTTCATTTCATTATTAGGTTGAGGGTGCATGTTTACCTTTAAACTTTTACTAATATCTTTACAATGATAGTGATACAAGCGAAAATGTTTTGTAGCAGAAACCAGCACTAATGTCTGAGAATTTTGGTGGTGCATGGGGAGCGAGGGTAAGTTCATATATAGAAAACTTAGCACCTTTAGTGAAACTTCATCACAGAAAATGTTGAAACTTTAAAACAAGTCAGAAGAAATTTCTACATCCTAAAAAAAGTACTTTATCTTACTATGACACCATAACAAAGTATTTTTTTTTGGTCATGTGTTTTTACATACATATTTGTTCCAACTTTTAAAAGGCACTACGAATTTTAGTTAAATCTGTAAAAGAAATATCAATACTCTTTACAAGTAAAAAACAAACACAAAAAACTTATATGATCATCAGCGCTTCATTCTCTTTTCTTTACCCTGACAGTTTCATCATCTTCACGAAATGACCAACCTATTGCACTATCTGCAGTATCTGTCTGTTACGAAACAGTTCCTGACAGGCGATGCAACTATTTGGTTTCCCAAACAGTTTTCAAAGATAACTAAGTCTTCCTCAACTCCCAACCTCTCAAATAAGGCATTTTCTGTTTCTCCAAGTCAAATTTCTTCTGAGGTTCTGAAAGATATTGTGGCTTTATTTATTGATTTAGCCATATCATTCACCTCTTAAATTATGGAGTCATGTAAAGTTCACACAGTTCTGTTCACATATGTATTTTTATTTTATTTTGCTTTGATACCATGAAGGTTGAGCATCCACTGTATATTTTAACTTTTTTTTTTTGACATTTTCTTCAAATAAAGCATTTCTTTGCACCACAGAACAAGTCTAAGGGAAAGAAAAGGCTTCTACTAATTATTCATGATTAACATGTCTTAAAATGAAATGTTTTTTGTAATACATAGTCTTCATGAGAGCAACAGTGTGTGTCTCCACATAAAACTACATCATAACAGTCCTTCCCAGCAAAATAATTCAAGCCCCATCATATTAGATGGAAAGTGTGTGTGACCATCCAATTCCATGTTTTGACAAAGTTGTCAATTGTAAATAGGTCTGAACTTTGACTGAGCCATTCTATCACAGGAAAATGCACTAAATAGAGGTGTCAAAATTCTTTGCTATGTAGGCCAAAACTGAAAGTAGTGGAGAACTTAAAAAACCCCCAACATTTTTTGAAATTATATTGAAGATACTAAATTAAGTTTGTGAACTTTTTTAGTCTTTCCTGCAATAAACTAAGCATGCAATATTTCAATAAAATGAACAAAGTATTCTGATTGTTGGAGAAAAAAGGATCTCCAAGGATCTCTGGTCAAAAAAAACTAAAAAGGACATTGCAAGGCACACAGTTTCTTACATTGTTTGAATTTATTGTTTGTGGATGAACAAGAAGAACTGGGCATAGGCCACTCTTTCTTCTGATGTGATTTATTTATTTAGCTAGGTTTAGTAGATATACTTGCCTAAGCCTGCTTTTACATAAAAGTCTCTGAATGTTTGTGGTTCTATTTACTATTTAATTAAAGTGAAAGGAAAAGTGTGGTTAATAAAAGAGAAATACACTGCTCACAAAATTAAAGGGAACACTAAATATAACACTTCAATATTCTCTTTAACACAGTGGAACTGATTGAGAAGAACACTAAAATTATCAATGTAAATCAATTATTACACCATGGAGATCTGGATTTGGATTCATACTCAATATGAAAGTGGAAAATAACATGGACAGGCTGATTCAATGTCAATGAATATTCCTCCAAACAAGTCTAAATGAGACTAAGTAGTGTTTATTGCCTCCATCTGCCTGTATAGCCTCCTGACATCGCCTGGGCATGCTCCTGATGAGACGGTGGATGTTCTCCTGAGGAATCTCTTCCCAGACCTGGATTAGAGCATCAGTTAGTTCCTGAACAGTCTGTGGTGCAACATGGTGTTGGGGGATTGACCAAAACATGATGTCCCAGATGTGCTTAATTGGATTCAGGTCTGGGGAACGGGCAGGCCAGTCCATAACATCAATGCCCTCATCATGCAGGAACTGCTGACACACTTCAGCCACATGAGGCCTAGCATTGTCATGCATAAGAAGGAACCCAGGGCCCACTGTACCAGCATATGGTCTCACAATGGGTCTAAGTATCTCATCCCGGTACCTTATGGCAGTCAGGGCACCTCTGGCTAGCACATGGAGGACTGTGCGGGTATCCAAAGAAATGCCTCCCCACACCATGACTGACCCACCACCAAACCAGTCATGCTGAAGGATGCTGCAGGCAGCATAACGTTCTCCACAGTATCCCCAGACTCTGTCATGTCTGTCACATGTGCTCAGTGTGAACCTGCTTTCATCTGTGAAGAGCACAGGTGCCAATGGCGAATCTGCCGATTTTGGTGTTCCCTAGCAAACGGCAATCGTCCTTCATGTTGTTGGGCTGTAAGCATAGGCCCTATATGTGGACGTCAGGCCCTCATACCACCCTCTTCATGGAGTCTATTTCTGATAGTTTGAGTAGAAACATGCACATTAGTGGCTTGCTGGAGATCATTTTATAGGGCCCTGGCAGTAGATCTCCTGTTCCTCCTTGCACAAAGGACGACTGCAGTCCTGCTGCTGGGTTGGAGCCCTCCTATGGCCCCCTCCATGTCTCCTGGTGTACTGGCCTATCTCCTGGTACCTATTCCATGCTGTGGACACTGTGCTGAGAGACACAGCAAATCTTCTTGCCACTGCTCACATTGATGTTCAGTCTTGGATTAGCTGCACTACTTGAGCAACTTCAGTGGGCTGTAAAAAAAAAAAAAAAACACACAAAAAAAAAAAAAAAAAAAAAAAAAAAAACAAAAAACCCCCCCAAAAAACCTCATGATGCCTCTGTGCGTGACAGCACTGACAAAATGAAACAGTGACTTAAAGTTCAACCAGAAGGGACAAGAACAGAGAAATGATCTGTGATCACCACTGGCAGAATCACTCTTTTATAGGGGTTGCCTTGCTAATTGCCTCTCATTGTCACCTTTTGTATGTTCCATTTGCACAGCATCAGGTGAAACTGATTCACAATAAGTGTTACTACCTAACTGGTGACATTGATTCCTCAAAGGTGTGACTGATTTGGAGTTACATGGTTTTGTTTAGGTGTTCCCTTTATTTTTTTAAGCAGTGTATTTTAGAAAGTAGTTATTTGCATTAAACACCTGGGCAGTTCAACAATGATACAAATTTTGTATAAAAAAATCTTATCTTCCTCAGCCTGATTTTGAGGGCTGTCCTTGCATTTATAACATCACATAATTAGATTATCATAATTTTTTGTATTTAGGGTTAGACCAGAGCTCCCTGCAGCAATTGCAGTGTTCAAAATGCTGCAGCCTGTCTGCTGATGAAAACGAGGAGGTGTGAATCTGTTACCCCTATTTTGTGCACCCTTCACTGGCTCCCTGTCATCTTGCGGGTGAAATTTAAGGCTTTATTGATTGTTTTTAAGTGTTTAAACTCTATGTGCCCATGTTACCTAAGTGTGCTCTTGGAGCCCTACAACCCACTCAGAACCCTGAAGTCATCTGACCAGCTTCTGGTGGCTGTCCCTAAAGCCAGGTTAAAGAATGGAAGTGACAGAGCCTTCTCTGTGGCAGCACTCAGACTGTGGACCAGTCTCTATCTGTCTGTTAAGCTCTCTCAATCAGTAGGTCAGTTAAAGTCTAGAGTCTAGACTGAAAACACATCTATTTTCCCTGGTCTTCAACACCAGTTAAAAAAAAAAAAAAAAAAAAAAAAAAAAAAAAGTACTAAATTGATCTGGGTTTTGGGGAAATTGCTTTTACTGAAATTAAGTATGTCTTGGTTTTTATTCCTATTATTATTTTATTGGTATTTTATTTCCAATTTTATCATTTTTTTTTGTCAAATGTAATTTTATTTCTTATTTTATCACATATCTATGATGCTGCAATTATTGTGAAGCACTTTGGTCAGCTGAAGTTGTTGTAAATGTACTATAAATAAAATTTTACTTGATAAGAAAAAAAGATTAGGGGTACTTCCACATTTTATGATGGACAAAAACTCACTAATTACTGCTGTTAATTGTGAGTGTGAGAAGGTCCCCCATAGACTCCTTTGGATGTTTACTGAGTTTTTACCCCATAAAATAACACCACCTAGTGGCATTTACAGGTATTTAAGCTTGTTGTCTAAGCTCATAGACCAGGTGTGTCAAATGCTAGTCCTCGAGGGCCAGTGTCCTGCAACTTTTAGATGTGTCTCAAGTCCAAAACTACTGAATCAAATGGTTGAATCACCTTCTCATGCACTCAAGTTCTACAGAGTCCTGCTAATGACCTAATTATAGGATTCAGGTGTGTTGTTGCAGAAACAACTCTAAAGCTAGCAGGACACTAGCCCTCAAGGCCTGGAGTTTGACACCTGTGTCATAGACTGAATGTAATCAACAGCTACACAGATCACTTTCAGTTACAACTCAACAGTAAATTACTTTTTCCACTTAATTGGTCATGAATAATCATTACTTATGAGGCAATCAGTACAGCTACATTTGGCACTAGAATACAAGTGTTGAAAGAGTTCTAAAAATATTATTGAAATCCAAATTAAACTTTTATGCAGAGGTTCATGATGTTTAACATACTACATATACCACAGTAACATACTCATTATCATATATTTCCAAAGCAAGACCTCCTCTGGGTAAATAAGATCTGCAGGTCCAGAGTCCTGAAGGTCTGTGCAGAGCAGCTCTGTGGGATCCTGCAATACCTCTTCAACCTTAACTTGACCCAAGAGAAGGTACCACTCTTGTGGAAGACATCCTGTCTAGTTCCGATACCAAAGAAAACTCACCCATCAGTTATCAATGGCTATAGACCTGTTGCCCTGACATCCCACACCATGAAGGTCTTGGAGAGACCCCTGCTTGCCCACCTGAGTAAGCAAACAAGCACATATAAGGACCCCCCTGTCTTCAAGGTTATTGGTTGCCACAGCATTGAATGATTTCAGGACCTCAAGCATCGACATGACATTCTCATGGTACTGACACTGACAGATTTTTCGATCTGAAGCTCTTGGAGGTGTGTTGTGGATAGAACACAGGGCACAGGAGGATGAGTAACTAAGCTTAGTATTTGGTTTTTGCTGGAGAAATACACCAAGAAGGTTTTGCATTGTGTTAGTCAGAATCATCCTTTGACGTTTTATTATTTTTTTTCCTGGTGATGGTGTCTTGCTTGTCCGTCGTTATCCTTGAATTGTTTTCCAAAAACATGTGAACTCGCAAGGAGATGCACTGGAGAGAACTAGGCTTAATTTGTTTTTGTATTTTTTTTCCCTCAGTGTTTTGTAAATCAAGCCAAACTCTTGAACCCGATGAAGTAGCCATAGTGGGGTATCTGCATTTTGCTGGCCTTTCTGTGCTCTTCTTCTGCATTCTCTTGACTCCTTCTGTTCTTGCTTCCAAAATCTTCTCTTATGCTTCTTATCTCTTTCTCCCAGATCATTGATATTTTTTATTTTCCCTACTCCACTCTCTTTCTCCATCTTCTTCTTTCCTTTCTTATAAACTCTTCCTTCAGCTCAGACTGGGTATTAATTTTTTCTCTCCTTCTTTTCTGATAGTCCCTGTTCTCTTCTGCTCCTCCACTGATAACTTTTCTCTGGCCATTCTAGCCTGAAATACATACCATTCTGTAATCAGTACACTGTTTGTCATGGGCTAAGCATACACTTCCATCAAGAAAATAAACCATATCTTATTAATATTGAAGGACTAATAAAATCATATTCAATTTAAACCATAAAGCTATATAAGTTGCTGGAAATAAACAGAAAAATATTTAAAAATAAATACTTGATGCATATGAAGTAATGCCATTTATGAAAAATATATTACAATAAGTCAATTGCTTACTTAAGTGAGATTTGTCAGCACTGTCACTGAGAGAGTCAACACCGTCAGTTAAAAACCCTGATCTTGTTGACATCTTACAGAGTAGACAGAATGCCATAGTGCCTGTGTTTATATGATGTTATTCTGAAGGAGTCCATTTTGTAGATCATTAGTTCCTTGAAATCTTTCACAAAATTACATCAAGATTTTGTGAATTGTCAGTTATGGTATTGTATTAACCTTCCAGACCACTCAGGTTTTCTGGTTCTGGTCTGCTCTGCGTTCCCAGAACCAGAACCAAACATGGAGAAGCAGCATTCAGCTTCTATGCTCCACAAATCTGGAACAAACTTCCAGAAAACTGCAAAGCAGCTGAAATACTGAGCTACTTTAAATCAAGGCTAAAACCCCATCTGTTTAAAGTTGCCTTTGACCCATAATAACAGAAACATTGACCAACATATTTGATGTGTACTGATGTTTTTAACAAACGCACTTGACAAAATGTAATGTTTGTTACTGGTTTCACAACCAGTGACTGATGTGTTTGTTATGTTTTTATGTTTTCATGATGTAAAGCTCTTTGAACTCCCTTGTTGCTGAAATGTACTATACAAATAAACTTACTTGACTTGACACAATATGGCTGTGACGCACAACTTAGGAAGAAAAAGGAAGATAAAACAAAGGAGTGGTGTGACATCCTCAGTCAGACCAAACACCTGAGCAAGCTTATGCAGTCTCCTGACATGCATCTTAATATCAATCTCCTCAAAAAGACAGAGAGAGGTCTGCACAACTGCAGGGCAACAGGGTTTGCAGCCACACAAATTTTGTGTGGACGTGAATATGGCAGCTGTTTGCCAACAGAGAAGACTGAGATCCACAAAGTGTCACTTCTCCTATGAATCTTTTGATGAGCCTTTCAGTGATGCTCCAAAGAAGTTATAAGTGACATTTTCCAGTGTTGTTGTTGATGCTGCAGTGTCTGCCATTCAGGAAAGATTTTCCAAATTTTTCAGCTCAAGACCTCACAGAACAATGCAAGCCCTCAGTAAAAAAAAAACTGCACTTTGAGTGGAATCTAGACTTGGGTGGCAGAGAGCTTGTACAGAAGCTAAAGACCTTGCCTGATTTTCCATCAATGTTTATCACTGCTCTTGAGCTTCTAAATTTTGACCATGAAAGTGAAATCTCAGAAATCTATCTGAATTTGTGGACTGTTCTGAGAACTGCAGTCACTCTTTTTGTCCCAGTGGCTGGAGCAGAGAGAAGTTTTTCAAAGTTAAAATTCATACAAACATATGTAAGGTCTACTATATCTCTGCCCAGGGCACCAAACGGGCTATGACCACCCCTGGATTGTTTTTTTTTTTTTTTTAAATTTTGTTCTCTTTGTTGCCTTATGACGGACTGGCGACCTGTACAGCCCCATGTGACCCTACAACTATAAGCAGGTATGGATGTATCGATGGGTGGATGAATGGATGGAGGTTTAAGGAAAAAAATTAATCTCAGAAGAAAATGATGTGAAAAATTTGCTTCACAAGCAAAAGAAGAAAATCTAAAGCAAATTAAATACTGAACTGGGGATACTGATGTAGGAGGTGTGACGTCATGTGGGAACTATCTATTGTATATCTGTTACACTTGATATTATAAAATTAGTATATGTCAGATGCCCAATGAAAATTCATGAAATAAACTGACTGTTGTTCCCATCCCGTTCCTATGTCAGCTGGCAATAACATGTTTGAAAACTTGAGAGCAACATTTACTCGCATTACACATGCCATTTATGAAACTATTGGCTTTGCCTAATGGTGGACAAAATGGAGTGCAGGATCCTGTTACTTGTGTACCAGCAAATATAGTTAAAATGTATAGTTTGTTACCACAGAGTAAGAAGGAAGGGTCTTTATTACCTGCAAAATTAGAGTGTAAATTAACATATAAAGGCAATTATGACTGTCAGTATGTTGAAACACTGTAACTTGCAAGATAAAGCATAAAATATGCAATCAAACATTTTAATACCTGAAACAAGTGCAAGGATTTGCTTGATTGGTGTGAAAGTGTTTTAAGTTTTTTAACCAACATGTGAAAGAAAATATCCACATCTGTGGAAAATAAAGATTATTATTATTATTATTATTATTTTCTTTTCTTTTTTTTTTTTTTTTTTTTTTTTTTTTTTAATTAAATTGCTACTTGGAAGTATTACTGCTTAGATTTGCTTCAGGGGATGAATACCTCTTTGTCTTTGGCTTGTTTCTGTAGAGATTTTATGAGTAATAAAGCAACCTGTTATGATTCACGTTCGGTCCTGCCCATGCTGTAATTAGTTTTCATTCAACTCACCTGTGTCGCCTGATTGCTGATCTGTGCCACCTGGGCCCTGCTCTACTTAACTCCTCTCAGCCCCTGCCTCCCTGCCAGATTATCTACAGCCACGAGCCAGTAGAAATCCAGCGTTTCATGCCTTGCCTTCTTGTGTTTCGTCGACCCATTTCTGTCCACGGATCTTCCCCTCCTGCCAAGCCTGTTACGGATTCCTTTGGTTCTGGATTTCTGGACCCTGACTCAAGCTCCGCTTCACGACCACCGAGTATTGCCTGACCCTCAAGTTAAGTTTGCTCTCTCTGCCTCTCCGTGTATAACCTCTGCCTGATTATTGTCTAGCCCCTGGTGCTGCGTTGGATTCCCTTGTGGAGACCTTCATTGATTCTTCCTGAGCTGCTACCAGTTCCTGATACTAAATAAACTTGTTTTTCCTTTACGTACTTCTGTGTGTGGTTGAATTTCCGGGTCCTCCCTGTGAGTCTTTACACAGCCAGAAATATCCAATCTATGGAAAGGGGGCTGAACACTTTGTAGCCTTCAAGGAACATTATTTCTCTTCAGTATTTTAACAAATTAAAGTAACTACATCATCAAGATTTTATCTAAGAGTATAAGTGTTAAAAACAAGCACTGAGAAATCTGATTTCTTGGGAAATCTTTATTTCTTTTGAAAGGGTTTTTGATGCTGAGAAACAGAATAGTAGGTCACATAAGTTTACTGCAAATTTCTGCTTTGTTTCAGGAAAAGCTGTGTCCAAGTCCTTGTAGAATCAACAAACTGAGCTAAACGATGATCCAGGATGAAACAGACAGCACATTAAAAATGTTTGTGCTCTGGTGGAAGTTCAACATGCAGCAATTTCTGAACGCTTAACCTGCAGCAAAGCATGAGTTTGAGCCAGACAGTGACAAACATGTTACAATACAGGATCATCGGTAGGCGGATGAGTCAAACAGTCACTCTCTCTGAGGTAGTTATCTCAACAACCCTCGATTTATGCATTTACTGAAGCTGTTTGTTTTGGAGTTTCCCAAAGGACTATTGTGCAATATCTGAAAGCACCTGAGAAAAAGGTCTCACACTTAAGCATGAATAATATAGCTCTTTAGACACAGTGACTGATGATATACACATTTATAACTCGTTGCATGTATTTATATGCCACAAAGCTTTTTGCATTTGATCAAGTCACCACTTAAAACTTGTATGTGATTTTCAAGATTTTCAGAATAACACTAACTGCACACACTTAGGAGCTCCCGGACGTCCCGCCCAGATGTGATGTCAAACTATTAGGGGTGTTAAGGATCTGAGATCCACATTTCCTCAAAGCAGTAAGAGCTGAATACATCTGATTGGACCGGAGGAGGCAAGGTAGGATGCCTAAAAACTCGTATTTAATAAAGAATAACAATATAGAGACCAGTTAAAATCAATTTTAAAAATATGGGAATAAGATGGAATGTGTGGTTAGTTAATTGTTTTCTTTTTTTTTTTTTTTTTTTTTACTGGAAAAAAAAGATAATTGAATGAATCCGAGTTTTGCTGTTCTGCAGATTTAAAAGCTTTCCAAAATTACTAGAAATAACCTGCGACTGTTAATTAAGCCAGCATAGCCGCACTTCGTGAGAAGAGTTTTGAGAGTGTTGCGATGGTTTTAGTGTGGTTGTTTTAATGAGAACAAAAACTTCTGCTCTCGGTTCCACTTTTAGTCTCGCTTTGATATCAGCTTTTCACGCAGCGGAGAAATGGATACTTTTTTGTGCGCATCTTCAACGCATTATAAACCCTTTTAATTTACCACTGTTGCGGGGAAAAGCTTTGAGAATGGTTTTTTTTTTTTTTTTTTTTTTTTTTTTTTTTTTTTTTTTTTTTTTTCTCTATACATGTGTGAATATGCGCTAATAGAGCAGGTACAAGCTTCCAAAAGAGGAGTCAAAATGCTTCATACACTTTAAAACTAGATGAGTTAGGGGTAATATAGTTAAGAGACGATAACTACAAAGTAATCCATGAACTTAAATGTTTAATTTTTACTCTGATGCTGCGGTTTTTCCTTTATTCAAATGATCTCTACAAGATTTTAGCTGATCAACTTAGTTTAATTTAAGAAAGCCTGTTGCCCTAAATGGCAAATATTAAATCAATACAAACAAACCTTTAACCATTTATGTTGACTGTTGAACATGAGCAAAAATAAATTGGGGTTTTTTTTTTTTGTTTTTTTTTTTATGTCATTAAAAAGACACTAAAAATACATCTGTTTCTAGACATAGACTTGGCAAAGGGTGTATGTATACAGTTTCCTGTATAATAATATTATTTTCTCTCAGGTGAGTATGTCAGATAGTGGGGATGATGATATAGATCTCCTCTGATCTGCCATCCTGGCACCCCCTTTCCCTTAGCATGCTCATGAATATCGAGAAGTGATTTAAAAAAAAAAAAAAAATAAAAAAATAAATAAATAAATAAATAATTACACTTGTCAACATTAGAAATGGGTCAAAACTAGTTTCTTATGTTCATATATCATCTTCTATAGGCTTGCAGGTGTCGTATTACAAGAAGTATTTTTTTCTGTTTTTTCAGAATTACATAAGTCACTCTTCAGATGAAAAAAAAAAATGCTAATACAGCATGAGACTGTCAGAAAGTTATTTCTTACCAAACCTAATAACTGAGTGCGCCGACATTGGTGGAAGCAACTACCATCAGGTGATGGTATTGGCCTTCAAATTGGTGATTTTTGAGGCAGCTTTGTTATTGTGCTTTGGATAACTGACATGCTGCACATGCCAAATGTTTGAGCTTAATGTTATGAAATGATGGCCAGATATTCTTCTTCTGGAATTTCAGAGAGCACAAGTCATGGTGTCTTTAGTTACAGCAAGACATCCAGGTTCTGAAGCCAGAAAGCAGCCCCAATCCATAACACCACAACCCTGTTTGACTGTCTGTATTATGTTATTGTTTTTTTCTAAAATGCTGTGTTAGTTTTGTCACATGTTACATGACACACAAACAATGCACAAACAGAAATGAATGGGGCAAACTTTTTATACCAGTATTTTTCCAGTAGCTCATGTCTCTTTAGGATGTCCTGGTTTCTCAGTATTTGACCCAGATGCTCCTTAGTAATTTGACCAACGCACCTGGCATCACTTGTATGTCTGCTGGTCATTTGTTCCTAAAGTCAATGAAGGTTGCTCTAAATGTCGTTGAGATTGAGATGTCCCGGTCCAAAGCACAAAAACTATTAAGAACTACTAGCATAGCTTCAACCACACAGCAGACAATGAGTTTCTTCACAATTGCAGCTTCCTTTGTCTTTCTTCTTTCCTTTTTCAACATTGTAAAAAAATTCAATTTTTATCCGTAAAAGGTGTTTTTGTATGGTTTTAATTATTGACAAATGTACTGTATTTTGAGATTTAAGAAATGTAATAGGATTATTCTAAAGAAACCTAAGGTAGCTTATTAATTTATAATTAATAATCAGTTTGTTATAGTACAGCCACTTGATTTTCAGTAAGTAGTAAAATCAAGGTAAATCTGTCAGAATGAAAAATTGTTTTATTCCATCCAAACAAACAACAATAAAAAAAAAAACACTTGATTTACCTTCAGTCAAACATGTTGGTAAAATAAAAAAAATACTTAAAACATTGAATCTGTATGAAAATTTTAGGCTTTTTAATATGTTCCTTCAAATCTTTTTTTTTTTTTTTTTTTTTTTTTTTTTTTTTTTATTTTTTTATTTTTCCTTCCTTTTTTGAAAACTAAAGTCTAATATATTGTAATTTCTTGCAGATTCTTCAACAATGATAGAGCTATTGACTACTTATTATCAAAACAATTTCACCGATCTAACCAACAATGACTCCATGTATGACTACTACTACTACTTTGAGGATGATGATGATCATAGACACAAAGATGAGCCCACTGAGCTGAGGCAGTCCCTCAACATAATGTCCCTCATTGTCTACTCACTGGCCTTTGTGCTGGGCGTGCTCGGGAATGGAGTGGTTATCTGGGTGACCGGTTTCAAGATGAAGAAAACAGTCAACACAATTTGGTTCCTCAACCTGGCTATGGCTGACTTCCTCTTCACTGCCTTCCTGCCTCTCAGTGTGACGTATACAGCTATGGGCTTCCACTGGCCATTTGGCAAGTTCATGTGCAAGCTGAACACCACCATCAGCTTCCTGAACATGTTTGCCAGCGTCTACATTCTGGTGGTGATCAGCGTGGACAGATGCATGTCCGTTGTTTGGCCCGTCTGGGCGCAGAACCACAGGGATGTGCGGAAGGCCTCCTGTGTCAGTATGTGCGTTTGGGCACTGGCTTTAATCCTTAGTGCTCCGTACTTTGTCTTCAGGGACATCGGCCCATCGCACGAGAACAAGAACACCACCAACTGCTTCAACAATTTTGCTATGTCTGAGAACAGACAAAACCAATCTGTCCTTGAGCTGCAACTTTTTCGCCACAAGGCCATGACCATCACTCGCTTCCTCCTGGGCTTTGTCGTCCCCTTCAGCATCATCGTCTCCTGCTACGCAGTCATAATCCACCGCCTCAGACGAAACCGTACACTGGCCAGCCAGTCCAGTCGCTCTTTTAAGATAATTGCCGCCATCATTGCCACATTTTTCCTGTGCTGGGCTCCCTTCCACATCATGGGTCTGATGGAGCTCATAAGCAACATGAGAAATCACTCAAACGAGATGTTGTTCCATATTATCATAATCGGAATCCCGATCGCCACGAGCCTGGCCTTTCTCAACAGCTGCCTGAACCCGCTGTTGTACGTGTTCATGGGCCAGGACTTCAAGGATAAAGTTCGCAAATCCATCCTAAAGGTCCTGGAGAATGCTTTCCAGGAGGAGGTGTCCCGCTCTTACACCTACACAAACTCAATGATCACTATTCGAAGCAAAGACAAATCAGTTTCTGACGCTGAGGTATGAGACTTTCACCTTTAACTGTTCAATGTAAATGCAACTGTTGACATCAAATAATTTTTATTTGCTAAGTATTTCTTCTACTTCGCTTTGAATGTTTAGTTTTGTCTCAAGATGTACTCGCCACTCACTATCTAGTTTTAGTTTGGAGCTACAAAGCATGAATTGAAAGTGCAACTATTTGGACCAAATAATGCAACCTGTTGCTCCACCAAAGAAACACTGTTACAGCAAGTTATTTTACCAGCTTCCTCTTATTCTTTGACTTGAAAAACATAAACTTTGAACTTTGCATGATATTGCCCACAATGTCCATCTGTGGGTCCACACCACCTATATATTAGAACAAAGTGTGCAGTTTCATTTAGTCTTTATCACAGTTTAGGTCAACAAAATAATAGTTTCACTTGCATTATAATTATGTTTTTCCCATCCCTATGCATTTTATCCCTTTGCACTATAAACTATATGAAGGTGGAGGAGCTGGAAAAGACATGGAAATCCTCCAGTTTTAACTCAACTAAGAAATGTAGTAATTTTATCTGCAATGACTACATTTTCTTAAATTTTTCTTTTTCTTAAAGCACAAGATCAGTGCTTTAAATGGAAAAAATAAGTGCCTGTACTCTCCTCAATGTCATACAAATATGGGACAAATGGGACAATATAGGTGATATTTTTATATAGGTCTGGCTATTGATCTATACATCAGTAGTTTTATTGTAAAGAAATTATAAAGAACAAAAGAACAAAGCCAGTTCTAAATCAAATCCAAATGTGTCAAATTTGGTGTGTTGGAACCACTTTTGTTACATTTCAAATAACATTGATAAAACACTATTTTCATTTTAGTCTTTAAAATAACGAACTTTGAAGATATCCTGATACTTTTTGTCTGATGACATCATTTGTGGGACAATGGTGGCAATGGTGTTAATTGCTTTTCTTACTTCAGTACAGTGTTTGGGCACTCTTTCCACCTTGTGGGCTTGTGGGTAATTTATGCTTCAAAGTTTCTTCCATATTCTTTCTTTGTGGTCTGCTTCATAGTTTATTATCGTGTTCCCCCTCCTGCATATTTATTTCCTTTATATTTTTTTACTATCATGATCTACTGTGCATTTTCTTCAGTTTAGATCTTCCCATACTCTGTTCAGTCCCCTTTATTTAATCTTGCTTGAAAGGTCTTGCCATATAAATTTATTCCTTTGTATTTAGTTTTTGTTTATTCTTACATTTTGTTCTTTGTGCATTTCTATTTAATTTTCTTAAACCACTTTACTCTGAGTCCCTGAAGGAGGTACAGCTTATCCAGCTCTCTCTTGTCCTCATTTGATAATCTTTGCCTACTAAAGTTATTTAATATACCCAGTTTTTATAGTTACTCTTACTTTGTCTACCCTCATAACTGGATAACTTCAGATTTTAGGACCCCAGGATTCTTACTTTTTACTTCACTTTTACCCTTTTTCTGCTTCCAAGCTGAACATAAGCAAGATGTCTATGGTTGACACCGGGGACATTAGCAGTATTATACAAAGACTTCAATCGGTAGAATTGAAGATTCACTTCCTGAAGAAGCATACAGGTTCTGGAAATGAAACAACTCTACTTACGACTCAAAACAACGGACAGCTTAATATTATACAGAGACTTAAATAGATAGAAATGAAGATTCATCGACTGGAGATGAATATCAAGATCAAAATAGGCTCTGGAAATGAAACAACCCTACCAATGACCCAAAATAATGGAGAGCACCTAGCCATATAGCAAACACCATGGAACTCTCTGAGAGACTTTAAAAGGCTTTAAAAACAGCAGTTATCAAACCACTGTTAAAAAAGAACAATCTGGATAAATCACTATTGGAGAATTACAGGCCAATCTCTAACCTTCCATTCATCAGCAAAATTATTGAAAAAGCTGTGTTTCAACAAATAAACAGCTTCTTAACAATGACAAACTGCTTTGATGTCTTTCAGTTCAGTTTCCGTGCTCACCACCGCACTGAGACTGCCCTCATCAAAGTGTTCAGTGATATCCACACAAATACAGACTGTGGAAGAACCACAGTGTTGGTTCTGTTGGACCTCAGTGCAGCATTTGAAACTGTTGACCATGATATATTATTAAAGCGACTGGAGAGCTGGGTCGGACTCTCTGGTACGGTAATTAATTGGCTTGAATCCTACCTAAAGAATAGGGGTTTCTTTGTGTCAATAGGCAACTTCTCATTGGAGCGGACAAAAGTCACATGTGAAGCATCCCGTGGTTCAATCCTGGGACCCCTCTTACTTATTATCTATATGCTCCCACTAGCTCAGATTATAACAACTAATAAGATTAGCTACCATAACTACACAGATGATACACAGCTCTACATTTAAGTCACCAGGTGACTTTGAACCCATCTAAGCACTGAACAGACGCTTAGAACAAATCAATGCGTGGATGTGCCATAACTTTCTTTTGCTGAACAGAAACAAAACTAAAGTTATTATCTTTGGACTCAAAGAGGAGCAATTTAGAGTCAGCTCACAGCTTCAGTTATTACAACTACAAATTAGTGATCAGGCCCAAAATCTGGGTGTAGTGATGGACATAAAGAGAGTTACATAGTTGGCTTTCTATCACCTGAAGAACATTTCTAGGATTAAAGGACTAATGTCTCAACAAGATCTAGAGAAACTCATCCATGTGTTTTTTAGTCTCATTGATTACTGCAACAGTGTCTTCACAGGTCTTCCTAAAAAGTCAATCGGACAGCTACAGCTGATCCAGAACGCTGCTGCTCACGTTCTCACTAAAACCAGGAAGATGGAGCACATCACCCCAGTTCTAAAGTCCTTAAACTGGCTCCCTGGAGCTCAGAGAATAGACTTTAAAATACTTCTGTTAGTTTATAAATCACTGAACGGCTTAGCACCAAAATACATTAAAGACCTGTTGTCATTGTATCAACCTTCCAGACCACTCAGGTCTTCTGGTTCTGGTCTGCTCTGCATCCCCAGAACCAGAACCAAACATGGAGAAGCAGCATTCAGTTTTTATGCCCGCTAATGTGGAACAAACTTCCAGAAAACTGCAAAACAGCCGAAACACTGAGTTCCTTTAAATCAAGGCTAAAAACCCACCTGTTTAGAGCTGCCTGTGATTAGTAGTAAGTCGAACATTGATCAGTATTTTTGAATTATGTTTGCTTGATGATTTTTTGATTTTGATGCATTGATATTTGCTTGATGATTTTGATGTATACTTGATTGACGTTTTTACAATGTAAAGCACTTTGAACTGCCTTGGTGCTGAAATGCGCTATACAAATAAACTTGACTTAAATTAATTTTAGCCTTTCTTTGGTTTATTGTTATGACCTCTTTAGCTTCCCTCATTTCATTAGTCTGCCTCCTGTTTCTGTTGTATTCATACTCACCAGTAATCTTCACTAATGTCATTGATCTGTGCTGCCTCATCATTCTCATGTGTTTTACATGATCAAGATTACCACTTGATTGACTCAAGCTCTTGATTTTTCACTCTTCAGCCCTTGATTCTCTATTTTCAAACCCTGATTCACAAAGTTCATTGTTCCCTTCCGTGTCCCATTTTTCCTGTTCCTGCGTTTTGATATGACTCCATTCGAATTTAGAAGATATAATGTCCCTGAATATGGAACCACTACTTCAGAAGATAAATTTTGCCAAATTGGGAAAACTGAAGCTTTCTTGATGGGGAAAGGTGAATGTAATAAAAATGGTGGTATAAAGATTTATAAAGATTTGTTTCACATTCAAAACATTCCTAAATTCAAACAGTTATAGCAGTATCTGTAAAAAAAAAAAAAAAAAAAAAAAAAAAAACCTAAAATAAAATAAACAATGCAAAACAAGAACAAGATCATCATTTAGATAACATTATGTTCAAATGTATTCCTCCAGAAGAAGAGAAGCCTTAGTATTCGTGGAGAAATCCTGTATTTTTGAAAATTTCAGCACAGGACAAAAAAATGAAAGCAAAAAACAATCAGTTTATTCTTTATTTTGTGAAAATGATTACATTAGTATACAATAAAAATGACAAAATGCATGAAAAAACTTATTACTCAATACAGAGGTCAACTGTTAACTACCATTTTAATGAAGTTATAATTATCTGGTCAGAAAAGGGAAAACACTCTGTTTTCTGTCTTTTTAGTGGCCTAAAAATCTGTGAAAAACTTTAACTATCCCTAAGATAAGATGAGAAGGCATGAGTAAGGTCGCAAGCAAGGACAAAAAAAAAAATAAAAAAAAAATCAAGCACTTAAAGGAGAAAAGAAACACCATAATAAATAACAAAGAAAGAGGAAGGAAATAAGAACTAAATATAAAATAAAATGAGGAACAAAGAAAGTAGAAATGAGAAACACAAAAGTTTAAAAAAAAAAATAAAACCAACAACACCAAGACCAATTATATATATTGTGCCTTGAATTAAAACAGCAAGACATGAAAACAACATCAAGACTTTACTGAACCATACACCATCCCACTAGAATGATGCTGCTGCTTGGGGGACATCAGTCTCCTGCAAGGTTGCCACCACCTTCTGTTCTGCCGACTTTATCTAGTTGGCCAACAGCCTTCCTTTGTTCTTTCTTTTTAGAAAGTAGGTTCAAAAGAACACAAAATGCATCAGACCATTTGTGAAAGGCTCTGAGGAATGGCCACATCAGAGAAAAGGTACTGGACAAAAAAAGAATAACTAAATTAAACAAATTAAAAAAGACCTTGAGGAAATAAACATCATACAAATAAAACCCATGGATGATTTGAATAATATACATGAATCTTTATAGTGACAAAGTCATTTATATTGTTATTTTCCGTAATCTACATAGTATCCTGGATGTTTTATTAAAGGGAGGATATGATGTAAAATTGACTTTTCCTCATCAAAAATATACCTGGAGTGTTGCTTTGAGTCTTTCATGCATGTTTGAGGAATCCTTGAATCTCCCATGGTAGGGGGTGCCTAAACACTTCCTCTCATAAAGGGAAGTGTTTAGGCACTTCCTCTCATAAAAGGAAGTGTTTTAATTTAACTTTTCATAAACTGTTATTGTGTTTATGGTAAGCAAAACTAATCTGGGAAATATTCAAATGCTCTTACAAATTAGACATGGGTGAGTCATTGTTGGCAAATGTTTAATGGACATAGTAAATCATCTTCAGCAGACATTTCATTCATTGCAAACTTAAAATGGCCTTTAACTCTGTGTGTTAAAACATCACCTGCGGAAATCGACTTCACCTGGAGAAAGTTGGGCACCTCAGTGGCTCCATTCTGCCAGGTTACTGACAGAATGCCTTGTAAATGTGCCTGTGACACACCAGCGTGTGTGACTGCAAGAGGGTTAGGAAGGCGGTGCTTGATGAAGGGACATAACTTAGTTTTTCAAGAACCTAAGATTATATTTACAGTCATATTTTTGGTGAAATATTTCATTTCAAGACAATAAGAGGTGGTCACACAAATTATTAGTTTTTATAAGTATAATTTTGAAGATAAAAGTTGGTGGGAACCTGGGGGGCAAGGTTCTACTGCAGGGAGGCAGTTGCTTCCCCTTGCCCCCCCCCATGTAAATTCGTCCCTGTAATATTATGATATGAATAATCACAGTATGCCTTATTGATGCTCTTCTAAATCACCACTAGATGGCAGTGTTGGACAGTGAATCACGAGTCAGACAACTGCTAAAACAGCTTTATGGCCGTGGTCTTCAGCATGTTGTCTCGTGCAGAGCCTAATTTTCATTCCAGCACGGCGATTAAGTGACTTTGTAAGCGTGATTGAAGCCATATAAATGTATTATTAATAAATATGGTGCAGCTATATGTGTTATTGCATTAAGGTTTAATTCCTGTAGGAATGCTGGTTATGGCTGTTTTATGTAAGTTTGCCGTAATTTATCTATCAGTGTTACTGAGCTAAATAAGCTAATTTAGTAGGCTAAAGTGTTCCAGAAATGGCTTAGACAGTCATTATGTTTATTTATATTATGTTGTTTGCTGTTAAGATAACAGCAAACAAACCTGCCCTTACAATGATTCATGAATGTCCTGTAATACAAATGGACAAAATGTGAGCCTTCAGTAAAGCTGTTAAATACTGATATTTGTCTCCGTATTCTTCAACACTAACGAGAGCCTCAATGTGGATGAGGAGCTCGCGAAACAATCTTAAATTTATTACAGTGACAGAATCACCTGAGAGAAGCACCATTGATGAGTGAGCCCTTCTTACACATACACCCGAGACTTCATCAGGAAAATCATATGGAAAAGGCCTCCGGATTGTTCTTTGCATCCTGAGGTTTCCCACCATACCTTCTCACAGGCCAAAGGAAAAGTTCGCAACATTTAATGCTAGGTTATTACTTCTTGCATCTTAATTTTTATCTTATAATTTGCTGTTTTGCTATCTTTTGATGTAAAATGAACCATAATTAGGTTAACTTAATTTTACTCATTAAAAATAATCAATTTCATGATAGTTTTTATATAGTAAGAAATGTGTATATATCACTTAATATTTAAATGACTCACAACTAAAAGCTGCAGTATGTAACTTTTATGAAAACTATGTATTTTACATATTGTTTTTTTCACCATCAGTACTTTTAGTGAGTACACCAGGTTGATTGACAGCACTAATACGTTCCTCCTGGCTCTGATCGGTTGTTTTAGGTCAGGAGCAGAGCATTTCTTTAAACTGCAATAGTGGCTCAGGGAGGAGGTGGAGGAGGTCTGATCTTTTCACAGATCATCTGTCTCATACCATACTGTCACAACATGGTGACAGTTTTAACAAATATGCAAAAACATATTTTTGTAAAAGTTACATACTACAGCCTTAATTTCACACAAATTATTACATTATGTTTCTTTTATATTCATCCAGCCATCGTCTTTACTCACTTATACTTGCAGGGTCACAAGAGGGCTGATGTCTATCTCTTACACTAACTGGGTGAATGGCTGAATATACTCTGGACATGTCAGGCTACTTTAAAAAAAAAAAAAAAAAAAAAAAGAATTAATCAATGAAACACACCTCGTACTTAAAGATAAATCTATCAATTGAAAGGGTACCTCAGATAACTATGATGTTGTTTACAAAACCTTTACAATCTCTTCCCCACTTCAAAACACAGCTCTAACAAAGGTAATTACTTATTAAATAACTTAACAACAACAAAAAAAAAATCTGAATTTTGTTAAAATATTTTGAACATACATTTTCTAGAAACATGAAGTTGAAAAAAATGACACTTATTCTAAACTAGGGGTCACCAACTAAAATAGCAAGAGGTCCACTACCTCCATCATCCACACAATCTGGGGTCCGAACATTTTTAGTCAACTGTCAAAACATATTTTCTTAACATTTAATCAACAATATGGATTTTATATTTATTGCTATTAATTAATTATTCATATACCCATTAAATCATCTGCTGAACTGAGAAGTGCAATCCAACTGAAATACCAATACTAAAAAATGAAAAATGATATGATCTCGCAGTGAACAATCGCATTCTCGCTATTGGGCCCTTAAGATTGTTATCAGCCGTGTATCTTACTGTCCCTGCAGTTCATTTGTTCTCCTTGCCCTTCTGTCAGATGCAGGCGGATAGCTTTGGTTGAAGTAGGTTTAGTTTCATAATGTCTCTTTAGATTTCCACTCTTTGAGTCCAGCTCACTCAGAAAATATGAGGCACAGGCCTTACACCCAGCCAGGTGTCACGTTAACCAAATATTATCAATTTGATGGGTTTTTTTAAAATGGTGACGGAAAAATCTGAAGGCATTTTAACAGATTGGACACACTGACCACTTAGTGCAGATGTACAGACATTTTCAGCTTTACGCACAGAGTACATCATGGAGGTAACTAAAACCAGTTAATTAAAAAAAAAAAAAAATCCCATCTGAATATCATCTCTGACCTGGACACAGAACTCAATGAATCTCGCTATCTGGATGTATGATTTTAACGTAGGTATTAATAACGAAAGAACTGAAGCTCGATAAAATAAATTCTTTTATAAAGATTTGTTTGTTAACATTCAAAACATTCCTAAATTCAGACAGTTATAACAGTATTTGTAAAAATAAAATAAAATAAAATAAATAACACAAAACAAGAACTAGATCATCATTTAGATGACATTATGTTGAAATGTCTTCCTCCAGAAGAAGAGAATCCTCAGTATTCGTGGAGGCATCCTTTACCTCTGAAAGTGTTCAACACAGAAAAAACAAATGAAAGCAAAAACCATTTAGTTTAGTCTTCATTTTTCAGATCTGAGAACTTTGTTAAAATGATGACATTATTATACAATAAAAATGACTCAAAATACTCAATACAGAGGTGAACTACAAACTTCCATTTGAATGACCTTCAAATTATCTGGCCAGAAAAAGGAAAACACTCTGTCTTTAAAATCTGTGAAAAAGTTTTTACAGTCCCTAAGATGATAAGACATGAGTAAGTAAGTAAGGAATTACAAAAAAGCAAGCACTCAAAGAGAGAAGAAATAAAGAAAGCGAGTCAGGATGGGCAGATGAACAGAAGAAAAAGAGTAAGCAAATAAACACTCAAGAAATGAAGGGAGGAACTAGAGAGAGCAGAAAAGAGAGAAGAAAAAACTACTTGTGAACAGCACAGTAAGTTTTTTTTTTTTTTTTTCTAAACACAGAAACTACAACACCTAGACCAGTTTTACATGAATCAAAACACAAGAAATAATTTCGACATCAAAAATTTACTGAAGTACATACCATCACCGTAAAATGATGCTGTTGCTTGGAGAACTTCAATCTCCTGCAAGGTTGCCGCCCCCTTCTGTTCTGCTAACTTCAGCTGGTTGGCCAGCAGTTGGGCTTTCTGCTCAAGAGCCTTCTTTTGTCTTTCCTTTTTAGAAAGTAAGTTCAAAATGACTCGAAATGCGTCAGAGCATTTGTGAAAGGCGTACTTCCGAGGAACGGCCACATCAGAGTAAAGGTACTATAAATAAAAAATAAGTAGAACAAAAATTAAACAAATTAAAAAATACCTTGAGAAGATATTTAAATGAAACAACAAACAGGAATATTGTGCTCTTAATTCATTCTTGGCATCATATTTTGAATTAAAGAAAATACATTGATTATGTTTTTCTTAAGTATTTTTTAATAAATTTGCAAAAAACTCAAACATTTCTCAATATTGTGATGATGAGATGTTTTATTTTATATTTATTACACCTTGGAATAAAGCTGTAAAATCACAAAATGTGGAAAAAGTGAAGCACCATGAATACACTCTGGATGCACTGCATATAAAATCCTTTTGAAAAGGCAAAACTGAGGTGAGAGACCAAGAGAAGCTGTCCTCCTTTGTAGGCTTAGACACAATGTTTTAGCAATAATCACACTTCTTTCTTGCCATAGTTTCTATTCACAAGTGTCAACGCTGCTTCACCAACCCACCCACTCACTAGCTTCACATCCATGCTCAGTAGGAGAGATTGCTGTAAAGTCAACGACACCATGCAAGCAACTGTCGACTGTCGCTTGCAGCATTGACTCCAGAAAAGAATCAATGCTGCAAGTCAGTGACTTGATGCTATCTGCCAGGTTTCTTTAGAAACCCAACTTTTTAAACTAATTTGAATAATAAACTCAGCTTAATGCACTGTTTGATAACTACGACTAATTAGAACGTATTGTATGTGTGACTGAATCGAAATGACTTTTTTTTTTACATTTGTTGTGAACTGGCAGTATATAAATAAACTGAAATGAATTGAACAGAAATACACCAAGCTGAGAATAAGTACTCTCTTGCTCTCTTAGTCTCTCATAGTCGCCACCCTTGCTGTAAACTTCTCTCAACAACTTGAATATTGTATTGTATTTGATACTGCTCTTTTGCAAAGCATAAACGGAGTCTAATATAGCTGTGAATTGTTAATTGTCTTTATTTGTGAAACTGCCGAATTATGAGAAGGAAATTAAATTATTGTTGAATTGTCATTTTTCAACTGTTCATTTGAATGCTTATACAGGACTATGAAGAGAAATCTACTGGCACACCAGCCCGAGCAAGACATTTTTTTTTCACCAGCCTCCACTGGAAACGGGGATGATATTACTTTGCAACACTATTCCAAAAGACTTGCATTTTTTCATAACATTACTGTTAACCATTTATCATTCCCTCTGCCAAAGATTTTTTCAATAAAAGCAACCTCCTCCCACAACAAAAAAGAAACAAAGCATAGACTTACGCAGGCAAACTGAGCTGTCTGTCTGGCAGAGTCTATCTCGCAGTCATTGAAGTGTGGAAACATAAATGGTGAATATTCTGCCATATTCTACAAAACACAAAATTAATACAATTCTAGAAAAGACTTAAAGAAATTCAGCATCAGCAACCCATTTTGCTTACAGTTGAGGCCAATGAATAAAAAAGAAGTACAACAGATTAAAAAAATTACCTCAATGCAGGACCGATACGAGTAAGAACATCCAAGATGGTGTCTGTTCAAATGACCGACAACTTCCCCCCGGAGACTTTAAGCACCCATCGAAAAGTGGGAAGTTGGAAGTGGGAGTGACAACTTTGAAATTGCAACATATCAATGGATAAAATTAGATGTAAGATTGTGTCATTAAAACGTTATGTTACATGTAATTTTCTTGTGTGAAGAAATACACTATTCACTGTTTATATTCTTTTATCAAAAATAGACTTTCATAGCATCTAGTTTGTTTTTTTTTTAACATTTATCCATGCTTTTATACACTGTAAATTGCAATTTTGCACTTTAATTATGTCAGTATGTCATTCTGAGTCAGTTTGGCAAGGATTTTATTAACCTATTAAGACAGCACATATTTTTTAACTGATAACCTCTCAATTACACAGACACACACACACACACACACACAAAATTGAAACTTCACACGGAGTCAATTCTGAAATGTTATTCAATGTAACTATCTCTCAATTGAATTGACAAATCTTTAAGATTAATCAGATTTAGGAATTAAAACAACTAACTTAAGCAACTTTATCAGCGAAGCAATTTAAAGTGATTTAATTCACACAAATATTTAAAATGAAATATATGTCTGTGTTTAAACAACTACTCTATCGTTGTGCCCTTGGGCAAAAAGTTCACCCACCAGCCTCATCTTTGTCAGAATTCCCCAAGACAGCTGTATCTACAATCCAATAGCTTGCCACATTCAGCGTGTGAATAACTGAATGTAGTGTGAAGCGCTTTGGGGTCCTTTGGATTTGATTAAGCACTATACAAGTACAGGCCATTTACCATTAACTAAATCAACTAAAAAAGTTCAATTAGTTCAACTAAGACAAATAGTTCAGATAAAATTCACTACAAATGACAACAACAAGCAGTTATATTAAAGTATTAATGCAGATTAGCTCAACTTGAAGAGTTTGAATTGAATGAAATTCTCATGTGCTGTTAACAACCTTTAACAGTTTAGTAAACTAATAACATTGAGTCAACCGTACTGTATAATTATACTGGAATTAATCTAAAATTTTGAGGCAGCCATTGGAATTGCTTTTTTTTTTTTTTTTTTTTTTTTTTTTTTTTTTTTTTTTTTTTTAGTTAAAACAAGTTACATTTTACAGTGTACTTTCTAGAGCGATAACACCCATAGGATAACACAACTGTTGTAAGTGGGGGGTGTAAATGTTATATAGCCTATATTGAATGCTTTAAAGAAATGTCAAAAATCCTACCCTTAGCAAAGAGATGGTTATAATGGACTTAAATACCTCATCTTAATTTACTCCAGCAATCTAAGTTAACTTAGCATGTACAGATAGAATAAATAAATTATATATGATTTCCTATGTGTCACAAAATAACCATTACTGTAGAGGAACAAAAATTTAAGCTCCATACAGTTAGTATCAGACAAAACAAGATATTTATTATACATAAATTACAACAGCAAGTTCTCTTTTTAAATATTTTCCAGGCATCGATTGTATGATTATATTTATAATTGTCACAATAAAACTGAAATATTTGTCACTGCACCAGCAAAACAAAGTTTAGTACAAATTTAGGACAGGTATAGTAAAACCAAATGCAATTGCCTTTGTTTTGAAGTACAGCATCATTATATGCACAAAATATATGGTATATTTTAGGAAGCACATTTGACACTTAATAGCAGAAGTCTTATCTCCTGCATTCAATATATAATTAAAATATGGCAAAACTCAAACTTTTTTTATTATAGGCTACCTGTCAAACTACCAGTCATGAATAGGAAAAACAACACCTCTAAGCAAACATAAAAAATAAGTTGGCCAACATTTACCTCAAACATTGTACACAGCAAACTTTCACCAGTCATACAGTGACTATAAAAAGTATTCACCCCTTTGGATGTTTTACCGTTTTATTGCTTTTACAAATCAATCACGAGACAAAACTAAACATTCAAAGCGAAGTAGAAGAAATGGTTAGCAAAAAATGATAACAGTTGCATTTACATTGAACAATTAAAGTGTCCATGAAAGTCTCATACCTCAGCGTCAGAAACTGATTTGTCTTTGCTTCGAATAGTGATCATTGAGTTTGTGTAGGTGTAAGAGCGGGACACCTCCTCCTGGAAAGCATTCTCCAGGACCTTTAGGATGGATTTGCGAACTTTATCCTTGAAGTCCTGGCCCATGAACACGTACAACAGCGGGTTCAGGCAGCTGTTGAGAAAGGCCAGGCTCGTGGCGATCGGGGTTCCGATTATGATAATATGGACCAACGTCTCGTTTGAGTCATTTCTCATGTTGCTTATGAGCTCCATCAGACCCATGATGTGGAAGGGAGCCCAGCACAGGAAAAATGTGGCAATGATGGCGGCAATTATCTTAAAAGAGCGACTGGACTGGCTGGCCAGTGTACGGTTTCGTCTGAGGCGGTGGATTATGACTGCGTAGCAGGAGACGATGATGCTGAAGGGGACGACAAAGCCCAGGAGGAAGCGGGTGATGATCATGGCCTTGTGGCGAAAAAGTTCAATGACAGATTGGTTTTCACTGTCCTCAGACATAGCAAAATTGTTGAAGCAGTTGATGATGTTCTTGTTCTCGTACGATGGGCCGATGTCCCTGAAGACAAAGTACGGAGCACTAAGGATTAAAGCCAGTGCCCAAACGCACATACTGACACAGGAGGCCTTCCGCACATCCCTGTGGTTCTGCGCCCAGACGGGCCAAACAACGGACACGCATCTGTCCACGCTGATCACCACCAGAATGTAGACGCTGGCAAACATGTTCAGGAAGCTGATGGTGGTGTTCAGCTTGCACATGAACTTGCCAAATGGCCAGTGGAAGCCCATAGCTGTATACGTCACACTGAGAGGCAGGAAGGCAGTGAAGAGGAAGTCAGCCATAGCCAGGTTGAGGAACCAAATTGTGTTGACCGTTTTCTTCATCTTGAAACCTGTCACCCAGATAACCACTCCATTCCCGAGCACGCCCAGCACAAAGGCCAGTGAGTAGACAATGAGGGACATTATGTTGAGGGACTGCCTCAGCTCAGTGGGCTCATCTTGGTAGCTTTGATCATGATCATCCTTGTAGTCATAGTCGTACAAGGAGTCATTGTTGGTTAGATCAGTAAAATTGCTTTGATAATAATAAGTAGTTGTTAGCTCCATCATTGTTGAAGAACCTGCAAGAAATTACAAAATACTAGGTTTTAGTTTTCAAATAGGAAGGAAAAATAATAATAAAAAAAACGACCACAAAAAGATTTGAAGGAACAAATGAAAAAGCCCAAAATTTTCATACAGATTCAGGTTTTAAGTCATTTTTATTTTACCAACATGCTTGCTTTGACTGAAGGCAAAGTGAACTTACATTTTTTAAAGTTTCCATTTGGATGAATCAAAACCATTTTTTAATTCTGACTAACTCAGCTTGAGTTCACTCAGATACTTTTGGAAGGTTGGAGATGGGTTTTGTTTCTATTATGTAAATCAAGTGGCTGTCCTCTAACAAACTGATTATTAATTATAAAATAATGTTTGCTTAAGCTTCTTTAAAATAACCCTATTACATTTTTTAAATCGCAAAAAGCAGTACATTTGTCAATGATTAAAACCATACAAAAATACCTTTAATGAATAAAATTTGAATTTCTTTTAAATGTTGAAAAAAGTAAGAAGAAGAAAGACAAAAGAAGTTGCAATAATGAAGAAACTCATCGTCTGCTGTGTGGTTGAAGCTATGCTAGTAGTTGTTCTTAAGAGTTTTTGTGCTTTGGACCGGGACATCTCAATCTCAAATGGCATTTAGAGCAACCTTCATTGACTTTAGGAACAAATGACCAGCAGACATACAAGTGATGCCAGGTGCGTTGGTCAAATTACTAAGGAGCATCTGGGTCAAATACTGAGAAACCAGAACATCCTGATGAGACATGGTGTAAAAAGTATTTGCCCCATTTATGATTTCTTCTGTTTGTGCTTTGTTTCACCAGTCACAAGTAAGTCAGACTACTGCCAAACCTGGTGAATAAAAAATCCCTTAAATACAACCTGTCTGACAAAATGAAATAAGCTAAAAAAAATACCTGGAGTGTTGCCTTGATTCTTTCATGCATATTTGTGAAATGCTTTAATCTCTCGTGGCAACCATTCAGGTGTGCAAAATGCCTGGGTAGACTCTGGATAGCTCTGCTTTTTGAGATGCAGCTCCTCCTCGGAGCTGTAGTTTCTCAGCTTCCACCTCACAGAGCACCCCTCCCCCACAAGTTCCCCACTCAGCTCCTTCAGACTAGCTAGTAGCAATTAGGAAACACCTGGTGGAACTGTGAATCTGCTGAACTCAGATTCACAGATTCTGAGTTCAGCAGAAGTAGCTTCTCAGCGTTGCACTGAGAAGTAGCTTCTCAGTGCAACGTTGGTAAAAACTTTGTTAAGGGGTTAACAGAGGGGCTATGTTGTGATGACTTCCTGAAGGCAGAGTGTTGGAAAGCGCAGGACTTTCTTAAAGAGAGAGGGGCCCAATTTCAGGGTGGTAAATTACAAAGATGAATTTTGATTAAGTCATATTTGACATACACAACATTTTTGTAACAACTGAAGGTAGCATAGTTATTTGATTGTGCTATGAAATGATTTTGTGGCAGGAAAACAGATAATACTGCCCCTTTAAAGAACTTCCAGAATGGATGAGAAACAAATCGTTCAACTCTGCTGTCTTAGAAAGGCTTAGAAGGCTCTTTCTATGCAAAGCTGTCCGACTCCAGTGAAACAAAGTGAGTTATTATCCGTAAATGGAGAAAAAAGGGAAATGTCGTGAACCATTCCAGGATTGGAAGCCTAACAAAATTATTCCACGAGCACACTGAAAACTCGTCCAGGAGGTCACAAAAGAACTGAAAACAACATCTAAACACTACAGACCTTACTTGGCTCAGCTAAGGTCAGTACTCAACAATATTAGTTGAGTACTGAAAATGGCATCCATAGGAGAGTTACAAAGCAAAAACCACCCAAAACAAAAACAAAGACTCATCCACATTTGCTGAAAAAAATCCTAATGATCCTCAGAAATATGGGGGAAATATTCTGTGGATTTGTGAGATAAAGCTGAACTTTTTGGATAGTGTGTGTCATGTTGCATAAAACTAATACAGCATTTAGAAAAAAACAAAACAAAAAAACAAAAAAAACCATCACACAGTGAGTGAAACACAGTTGATTTGTGATGGATTGGGCTGCTTTCTGGCTTCAGAGCCTGGATGTCTTGCTGTATCTAATGACACCAGAACTTCAGGTCTCTATCAAAAATTCCTGAAGGAAAATGTCAGGTAATCAGTTCATGACATTAAGCTCAAGCATTTAGGTTGCAGTATGTCAGTGATCCAAAGCACAACAACAAAATTGCCTCAAAAAGCATCAAACTGAAGGCCAATGAATCCGATTAAAGATGGTCATACACAAAAACCCTCCAATGAGAACAGTTCTGCAATGAATAGTGGGCCAAAATTTCTCCACAAAGATGTAAAACCCTAATCACTTGATGGTAGTTGCTGCCACCAATGGTGGCCCACCCAGTTATGAGGTTTGGTGAGATATGGCTGTTTAAATAATAATAATAATAATAATAATAATAATAATAATAATAATATATATACACACACACAATGGTACTGTTTTTATCACTTCTAGAGATTAATGAGCATGCTAAAAGAAAGGAGGGAGCCAGGATAACAGATCAGTTTAAATCTCGTAGAGGTCAATGCAGCATCATAGTAAATATGAAACATTTAAGTTAATGTACTTGGATTACCGTGATGTTATGTTCTCATAGCTTTCTTCACATAACTCCTAACTCATCTAATTTTAATGTGTATGTATCTGACTCCCCTTTTTGGAAGTCAAGTTTTGGAAGCTCTGCAAGCGCATATAAACACGTCTAGAAACGAAAACATTCTCAAAGCTTTCTCCTGCAACCGTGGTAAGTTAAAAGGGTTTATAACGCGATGAAGATGTGCACAAAAAGCAAAGCATCCATTTCTCCGCTGGGTGAAAAGCTGACATTAAAACGAGAGTAAAAGTGCAACCGAGTTTGATGAGCAGAAGTTTTTGTTCTGCGTCGCAACCACACTAAAGTCATCGTTACACACCCATAAAACTCTTCAAAGTTCGGCTATGATAGCTTAAATAACACTCCCAGGTTACTTCTAGTAATTTTGGAGAGTTGCTGCAGAACAGTAAGACTTAGGTTCACTCAAGAATGTTTTCCTTTTTCAGCAAAAAAAAAAAAAAAAAAAAAAAAAAAAAAAAAAAAAAAAAAAATTATTTCACTCATTCCATCTTATTCCCAGATTTTTAAAACTGATTTTAACTGGTTTCCATATTGTTATTCTTTATTAAACACGAGTTTTTAGGCATCCTACCTTGTTTCGTCCAGTCCAGTCGGATATGTTCAGCTCCCCTGCCAGCTCTTACTGCTTTGGGGAAATGTGGATCTCAGATCCTTGACACCCCTAATTGTTTCACATCACGTCTGGGCGGGATGTCCGGAAGCTCGCAGCGTCATCATCTGGTAAGCAGGTAAACAGTTGCACAACGAGCAAGAAGTGCTTATGTTAAACTCCAATGACGTCTGTGCAGTTGCTTTTTAAAGAAGTCCATATCACCGAGACCCAATCATTAACGCCTTTTCCAGATTTGATTACACAACACATTATTTAGGTATACTGCATGAAGTGGAGGGGAAAACAGACTGTCTTTGTTTTAATGTTATTGTTTTACAATGGCGCTAATTTGTATTAACCCCTTGAGTCAATATTTTGTTGAATCACCTGCTGCTGCAGTTAAAGTTGGCTCACAAAAAACAACAACTAAATATAACCAAAAAGTTCATTTATTTTCTCAATTCAATTGTTTGTTCATTACAAACAGTAATATATTATAGATGTTCATTTTATTATTATGGCTTATAGCTAATGTAGACATGCAATCGATGCAATCTGCTGGGTTTTCTTAGATATAAACTTTTTTAACTACTTTGAATAGCTAATTAGGGCCTGCCTTGCAATGCATAGGAGACCAGTTCACTGGCTCCCATGCAATGCATGGAGGCACCTATTATTCTCCACCCCTAAATGCGTCTCTTTATTATTTATTATTATTCCGTCTTCTTAAGATAACCTTAGCATTATAGCTAAGTTGAGCTTATACAACAGTGTTTGCTTATTAAATGGAATAAGACCATGTTAATCAGCATTCACAGTAGAATCTAGTGATAACCTAGATTCGACTGGTAGTGTCAACATGCTAGTTGCACAGCATGCTAGTAATATCCCTCATGCTTACGTTAGCCTTAGAGCTAAAATAAGCATTGTAGCTCATTTTTGATATATTAGCTATGTTTAGCATACTAAATACATGAATAGAGTAAGTCAATGTAAGTTCACATGCTATTGATACCCCACATGCTACCGACAGTAATTAAGCTAACCATAGCATTTTGGCTAATTTTAGCTTATATACTACAGTTTGCATACTGAGTTGACTAAGTCAATGTTAGCCAACATGTCTGTGATATTCCCCTTCCTACGAACTTCCTTTTAGCTAACCTTAGCATTGTTGTTACTTTTTAGCATCAAAACACCTCATTCGGGTCCCAATGATACGCACACTTCGGCAGGCCCATTTTAAATTTCTTCAGAAATTTTCTAGTTTAACTTACTGTACTGTTTGATAACTTGGATTAATTGGAATGTATGCATGGTTAAATTAAAATGAGTTTTTTTTTTTTTCTGTAAAGTGCCTCGAGACAACATTTGTTGTGAATTGGTGCAATACAAGCAAACTGAATTGAAATGAAATTGCATTAAAATCCAGCTTCTCAGAATATTACAGGAGACCAATGAAAAAGCAACCTATAATGTAGAATGTTATATTGTGGCCAATGAAATCAATGAAGACCAGTGACATGACAGATCGGAAGCCACAAAAGGCCATTACTAAAGAAGCTGGCTATTCACGGATCCTTCATGGAAAATTGAGTAGAAGGAAAAACTGTGGTTGAAAGAAGTGCACAAGCAGCAGAGATAGCTGCAGCTTTGAGAGGATTGTGAAGAAATGTTTATTCAAGAATTTACATCAGATTCATGAGGCTGCAGCTGAATTCAGTGTTTTTAAATGTATCCATAACAAGGTTTACAATGGTCACATTCCTGGTATTAAGCCAATCCTGAAACACAAGTGTTTTACCAAGGCTAAGTAGAGACTGGACTGGTGCCCAATGGAGCACAGTGGGTCAAAGTCCATGTTTCGACTGGAAGTCGAAACATGGAAGTCAAATGCTTCAGTGTGATGTTTCCTCAATCATCACTGATTGAGGAAACTAATTGGGTAGTGTATGAAGGGTTGCATTGAATTTTATTTAGAGCTATTTGAGGAAATGGTGCTGAAT
The DNA here is from genome assembly GCA_014839685.1 of Anableps anableps. Lineage (NCBI taxonomy): Eukaryota > Metazoa > Chordata > Actinopteri > Cyprinodontiformes > Anablepidae > Anableps > Anableps anableps. Next base: position 22,597,149 of record CM026072.1, on the reverse strand, counting down.
ACAAATGGAAGCCACACTTTTCAGATTTGCATTTGTAAAACAACAGAAAAGCCTGTGTTCTTTATATTGTGTTATTCTGTCACATAAAATCCTGTTAAAACACACAGAAGTTTGTAGTTGTAACTTGATTAAATACAAAACGCTTCATGGCATCTGAATACATACAAGGGACTATAAATGTGTATGAAGAATATTGTTAATCAATGCTAATCAATCTCATCAATCTATATGTCTAAAAGCAATATTATTCATGCTTAAGTCTTTTTCTCAGGTGCTCTCAGATACTGCACAGCAGTTCTTTGGGAAACTTCAAAACGGAGCGGAAACAAACAGCGTCAGTAAATGCATAAATTGAGGGTTGTTGAGATGACTACCTCAGAGAGAGTGAATATCTGACTTCTCATCTCCCCACCAATGATCCTGTATTGTAATATGTTTGTCACTACGTTGCCTGAGCTCATGTTTTGCTGCAGGTTCTCAGTAATTGCTGCATGTTGAACTTCCACCTGAGCACAAACATTTTTAATGTCCCATCAATTCACCCTGGATGTCTTCATTTTGCTGAGTTTGCTGGATCTGCTTAGACTTTGGCACACAACGTTTTCCTGAAACCAGCCAGATATTTGCAGTGAACTCATGTGACCCACTATTCCGTTTCTCAGTATCAGAAACCATTTCAGCTGGAATAAAGCTTGGGAATCACATCAAGACTTACCACATTTTAAAGCCTTATATTTTGTGACTTTTAATAATTCCTGACAACTTATAGCAACGTTTACAGCAGTTTTATTGCAGTGGATGAATACTAAACATATGGGCTAAAATAATTAATCAGATTCATCGCGATGAATCAGTTATTGAAATAATTGTCATCTAATTTGGTAACTGATTAATCATTAACTGGATAATACAGACTCAAAAACAGGCCATTTGCTGAAAGAACAGCATACTCAGAGCAACAGTTAAGCCAAAACTGTACAAAAAATATATACACTTTGCATTTAAAGAAAAAAAACCTTGGTCTGTAAATATTTTCTACCCAGAAATCCTAAAGTGGCATAGTTTTATCTTCATCTGGTTCAAATTCTGTTGTTTGAAAAATCCTATCGGGCATTCATCTTTGACTTGTTGAAACAGGAAAGAGAAATAGTGTTGTTTGGAGACTACAAAGTTGAATATGAATTTCTTTCTACTGACTGGATATTTTGGGCGGCTTTATCACTCATAAAATCATTACAGAAACAAGCCGAAAACAAAGAGGTATTCATCCCCTGAAGCAAATCTAAGCAGCAATTCTTCAGTGTTGCAATTTCCTTTTTTCACAGAAGTCTGGCAAATTCCTGCACTTGTTTCAGGCATTACAATGTTTGATTGCATTAAAAACTCCACCAGTGATGCGATGTAATGAAAGCAAGATGAATGTGGGGGAGCAGGAGCTAAAGACTGGAAATATGATCGATGTCTCCAGAGTGAAGCCCTACCTTTCAGGGATCAAATGTTTCATCTGAGTTTGACCTCATGTTTAAATTCCACCCACATGGTCGCTCTTATAGCTTTGCTTCCAAGACACCCACTCATTCATAGCATACTTTTGAGCTAACTGCACCCACAAGAAATTAAACCACTAGTATAAGCTGAGTGGGCTAACGGTTTACTAATATGAGTATTCTGATCTTTAACCCACTAGAATACTAAAGAGAAAATATTTCCATGTGTGACTATTTCTGTAAACATAAGCTTCATACCTGCTATGCCCCTCATATTTATTGGCCATCCCAGTAAAGATTCAAATTGAAATGTGAAAACTTTTTATTAACTCAAAAGGGAAACTAGATGTTGGAAGAATCTCCTATAATGTTTTGTGAAGCAGCTGGTCTAAAGAAGCTTTTGACAAAGAAGCCGCTGTTGTATTTCTTTTTTTAAAAAGAATTTCTAGAATTTGGTAGTAGACTCTCAAGTATCTTTGGTGATGATATCCAAGTCTTTTAGGTTTCTACGGCATTCCTGCCATTCACCATACATTCACCATATTCTGTAACTTCCTGCAGAGATCTGTTAGCTTCATGTCGTGACTATGGCTTGGCCTCTCAAAAATGTAAATGTCAATTCAAGTCAAGAGAAACATGTTGACTTACAACAAGATAACTTACAGTTGAAACCATATATTTACATACACTGAATAAAAAGACACATATAGATTATTTTCTCACTGTCTGAAATTAAATTAGACCAAACTTTTTAGCATAGTTAAAATTACCGAAATTATTTCTATTTGCTAAGTGCCAGAAAACTTAACGAAAACATTTTTTAGATATTTTTTGTAACTTTCTTGGAATTTAGAAGTTTATATACATTTGGCCAGTATCAGGGATAATTGTCTTTTAAACTGTATGACTTGGGTCAAACCTTTTGAGTTTCCTTCCACAGACCTTTGATAGGTTTATTTGAGTTAATTGGAGGCACACCTGTGAATGCATTTTAATGCCACACCTGGAACACACTGCTTTCTTGTTTGATTCGATTGGATAGTCAAAAATAAATCAGCCAAGATATCAGAAAAATAATTGTGGAGCTGCACAAGTCTGGTTCATCCTTGGGAACGATTTCTAGATGCTTGAAGGTGCCGCATTCTTCTGTTCAAATAATTATACACAAGTATAGACATGATGGAATGTCCAACCATCATACTGCTTAGGAAGGAGACAGATTCTGTGTCCCAGAGATGAACGGATTTTGGTCCAAAATGTGCAAACTGACCCCAGAACAAAACCCAAAGACCTTGTGAAGATGCTGCTGAAATTGATCAGACAGTGTCATTATCTACAGTGACCTGTGTGTTGTACTGAAATGGGCTGAAAGGCTGCTCAGCGAGGAAGAAGCCTTTACTTTAAAAGAAACATAAAGAGTCAGATTTCAGTTTACAAATACACACAGGCACAAAGACCTTCACTTCTGGGGACATGTCCTGTGGTCTGATGAAACTAAAGTGGAACTGTTTTACCATAATGTTACATTCGTTACATTCGTTACATTTTGAGGAAATAGGGAGTTGCTTGTTCCATCCTACTTTGTGAAGTGTGGTGGTGGCAGCATCATGTTGTGGGTCTGTTTTGCTGCAGGGGGAAGTGGTGCACTTCATAAAATAGATGGCATCGTGAGGAAAGAAAGTTATGTGAAAATACTGAAGCAACATCTAAAGACATCAGCCAGGAAGTCAAAGTTCAGGCACAAATGGGTCTTTCAAATGGATAACAACCCTCAGCATACAGCTATATTTGTTATGAAGTGGTTTAAGGACAACAAAGTAAATGCTTTGGCTGGGTCATTGACTGATCTCAGTCCTGTGGAGAAGTTGTGGGTAGATCTGAAAAGTTGTGTGAAAGTGAGGTGGCCTACAAACCTGACTCAGTTCCACCAGTTCTGCCAGGAGGAATGGGCCAGAACTCCAGCAAACTATTGTGAGAAGCTTGTGGAAGGAAACCCAAAAGGTTTGATCAAATTCATACAATTTAAAAGACAATTATCCCTGATACTGACCAAATGTATGAAAACTTTTGAATTTGAAGAAAGTTACAAAAAATCTCTAAAAAATGTTCTCACTAAGTTTTTTGGCATTTAGTAAATGGAAATAATTTCGGTAATTCTAACTGAACTAAAATAAGATATGTTTGGTCTGATTTAACTTCAGACAGTGAGAAAAATAATTACTATGTGTTTTTTTATTCAGTGTATGTAAATATGTGGTTTAAACTGCATATAATAAGTTTGGATTGATTCATGGTTCCCCTAAAATCTAAAAATGTTTTATTCAAATTCAAGACAAGATAATTGTTCACAGACCATCCCGCAAAACAATGCATCAGCTCTCTTTACTGAGTTTCTTGCCTACCTCTGATGGGTTTAACACCTCATCTAAGTATTTCTGGTGATGACAGGTCTCGGTCTTGTGCTGAAAGACTGAAGTGTATGGAGTGAAAGGGAATGGAGAGAGTACAGTTCCCTGTGGTGCGCCTGTGTTGCTGACAGTCACCTGGATCTACCTGTTTATCAGGTAGATCCAGGTGACTATTGAGGAATCCACCTGTGTTTGCAGTTTCTTGCATATTAAATGAATCTGGACTGTGTTGAATGCAAAGGAAAAATGAAAGAACATGATCCTCACAGTGTTGCTTGCTTTGTCCAGATGACAGTGGGTTTTTTGAAGAGGTGTTTAAAAGGGTCTAAACTCTAACATTAATGTCCAAACTGCAGTCACTCCTGACACATGCTTCTTTCCCCACTGATTCAATGTACTCAAATTAAAGGTTGGATTTTCTACAATTTTTAGTGTGACTTTGTCCTACTAGAATGGCCAATTATTTATCCATTTATTTTAAGGTTTTTTTAGACATCTTTATCAGGGCTGCGAATGTAATTGTTATGTAACTACCTGTAAAACAAATTTTTATTTTTGCTAATCAGTGTGAATCATATATTTGTCATTTAGCAGATGTTTTGTCCAAAGTGACTTACAAGTGAGGAACAACCATCAGGCTTTGGTACATAGAAGGTGGAACTGAAAATCCAGTTGGTGTGAAATCTATTTAAGTCACAAAAGGTGTAACAGATAGCAGAGTACATAAGAAATTGCAGATAAGGTTGTTTAGTTTCACATAATCTTTATAACAAAGGTGATTTAAGCTACAAAATCTTCTCACAGCATTGAGCAATCAAACCTAAGCGCCTTAAAGTGATCAGTTTCACGGAGTGTGATGTGCTGGTTGCAACCTAACCCCAAAACTGGGTCCCCCGCTTCTTTACACATACCCCACACAGGAACTGAGTACTGCCAGGAAACCAGATGTGAGGGGGAGGAAGAAAGATGGAAGGGGGAAAAACAAATGAGAGAAACTCCCTGTGTCTATTTACTTGCCCTCAGTCCCTGCATACACTCAGACCAACACCCGTTCTGGCTGCGTAGGTGGATTCATTTCTCTGGTCTCTGGTTGCTCAGACTTACAGAAATCAGGGAAAAGAAAGCTTCCACTGCTGTCAGTTATTTTACAATAGGTCTCAAAGCAATACTTTCAGTCTGAAGGAAACTGTTTTTCTTCCTAAACTGTAGCTCAATTTGTAGCACAGACTTCCATTCCTGTTTCTACTGATATGATCAAATACATCCACCACTGTTCATTTCTATAAAAATGCACCCTTTTCAAATGTTGCAGTGCAGCCTCGCTCCGGATCGTAAAAGCAGACAGGGTTTTTTTTCTTTTGCTAGAGTCTGCAGGGGATATTAATAGCCATCTCAAGGCTATAGTTTGAGGGAAGCCTTCAGAGCCTGAGGCTTGCCAGCGTTCTTGATTTACCAACCAAACGTGCAATTATGTGCGTACCACACAAATACCAATTTGGGTGTGTTGAACAACCAGCAGAGGTTTTACAGGAGAATTTCAGCTTTAGCAGAATCCAATATGCAACAGTTAGAAGTTTGGGGGTTTTAATGATGCGAGGCAGCAGCTGTGAAGAACCTGAGAGACAAAATGCAATTGAATGTGTGGACATTTGTGTCTGAGTGTGTTTTTGTGTGTGGGAATCTGAAACAGTAATGATACTGCTGCTCCTTGCATCATTCTAACATGCCCTGTATTTTTCATTGAAGTTTTGTGCAAACATCTCAATTTTGCAGCTCAACAGAAATCTAAAATATTTATAAAGCTACCCCAGCCTCTTGGGGAATAGGCTGGAAATAAAGTCGTGTTGAAACTTCTAGTAAAGGAGGAACTGGTGGGAATCTGCTCTAACCTGAAACCCCCAAAAGTTTGTTGATCCTGTTGTGGCATTCCAACTGGGAATCAAACCCCTGTCTCACTGCTGTGGAGAAACCAGGAATTTTGTTTTTCTGAGTCAAAACCAGTTTCGACAGCTTTCATTCACATGGCTTTGTAATCTTTTCTTGTGTGCATGTGTGTGTAAGTGTATGCCTGAAATTCACCACACACAGGGAAAAAAGCAGAACCTCAATAACCTAAACCACTTCCTTACATACGTCTCTGCTTTCGACCACAGCGTCTGGTTGCCCCTCAGCAGATATATGAATAATCAGCCTGGACTCTGGATGACAGAAAACAAACTTGGCACTACATAGCTGCATATTTACAACACAGTGACCTCTCTGTTCGTTCGAGGTTATTTAGAGATGCAGAGGAATGACATTAAGGAATCAGAAGATGCCAAGCATGGGGTAGTAGATGGCTGAATGTAAGAAAATTTGTAGTTTTTTGTATATAAGAACAAACAGGAAGTGAAAAATAAGAAAGGATATGGAAGATTTAGGTCACAGAAGAGTTTTTTGGTGTTTTTATTGGCTAATGTAACAGATCAAGTCATCCAGCAATCATGTGCTAATTGCTGCTTAGATCCAAAGAGGCATTCGGATGCCACATGTGACGCTTAAAGACTCATCCAAATGCACTGCTGGCTCACTGAGTGTTTCCATTTGCTGCACATTTTTAATGACATTGTTTGCTAATAAAGGCAGATGACGCTTTCTGGAATGCTCAGCAACCTCAGGCTTTCTGGACTAGTATGTAGTGAGAATTTACCAGCTGTTTGGTGAAATCTGAAATTAAAACAGGTAAATAAACACTGTTCAGACAACAGACATGCAACAATAGGTTGTAACCTTTCGAGAAGGCTGAGCTTGTGTGCATTCCAAGTAAGATTCATAAATCAGTTTAATTCCTTAAATATGCAAAACACAACACAGTTTGGGGAATTCATAAAGCTGTGCAATTTCCTGCATTTTATAATAGTTTCATTCCCATTATTTGCTTTGTGTTTGCATTAGAATAATGCAGCAGATTGCACTAAATTCACATTATTCATGGTGATGTTTCTGTAAAAAGGCAATTTTTTCATGGTTAATTGAGAATAGGAAGCTTTTTTACTTTTTTTTAACTTCACTATGGACATGTTTCTATGAGACTCTGGTACTTGAGCTGTTGGGTACATTTTCAAGTATGCAGTGAACATGCACCCAAAATAAAATGAAACCGTTCCTCCAATTTGTGGCGTAATTTCATCAACATATGAGGAACCAAGAGGAAGGTGGAGGAAGAATTTAAATTTAAAGCAACCACCAATATATTGGATGCTTGTTCCTTTTATTTTGTCAACAGAAAGCCCATTCTTACCTCACACTGAGGCCAAATTTTGATCAACCACCAAAGCAGAAACATAGAAATAATGATAAACAACATTGCAGAGAGAAACATTAAATATTTTTAATACACATATTGCTCGATAAAAACACATTGCACATTCCCGAATGTATTCCAAACAAGCAAACAAACCAACAAATCATACCAGAACATCAACAACATGGCAGTAAAATATATGCCTAACTTATTTATTATTCTGATGGCTCTAGGGACAAACGAATATTTAAATCTATTAAGTCTCCAAGTAGGGTCTCAAGACCATTTTCCAGATAGTAACAGTTTGTATTGTAAGTTGAGGATGTGAAATAGACAGTACCCTTCTTACAAGTTTGAGGCCACACTCTTCACAGATGGATTTTAGAGAGGAGTTATCGGTCCTTCCTATCATCTTCATTCCAATTTGTACCAGATGACTTAAGTTTAGATTTTAGTTGCACAAAGAGATTACCAGTAGTGATGGGAATTCTGTCTCTTTTTAGAGAGCGGGTTCTTTTGGATTGGTTCACTAAAAAGAAATGGCTTTCAGCCCCCCAAATGGCTCCTCAGATTTTGTTGCATGAATAACCAATGAAAATCATTCAGTCTCCCTCTGTCTCTCTCTCTCTCTCTCTCTCTCTCTCCTTAGCTGGAGTCTGTGTTGTGCTTGTTGTGTTTGTAGCCCCTCCACTCCTGCTCAGTGCAGACACCTGCAGCTCTCTCGCCCCTTATGCTACCACACATCTTCGTGCAGCTTTCACAAAAAAACCCAAAACAAGACTTTCAGTGAGGAACTGGCTCCCGTTGTTCACTTCAAAGAGCCGGCTCTTAGAGCCAAAATGTTTGTGACCGACCCATCACTAATTACCATACCACGCTGACACACCAAACATGATACTTTCCAGTATTCTGATAGAATAAATACATAAGCTTCTTATCAACCCCAAAGACCCTGTGTCTATGTGAAAAAATACAGTCTCTGCTGTAGGTGGAAGTAGGGGTGGGCATTTTGGCCTTTGTGTCTCAAAACACAAAGCCATAACTGCAGCAAGCCACAAGGTTTTTGCTGGTGCTGGGGAAAAATTGGTCCGCTTGAATGTATATCCTTCCTAAGCTGAAAAAAATTCTAATAACAAAAACAGCAACACACTAGAACCTGAACAACTGATCACCTCAAATCCTGAAACAAGCTTTATCCAGGTATCTACGCAATTTGGTGACTTGGATTTTAATATGTCATGTTTCAGCTTCTTTTGGATTTTAAATGTAATCAAACATGTTAAAAAGGATGAGTCAGATAATCTGAGTGCTTCTCAGTAATGAAAGGGAAGACAACCTGCCTGTCCTGGATGGGAATGTGTTATGCTTCAAGCTTAAGTGTTTAATTATATGGTAAGGGTAACAACAACACCCTCCCACTTAAATAATTCCCTGTCTGGTGCTGATAAACAACTATGCTCATACATGAGTAACGGAGCATTATACCTGTCATGTCATCTCCATTCTGAAAGTCTGAGGCAGTGGTAATTTGGCATATCTCTGACATCACATGCTGATTTCCTTCATACTTCATATTTAAATTACAGAGTTTGCAGGAGTGAACCAATTGGGACAGTGTTTCAGGCAAATGTCATGTTGCTTCAGCTTCAAAACACATCTTTCTAACAGTTAAAAAAAGAGGTTAAAGGTCTGTGTAAACTCAGATGTTACTTTTTTAAAAACTTAAAAAAAAATAAATAAAAAATAAAAAAATCAGACTGAATTGTGACATGTTACCAAGGTGAGCAGTCACATATAAACTACAATGCTGTGATTAAAACTGTCAAGAGTTTAACAATCTCAGGAAATCAGTCCCATCTTACTGAGTTCTGGTGTCACTCTTCAGGAAAAAAATTAAACATGTAGGAAAAATATTAAATACTGTATAAATGTTAAACATGTTGATGTTTTTGTACATTTGTCATGTAGCGTATGCTTGTAGTAGGACCGAAATGCAGACATGAATATGGGATCAGGATAGAATACATAATTTAATAAAAAAGCAAAGAAGGACTTACAAGGTGCAACTGCCAGAGAACAGGATAACACAGAGATAAGCGGAATGCAACGGAAGGAGTGGAAAATAACGAGACCAGGAAACTTAAATATACTGAGGAAGGTGTGGAAGTGACACAGGAATAAGAAGAGCTAATGACAAGTGATTAGATGCAGCTGTGGAATGGAACAGGTGATACAATGATTTACCACTAGGATCTGGAGAAGAATGGTAGAGGGGGAGAATATTTTAAAACCTTCGAAGTGTAACCTGGGTAACTTTTAAAGAGTAGCCATGCATGCAACCTGTGCTCCAAGTTCCTCTATGCAGCCGAAGTTGGGACCTGGAAACCCCCACAGTGTCCAGCGAACTGCAGAAGCCCATTGGAAGCTGCCTCTGCCTGTGTCAACTCATGGCTCTTCCCAAAGAGCCATCCATCTGTTCCAGTGTTTGAACCTTTTGTATGTGATGACATTTACCTTGCAACACAACAATGTTCAACATTGAGTTTCTGTACCAGCTTGTCACAGAAGCTGAGGAAAAAAATTACCTCCTCATGGGACCAGGCATTGTGGACAGCTTTGGTGGAATCCATTGAAGAACGAAAAAATAGCTCTCTCTTGGCAAAAACCAGCAACAGACTAGTGAAGAGAATGTTCAGTCATTGGAAGATGGCTCATGTCTGTACTCGCCCCTGCAGCCAACGACCAATCAATAGCTGACTTCAAATCGGGCTGGCCAAGCTCCCTGGGTTCCAGAGATTGAGGTTTAACTGGGCCATAAGGGCCTGCCAAAGATGCCGAACCTGGATTTGAACTCAGGCTGGGGCAGGCCGGTCTGGGTCCTGCAATGTAAAAAGGTCTGCTGGTACCACTTAATGCACAGGAGATTCTTCATCAGACTTTCAAATTGAAGCTCCTTACATAAGACATCATGTAAAGCTGTTTACACTAAACCACTCCTGTGCTAAGTCCAAGACATAGCTTTATATAAGGCTTAAATTAGACCATCTTTTTTCACTAGTGGTGATCCAAACTGTGAAGAAGTGGAGCGGTAAAAATGAAATCAATCGCAGAGCGATAACTGCACTGTTCAAACTCTCAAAATCAGGACAGAAACTGATGTACAGTCTTAACAGCCATTTTTTGCAGTAACTCACAAAAGTTTATGATTCAAATACTGAAAACCTAAACCCATTTATTCATATAAATTGTTCAATACAACTAAATATAAGATTTATAGCCTCCAGTTTTCCTAGTAAGTTAAACTTTGTCCTTCATGAGTAGGCTGAATATATAAACTGTGAAATACAACTAAAACATATTTTTAAATCAAGATATTTAAACCTCTCTGCTTTAAACTATTTCAGCTATATGTGCAACTATGAATGACAGTTTTCCTTACTCAACAAGCACATCACATAAAATAATATGAAGGAAATTAACACAAAGTTTCAACTTAAAGTACAAAAATTAGGGAGGACTCATACTTTTCCTGAACTATTTTCCCTACATATACAGATTGTTGTTTCATTTTTTTTTTTTTTTGGCTCATATTCTGCAGGTTTACTTTAGATTTGGCATGCCTCGGGAAATCTGACATATGGCTTGTGTTTGAGGTATTAAAAGAGCTTAAAAAGAGGAGATAAGCAGACTAAAATACCTGACTTAAAGAAAGCAAGGACGCATTATATACATGTTAAATCAGACGACGGCATGGAACTTTTTCTTTTCCTGATCTTCTTAGGAGTGGCAGGTACATTATATAATCATTTATATGGGGGCATTGGGTGGCAATAGAGCTTGTAATTATAACCGACACCAGTAAACACATTTTCTATACCATGAAATTTAAAAAGAAAAATGTAATTTCACTACTGTGCTCTGTCTGCGTCCTTGGCCAGATATTTCACCTGCCTTGCCTGGTGAGAGGCCCCGGTGGCACTGATTAAATGGCAGCCTCGCTTCTATCAGACTGCCATCGGGCAGCTGTCGCTACGTGTGTATGAAGGGGTGAATGATGGACTGTAGTGTAAAGTGCTTTAGAGTCCTTGGACTTTATAAAGTGCCATACAAATGCAGACCATTTACTATTTACTATTTGTAGCCTCCAGTTGGCCTGGAAGTTGATGAGAAGATTGTTGGAGGATATGAGTGCCCGAGAAACTCGGTGCCCTATCAAGTGTCGCTCTTTACTGGGTACAACTTCTGTGGAGGGATTCTCCTGTCTGAGGAGTGGGTGCTCTCGGCTGCACACTGCAAACCAAAGTAAGAAACCTGATAATTAAATAGCTTTTATTTTATTGCATGCACAGTGCTTTGCAAAGTTGAACTTTTTAATGATTTGTCACATTACAATTAACAAATTGTATACCGTATGTCTGATTTGTGTTTTGTATGACAAGATGAAACCAATTCATAATTGTGAACTAGAGGAAAAAGAACACAAAATCTTCTTTTTTCTTCAAATTAATATTTGAAAACAGTGCTCTGCAACTACATTCAGTCAATCAGTCCTTTGTAGAATCATCTTTAACTGTAGTCTTTTGCGATCTTTTGACTATTCCCTTCTGTAAAATAGCCCAAGCTCAGTCTGTTTTCATGAAGGGCTTCTGTGAGCTTGAATTTGCCACAGATTGACAGTTGAATTTCGGTCTGGTCTTTGACTGGACCAGTGTAACACATGAATATTCGTGGAATTCAACAAATCCATTGTAGCTCTGGCTCTATGTTTAGGGTCCTTGTCTTGCTGGAAGTTGAACCTCTGCTCCAGTCTTATGTGGCCAACAACAGGATTTCTTTCAGGGATTTCATTTATTTAGCTCCATTCATCTTCCAACCATCTTTCAAACATGCCCTGTTAAAAAAAAAAAAAACATTATACACATCACAATGCTAAAAGACATGTAACATGTTCCTTCTACTTCTCAATTATGCACTACTTTGTGTTGGGCTACCAAATAAAACCACAATAAAATGCAATGTTGTTTGTGGTTGAAATGAAACAAAATATGAAAAGGAGTTCAAAGGGTATGAACATTTTTCCAAGACCCTGTGAACTAGCTTCTAGTTTTCCCTAATTGAAAATCTAATTCAGTGCCTGAGTAGTAGTTTCCTTATGATTTTATAAAGGTTTTACTGAACATCAGCGCTGAGGAAACTAAACTGGCTTTCCAAAATGTTTCTTTTTCAGCTCCAATTTAGAGGTTCGACTGGGAGAGCATGACCTCTGGGAACCCGACCCCAGTGAGCAACACATCCTGTCTGCCACATTCATTCGCCACCCTGATTACGATCCCCGCACGCAGGACAGTGACATCATGCTGATCAAGCTGAGTGAGCCTGCTATTCTGAACAACTATGTGCGTCCTGCAGTGCTTCCATCAAATTGCGCTAGCGCTGGAACGATATGCCAGATATCTGGATGGGGGAATATTCGTCCCAGTGATGAGGGCTGTGAGTTACACTTTGTCTGTGGTTTAATTTCCAATAAATGAGAAATGATAAGACAAGGAGATGGAGAAATAGCTGATTTTTGTGTGTTTACAGCAAGGTATCCAGACAAGCTGCAGTGCCTGGAAATCCCTCTGTTAAGTGATGACACCTGCTTCAATGCATATCCTTTTCAGATCACTGAAAACATGATATGCGCAGGATACCTTGAGGGAGGGAAGGATTCCTGTCAGGTAATATCATTATCATAGATATATATCAGATGTTTTTATCTTATTGCAAACTATGTAACTTGACATTATACAATTTCTTTCAAACTTCAGGGTGACTCTGGGGGTCCTATGGTGTGTGAGGGAGAGCTCCAGGGAGTTGTGTCCTGGGGCCATGGCTGTGCTCAGAGAAACAAGCCTGGAGTGTACACAAAAGTTTGCAATTATGTTTCCTGGATCAAGACAACAATGGCATCTGGCTGAGGTGTAACGCTAAGGGCTTCACATGTACACTGGAAAAATGAGTAAAGGCAAACGGTATGACTTATTTGTGCAAAGTGTATTTCTTACTCGGTTGCAAAATATCATAAGAGTGGATTTTTTTTCCCAACATAAGTAAAGGGAATAGTCCACATATAAAAGTTTAAAAAACTACTCTAAAATGCTGACGACTCTGACATCACAATGAGTCTTGATCAGTAAAAATGCAAAAATGTGACTTTGAAAGAAGCAGTTTCAAAGAACTGTTGAGGAAACCCCATCAGGTCAAGTGTGAACTTAGCCTGGCCATTTCCTTCCTAAGTTCGATTCTCATCTCCCTTCTGTGCTCTGTCTGAAATTGCTCCCACTGAGCTCTGTTTCTCCAGTAGAATTTCAAACTGGCCAATCAGTGAACAGAAGGAGGAGTTATGATTGATGACGTCGATTTTCTGCGTTGTTTTAGAATTGTAGTCTGCCTATAGTTTGGCAATGGCACAGGAGGAAGTGAACACAGTGGCTGACTTGGGCATTTTGTGGCCCAAGGCAAACCTTTGTAAAGGGGATTTCCCCAAAATCTGCCAATGTGCCAGTAGGCCTTGAAGGTGAAAGATCCTGAAGGGATGCTCTCATAGGGTGGGATGTGGTGGTATACTTTATTTTATTTCAGTGTTTTTGGTGAAGGAGTGATCAAAAAAGTAATCATTTATACACAGAGGTGGGTGAGAGTACCCAGAAATTGTACTCTAATAAGAGTAGCACTCAACATATTTTTACTCAAGTAGAAGTAAAGAGTAACCATCCAAGAAATTACTTAAAGGGAGCATATTATGCAAAATCTACTTTATTGAGCTTTATATCATGTCATATTCATTAAGTAAAGTTACTCACAGTGGGTAGACGAGCCAGAAATTTTACTCAAATATACATAGCAATACTTCAAAATCATGTTACTCAAGTAAAAGTAAAAAGTATGTTGTTGTAAAACCACTCCTAAAAGTATTTTTTTCTAAAACGTTGAATCAATCATAACATAATGTTCCACCATATCAGTCTCAGGAGATGATTGAGGGATGAAGAATTGGGACACTGATTCTTAGGTGTGCGTTTTTACTTGTCTACTTTGTTGCTTTCCTGATCTATTCTGTCTGATATCAGACAACCCACCATGCGCCACTAGAAAAACTTGCCGACACATTTTAAAAACTTGCCTTATTTTAGTCTTCACTGAAGCTGTTCAGGGTGGGCATTTAAAAGACGCGGATGATGAGAACAGCACGGCGTGGGGGTGTGATGTGTCGACTCGGTCTCTCGGGCTAGGCAACCATGACAGCAGCTCATATGGAGTTAATTTCCTGCCAAAATGCTGAAAACAAATAAAGCATGTTGCACACACATAAAGCATATTTGACAAACAGTCCTTGAGTCCAAAATGATCTCTTTTTGCATACAAAACCGCCTGTCCTCGGTACACGATACCTTACATGGAATTAGGCATTCTCCCCTCCTCGACAGCAGGGAGTGCATTCGAGACAACTGAATGCACGGTTGGGTCCACTGCGGTATATTTTTGAGATAGATTCAGTCAAAGAACCTCATAATGGCTATCCAGAATATGCACAGTTGAAACCATATATTTACATACACCTTATGTCCCAAGGATGAACCAGACTCGTGGTGCTCCACAATTCTCTTCCTGATGTCTTGGCTGATTTCTTTTGACTTTCCAATTGTGTCAAACAAGCAGTGTGTTCCAGGTGTGGCCTTAAAATACATCCACAGTTGTGCCTCCAATTAACTCAGATGTGTCAGTTAACCTATCAGAGGTTTGTGAAATTAAGTTTTGACCCAAGTCATACAGTTTAAAAGACAATTATTCCTGATACTGACCAAATGTTTGTAAACTTCTGAATTCCAAGAAAGTTACAATAAAAAAAAATCTCTAAAAATGTTCTCGCTAAGTTTTCTGGCATTTAGCAAAAGTCTGATTTAACCACAAACAGTGAGAAAATAATGTGTATGTATCTTTTTATTCGGTGTATGTAACTATATGGTTTCAAATATATATATATATATATATATATATATATATATATATATATATATATATATATATATATATATATATATATATATACACACACACATCGACTTGGTCTCTGCCATGCCAACTCTCGCCTTTTTGCAGCATCAGTAATGCTTTTTGTTAAATATATTTTGACAATTATTTTTATGCCGTGATTAAGATTTCTAATTCCACTGGGGAGAAATGTGCACTTTGAGGCTTTTTTTTCTCCCTTTGCTATGGTGAATCGTGTTATCTGGCTTCCATTGATGAGGGCTTCTTCTTTAGTCACGCTTAACTCAGGATTGACCTAACTCAGAGTTGAGTTATCTAGTTGATATCTCCTGTTCTGAGACCAAAAACCCTGAGTATCACAGACTCAGGTAGGTTTATTCAGAGTAACTGTCTTCAACTCAGAGCTTGTTAACCCTGCTCTCTGAAAATGGCCCCAGATCTCCAAATCTACCAAGACATGGCCATCCATCAAAAGTGTACAATCAGATGGGCTAAATCATATCTTTCAAAATATATAAATTACTAACTTCAAGAGACTGTAGCCAGTATACACAATGCGTCCGGCTCCACACTTATGGGAAAAAGAGGTTGATGATGGTCTGGATGAGTAAGACAAGACTACAACATTTAACAAATCACAAATGATGTAGCAGTTAGGCACTATGTACATCTCATATTGAAAATGTTTCTCACATATGCACTGGGAATCTGGCAAGATTACTAGAATCTTCCAGGAAGACATCTGTCCAACATACAATGACACGTTGGAGATGGAAAAGAAGTGGGATGGAATCACAAAAGGGGAAATATTATAACTCTTCTGATGAAAAGTTACTCAAGTTTTAATCGTACATTATGTAAAAAAAACAACCACATAAAACAGGAAAATGTTCTTTATTGACTGCCACTCTTTATAGTCATTATGGAAATTAACATGGGTGGATGGAACTGGCAACTGGTGAGCAAAATGAAAATCCTCTTATTCCGTTTAAACAGATTTCTTGGTGCATCTCTAGTTTTCTGGTACAACACTTGAGAGATTTTTTAATCCAGAGACAAAAATATCCCAAATTTTCTACTGGGATGAGTAGTTGTTGGATCTGGACTTTAACAGAATATCTGATGTTTTTTTATTTACTTGCAGCTAAAGAACAGGTTTAGATGTGAGAGGTGTCAAGTCTAGTTACTATTTAAGCAACAATTATCTTTCCTAAAAATGCACCCTATATCTATGAAGCTACTCTCATCTCTCCACTTTGTCAAACTGACATGATATCACCAAACAACTCTCAAAGACAACTGTGCCCTGATTATAAGTGTTTAAAAAGCCACATGTGCATAACTCATCGGCATAAACATGTAAAGCTGTAAATCTAAAAGTAAATGCTTAGCAGCGTAATACTGAGTATAACAAATCTAGCTGCCTTACATGTGGTCAGAACATTTGCAGCAACAAGCTCAGACTCAGATGAACTTGACAATGAATGGGCAGAAAAGTCTACGGCTCAAAGATTGCTTCTGTAGCTGAGGAATAAAACTGTCATTTAGGGTAAGCCAGCTGTAAATCATGGAAAAGTGTGCTGCAACAGTGCTCTTTGTGGAGTTAAAACTTTAAAGGATAAAATCCACTTTGGCAAGAGCCTACTCTTGCTGGTTGTAGAGCAAATGTGCTGCTCAGCTGATTCTCCCTCAAAATGTATCAATATAAATAAGGTTATAAAATTAATTAGGTGACATCATGCACGGAAAAGAAGACCGGCTGCAGTTAAGAAACTTATTCTCTCAGATGGTCTAACTATTTTAGTAAACCTCAGAAATGATTTAAGTGAATTTGGTTGCTTGGGCGTAGCACAGAGTTTATGAGTGAGTCACCAGGCCCTTGCCTGACCTCCAGATAAAGACTGGAACCTATGAAGGTTTATGAAGGCCTGTATTCAGAAATATTTTCCCTTTTTTTGTGCAACCTGAACTTTAATAGGTTTTTTTTTATTTTTTTATGGCACATTTGTTTTTTGGTTTCTTTGGAATTCCAGAGGAAGAGATAGAACTTCTTCAGAAGCAGAGGCAGGTGGAAGTTGGCACATCGTCAAGCAGAAACCCTAAATAGCTATAATGATTATTCAGCACAGCAAGTTAACCTGTTCCTTTTAAAAGGATCATAAAAAGATAGGCATTGCCATGTTTGGCAATTGTATACAGATACAGCTTTCTGCTACAAGGAAAATACAGGAGTTTCAACATATGAACAACCTTGGGCACTGACTGAATAAGATAGCTCAACA
The DNA here is from genome assembly GCA_014839685.1 of Anableps anableps. Taxonomy (NCBI): domain Eukaryota; kingdom Metazoa; phylum Chordata; class Actinopteri; order Cyprinodontiformes; family Anablepidae; genus Anableps; species Anableps anableps. The sequence continues at coordinate 22,579,655 of CM026072.1, read as the reverse complement.
CTGAAATGGTCATTGCTAAAATAATAACTCCTGAGAAAAACCAGCATATAATAGCATTTTCTGTGTGCCATGCACAGATGGCCTCCCTGTATGACATCAGTTCCCCGGTGACTTCTATTTGGGTTCGACATGAAGCGTGTTTATGCTTCATGCCAGCTTCCAGTGGCTAAGGGTGTGGACACTCATGAGTGGTCAACAGATTTGTGAAGAAACTCCCCAGGGATGTGATCATGAGTAAGTCAGAACAGTGAGAGCTTGACTCAAAAAAACAAAACAAAACAAACAACAAAAAAACTATGGAACCGATTTAGCACCTTTAGTGTTTAACAGCAGATGCAGTTTTATTTTTATTCCTTTTCCCTTTACAACACCCACACTTTTATTCATATCATATTACAGCTTACATAATGAAAATAAGACGAGATGAAAATAAGATAAAATAGCACAATTTTTTAAAATCCTTTTTTTAAATCTGCAGTTCTAGATCATAACCAGCAGAGGGAGACGTCTCACTAGTGAACAAAATGTTTGAACCCACAGCCGTCATCATGTCTCTTCTGGGGGCAGCGTGACGTCATACCCAGACATCAGATTGTGGAGCAGCGCAAGGCTCGACTACCAAACTTCAGCTTCAACAAGTCCAAAACAATTGTTTGCAATATTTGTAAAACTGAAAAACATATAAAATAAGATTATAGGGAATAAATATGCGTCTAATGATTCTTTTTTTTTACTAATAAAATACGAACATATTTCACAAGTTTGGAAGTGATAGCCAGATGGATAGACAAAAGAAAGAAAGAAAGAAAGAAAGAAAGGAAGAAAGAAGTCAGTCAGTCTTTTGAATCTGTTTAAAGCGTAACCCATCATACGGTGCATATGCTTTTTCAGTGCTTAAAAGATCTCCATGGATAAGAAAAAAACAAAACAAATCCCTGCCCCGCGCGCCTCGATCCTTCTTGACGTAAGGCTGAGTCAGTGGGAGCGCGCTTAATTAACCATTTCCAGGACATAAAAAATGAGCAGATAGCCCCATCCCAAACTTGGAAGCTTATAAAGGCAGCAAACTTCAGGCCAAAAGCATTCAGACTGAGAAGAACAACGGGTGCTGCTAATCTCAGCCAATCTCAAGAGAACCTCACACCAGGTACGGTAAAATAAAATAATAAATAAAAAAATTAAAAAAAAAAAAAAAAAAGAGAGAAAGGAAAAAAATGTCATGGATAAATCTAACATTTTTTTTTTTAAGTTACTTTAAAAAATAGAGGGGAAACAATCATGTAACTGGAGTTTCCAATATATTTTTTTAGGATTTTATTTATTATTTTAACTTTGATTCAAGAAAATAAAAAATAAAATATTACAGTAAAATACAATTGTGTTATATAACACAGCAGTAAAATATTTATTATGATAAAATCCTAAATATTGTTAGATATTAGACCTCAAAATTCCTGTAACTAACGATTTAAATAGATTCTAGATTTTTTTACTATTATGATAACATTAGTTTATCAATTCTGCTAAGCTCTTTGACAATACTAGTATTAAATAGAATCGTAAAGAAAAAAAATATACACACTGGTGGGTAAAAAAAAGTATTCTTAACATTGAAACTATGGTTCCTGAGTTGTAAATGGTAATGTTTTTCAAAGATCTTCTCGTGTTTTAAATAATACTGCTTGCAAAGTGTGAGTGTCTAAATAGTCATTTATATGGCTTACCACTTGACTCATATAGTCTAAGTATTTATAAGCCAAACTGAGAGCAAAAGTAAGAGAAAAAGTGCTCACACTGCTTTAAAGCTGTCAGCTTACTAAACTTTATCAGAGCTCTTTGTCATGTTTCCTCATCTGGAAATGTTTCACCTAAGTTTGTTTTAAAGTCTCTTTTAAATGAGTTAACCAAACTGTGGTGTCTTTTGGTCTACAGAGCAAAATGAAGCTGAAATATTCATTAAAGAAGCTGGGGACAATCCTCCGAGCGATTTTCACTTTCCTCTTTGCTCTGCTGGTTCTGGGAGTCATGATTTGGGCCTATGTTGAGGGCTTTCAGCTGGTGAAATCCATGTATGGGATCATTTCCTTTGGCTTTTATGGACTTCTGCTCTCGCTTCATGTTCTGGTTCAAAGCCTGTTCGCCTTTATCGAGCACCGCCGGATGAAAAGTCACACAAAGCCGTGCAGCTATACTAAGACAATCGGATTCACTATTTCTGCTTACCAGGAGGATCCCAGCTATCTTAGAGAGTGTCTCAACTCTGTTAAGGGCTTACAGTATCCCTCGGAGCTGTTACGTATCATCATGGTGATAGACGGGAACTCAGATGACGACAGGTACATGATGGATATGTTTAGGGAAGTTTTTGCAGACCAGGATCCAAGTTTCTTTGTGTGGAAGAACAACTACCATTCATGGGATCCTACAAAGGCCCAGCAAGATGAAGAAATAGGAAAAGGAAGGGATGCTGATTATGTCATTGGAGAGGATCCTCAGAAAAATGAACTGGAGCACCTGATCCAGACCAGAAGGTGTGTGTGCATCATGCAGAAGTGGGGAGGCAAGCGGGAGGTGATGTACACAGCATTTAAGGCTCTGGGATCTTCAGTTGACTACATTCAGGTATATCCTTTTCTTCACTTGTTCAAGATCCCAAAATGTCTTATTCACTATCTTGTAAAATGAAACATGGTGCTACAAATTTTCAATGATTTTCAATGTTCTTGCTCCTCAGGTGTGTGATTCTGACACCAAGTTGGACCCCTTAGCCACTGTAGAGCTTTGCAAGGTATTAGAGAGCAACCCCAGGTATGGTGCTGTGGGAGGAGATGTGATGATTCTCAACTTGAAAGATTCTTACATCAGCTTCATGAGCAGCCTCAGGTACTGGATGGCTTTCAACATTGAGCGGTCCTGCCAGTCCTTTTTCAACTGTGTGTCCTGCATCAGTGGTCCTCTGGGTAAGGAAAATGATTGTCATCGATATCAAAGAAGCATCATTTTTAAGCTCACCATTGTAGAAAAATTTTACTGAATGCAGATTTTTTTCAATTAGGTTTGTACAGGAATGACCTCCTCCAGCAATTTCTGGAGTCCTGGTACAATCAGAAGTTTCTGGGAAGTCACTGCACATTCGGTGATGACAGGCATCTCACCAACCGTATGCTGAGCATGGGCTACGCCACAAAGTATATACCCTTTTGTTATTTCTGTCTCAAAATAAAACCCCAATCAAAATAAACTTTTCATAATTCATCATGTTCCAGAAACATTAAATATAAAGGTTTCTGTAAAATCTTTTGCTTCTTGTGTTTTAGATACACGGCTCGTTCAAAGTGCTATACAGAAACACCAGCCCAGTTTCTTCGCTGGCTCAATCAGCAAACTCGCTGGACCAAATCCTACTTCCGCGAGTGGCTCTACAATGCGATGTGGTGGCACAAGCATCACCTCTGGATGACCTATGAGTCCATCATCTCGGGTGTTTTTCCTTTCTTTGTCACAGCCACTATCATCCAGTTGTTCTGGACGGGCTCGCTGTGGGACATCCTCTGGGTTCTTTGCTGCATCCAGCTCATTGGGCTGGTGAAAGCGGCTTACGCCTGCCTCCTTCGCCAAAACATCATGATGGTCTTCATGTCACTCTACTCCTCCTTGTACATGACCAGTTTGCTGCCTGCAAAATATTTTGCCATTCTCACAATGAACAAAAGCAGCTGGGGGACATCTGGCAGGCGTAAGATTGTTGGTAACTACATCCCCCTGCTTCCGTTGTCAGTGTGGGCTGCTATTCTGTTAGGTGGATTAGGATACACAATCTACAAGGAGACTCAACAGGATTGGACAAGTCCAGCCAAGATTATGGAAACTCGGTTCCTTGTTTTTGGTTGTGTGGCTTACATATGTTACTGGTTGATCATGATGTTCCTCTATTGGGCTTGGTTCCGCAAGTTATTCAGAAAGCGCTCCCAAAGCTACTCACTCAGTGTGTAGACTAAAAGACTGAATACAATTTTAATGACTATCATTTTATTTATTGTATTTATTTTGTATGTCCAAACTAAGTAAGGTATCAAACATTGTTACTATCAGAAGGATAACATCTGAACTTTTTAAAAAAATAGACTTAAAAAAATATTTAACTCAAAGAGTTTTTACAGATCTAAGTGTATCTGAACTTAAGTTTTTGGGGTTATTGCAATACTCAAGATTTTCTTGATTAGACTGCCTGTTTAAGATATTTATTTGTAATATTTGATTCTGGAAAAACAGTGATTGGTTATTTCTGCAAAGACTAAATCTACTGTTATCACTACTGTCCATGTATATAGTTGTGAACATATTTATGAGGATTAAGTTGTCTCTGCACTGAATGTTGCACTGTTTCTCAGCAGTTCTGCATATTAACTTGAAACGCGTACACTGTATGTAGAGTACACCACACTGTGAAACATCGGCAAGCAGAAAAGCCATTTCTGATCAATGCCTGAAGTTGTGAATTGCAACACTTTACATACATAGATCATGCATTATTTTTTTGGCAAGAAAGCTGACTCAACTCATAATCAAATCTACCTTACGGTATAAATAAAGTTGATTGCTTGATTGATTGACATTTTTTGTTACAGTTGATATATTCATTATGCGTGAAGTACATTACAACTGCATTTTGTTTATAGAATTTGATAAATTGATGCATTTATATGTTCTCTAATTTTCTCTTGGCTGTAAATATTTATAAATGTGAAAATGTTATTCTATTTCTGTTAAATAAAATATTTATTATAAAATCTTTGGAAAAAAATTCACATTATTTGCAATATTTAACCAACAAAGCTAAAAACAAAGAAAAATTATTAATGAAAAACATGCATTCACGTATGTTTCCTGCTAACATTAGCATCCCAAGTACAAGATTATACAAGAAACTCAAACCCTCACCTGTGCTGAAGATACACACAGTCAAAGTCCTACTAAGATTGCACTGACGAAAAAATCAATAAAAATGCTTTTAGTGTTATTTAACTGTCAGAAAAAAAGAAAGATAGCATTATAAATTCACAAAGTTTGGTTCAAAGTATGCATATCAAGGATAATGAACCATACTTTATTTTCCAAGAATAGTAAGACATATTTGTGATCTACAGATGTCTGATAAATGCTGACATGAGCACATTAACGGTTCTGTAACTGAACTCTGGCAAGCAACATAAACAGTATGATACTCACTAATAACATTGCTGTTAATAATGGTATCACCATTGAGTTGGTTTTGAAGATGCCAACATAAACCTGCTTCAACAAACTCACTGTCATCTGGACAAAACAGGCTGCCCTGTGAGGAACATGTTCTTTGGTTTCTCCAGTGCATTTAACACAACTCACTCTTATTGACTGTGTCAAAAACTCCACAAGGCCTCGACAATCGCCTAAATCAAAGACTAGCTCAACACAGTTTGTGTCTAATCAGGTAGTCAGCAACACAGAAGCACCACAGGGGACTGTACTCTCACCATTCCTTTTCACACTTCAGACTAAAAATACTCAGATGAGTTTCTCAGAGATGGACAAGAAGCTTAGTATAGAGACCTGGTGCACCGATTTGTGTCGTGGTGTGGAAACAATCATCTTTATCTTGAATATGAACCAAACGAATGAGATGATTGTAGATTTCAAGACAAAACAGAAATAGGTAAAACACTATTTCCATCATGGAAGAAGAAGTTGAGGATGAGTGGATGAGAGGGTGGAGAAGAGTGTTCATCTGGACAACAGGCTGGACACGCAAGAGTAAAACCATCTACAAGAAGGCACAGAGCAGAAAGTCCTTCTTGAGACAATCTGGCTTCTTTCATCTTAGATAGTTAGTGAAGGTAAAGCCATAACTTCCAGCTAATGTCTGACTAAGTTATTCATCTGTTTGTTACTTGCAGATTGGACCACTGCAGCTCCTTGTATTTTGGCCTGGACCAATCCTCTATTCACTGTCACCAGTTAGTCCAAATTGCTGCTGCTCATCTGCTGACTGGTGCGAAATGAAATGAGTATATTACCCCAGTGTTTTCTTCCCTTCACTGTTTTCCTGTCTATCTCAGGATACAAATTAAAATTTGACTTTTCGTTTTTAAATCATTGCATGGGTTTGCCCCTCCTGTCTGAGCTGCTCTCTGTTCATGCTCTGATACGAACCATGAGGTCCAATGCACAATTAACGCTTAACATTCCAAGGTCTAAGTTTACTTCTCGTGGAGACAGAGTCTTTGCTGTGGCAGGTGTATGATCCCATTTTCATATCATGTAAATAAAAACTGTTTTTTTTTAACTACTTTTATAATGCTATATTTTGAGGAGTACCTGTCTCATTTTCTACCTACTTCTTGATCAAATGACTTCAAATCTAGATCTGCCAGAGTTGTGAATAATTTTGGACTTACCTTCATTTAGTTTTTATTTTAGTACATTTCAGGATCTGTTTAGTATGATCCATTCATGTGCTTTGTCTAGCTTCAAAAAATGTTTTACAGAAATAAAGTTCACAGCTGTTTTTTTCAGTGATGAATTCAGCGAAGTGGATTTTTGTTTCTAGCAGGTAGAACTTTGGTTGACATTAAACAAACAGAGCCAGTAGGACTTTTGTAGGACATCTTAAAGCAAACACAGAGCCATTTAACTTGTTGAGAATGGCATATATTGAGCATAAATGTTTATATGAATCGAGTTTACACAGAGATGATTGTCCTCTTATTAGGCAGATATTCTTGGTTTGTTGGGTAAAACATCACTTTTTTCATATCTAGTTGGCTGGAATTGAGGAGCAAGTCAACTGGACCTGTACTTCCTGCCCAGTGTGTGCTTCCAACGCAGGGGAAACTAATAGAATAATTACCTTGGCACAACACTGTTTGTTTGCCATAAATACCATAAATACAGCGCATTGTACTTTCAGCTTTAGCTACTGTATCTTAGCCAGGAAAAGTGGTCAAGCTGCTGTCTGCGAAACGTATACACTTTCCCCCTTTAATTTTAGTGGTTCTGACTTGGAGTCAATCGAATGTGGCTCGTTATCTGATGCCGCTTCTGAACCACAGCTTGATACAACCTGGGATGTTGATGACTACATGTCAGAGCTTTGGTTTTAATTTTCGGATGGCTCAAGCCTTAGCTGTTCTATATTTTCTCTCCTCAGTCACGCTACATCCTCTCTGTTGATCTGACTAGTCTAGCCTACTCAGCTCTGACTGCAGGATACAAATGTACACACATACATGGATAGCTGGACCACCCTTTACTATCTCTTATTGGTTTAGATCACAATATGGGCCTAATGTGTTGCTGTGTTCCATTTACCTTGGAGGTCAAAACTTGGACCCTCACTGGGTTTGACGTCACACCTGAGATAACAGCGTACCAGTTAACGTAGTTGGAGAAGTCGGGATTTCAACATTGCGAACTCCAAGTAGCCAATGTACAGAGTAACTCTTACAAACATTGTTTTAAGTTTACTTTCCATAAGCAAACACCACTTTTAATCTGTTCAGTTTAGAGTTGCAGGCGCTACATGTAATTGATTACATGTAGATACATTGATTTTCAATCATGTTTATTTTACAAAGTAAACATGTTTCCACTACAGCTTCTGGCTGTTGATGCAAGGAGTGGCCATACTGAAACACGATGTCGGCCTTAAAAATCCTAACTGGGGGTAGTCGGAATTTGTCCCACTTCCTGAGTGGGAAATCCGACTTTGGGGGGCGTTCCAGTTAATTTTTCTGACTGGGAAGTTGGAAGTTGCAAGTTCTGACTACAGATGGATCACACCATAAGTCTGTTGTGAACCTCAGAGTGACTTTCAATGCTGCAGAGATTTTATAGATAATTTTTTAACCTCAGACCAGGCCAGTGCAGAAACCATTGGAGGGGCAGGTGCTCAACATTAAAAAGGGGCACATTGAATAATGTGCCCCAACTTACAACAACATAACAACCGATATTCATCAAGAATCTAATATGGAATTGCATCATACTATTTCACTGTCATGTGGGAACAATGCAAAGCAAATGTATTCTGTCTTTTCCCTGATAAATACAATGTTGAGCTATCAGCTGTTGACTATCAGCTGCTCTTGCTGCTGATAGCGGAGGGCTGTGTTGATCTAAGACTGTAGTTGATTAAAAAAAGACCACAGGAGAGATGGTTGCTGATCATGAAGTCTATGATGAAATAATCTAAACCGCTGCTGTGTCTTACCAAATAAACCTAATATCTGACTGGTTAACCTCCACAGCAAGTCATCTGCAGACTGTTTTAAAGATCAAAGAGATTTGTAAGGTTGGGAGATAATTATATTCATAAGATCAACAAAATCCAGAGAAACTCATCCATGCGTTTATATTTAGTTGCGCTGATTACTGCAACAATGTCTTCACAGGTCTGCCTAAAAAATCAATCGGACAGCTGCAGCTGATCCAGATCGCTGCTGCTCATGTTTCCACTAAAACCATGAAAATAGAGCACATTACCCCAGTTCTAAAGTCCTTACACTGGCTCCCTGTAGCTCAGAGAATAGACTTGAAAATACTTCTGTTTGTTTCTAAATCACTGAATGGCTTAGCACAAAAATATATGAAAATGTGCTATTCAAATAAAATGCCTTGCCTTGTGGTGTCTTTTGTCATGATGTAAAAATATTAAACTTTCAAATAAGTTAAATATAAAAAAATGTCCTATGTTTATTTATCAGGGTAGGGTGTTTACCTAGGGTGTTTAGGGTGTTTAGGGTGTTTTGTTTGTTTGTAGGAGTGACAGTCTTTTTCAAACAGAATCAAACAATTATTGCTCCACTGTAAAGAGGAAGAGAAATTTAGATTACACATTGAGAATTGATATGAAAGTAAACAATGTCATGATGGAAAAAGGCTTCTCCACATAGCATGTAATGTCACAGATAAAAAGTTTTTTTGCAGTCATCAAAATGGCACTTTATATATACATGGGGTGTGGATATGGTCAAGTGCCACTTTTATGATTATACAACAATCGTACGCACGTATGAAGGATGATAAAACGTCATACATTTTGAACTTGGGTCTGGACAAGAAGAACACTCAAGAAAAATGTTTTTTTTTTCTTTATATTTATTACAGAAAATGGAATATTTTTTAAAATAAAAAAACTCAATGCATTCTTATTTTAGATTTTCACCCAAAATGTTTCAGTAAGTCACTACTTGTTTCAGACGTATTCCTGTGAAATATTTGTCATGTTAACACATTATTTAAAAACAAAGGAAAACAAGATTTAAAATTAACCTGTATATTTATCTATTGTTCTTTCTGTAAAAATAATTAGACTGGAAAATGTATGTAAGACTATACTATACATGGCAATTTTTCACAAATCACCTTTCTGTCTGTTTCCAAATTTCTTTAAGTTATCACATTCTTTTGCCTCAAAAGTTTCAATAATCATGTTGATGAAAAAGATTTTGACAGAGTTCAATTGAACCCCTCCAACAATTTATCAATTAATTAATATTCCAATGTTTTTATAGAACTCTAAAAATCTACCAGTTAGCTATAGTATGTTAGTAATTAAGAATAATATAATGTATATTTACATTACAAAAATAAAGACATACTCCAAGGATTGTCTAACACAAGGATATAAAACTTAAAATTCATAGTGCTTTTAAGTGTTACATGGTCTACTGCAGTTTGCAGGCTAATGCTTCCCTCCTTTCCATTTTGACTCAATTGTGAGTCAGCATGTAACGTGTTTTCCTTACTTTTTACTTTTCTATTGAACACCTTCAACCTTAAAATCAACCGCAGAGAAAATCTTGATTGATGTTTTGATGAGATGGTCATATTTTGTTTTGCAGTGTTTGGGCACTCTCTGTACCAGCCAAGGGTAATCTTGCTGGTCTAATTGCTGGTAGTATGCAGGGTGTTAACAGGAGGAAGTGATAGACTCAGCAATATTTATGCAGCACAGCACTGAAAAGGCCCTTTTAAAAGTTTTTTAATGACCTCCTCTTAACTGTTGATGCAGGAAACTCAGCAGTTCTTTTGCTTTTAGATTTGACTGCTGTCTTCAACACTGTGGATCACATCATCCTTTTGACCCACCTGGAGACACGTGTCGGTACAGCACTACATTGGTTTCATTCCTATCTCTCAAATAGAATTTCATCAGAAAGTCTAGAACAGCATTCCTCCTCTGTCTCCACTGAATTGTGAGATGCCCCAAGGGTTGCTATTAGTGCCCATTCTTTTTGCCTTGTATATACTCCTGCTGGGTTCTCTCTTTAAAAAGCACAAAGTCTCCTTTCACTGTTTTACAGGAAACATTCAAATCTGTCTACCTGTAACTACAAATGACAGGCAGTCTGCTGTACATATGTTACAGGATTGTCTTAGGGATGTACAGGCATGGTTGAGAGCACATTGTTTGAACCTAAATAAGAAATAAGGATAAAACTGATATTCTGGTGTTCAGACAAAACAAGCCCCTGCTTGGGCATGACAGTGTGATTGGTCTCCAGTCACCCCTCTGTTGTCCTTTTGTGAAAAATCTGGGTGTGAAGGCTGATCCTCTGTTTAAACTTGATAAACATATTGGCGCTGTTATCAAAGCTAGTTTCTTCCAACTAAGGACCCTTACTAAGATAAAATCTTATCTTACTTGGCATGATTTTGAGAGGGTTACCCACGCATTTATAACATCGCGTTTAGATCATTGTAGCTCTTTGTATTTAGGGTTGGACTGTCGCTTGTGGGTTAGTTAAATTCATGGGTACTAATTTCCATCCTGGTTCACAATTTATTTTGTTCACCACTTTGCTGTTGGTAATTTAACATTAAATACTGTGACAATGTTTAAGTAACAGTCAAAGTATTAAAATTAAATTCTTCATCAAAAAAGAGAAATTAAAATAAAAGAAGATGAACATGAAATAAAAAGAAGAAAAAAGAATTAGAACATAAAAATACATTTTAAAATGTGTTGGATTAAGATTTTAATTTGAATTTGTTGGGGGGGAATCCTAAAACAGCAATCTTGTTTTTGTCATCAACAACAAATTTTTTTGTAAAGAACAAAACATGAAAATTAACAATATATAGAAGAATACTGTTTAAAAAGCAAGCTGAACAGGTGCTAAATGATAAGTACATTTTTCTTCTTTGAGTTCACAAACATGCCTGTAACCATACAGATACCAAAGTCAGGGGTATTAAACAGGTTTTTAAGCATAAGTTCAACTGTTCATAGAGGATAACTGAATTTTTCCCACTGTCAGAAGCAGCGTGGGACCACTATAAAATTTCTGTAACCACATTTTATTTACTGAACCAACAGATGACTCAGCAGATGAAGAAACAGAAGGCACAAATCTTCTACAGTACAAGCAGCTGTGGTTTATCATCTGTTCTCCATGAAGTAGCACTGAGAAAAGGAAGTTAATAAATTAGTGCTATCTCACCTGCAGTAATGGGTGTGGTTTGACACCCATTTGCTCTACAAAATGGATATCTCCAGCCTGACACATCCTCAGTAGCCAAAGACCACTCAACAGTAGTCCAACACTCCAGGACCTGGCCCAATCATCCACACAAACAACACCACACCAGCTCCTCCACATGCTACGCCTGAAATGCCAAGACAAAAGATGTGTAAAAAAAATAATAAAATAAAATAAATAAATAAACAAATAAATAATCACACTGGCCACCTGGGTTTTGTTACTGACCATGTCTATTCCTTTATGACCACTGTATAATGTATATTTCTGAATGCTACTTCCAGTAGAATAATGCACCATGTCACAAAGCTCAAAGCATCTGAAACTGCTTTCTTGGACATGGAGTAGAGTGAACTAATTGTCAAGTGCCTTCAGCAACTGTGTGATCCAGTCTTGTGAGAATATACCCAAAATCTTTGAGGAATGTTTTGGACACCCTTTATTAATCAGTACCATGACAAACTAAGCCTGTTGTGAAGACAAACATGGGTCCAATCCAGTAATAGCAAGGTGTACCCAACCCACAAAGTTCCTTGTGAATGCACAAACAGCATAAATAGGTCTATCTTCTAAATGAGATCTTGGATTACATTGAGTGTATATCCATCTATCTATCTATCTATCTATCTATCTATCTATCTATCTATCTATCTATCTATCTATATATATATATATATATATATATATATATATATATATAAGGCCTTACTCAACTTTGAAGAGTGCCGTATGCAGCGAGGACCCGTTATAACTTTCCAAGAAGAGGTTTGTGACTCTTTACATCTCTCTCATTCCCACCGCAAATGTAAACTTAGAAATGGATTTCTCAAACATAAACAAACAAGAAAAACCAAGAGTGACTCAGAAACAGTACTTCATCTGCCCAAAAGAAAAGGTTTCCTTTGGAGATCCCAGTTTGGCCAAACATGCAAAAGATCAGATGACAATGTACATTGAGGTTCATACAAGTCTAATCCACATCATTGTGGGACAACCAAAGGTGGCTTCAGAAAACTGGATGCTGCTTACATCATCTACAAAACATTTTCAACAAAGCTTTCCCAATGTTATATTTGGAATCGTTAAGTGGAAGCAATCATTGCGGCATTACAAATTGTTGTGAGATTGCTGTATTTGCTAGCAGGCAGAAGTAGAGGGACAATAAAAGTAAAATATTGATTTGGATGTTTTTAAGTGTAGTTTGACATTTGACATAATCAAGTCTGCAACTGCCTTGGATCACCAAAGGGCTTTTCAAACCTGGCAAAAAGCCCCAGGGTTTTGCTCTCTGTATTTGACACTGATGTGGTTTGTGTAAAAATTGAGATCTCCCTAATGAGGCTTGCTCCTTAAATTAATTTCCATTTTTTTTTTCACACAAAGTAGATTGTCAAATGATGACTAAATGATGAACAGAAACATAAAAATCAACTACTAAGAAAGTCTAAATTATTGTTCTCTTTGAATATATTAGAAATGGAAGGGGTCTCTTCTTTTTACCAATAAATTCAATTAAAACTCAAATTTTTTTATCACTTATACAATTTAATGGAAATACTTTTATTCCAAAGGATTTGTCCTATTTAACACAGATTTGAAATAATAATAATTAAAAAAAAATCAGTTTTAACAATAAATATAGAACCTGTTTTGTGCTTAAGCCTTTCCTGTCAATAAACAATGATTTCCCATTATGCATTTTTATCCCAGTTCGTAATAGGGTTCCACAAGGTTATGTGCTTGGAGCAGTACATTTCAAAAATCTGTTTTGAATGTTTTTAGACACCATTGAATTAATTCTCTTGACCACTCAAATAATACTTCCAAGATATTCCCAGATGACTGTCCATATCTGGAGTAACAAAAATACATCTCCATGTCCCTAAATTCAGTAGGTTTTCAACAAAAAATATTTCCATGATTTCAAACTACGATGGCGGTACCAACCATCCATCCATTATCTGAACACTCTTATCCTTGGAGGGTCGCAAAGGGGGCTGTTGCCTATCTATAGCGGTCATCATACAAGAGGTGGGGTACACCTTGGAAAGTTGCTAGTCCATCGCAGGGCAACACAGAGATAGAGAGGACAAACAACCATGCACGCACACACCTAAGGACAATTTAGAGAGACCAATTAAACTTCATGTAAAATCCATATTCTATAATTAAATTCCAAAAGTATTCTCAAATAACAGTCTCTATGAGAAACAATTTGAACTGTGTATAATATACCTAGATGTCACAGTTTTTCAAATAAAAAATGTTAACCATCGTTTTTTACATTGTTGACCTAAATTAAAAGTTTCATAGAAAAAGCCATAATTCATCAACAAATTACCAAACTATTCCAGATGGTCATGTCTACAAGTGGAATAGTATTTGTTTATTTCCATGTCCCTGGAGCCAATGCTTTTTCAATTAAAAAAATTGTTAACTGCCATTTTATAAATGCAACAGAAGCATTTTTAATGTTTCAGTGTATACATTACATTGATTACAGTGTCATAGAGGATTTAATCCATGGAGTATAAAGTCATGGGATACAAATATGATGGGACATAGATGCCCACTTCTTCTAGCCACTCTAAAAAATTGGAAAAACAATTTTCCAATCAGTAAATTAAAACAAGAAAACAGCTATTAACCAAAATGTGCTCATATCTACACTCAGGGCAATGATTAAAAGGTTTAAAACAAGTAGACAATCAAGAAGCAGCCAAATATATCTTATCATTAAGCATAGTGAAGATAACATCTGCAAAGCTTGCTGTTAGAGAACTTCAGCATTTTTTTTCAGTGCGAAGAAAGGACGAATTTGTTTCAAGTCTTTTTACAAATCTTTACAAGAAATGCCACTATATGTGAAGGGTCCTTTAATCTGAGTAGCTTAATTTCTATGGGAAAATTTTCCTCATTATAAAATACATGTAACTGAATCATTTTCCAACTCATACTTTACTTTTAATATAATTATCAGTGTCTAAGAACATTTAATCAGCAATCAACAATTATCTCTCTCTGGGGTATAAAGGCCACGTGATGCAGAGGCCTTTATTTTAGACAGTCATTAAAATGTGAAGGAAAAGAGAACATGCTATTCAGATAGGGCACCGTTAAAACCATAAGTTTACATTGAATAAAAAGACATATATACCTTTTTTCTCACAGTCTGAAGTTAAATCAAACCAAGCTTGTCTTGTTTTAGGTTAGTAAGAACTGCCAAAATTATTTCTAAACCTCTGATAGGTAATTAGACACAGTGTGCCTCCAATGAACTCAAATTTATCAACATCTAGGAATGACCAACCATCATAAAACTCAGGAAGGAGATGGGTTCTGTGTCCCAGAGATGAATGAGTTTTGGATCTAAATGTGCAAAAGTCTTGAACAAAAGTCAAAACCTTGTGAAAATGCAAGCTAAAGCTGGTAAGACAGTGTGAAACGTGTCCTGTACATTGGCATCTTGCACACTGAGTAAGATTTTATAGAGGTTCACCTGTTTGAGAACTGTAGCAATTAACCCAATGGGAAATTACAGTAAATTGAAAACATTTACTTTTTTTCAATACAACAATCTAAAAAATGTGTTGTAAGTTTGGTAATGTTTTAATTAATAAAATGTATTTGATAATTGTGACCCCCTGAAGACCAGTGGAGGCCTTCTGATTAGAGGTTGACCTATACATATTTGTGTTTTTTTCTTGTATCGGCATTGGCCGATCCGGCCATGTGTTCGCAGATACTTTAGCGCATTCAGCAGCCATGCCTGTGACTGCTTCCATTGCCGGTCTCTCCCTGGCGGAGAGCGACTGGTAATGCTGTAAGACTGAGTGCCAAAAACAACAAGGATAAGTTTTTAACTTTTGATGTATTTGTAACTGTCTAATTTAGCTGTGTCTGTCCTTTCAAAGTCTGTCTCTGCCTCACTGTGAGCGGGAGGGAACAGCGGTGTGTGTGTGTGTGTGTCTGTTTCACTGGCTTTACTCGCCCGCCCCTAAGCGTCCTATGTTTATTTCTTTTAAATAGGTTTTTTTTTTTTTTTTTTTTTTTTTTATACACCAGTAACAGTGATAGTGAAGACGGGTTTATAGTTAATGCACTTAACTGGACGAGAAGTCGGGAGCGCGCACGAATCACACCGTCTGCACCTGTGGCGTTGTCCGTCTCGTGCGCTGCTATGGCGTCTGGTCTGCACCTAAGTGCGGATCGCGCATGTCATCTTTCACAAAAACTGGACGATTTGGAAGTGTTCTTGCAGCAGTACCGTCATTTATATGAACCCTCTATGAGAGCTCATTTTCGTTGAATACTGCACCAAAGTAGCCATCAATTATAAAAGCCTCACCGCTTGATTGGGTCGCGCAAGATCAATGCAAACCCTAAATACGCTGCTCAGAAAATTAAAGGGAACATTAAAATAACACATCCTAGATCTCAATTAATTAAATATTCTCATTGAAAAACTTTATCATTAACACAGTGGAATTGATTGAGAAGAAAATAACAATAATTATCAGTGTAAATCAAAATTATTGCACCGTGGAGATCTGGATTAGGATTCATACTCAATATGAAAGTGGAAAATAACATGATAGGCTGATTCAACGTCAGTGAATATTCCTCAAGACAAGTCTAAATGAGGTTCAGTAGTGTGTGTGGCCTCCACGTGCCTGTATAACCTCTCGACATCGCCTGGGCATTCTCCTGATGAGACGCGGATGTTCTCCTGAGGGATCTCTTTCCCAGACCTGGATTAGAGCATCAGCTAGCTCCTGAACAGTCTGTGGTGTAACGTGGCGTGATGTCCCAGATGTGCTCAATTGGAATCAGGTCTGGGGAACAGGCAGGCCAGTCCATAACATCAATGCCCTCATCACGCAGGAATTGCTGAGATACTTCAGCCACGTGAGGCCAATCGTTGCCATGCATAAGAAAGAACACAGGGCCCACTGCAACAGCATATGGCCTCACAGTGGGTCTGAGGATCAGCACAACGTTCTCCACGGTGTCTCCAGACTCTGTCATGTCTGTCACATGTGCTCAGTGTGAACCTGCTTTCATCCGTGAAGAGCACAGGGCACCAATGGCGAATCTGCCGATTTTATTGTTCCATCCAGTCATGCTGCACAGTGTTGGGCTGTAAACATAGGCCCTATATGTGGATGTCGGGCCCTCATATTGTCCTCATGGAGTCTGTTTCTGACAGTTTCAGCAGAAACATGCACATGAGTGGCCTGCTGGAAGTCAATTTGTAGGCCCCTGGCAGTAGATCTCCTGTTCCTCCTTGCACAAAGGACAAGGTAGCGGTCCTGCTGCTGGGTTGTAGCCCTCCTATGGCCCCCTCCATGTCTCCTGGTGTACTGGCCTATCTCCTGGTACCTATTCCATGCTCTGGACACTGTGCTGAGAGACACAGCAAATCTTCTTGCCACTGCTCACATTGATGTTCCGTCTTGGATTAGCTGCACTACTTGAGCAACTTCAGTGGGCTGTAAAAAACGCTTCATGATGCCTCTATGTGTAACAGCACTAATAAAATGAAAAAGTTCAACCAGAAAGGATGAGAACAGAGAAATGATCTGTAGACACCACTTGCAGAATCACTCTTTTATAGGGGTTGTCTTGTCTTGCTAATTGCCTCTCATTTCCACCTGTTGTATGCTCCATTTACACAGCAGCAGGTGAAAGTGATTCACAATAAGTGTTACTACCTAACTGGTGACACTGATTCCTCAAAGGTGTGACTGATTTGGAGTTATATTGTTTTGTTTAGGTGTTCTCTTTATTTTTTTTGAGCAGTGTATATTTTAACATATAGTGGCGCTTTTAGAGGTTTCTGTTGAGCACACAGTGAGAATGTGAGAACAAAATATATTTAAGAAGAAAGAACATTGTGTGCTGTGTGTGTTTAAATCACTCACTTACTCACTCAATACATGTTCTAGCACTCGCTTGGCTCTGTGTTTGGCTGCAACTTAATAAAGTTAATGTAAATGAACCACACCACCAATCTATCACAGACAGGTCTTTTTCATTTCAGGAGTTTTCCTTGCAAATACTGCATTCACTTGGAGAAATAACAACCAGCAAAGCAAAATACTGCACCAAGCAGCAGACATTACAAAACAAAAAAACTCAAAGCAAGAAATACTTGAATTTTGTACCCAAAGAATATTAAAGCATACAAATATTTATCATTATTTATTTTAGGTAATTTTTCAACAAATGTATTTTACTTTTAAATGTGACCAAGGCAAGGCCAAGATTTTATGGGGCTTTAAGCAGAATATAATTTAGGGCCTCTTCTAATTTAGCCTCTTTCTGTTGAGAACATCTCCACCCCCAACAGCATTTCAATACAAATTTGGTGGAATCTGGGAGAGGGGGCCAAGTTTAATTGGCCAAGCTTAAAAGCAGTCAGTGATAATTGGTTATTATTTTCTGGGATGTATTTGTTAACAAACCAAGCTCAAACACAAAGATTAAACTCATATCACCAGATAGTAGCTATGGTAACACATCAATCACATCAATCAGACTATGAAGATTCATTTTTTGCACTTTTACAAAGTAAACTTGCCAACAATTTAAGGCTTTTAATTTATCTCTGATGAAACCATTAACTCAGATTTAATACAACTGTCATTCTCAATAAACATTAAAATTATAGATCTTGGATCTGTGTTAAAATTCAGTTCCACTTATCCCTTAGGTCGGCTCTGAATGTGACCAGCATTACATAACTTATGTTAAGACCAAGCCAAGACTTAACACTCAAAAGTTTTGTGTTTAAATATTGTCAACAATGTCTTCCAATAACATATATTTATCTATTCATATTATTAAATTTCCTGTCAACATTTTTTAACACAAAAACACGGTGGGCTGCTGGTGGACTGCCCTAGCAACCGTACCACTGGGCTTAGCAAGTTTTCTGGGGGAAACCCTGTATTTAAATGTTCTACATTATTAGCTATCCACTGTTGATGTTTTTTGTTTGTTTTGTTTATAAATGTTTGGGGTCTTTTTTAAATTTGAGACTTGTGTAACATTTGTTATCATTGTGTCATTTTTATCATGTAAAGGGAGGAAGGAAAAGCAATTTTAACTTCAAGAATTGGCCCCCAAAAATGGCAGCACATGTAAGGGATCAGTTAGACTGATGTCAAAATAATCGGTATCAGCATCGGCCTTAAAAAAACAGTATCAGTCAATCTCTACTTCTGATACATCTGCTTATTGTGACTCTTGACTTCTGATGGTACTTAAACCAACTGTTTGGTCAGCTAGATTATTTTTTCCAACTGAGAAGTTGTTTTTTCCCAACTTTAGCAAGAACATTACTCATCAGATTTCAAAAGGACAGTTGGAGTTTAGTATCTTTTGCCATCTCTAATTCAAACTGGATTTCAAAGCTCTCAGACGCTATGTGTGCTTAAACCTGCTATGATTAATGAAAAGTAGAAAGGGAGGAGAAGTTCGGGGCAAACTAATTATATGACAAGGCAAAGAATCACTTCCCGTCTTCTGTTTTCAGTTAACTTGTTCTCTCCCACCCTGTTTGTCTGGGACTCCTTGCGTCAGTTCCCTAGTCTGATGCAAACCCTAAGCAGCCATGTGGTGTTATCTGGATCCTCATAATGTTATCAGTCCCATTCCATTAGAGCTGTTCAGCTGGCTCTCCTAACCTTTCCACCTCCATCTGTGAGAGCTGTGAGAACCTCCCGGCTAATTTTGGAGGATAACAACACTTTTCCACAAACAAGTCTGCTATACTGACTTTATAATCCCTTCCAGATGCTGTTATATGGTCTGACACCATAAGATGGTGTGCAGAGATGAAGAAAGAAACACTTCTGGAAGATCAGAAGACTTAACTTTCTTACAGCAAGACAATAAAATAACTTTTATTTTTTTCTGGGTGTGACACTTGCCTATTATTTCCAAGAGTATTTTCCACATTAAATTTTTGTTCTCCTTTTTATTTGTCTTCTACTTTTCCAGCATCAAATAAAGATTACGTTCATCCAAAGTAGCACGGAAAAGAAATCTGAGATTAGAGGAGCTGGGAGAAAGTTTGAGACACTCATTCAGTGCATTGGAAATGAATGAAAAACACATTCTGTGATTTCTGGCTTGCAGCCCGTCAATGAACGAGAGTGTAATCTGCAGGCCCAGTGTATGTGTAGGTCGACTCCAGTGTGAACACTCATATTGGTGAATCTGGAAACATTTACTGGAAACTATGTCAAACTCTCAGTTTAAAGAAAGAGGCCAGCTTTATTCAGAGGATGCAGATGTTCCCAAACTGTGTGAAGTCACTGCAGGGATTCCCAGAGGGAAAACTTGTGGAGCTGTGGAATGCCACGACACTGAATGATTCACCAGGGCCTTTGTAAGTGATCATTGAAGGAGTTTTTATGTATATTCTTTGAAAGATGTAATAATGACCACCATTAAAACCTCTGAGGAACAGCGTGGAAATCTTTAGTGCTTAAATAAATATTTCGTTGGAATTTTATGTGAAAGACTAACACAAAGTGTTGTACCATTGTGAAGTAGAACGAAAATTATACATGATTAAAAACATTTTTTATAAATAAAAAACTGAAAGGTGTGGTGCACAAAAGTATTCAGCCCCCTTTTCTCTGAGTGCAACCAATTGCCTTCAGAAGTTGCCTACACAGCTTTATGTGCTGTGTAGATTGTAGTGAATTGCTTAAATTTTCATTAAGAATTTTTGAGTATTGAGAACTAAAGTCTGCCATCTTCAGCCCCTCTGCTGTGTCTCTGTTTTTTTTTTTTTGAATATCAGACAAACAGAAATTTTAGTATTGCTTGTATTGAAATGACAATGAGAAACACTGATTTTACTGTCCAGTATTTTGTATTGTATACATAGAGTTATCATTGTAAAGATATTTTTACCAGAAGTAAACCACGATCTGTTAACTATGGTAAAAATGAGGTTTTGCTAGAATGTTTATTAAAAGATTAGTTTCAAAAATTTAAGCAAACTTTATTGTTATATCATATGTGCTATTATGTGACATAGTTTGAAATTTTGTTTTAGATGTATGAGAGAAGAATAAATAAATAAGTATAAATAAACTACAAGGCAATACAAATTCATAAAAACAAGATAATTAAAAAAGACAAGGACTACAGCAGTACTTAGCATGTACAAGAGTATTACCATGAATTTAGTCTAGCACATAAAGCATATATGCTAGAATCTATCTATCTATCTATCTATCTATCTATCTATCTATCTATCTATCTATCTATCTATCTATCTATCTATCTATCTATCTATCTATCTATCTATAAGTGAAGTAATTTCTGGTGAATTTTTGGATGCTAGACAAATACATGAGTGATAAGCAGGTTAATGATCACTTGGTGGTAGTATATTTGATATACAGTCATATTCAATAAATTTAAATATTATGATTGAATTATTTATTTCTGTTAATGATGATTTTCTGCTTACAATTCATGAAAACACAACAGTCAAGATTAGAATATTAAAAGTAAAGTTTTAGGATTATGGTAACATAGTTCTGATTTAAGATGCAACCACAGTGAAGTAGCATTGTTTTTTAATATACATTGTATTGTCTCCAGTACTTTACAGAGCAAGATTGCTGCCAGCAGTTCATCCAAGTAACTGCTCTATTTCAATCAGTATTGTTACAAGTTACTATTTTTCAGGAGTTAACTGGTGACACAAATGCCAATGAGCCATCATAAAATGACAGAGAAATGAAGAAGAGCTTGAGTTATGTTCTTATCAGACATGTTTCATCTTACTGCCTTCCTTATTTTCCATGTTACACAACCTTGTAAATGAAAACAGCCAAGGAGTTTTTTAAACCTTTCTGCTTTTTATTGAGACTCATGAACCACAACCTATCCAACATCCTTTAGCCCTTCTTACAGTAAGTACTTGTTTTGCATAGTAATTGTGAAATTCCAACAGATTGTTGATTTACATTTACTCGATTCTGCTGTGACTGAAAATTAATATTGTTTCTTTGCTTTGGTTTTAAATACAGATGCAGCTTGAACAGTTACCATCATTCAGAGAATTAAAGCAACAATGGGCTCAAACATAACCATTTGGTGTACATTTACCTATCCTCAGGAAAAACACACTAAAAACTTTCAAGTTTACCGGAAAACGCCTGGGGGAAGTCACTGCAGCGGGAATGACAATGAAAAACAGACGTTTGTATTTCACCCTGATTCCTCTTGTGTGCTTCCAAAGTACAAGAATAAGACAAAGCTCATTGGAAACAAAACCGAAGGAAACGGTTCTTTACGGATCTTCAATATTGAGGAAAGTAACCCAATTATCTACCTGCGTGTTGTTGGATTAAAGGAGAGGTACAGTTTGGTGAAGAACTTTGTCAACATTTCTGTGAAAAGTGAGAATTTCAGTCATATATTTTAATGATATATATTTTTCACAAAGTAAATGAATAGCAACTATATAATGGATGTTCACATGATTTGGTCATAATTCAGCCAAGTAATACTTACTTAATATGTTACTGTTGGCAAAAAGTCTTATGCCTCTATTTTATGATGTTGGAAACATCAAAACGTATCTGGTCATTGTTGTATCAGTTCTTCGATTTTTGATTGTTGGTTTTGCTGGGACAGAAATTGTGTATGACAGTCACGTACACAATACGTAAGAGTTACGGCTCAGTCATAAATCAGTTGCAAACTGATTTATGCTCTTCTATATGAACTGTATCCTTCTCAGGAGAAGAAGGATAGAGTATATATATATATATATATATATATATATATATATATATTTATATAAAAATCGTCACTCCTCTCTTAAAATGACGTAAAGGTGCATACTGTAACTTTTACAAAAATATGTTTTTTGCATATTTGTTAAAACTGTCACATGTTGTGACAGTATGGTAAGAGACAGATAAGTTGTGAAAAGATCCAGCTCCTCCACCTCCTCCCTGAGCTACTATTGCCGTCTACAGAAATGCACCGCTCCCGACCTAAAACAACCACTCAGAGCCAGGAGGAGGGTCTTAGCGCTGTCAATCACGCTCATGTATGCACTACTCAATGTGCTAATGGTGAAGAAACAATTTATCGTTCCAGGAAAACTGTTTCTTCACCCTCATCGGCGGCCATACAAACTAGCCTTAGCATCAGCAGCAGGCTATGTTGTTATGATCCAGCTGTAGCGTAGCAGAAAGCGAGGGGGAGTGTGTGATCAGCACATACAAGAGGGTGATCAAGCTATGGCAGAACTCCCTCTAAATACAAAACATCTCAACTCTGCACAAATGTTACTGCACATGTTCTGATGTGTGACGGCCAGCGTGTTGGGTGCCCCCATCAAGACCAGTTAATGAAAGTCACACATGAATTGGCTTCATAAAAATGAAGTACAGAAATGAGAGATCACTAATAGGAATTTACTTTTAGTTACAACTAAAGTAAGAAATCTTGAACTAATTAACTTGTGAACAAGAACAATCTGAATTTTCCACTTGGACTTTCTGTTTATTTTCTGTATTTAGAGTTTGGATGTTCCAACTTCTAGTAAAAATGAAATTTATGATGAAGCTTCTGCTTACAACCAATGATAAAGTGTCACTGGGTAAAAATGTTTCATTTTTATTGTTTGAAATGTCACAACAAACTACAAAAGTTCAAGCCATGTAGCTACTACTGTTTCAAAATGTCTGTCAGTATAATGGATGTTCTCGTGACTTGGTAAGATTGTATACTTGTTATAAGTTAGAGAACCAGTGAGTTACACTGTATTTCATCTCTTTATTCTACATTGTTCTGTAAACATGTTTATGTCTGGAATGGATTTAAAGGATGATTGAAATAAAACTTCTCAAATCCCATGTGCATTGGCAAAGATCAGATTTTTGTTGTCTGATTTTTAGCGTAGGCTCAGTAGATAAGTTCTGTGATGTTAGATTTGTTTTTGTTTGTTTTACCAAACTCTTTATCTCCCTTAAATAAACTGGCTGATAAACAGCAAGTGTTGTGTATTTGTTTTACTATTGTGAGGTAGTTACATTAAGCAACTTATTTCACATCTTACCAAGTCACCAGAACATCTTTGAATTAAGTTCTGCTTTCTCTAGAATTCACATTTCTATTCAAAAACACAGGATGTAGATGTGAAAAGAAGCACAGCCTCAACATGTTTTCCAGCATATCCACATGTATGTGCAATAGTCTAATCTACTTGCATTCATAACATCTATTGTCCATAATTTTGAAGTTGAGTTCAGTGTTGGTGTAAATGTGCATAAAAAAACAGTGAAAATGTGGATCTGCTGATTTTAATTTACAGCACAACAGTTGTGTAAAACTGAGCTAAAGGCCAACATTGTACATGCCCTTAACACTTTTGGAGGAAGTAAGAAAGTACTATTAACAAGTGTGCTTCAATTTTTGTGATCAATAAATATTCTAACATGAATGTTGTTTAGCTCTTGTAAACAGGAAAGTATAGGGATATATATATATATATATATATATATATATATATATATATATATATATATATATATATATATATATATATATATATATATATATATAATTATGGCTTATGAATAAATTGATGTTAGGTTATTTTCTGCTTTTGAGTTCTTGATAAACAGAATTTTGTATTTTTTCCAAGAACTGTTTCCTTTTCATGGTAACATGTCAGCTTCTTTCTCAAAAATGATGAACATTTTGAGAAAATGTTTCGCTGCAAAAACAGTTTAGGAGATAATTTGAACTAAATTGAGGAGGGTGAAAAGATTCTGCTGAGGAATAAAATTAACATGTACCCACTGTATCAATGTAGGCTTTCCATCAAGGTCAGCAGTTTGTTATGTTCTCCTAGCACACTATTTACAGAGGAGCATACAATTAACAACTTCATTCACACACACACACACAATCACACTACTTTATGACAAGGGGAAACATAAATACATGTTATGTGTATTAATGTGTGTACATCATCAAAAGTACCAATGGAAAAGGCAAAAAACGGGTCAGCAATTATAGTAAGAAAGGCCAGCAAAGATTTTTTTCTCTCATTATTGAGAAGGGTCATTTTTCATTACAATGTAAATAAAATAAATTGAAATATTAAAAGAAAGGTAATTCTTTCACATTGGTATTATCTTTTAAGAAATGCCGGTCTCATTTTCTTCAGAAACAAACTTGGTTGAATGAAACAACCTTAATTCCAATCTGCAAGGAATGTGAGTGAATAAATTTTAGGCTTAACTATACTTACAGTGGCTTGCAAAAGTATTCACACCACTTGAACCTTTTCCATATTTTGTCACAGTAGAAGAAGAAGAAGCAGAATACCTTTATTAGTCCCCCCAGAGGGGAAATTATATTTCAGTACAGCCTGTTCAAAACAACAAAAAAACAAACAAACAACATAAGACATAGGGTAGACAGGTGCCTGAGGCTGCAGCCACATGGGGGTGCCGCCCTTTCAAAAAAGCACAACATTAGGTAAGTGGATGGAGAAAAAAAATCATATTTCACACTGTATCCCTAACAGCATACAGTGTTAGATTACAAAAAAACACCTCAGCATAAAACAAGACAGCACAGGACAGAGAGCTGAAGCAGGGCAGAATAGGGAGGGTACGGGAGAAGAAAGAAGTGTCCGCCCTCACTGAGAGCAGGAATAAGAATTACAACCACAAACATAATTATATTTCATTGGAATTTTTTGTGAAAGACCAACACAAAGTGGTATACAATTGTAAAGTAGAAAGAAAATTATACATGATTCAAAACATTTTTTACAAATAAAATTTAAAAAGTGCAATGTGCAAAAGTATTTAGCCCCCCTTTCTCTGAGTACAACCAATTGCCTTCAGAAGTTGCCTGATAAATGCTAATGAGTACATAGAGTCCACCTTTGTGTAATCTAATCTCAGTACAAATACAGCTGCTCTGTGACGGCCTCAGAGGTTGGTTAAGAGAATATCGGGACGCAAACAGCATCATGAAGTCCAAGGAACACAGCAGGCATATCAGGGAGAAAGTTGTGGAGAAGTTTAAAACAGGCTTAAGCTGTAAAAAGATTTCCCAAGCTTTGAACAGAGCTGTTTTACAAAGAAGAACAGGCAAAAATTCCAGTCACTAGATGTGCAAAGCTGGTAGAGACATACCCTAAAAGACTTGCAGCTGGAATTGCAGCAAAAGGTGGTTCCACAAAGTATTGACTCAGTGGGGCTGAATACTTTTGCACACTGCACTTTTCAGTTTTTTTGTTAAAAATGTTGAATCATGTATAATTTTCTTTCTTCTTCACAATTGTATATCACTTTATGTTGGTCTTTCACATTAAATTCTAATGAAATATATTTATGTTTGTGGTTGTAATGTGACAAAATATGGAAAAGTTCAAGGGGTATGAATGCTTTTGCAAGCCACTGTGCATATATGTGTTTGCCTGTTTATTCATTTATCTATTTCTATGCTTCTATGCAATTTGAAATAACCTTGTTTGGGGTGCAGCTGATAGATTTTTCCCTTTTTTCTGAGCATCTGTTGATTTCTGAGCAAGCATCCATATCCCCCTTATCAGAAACCACTACTGGTGATGAGGGTATTTGGCCTAAACACTTTCTTCCTTTTATCCACATTATAGGATTGAGTGACAATGAGTGCTAATTTTCAGGATCTTGAATTTCTTTTAGAGCCACCTAACTATCATCATATTTCACCACTGCAAAACACTAAATGAAGCAGAAAAAAAACAAAACAGCATGGCTAATTTACCATATTCAATATTTTATTGCATAGATCTACCATGATATTATGCGCACATGCCAGAACAACAATGAACCGTCAAATTATGGACCCCAGTAGGTCCCTGAAGGTGAGTTGTGGTAATTGGTGAGCAACAGATCCTTTAAGCTGCAAGGTGGGCCCTCCATGTATTGGACGTGTTTGACTGCTGAAAGAGGCCACACCCATCACTCCCCACTCTTTGTTCTCCTCAAAGACAAAACATGTTATAGTTAATTATTTACTGCATTTTATTTTATTCAGTTTAATTTAGCCACCTAATCAGTGTCATGGTGAAATATGCCAGTCTGCCTAAATAGGTCATGTTTTCAGGAGCTTTGTATAAACACATCCAAGGCAACAAAATACCAGTGATTATAATAATTGTACAGTACTGCATTTGAATAAGGTCTGGTGGAGTGAGAGAAAAACCTTTAGATGATAAAAATCTATTTGTTTACGCTCTTAATAATGAACAGGTCTATAAATCTTTACTGAACTGATGCTTCTTAACGTCAGCAGTTGTGCGCAAATCTGAACGTAAACAAAACTCTCAAGCAGTTGAGTAAAAAAAAAAAAAAACAACCACCTCTTGAATCAATATAATATTCTAAAATAAAAAGAAGATTTCTGGCTGTGTCTACACTGAGACAGTTTAGAGGAGCTTTTGTGACACAACACCTTAATAGTGCTTGACCAGCCCTGAGTATTAGCAGTTTCTCAGAGGGAAGTGCATTAGGAGCCTGAGGAAAGAAATTTTCAATATAATACATTGTTCAATATAAAAAACAACAACAACCCCAAACTGAATTAACATTTTTCCTACACGACTAATACAACATGTAGGGAGGGTGATCACACCCACACTGCCTATATTTCCGGTCTGTTGTGTCACAAAGATCAGTTGCCCTGGAAAGCAGACAGTCCAATGGAAACACTACAACTTTCTGTCTGCTAAATGAAAAGTCAACCTTTGAGTCATGTCTGACTATTTTTAGGTACTCCATCAGAGCTTTATAAAGCCCCGCAGATCCTAATCTGTGCTCACATTGTGTGTTTTCCACCAAGAAGACACTCGTACTCACTTTGGACAATCACAAGAAACAGTGTGAGCATGCTCATGCTGATCTGGGACTTAATAACACACATACAGGTGCCTCAAATTTAAGCCAAACATTTGTCTTAAATGCTGAAAAAGTGAAAATAGAAACTGATTAAGTAAAAATTTTCCACTGTTTTCTGCCTAAATGAATTTCACTGTTTTTTTTTTTTTTAATCTCATCTGAGGCTTATTTGAGGAATTTCAAAACTTCTGATATATCTGCCTGAATAGCTTACTCCAGATACTCCATTTACATTCCTTAGGTTCTCTAGATTGACTATATTATTGAGCATGGAGGTGTGGCTGTCTTGTATGTCTATGTGTGCCCTGTGACGAACTGGTCCATTGCATGCTCAGTTTCAGGTGCTGCTCATGGGGCCTAGATATTGCAATGATAAATCTAACAGATAAAGACAGTTTTAAGTTCCATAAACCTATCAGGCCTCTCAACAAGCAAGATTGCCTCACCTTCTCTGTTCTCATGTTTCTTTTAAATATCAACAGATATTGGATATAGGTTTGGGCTGCAGAGTGGTGAGGCTGGCAGCACTGTTGCCTTGTGGCAAAAAGGTAAATAAAGTGTGTGTGTGTATATATATATATATATATATATATATATATATATATATATATATATATATATACACACACCAGTGAAAAAACTTTACAGCTGTACATAGTTATTACAAAACTCATATGCTGTTGACAATTGTCACCATATCTATATTTTATATCTTCAGATAATTCAATAATTTACAATATGAGTTCTGATGAGACTTGTCTGTCAGATTAATTAAATTATTGTCCCCCATTTTGTTATTTGTGATTGTAGTTTTTGCCCTTTTTTATGATGTTTTGTTTGTACTTCCTAATCATCATTAACACCATTACTTTTTCCTCATTCAAATGCACATCTTCTCTGTTAACAACACATTAACTTAAATTTCTGGGGCTTTCCTCCCATATTTTATTAGTTTAATTCTTTTGTTTTTAATAATTGTTTCTTTACTTGTTTTCCATCAAGTGCCTAAAAAGTATTCTATACTATAGTCACAGTATGTTTTAAACAGAGAAATACTGTGCTGTTTTTTCTTTTTTATTTGAGGATGACTGAAAATTAGAACAAACAAAATAAACTGGTATGCATCAAACCTTATTTTCTGATGGATGCTGTGATGAGAAAATATTTCAACTTGAAAAATTTTCATTTTTCTAATGTTGATGAACAGTAATAATAGAAAAATAGAAAAAAATAATAGATGAATTGATAATATAGAAACAGCATTAACAGTGATACCTAACAAAATATATTGAAGCACTTAAAAAAAAATCACATATTGTGCCTTTAAACATTTATTAACTGAGGAAATATTCACATTTGTTAGTGTAGTACAGCTCTTAACCTTTCATTTACAATGGTGTCACTGAAAAAAATCACTGCTTTTGAAGAACAGAAAGCTGTACCCCATCTCGAGAGAAATGAGGTATAAACCAGCTGTGGAGTGTGAGATGTTTTATTTCCTTTTCTTATAGTTTTAATAGAAACTCTTGACTTCTTTTTTTTTTTTTTTTTTTAACTATTAAACATTTTTATCCAGGTAATTTCTTGTTAGAGAGTAGATATTTTAAAGCAAAATCCAAAAAAAATAGCCAGTGGCAATAATGTCTGATGTCTCCTCTATGCACCTGAAAACAGTGTGTTCAGTTCATCGTGAACTCCTGCAGGTATTAGAACAGGAGGTCCTGCTACCATGTGTGATTGCACATTACTCTGTTGCTGCAGACTATCAGTAATGCAGCCTTTTGCTACAGTGTGCCTCACTAACTCAATGGGAAATTTTAAACACAATGTGTTTTTTGGGACTTTCTGAAGTTTTTCCATTGGATCTTCATCTTTTGAATAGGTGAAACAAACTGTTCTTCTGCAGCCTGTGAGACTGGGTTTTCTCTGAGAACTTACGCCCACTATGGTGCTCAGTAAAGCAAGACTAAAATGTTTCCTGTCGTAGTACATGATTTAAAATCAAGCCGTTCAAGAATGGTTTGACCATTGACTTAGAGGAAGTCAGAGGCGGATCTACATGGGTGCGGGGGGCCCTCCAGAGCCCTCCTATAGCCTTGAAATTAAATATTGATTTACCAAAAATATATATTTGTAAATATAATCTTGGGACTCTGTGTGAAACAAACACGTCTGCCTTCCGCTCCACAGTGAAACACAGTGGTGTGTCACAGACACACGAGGCAGACCATCTACAACCAGGCAGAGTGGGAGCTACTGAGGCGCCCAACTTTCCCCAGGTAATTTTTTAAGACACGTTAAACTCCAATTACATTAGCAATGAATGAGTTGTTTGCTGAAGGTGACAAATGATCGCAGTTTAATACGTCCATTAATCACTTGCTGACAATGACTTACTTGTGTGTGATTTGTAAAAGCATTAGCAAATTTCCAGAGTTTTGCTCACAATAAACACAAGAACAGTTTATGAATAGTTAAAATACAAATAAAAAAAACTATAAGATCAATATCTCAGCACAACAGGCTCAGCATATGGAAAATAACATTAAAACAACAAACTTGTATATGAAAAAGAAGTCTCATTTCAACATAAACTGTAGGTCTGCGTCTGGTCCGGTTTTGCTTAAAACGTCTTTGTTTTTCATCTACTGAAGGCACTCACTGGGGGATGAGTAGCAAGAAAATTAACTCAAGAGTAGCGATGCTTCATAACAATATTACTCAACTAAAAATTAAAAAGTATGGTGCAATAAAACTACTCCTAAAAGTATTTTTTTTCACGAAGTTTCTCAAGTAAATGTAACTCGTTACGACCCTCTGCAGACGGCATGTGAATGCCATGACAGCATAGAGTAAGTGCAAAAGTATGGCTATAAAAAATACATCTGTACTCAAAATATAGGCAGATTTTAATGAAAAACAAGTTGTTAAAAAGCAGAATTATATTAAAGCTCTGGCTGAAATGTTGCTTTTGACAGCCATTCAAAACATTTCTCAACGAGGCCACGATGAAACAGAAACCCCTCAAAAACACTCAAAATGAGGTTCTGGGATGTTTAGCTGAAATGGAGGAGAGGGCATTTTCAAGGTGGTTAAAGAAAGGATTTTTTTTTAAAGGATTTTTTTTATATTTTGGCAGATGCGACAAAGGACATTTATACTTAAAAATTGTCTTTGTTTTAGAAGAGACGGTGATACAATAAATAGTTTTTAAGTGTGATGGGGAAATTTTGTTGACTCAATTTACATATGGAATTTTCACATACTTCACAGAGGAGGTCCATCATTACCACCATGCCTAGACCTTTTCCCACTTCTTTGTTTCCATGTAAAATTTTCTAGATCTGCTGTTGGTTCAGATCTCACAGTTGTGTAACATTTCTTTCTTTGAAGATTGGTCTCGAACTTTGCCCTTTTATCCAGTGACTCGGCATTACTGTAATTGTCACAACTCCTGGCTTAACCTCTTCATGACGCAAATCACACGGATACTGTTTCAAGCACCTTATTGACCGTGACCTCATTATAAATCGGGGATGTTTCCACAATTCACACCAAAAATAAATGGTGTTTCTGTGACATTTGGTCGAAATCTTAACCTTTTTGTCCAACGAAAGAAAGATACAAGTGTATGCTGCAACCCCTTTTTTAAAGGACTTTAAACAATTAAATTATTTAATGTCTCAATTCTTTCTAATTGTTTAATGAAAAAAAATGCAGTCACTTTGGAAAAGCATCTTTTTTTTGCCTTGAGATTGGTTTCTGCTGAGGCTGATCTCGCACACACGCTTACTCGTCAACACGGATAATTTTTTTTAGCAAAGAGTTAATCTGGTGAGAGTTGATAGGAAAATGGGGGTCCCGGGACACAGTGACAGACCTGGGCTTCAGCAGGTCTTTGGTGAGTAATTTAGAGTGATTAATTGTTGCAGAAAATGTTAAGTCAAATGACTGAATTGTCATATTTCTTTTAGGAAATTATCAGTTTTGCAATTGGAAGTGCTTCCCCTTTTACAAATTTGTTTTAAGGATGTTGTCTTTAGCAACCAGATCATCCCAGGGCCACAGCGTTGATGTGACACATAACTAATGTCAACACAAAGTTTGAAATGAAGTCAAGATAAGTGTTGTAAGCACCAAACTGTGAATGTGAATCCTGCTCATCGAGGTGACTGCAAGACAAGCTGTATTTTGCTGCCCCCTAGCGGTCTTTAGGCTACAGCCATAAATCTTGTACAAAATCTCATTCTTTTACTGGTGAAACATGTAAAATACCTTATCGTTTTAGCACAGAACGTATCCAGAAGCAAACCAGGGCACATAGTTCAGCACAACACACTTCAATGAGTGAATGAACTTAGTTCCTCCCTTTCCAATAAAATATCTTCCTCCTCTCCAGACTGGTTATCAAGTTGTTCCATTACAACAGCTCTAAAACCAATATGTATTTTCACTTCCAGTTTGCTGACTTTTCATTCTTTTTTTTTTTTGCTCCACTTTATCTTTGTCTGATAAGATCTTGACGTTATCACACACTCTCTTGTATATTATCACATATCATTCAGTGCCTCATTACACTGATCTCTTGTGAGATGCTTGATGTTGGTGATTTAAACTGAGCTCTTTCCTAAATCGTTGGGCTATAATTATAACTAACATAATGTTTTGGGATACCAAATACAGATCTCATGGCATGGCTGAACATACATACCCAGTTAAAGCCTTACACATAAGAAAACATACAGAACTTGCAAAAAACACCCTTTAAAATTTTTCAGATTTCATTATATTGCAACAACAGACTTCAATGTACTTCATCAGGATTTTATGTAACAGAACACCACAAAGTGGCACTTAATTATAAGGTGAAAGAAAAGTGATACACAGATTTTACTTTCTTTTTTTTAACAAATAAATATTTGAGAAGTGCAACATCCATTTGTTGCATGAATCAGCACTTTGTCAATCATTTTTACAACAGCCTTTTACTGGAATTACAGCTGAAAGTCTTTTTGGGCATGTCCACCAGTTTTGCAGATCTTGAGACCTATTCTTCTTTGCAAAATAGCTTAGGCTCAATCAGAACAGATAAGAAATGTGTGCAAAAAGCAAGGCCATTCTAACACATGAATGTGCTTGGATTTAAACCATTCCATTATAGCTCTGGCTGTATATCTGATGTTGCTGTCATGCTGGAAGGTGAATCTTCAACTTAGTTGCATGTCATTTGCAGCCTTTAACAATTTGTTTTCCAGGATTGCCCTGTATTTCACTCAATCCATTTTCCTATCAACTCTCACCAGATTAACTGTCTTTGCTTAAAAAAAAAAAAAAAAAAAAAAAAAAAAAAAATTATCCCCTCATCATGATGCTGCTGTCTCCAATATGTTTTACCATGCGGAAGGTGTTTTCTAAGTTATCTGCAAAGTTAACTTTCCACCCCTCACAGCATTTTGCATGGAGGCCATAGCAGGACTTCATGGTGAGTTTTAAACATTTTGGTTTCTTCCTGCCACTCTTTCATAATGTTCTGATTTGTGGAGTGCGTAACAAATAGCTGCCCTGTCAAATGATTTCTCTATCCAAGCCTTGGATCTCTGCAACATCTCTGGAATTACCAAGGGCCTCTTGGCTACTTCTCTAAAAAATACCTTGACCAGTGTGTTGGTTAAGGTTGATGGCCAAGTCTTCATAAGTTTGCAGTTGTGCCATACCATTTTGATAGATGATGGATGTGCAATATTGAAACTTAGGATATTGCTGTATTACCTAACCCTGCTCTGTTCTTCATAACTTGTTCCCTGATCCGTCTGTTATGCACCTTATTCCTCATGATGCTCTTTGTCCACCAATGTTCTCTGAAAAACTTCTGAAGCCTTCTCAAAACAGTTGGATTTATACTGAAGTTGCACAAAGACAGCCCTAAATTTACTAACAAGTATAGGGAGCTGAATACAAACTGCCTCCATACGTTTAAAAATTTTATTCCTCAAAAATGTTTGAAACCCATGTACTATTTTTCTTCCACTACACAAATCATGATTTAATTTGATAAATTAAATCATTATTTGTGGATGGAATGTGTCAAAATGGGGAAAAGTTAAAGGGATATAAATGCTTTTACAAGGAAATACAAAAATAATCAGTGTAAAAACGTGGCCTCAGAGATTTTTACACTAATGTATGTATCACTGCAACAGATAAAATAATAATTAAAAGCTTAAAGATTTAATACAGATCTCAAAAACCATAAACCTACATGAAAGCAGTTTATGTTTTAATAATATTAAAGTAGCTGCTTCTGATTGTAGTTATTAGGTCGCCTAGGAAATTAAAAAGCACAGTTGAAGTTTTGATGCATAAACCAAGCTACTTTCTGGAAGACACAACTAACATTGTGTACAGTAAAAATATGATGTACTTTGTTTAAAACAATTCATTTTCCTATGTTTTATGCATGCAGAAAGCCAGTGTGGATTATTCTAATAAAACTATGTATCCTGACATCTAGTGGTGGAAAGAGTTGAACACATGTTTACATTTAACTATGACATAATGCTTCACAGAAGATCCAGTGCTTTCTGCACATTTTTAATACAGACAGCTCCTTTTCATACTGATAACAACGAAACTCCAAAACAATCCTCTTCATCTGAATCTTCTACATTGTGGCTTATCTCTGATACTGACAACCAGTACAGGACCCTGAAACAGCCAATGAGAAAGATGTGATATAACACACAATCTAAGATATGCATGCTCACAGGACAGGTGTCTGACGTCACTAATGTCTTATATTGTGCAAATAAGAGCTTTGTTCTCACCCCAGGGAGAGGAACAGCAGCAGCAGTGAAGTGGTTAAACAGGTGGTGAGAAGAAACAGGAGGAGGTGGAGGAAGAAGCGAGGAGCAGCACCAGCCGCGGTGAGTAACTGCCCTCCTGGGAGCAGAGACTGGTCAAATATCTCCTGCAGCTCTGTGTGGCCTGCCACAAGCTGGGGGGTCACTTAAAGGCACAGAGACGAAGAGAAGAAAAAGATATGGAAAAACAATGATGGCAGTATTGGTGTAGCAGAAATGTTTTGATTTTTAAACTATGTATGCTGTTACAGCACCTTCCAAGTAGTACTCATACACCTTAAGCATTTTCACATTTTGTCACATTACTATCACAAAGATAACTTTAGAGATAACTATACACCCAATTCATCTGCAGTTGAGTTGTTGTTTTTAGGTACTTCTTTTCATTTACAATGAATAAACAGATGAGTGAAAATGTAGCTGAAGTCCAAATCTCTACATATTTTTAAACATAGTCAGAAAACCTGAACAGACTACTGATCAGGAACTGTTTTTAGAAAAGGATTTGAAACTTGCTGCTGTGTGTAATATTCTGAAATTTTCACCCAATTCTTATTACCTTTTTATTCTTTTATATGATCAAAACATAGGGATGAAATCTACATTCATTTACATAACTTCCCTTTAAACATATCCTCTGTTTAATATAAAAAGCCTCAGTTTCAATTTTGTCACTCAAAATGTGGCACATTTGGTTACCTGTGATGGAGAAGTAAAGCCTGACAATGGAGCGTCTGTTTGAGTAAATCTCACACTGGTAGGTGCCCTTATGCTCCAAGTTGGCTGATGGAATGGAGTACAGCCTGTCCACTCCCGCAGTCACCTCCTTAAACTGGTCCACTTCCTGTGTTTTGAGCTGTGGAGGAAGATACAGCTGTCCACTGTTTATCGACTGAGGTTGATTTGATAATAAGGTGCAAAAGCAGATTTTGTTTGGACAGAAGGAAAGTACAGAAAGATCTTCAGTGAAGTGTTTTGCAAGATTTGTAGGCTGAGATCAGCAATCTGCTTCAGACATAAATCAGATAACCTGAACAAGATGGAAATGTCTTCTAGTTATAAAGCATATTTCCTGCTCGTTATGTTAAGCTATGTCCAATTTAGCTGTGGACTCACATAGTAAATGACATAAAAGTGAAATTAGTGAAATTAGATCTTCTAGCACCCCCCTTATTTGTTTTTTTTTTTTTTTTTTTTTTTTTTTTGGTTATTTGTTTTTTAATCACTATTTGTATTAGGTCTCCTGTTTAAATTTTGGTTAAGTTCTGCTTCAATTTGTCTTTATGTCTTTTCTTGTTTATTTTTCATATTCATATACCTGTAACTGTAACTTTTAAACAGTTCCTTTTTATAGTGATTTATAGTGATCTTTACAAAATGTGTTCCCTGACTGATTATTTCCAGCCAGAAGAAACATGTTTGTTGAATTAAAATATTACCTTAAACTTTACTTTACTTTAAATCTGCTTTTGGTATGAATAATTTTGGGCTTAACTCTATGTTTGTAAATATATCATGTAAAGCATGCTGTATTCTTTGGTA
The DNA here is from genome assembly GCA_014839685.1 of Anableps anableps. NCBI lineage: Eukaryota > Metazoa > Chordata > Actinopteri > Cyprinodontiformes > Anablepidae > Anableps > Anableps anableps. The sequence continues at coordinate 22,543,781 of CM026072.1, read as the reverse complement.
GCAATTCATCATCTATTTAATATATTTTATTGTCATGTTTTGAATAGATTTTCCCCTTTTGATTGATTTTTGGATATTTGACAAGTTGTTTTATAGCTTACTGATTTATTTATTTATCTCTGCAAAAAAGTTTAGTTTAATAAAGTCTTTTATATTTATGTCTATGAAATTAATGTCTATTTTGTTCCTCTTTCCTGGACAGTTAGTAGATTTCTTGGATAAAAATCTGTTCCTAGAAGTATCTATATATAATTTCATCTAATGGTTACACAGAAGATGTTGAGAGTACAGCTATGGACATACACAGATCATTATATGTTGTGCATACCTCCTCTGCATACCTCCAGGTCACCTCAGCATCATTTGGTAGGTCAAACAGTACATCACACCGCATTTCGACCCTGGTGTTCTCCATTACTTCAATTTCTTTAACTGAAATAAACATACAGCCACCCACAAGCACACAGACATAGACACACACATACAGATAACATTCACAGAGGGCAGTGCTTGCAGTCTGAGCCTTCCTTAATGATAATACTTAAGCCTAGTCTCTGAGGAGTGCAGCAAAAGTGATGATATGCTAAACATTGGCTGAGCTGTACAGGGGTGATATGAACACCGCCGTGTGTGGGTGTTGGCTGTCACCCCACATAAAGAAGTCATCGACTTAAAGAGAACCTTGAGGGCTCTATGCAAAAAGATATAATGTGTGGAAATAAAACCTTTCCACTGTCTCATTTTCAAATCCTGACTTTTCTGCTAAGAGCATTTGAAGGATCAAACGCAGAGCATTTCAGAGATCAGGACTTATGAGGGGGAAATATAGTTATTTAAGGATCTGTCAAGTCTGGATTAGCACATCTTCTTTAGCTGTGATGTAACAAAATTTGTCGCCCAGTGAATTATGTTCTCACCTGGACAGTCGAGTGGGAATTCACATGAGTCGTACTGGCAAGAGATGCAGTTGTACACAGCACCTGCACTCTGAAAACCTGACGGGGGCATGAAACTACCATTAAAGTGATGTGGTTTTAAAGCAAAGTTCTGTTAAAAGGTTATAAGCAGGTAATCTTAACCCTGCAGGACATAAATTACTTGATGTTTTTATTCAGGATAAATCCAGATTGACTAAAGCTAACAGCTAACGTGATGGGTCAAGACAAAAGTGAACTTCCACTGTCTTGAAACAACTCAAATCTCAAAAACAAAGGGGTTTATGCAAATTTAAAAAAATGTTATGACCCTGTAAATTACTGCATTGGATTGTCATTTACAGTAAACTGGTGATTATTTACAGTGGAAGTGGAAGAAGTAAGCAGTGCACCATCAGTGATCTTCCTGCTTGAAACACTGAGAACAAAATATGTAAAAGCATTTTTCAATCAGACTAATTCTTTTATAAAGGAAAAATATAATTGTGGTTTAAATAGATACTATTTTATTGATTATTACAATAATCAATAAAATTGCCCTAGTTTTTGTTTTAGTAAGGAAGATCATTGGCCTCCTTTCACCATTTCCTGTGTAAATAATCACTGGCTTCAGAGGAAAACAACCACCTAATGCACATAAAATTTCAACTTAAAGGTTCATAAAATAAATTCAAATGAACCCCTATGACTCCTTTAAGAGTGCAGTTAGTTTTGAGATGGTAGATGTCTGCTTTTGGTCTTGGCCCCTCTCAAATTGCCTGTTAGCTTCATCCTCCAGAACAACCTTATCTGGCAGACAACACTAGATTACAAAAACTTTTGAGATTACACCACACCTTCAAAAACCTGATGTGTGGCAGCATTTTGGGTAAAAGGTGAAAGACAAGATATATACTACACAATGGACCCCCGCCTATACATTATTGAGTATTTGCAGAAAATTCACCTATTGGTAGATTTTTTTCAAAAGGAAATGAAGCTTGTGAAGTTGAAATACCTCGGCTAAAATCAAATAACCTTTTAACAGAACAGCTCTTCAAATATTCAGAACTACAATCCCTTGCAAAAGTCACAATAATGTGACAGACCAACTCAAAGTAGTGCATAATTGTAAAGCGGGAGGAAAGTGATAGATGGTTTTCACTTTTTTTTTTTTACATATATAAATCTGGGAAGTGTGGCGTCCATTTATATTTGACTCTCCTAAGTCAATACCTTGTAGAGTCAATTTTTGCTGCAATTACAGCTGCATTTTTTTGTGCTTTTGTTTCTACCAGTTTTGCCCATTCTTCTTTGAAACAGTCAGATTGAACAGATAACATCAGTGAACAGCAAATATCAAGTCAAGCCACAGATTTTCAGTTCTGGTCTGGACATTCATCTGGTCATCCGATAACATAAATACGCTTTGATCTAAACCTTTCCATCTTAGCTCTGGCTGTATGTTTAGGATCGTTATCCTTTTGACATGCCATCCACTACAGTCGCATCTTTTACAACATCTAACAGGTTTTCTTCCAGGATTTCCCTGCATTTAACTCTATCAATGTTCCCATCAACTCTGACCAGGTCCACTGTTCGAACTGAAGAACAGCATCTCCACAGCGTGATGGTGCTGCCTCCATGTTTCAGTGGGGATGGTGTGCTTAGATTGTTACTTTTCTTCTACACACAGCATTTTGCAAGAAGTCAACAAAGTCAAATTTAGATCTCATCTGACCAGAGCACCTTCTTCTGCATGTTTGGTTAGTCCTTTTCAAGGTTTGTGGCAAACTGCAGAGGGGAAACTTTTTGGCTTTCTTTCAACAAATCAGCAATCTTGCTACTCTTCCACAAAGGAAAATTTATGGAGTTCGAAAGTAATAGTTGTACTGTAAGCAGATTCTCGCACCTAAACTGTGCATATCTAAAGCTCCTCCAGTTAACATGTGCCTCTTGGTTGCTTCACTTTTTAATGCTCTCCTTGCCCGGCCTGTTAGTTTAGTTAGACAGCCATGTTTTGTTAGGTTTACAGCTGTGCCACACTTTTTCCACTTTCAAATGATGGATTAACTAGTGTGTAGTAAGATGTTCAAAGCCTGGGATAAATTTTACAGCCTAACTTTGCTTTTAAATTTCTCCACAACTTTATCCCTGACCTATCGTGTGTGGCCCTTGTTCTTCATGATGCTACTTGCTTAAAAACAATGTATTCTTTAGCTTTCACTGTACAATTACGCTCCACTTTGTGTTGGTTTGTTGGAAAAAAATACAAATTTAAAATGTTGTGGTTGCCATAAGTTCAATTTTAAAAAGTAAGGTGCATGAATACATTTGAAAGGCACTCCATCCCTTTAGAGGTTTTATATAAACAGGTTGGCACTCACCACATGGAGGAAAACACCCAGAGACTGTAGAAAGAATGAAATATTTTCTTCATCACATGGTTTGATTTATTGTACATGCAGTTTTGCTTCCACAGTTATTTAAAGCCTGTAACAGCGTAACTAGATTATCACAGAGATTAAAGAGATCAGAGGGAGTGGCAATGATCCGATGTGTGCCTTACTTTAAATAAAAAGATGAAGGAAATGTGTAAATGCCCATGTCTCACCTCTAGGCAGTTTGGAAGCAGCTTTAATGAAATTGCTTGCTGCTTTCTGCAACCTGCTCTCGTACACGGTTTCTGATAGATGGAGGAGGAGGAAGACAGGAGATATTTGTCTCAAAACGTCTAGGTGAATTGTATGCTTTAGGGCATCATTTCTGAAACGTCCAATTTCTGGACCTCACTTAACAACTCCTGTCTGCTGGAAGAGGTGTTTTAGTTACCTTGATTCAGCTTTTTGTCAAACTCCTCCACCATGGGGAGGATCTCTGCTTCTAGGATCTCCTTCAGTTTGATGTCAAAGCCTTCACCTGGAGAAGGAAAACATATCACTTCTTGCTTTGGTGGAATTAAAAGACAAATAGACTTTTTGCTCCCTACCCACTCTTCCAGCCTCTATCACGCGCTCATTCGTGTCAAATATGCGGTCCAGCTTCCTGAAGCATCGATCCAAGTTTCTGACCTGTCCTAAAGTCATAACATGACCCCAGCACAGCCGACCACTGTCTCTCGGACTGATAAAGCACTGATAACAACTAAGAGAGGGGTATATCAGCAAACTAACACTTGCAAGCCACAAAATAGCCATGCACATTTTCAGCAGAAGCTTCAAACTGGACAAAATTTTTGTTTGTATTCAAATCCAGCTCCCACGGTAACTACACATAAAAAAATTCTAATTCTTCAGGATGCAGGGACAACGTGAAAGCCTTCAATATACATTTTGCACAGATCCAAACGTTTATGAGAATGTTGGGTTTGTGCTTGTGTCTGAGAGCAGACAGTATATTCTGTACTTCCCTCCATTCTATTGTCTCTATTCCCCATTTCCTGCTGCCTCAATGCACCAGTTTTACTGCAGAGCACAGTGATGGCGTGAGCCGAGGAGGGAGGTGGCGCAGATGAGGGGGAGAGGGGCAGATAAAAAGGGAGTTAAATGGTTAGGTATATGTCAGGACAATGAGAGAAGAGCCTCAGTAAGAAAATTCAAGTAAAATTTACATTTTATTTATTTTCAATAAATAGGAGAGCTGTGGAAATTGACAGATGGAGAGTCAGAGCCAGTCAGAGTGGAAATAAAGAACAAAAGAGAAACAAAATTAACTGATGAGATGTAAATTACATTTTTCCCTGATAAAGTTCAGACAGTTTTAAAGCAAAAAGAAACTGAAGTCATGAGACAAAGAGAAAGGAGGGGATGGAGGTAAGAGCGGACGAGCAAGTGACAGAAATAAACGAAAAGGGAGTAGGACGACAAATCAACTCAACTGCCTCATCGCATCCTGTATCCCCCACTCGCCTCCTTATCCCTCCACACCCCCATCCTTCTTCTCCCCTATCCCTCGCTCCTGGTGCATCTCCATGGCAACCAGACAGGGTGCCTAATACATGAACTTAATATATTTCCAGTGGCAGGGTGAGCTGGGTACTAATGCATTCATCTGTCTCAGTACAGACAGGCCAATCAATATCAGGCAAGAGTGTTTTCCAGGACCGCCAAAGTCCGATTGTTAGTCAGATGGCTCAACACGGAAAATCCCAAATAAACTGAAGTCTATGTGTGTCTTTCTGGTTGTGCCTGTATAGGCTTGTGTCTGCCATATAGCGCATTCTTCTTATTCAGAGTTTTCTAAAAAGGAACATTTCTAATTTTCTAGTTGCAATGCATTTCATTAATGGAAAAAAAAGTACTAGATATTTTCACAAACTAGACCTAGTGATCACCAATCCGAGTCAAAAACAGTAAATTTCTTGTCTGATTTTGTTCTGGATGTGGAAACTTGCTAGCAGTTTCTAAAACCTTGTGATGGTCTAATGACACCAACATTAACGTTTAGGTAACAATACCAAAAGTTCAATTTGACAGAAAACCAACACTGAACATTATCAAAATAACACCATAGCTACAATGAAACATTCTGGGGGCAGGACCTTGATCTGGGATTACTTTTCTATGGATGGAACATTTTTGGAAAAGTGTGTGAAATTACCTCATGAGTTTATACCCGAAATCTTCAGGTGTCTCCATCTTCAGCTGAAGAAAGATTTTGTCCAAGCATATATCAAAATAAAAATAGCACCCTCAACAGCAGAACTTTTAGGTTTTCGATGGACCTAGCCAAAACAACCAAATCTGGCAGAAAATCTAAGGGGTCATTAAAAAAAAACAACAACAAAAAAAAAAAAAACAGATTTGTGTATCTGATAAACATGGGCAATTTTTGCAAGACAGAGTGGCAAAACATTGTTAAGATGTGGCATACTCGTAGTCTGCTCCCAAAGAAGGCTGAAAGTGCTTAAACAAAGTTTTTAGCTTGTCAGTCAGCACACTTCTCCACCCAGGTTACATCAACTTTTTTTTCTCTCTCCTTCAAATGGATTTGTTTCTTTTTCAGTTGAATTATACCGGATATGTAACATTATATTTGGAAAAAAGCAATGCAACAATTTGTTATGGTTTTATTGTTTTACATCAGAAAAAACTGGCATTTCGGCAGGGATATGTACACTTTAGGATCCATTGTAGATGCCATTAGCTGATGCGTTCACAGACCGCAACGGGCAGCACTTCTTAGATTTGATGAATTTAATGAAGAGGGGGAAAAAATCCATTTGACCTGCTGATCACAGATCAGAGCTGGTCAAGGGAAATGTCTCTGACGTTTTAGATCATCTAATCATTTACAAGTTGTAAATTTCAAAGTTTATTTTAGTTTTCTTTAACAAGAAGGGACGTTGTTAAAATAACTCAGGCACACATGTACAGAAGCAGTACCTTCAGGTGATGCTTTATTAACACACAGAGAAAAAAAGAATACTTTCAAGCTAGAAGAAGAACTTAAACTTCATCTCCAAAGATGACATATGTGACGGGGTCACAACCCTCGGCTGTCTTCCTACTGGCCCTCGATCAGAGCCGATAATACAAAGGCAGCCAATAGAGTTGGCCCCCTGATAGGGTCTGAGGCTGCAGAAGACATAGTCATCTACGTCTTGCACAGACCAAACAGCCTTGATTGTAACATGACAAGCGGTAAAACAGTCTGAGGAGTTCACGCTGCTTTGAAGCAACATTACACAAACTGTGAAACTGCAATGTCTGACACTTCCTTTGGGCTGAACCAGATGACTTTTCAGGGAGCAGAAGAAATGTGATTAAAGTGTCAAATATTTTAAAATTTTGCAAAACGTTGAAACTGAATGCAGCCCTGTTCCCGAGGACCTCACCTGTGACCTGCTTTGACCTCACAGGTTAAGGGTCTCAGGGACAGAGGGGCATACTGTAAAATGAAAACACACCGAGAGGTTTAAAAACACAGCAGCTTATTGTGCAGAAAAGCCCAGCGGCGAAATCAAACGTGTTAATGGAAACCGCAGAGCTGCAGCGCCGAGACAAAGACATGACCTCATCTGACATTTGGATTCTGCTGCGGCACCGGCCTGGTCTCCTGCTCTGCTGCGGATCAGAAATGAGCCCAAATGGTTCAATTAAAGCAAAACTGCTGCATAAACACTGACATTAACTCTTCCACGCTAATCATTTGTTTTGCATTGCAGCAAAAGAAGATGTGTAGCACATTTTTCAAGCAGGGAGACAAATAATCTCTGTAATGAATCAATTAAATCTATTGAAAAGGAATTAATTAAAGAGAGACAATTAACTTTAAAGTGTTGGTAAATGTCATGGGCATCTGAAGCATGATTTATTGAGTGAACCTAACTGTCTAATAGGTTTTCTGAGCACAGGAAGATGTTTAGAATGTCAGAAACATCATCATATAAAGTACAGGTTAAGACATAACAAAAAGATATATTATCCACCATAACTACAGGGCTTGCATGTTAAAAATACACAAAATTAACCAAATTTTAAACTTAAATTAACCTTTACGTGTGTTGCCTGCTATATGACTGTGGGGACATGACAGTTGCCTTTTCAACATATACTTAAAGCTTTACAGTGCATGTGAAATTTAAAGACATAGGGTCCTAAGATGCTTTGAATTGCAGCTGTATCTTTATAGTATCTTCATACAGATGAATCTCTAAGACAGGACCATCAGTTCATAACTATATATGAATAAAATAGGCACAGTCAAAAGTCAGGTACTCCCCTGTGAAAAAAAAAACAACAACAAAAAAAAGGAGTATCGTAATGACTTGTTATTCCATATGAAAATTATTGCGTCAGTTTTCATTGATGAAAGAAAGACAGTTCATGGCGTAGAAACATTAGAAGGTGATGCCACCCACTGGTAGACAGACAGAAGCACATGGATGGACTGCTGAAGACTGCATATGTTCAAACGTGGGGAAAAAAAAAACACAACTGAAATCTATACTTTAATGGCAAATCTATCATGCAACTGTTTTTTTATTTTGAATTTGTTTTGGCACTTTACACAAACATACAAAGAGAGTTGAATTTAGCAGTGTCATATTCTGCATCAAATCAAACTACTGCACATGACATATGCTTTATTAAACAGTTTTACTTCAGATGCTTGCAGGCCAAGATTTGGGAATGCAAAGGTGTGATTTTGCATGCTGCCTTTGTTAATGTTGAACGTGAGTATTACAACAGCTGCATGGAAGACTACAGTGGATAGAAGACATTTGTTACAACTGCACTGCTGATGCATTGGCCACTTTTTTTTAAAAAAAAATAATGGTGATTAATTTTATCAATGAAAATAGAAAGCACAAAGATCAACATGCAGAAGCTCAAAGTTTCTGCAATGACTGCATTAGCACCTACTACACTGAACAATGACAGCTGTCATTATTACAGCATTAAATATGTTGTATTAATACACAGCAATTTGTTTTCAAAAAGGTGCAAAGTAAGCTTAAACAGAAATGACCTCACTACATGCAGCCTGGACACTCCATAATTTCTGACGAAGGCTGAATTGCAAACAAATACCACATGCATATACTTACAGGAGTGAGTATAATCATGCATTGTCAATAAAATTACTTGTTTAATCACTGTCAGTGGCTTTATATGTAGTAATAAAAAGTTGCAGATGAAAATGTAGAAATAGAGATCCAGTTATCTGCATTAACCTCTGAGTGGGAATAAATAAAGCAAATAAAACAGCTATTCACCTCAGAGTCAGCCTCTTCCTTTCCTTTCTCCCCCAGCCAGAGTGATTCTGTTTCTCCTCTCAGCTCCCTCCCTCCCTCTCTCTCTCGCTCCCTCTCCCTCTCCCCTTGATGGTCTCTGCCAGGGCCAGACAGGGAGCCCAGCAGCAGGTAGGTTACAGACAATAGTATTGATTCCATTATTCTGCTTTCTACCTACCTGACAACATCTACGCGGCGCTTCACCCTTTGTCTCTGCAGGGCTGCTGTCACCAAACGTGCCTGTCTGCAAACTGGGGAAAAATTAAAGAGAGAAAGAAGGTGGGGGTGAGGGGGGTGGGAGCTTGCTCAGTTGTGTGCTTGTGAAAGCACACATGTGCCTTCCTTTCTTTCTCCCTCTTCTCCACTCTCGAGTCACCATCCTTCCAACTCCCCTCTTTTTTCTTTTTTCCTCCCTCACGTCTCTGCAGCCCAAGAACCCCCCCAAACCCCCAGAAAGCACACACGGCGAGACAGAAACACTCCAGTCTGTGAGCTGTGTTTGTAAAAGTGCAAGAGATGGAAAGAGAGAGTGCAGCGAGTGCATGTGTGTGCGCTTGTATGTGTGTGACTACGAAAGAGGGGAACTGTGTGTGTGAAGAGGAGGATGTGTGTGTGTGTGTGTGGTGTGTGTATGTGTGTGTGTGGGGGGGTTGTGGGGATGAACGGAGAAGCTACAGCAGCAGAGAGTGAGAATGGAGGGGGAGGGTCAGAATCTCTAATAGGATGTGAATTGAGAGAAAATATGAAGCCCGGGAGTCTCATGAACCTGAGAGGCTGACATTACTGCCTCCTTTCCATGTGTACACCAATCACACCGTCATCAAATTGATTACGGGATTTATGGTGCAGCTCCAGTGCCGCGGCAAATTGCTGTTGGAGTGACATCAAACACATTAAATAAACCCATCACTGGAAGCTTTGCCAATTAGAAAATGTGTCTTAATCATGCCGCTTGTCATCGGAGGGGAGACGAAATACAATAAATCCTGTTCAAGAAGGCCTGTGACTTTTTACCAAACCCTGCATGAACAATTTCCCTTTATGTTGCAAGCAGCCTCAAAGAAATTGCAACACTTTCTTTTTTTGCATATTTAATGTTTCTAATACTTGCTGCCCAATCTGAGCGCATGTCTAAAGGCGGTTTGATTCCAATATTGGCGCGGACAGAAAGCTGCCGTTGTGTTTCTTGGATAACAGAATCATACAGCCCCGAGGGGGGATTCAGAAATGAAAGTAAATCTAATTTAGACCCACTGATTGGCTGTCTGTTGTGAGAGCTGGAGCGTAAACACTACAGCTGATGGGTAAGCATCATTAATGGCCCTAAAGTGTTCTGACCGTGTTGTATGACGGAGTGCATTGCCAATGTCTTGCACATTCAGAGCAAATTAGGGGGAACTGACGAAGGCTTTGTCTTGAAACGGAAAGGGCATGACCTCCGACTTGATGGAGAGCTGGTAACATTAAAGCAAATAAAGGCGATTAAAAATGGTATAATTTTCAAAAATATGTGCTTAATAATGTTGCTCCCATGTATATCAAATCAGGGTGATACAATTTATTTTATGGCTAATTTGAAGAACTTTAAGTGTAAGTTCAGGTAAAGAAATTAAAAAAAAAAAAGGATCACATATAACAATGTGCCCTGCCTTGGAAATGAGTTCATTTCCTTCTAGTTTTTCTTGTCATGTTAAAACCGTAAGTTTCCTCTATTTTATTTTTGGTTGTATGTGATGGGCCAAAACAAAATACTGTATAATTGTAAACTGGAAGGAAAACGATGCATGGTCTTTCACAATGTTTCAATGTAAAAATCTGAGAAGTGTGGCAGGCTTTAATTTTCACCGTTGTTTATTTTGATACCTCTAAATAAAATCCAGTGCAACCAACTGGCTTCAGATGTCACCTAAGTAGCAAGTAGAATCCACCTGTGTCATTAGTATTTCATTAGCATACACGCACTAGTGAACAGTAGTGAAAAAAACATCATGAAGATCAAAGAACACAGCAGATAGGTCAGGGACAAAGTCGTTTAAAGGAGGATTAGCTTATAAAACTTCCAAGCTTTGAACATCTCTTAGAGCACTGTTCAATCTATCATATGAAAATGGAAAGAGTACAGCAGACTGACAAACCAACCAATATTTTGACACAGAGCTATGCTGGGAGGCTGGACAAGGAGATTATAAATAAGAGAAGCAGTCAAAAGGCCAATGCTCATTCGAAAGGAATTGTAGAGATCCAAAGATCATGTGGCCTTAGCCAGCATTGATAGAAAACCATTGGAACTCCTGTTTAAAGTTTGCCACAAGCCGTGTGCAGGACACAGAAAACACTGGAACGAAGATTCTCTGGTCAAATGAGAACAAAGCTGACATTTTATCTTAGATGCAAAATGCTGTGTGTGGAGGAAAACTAACATCCAGAGCACACTATCCCCACTGTGAAACAGTGGTGGCAGGATCATGCTGTGGGGGCTGCTTTTCTTCAAAAGGCAAAGTAATATGAATGGAGCTAAATAAAAGGCAATCCTGGAAAATGATCTGCAACACACTTGAGACCAGGGCAGATGGTCACATTCCAGTATAGATACAGTCAGAGCTACATGGTGAAAATCAAAGCATGTTCATGTGCTAGAATGGCCCAGTCAAAGTCTAGACCTTATTCCATTTGATAATTTGTAGCAGGACTTGTACTGCTTTGCATAAATTTTACTCTTTAAATCTGAAAGTCTGTCAGCATAAATGTTAGAATAAGAAAAGCTCCTCACTGCTATACCTACTGAATAATTATAATTAATCCCCTGCCTATATGCTAGTATTTGCTACTTTAGCAGTATTTCCTACTTTAATCCTGCTGTGAACACTTACTCACCGCTCTGATGGAATAAAACCCTTTGAAGAGCATTCTTAATCTCTGCAGTCATACTGTAAAGCCATGGCACTCAAATTTGCATAGAAACAACAGTTTGAATGTGTTTACAGTATCTGCCTTGGTGTGTGTTTTGAGTGTTCTGTGTATGTGCTCCCGATGCACATATCCTTATTTATTTGTTCCTGCTTTATTGCCACAAGACAAACTCCTGTGTATTTACAGCACATACAGGCTTTTGTTTTGTTTGTAGACTGGAACGCACCAGCGCAGGTGTTGCTGGTCCTCCTGGTCACAATGGAGCACCTCTCTTGAAGATGCAGGCTATCTGAGGCGCCATTTTACTGCAAGGCTGAAGGGAAAAAAGCAGCCCTCTCTGGCTCGAGCAGCCATCGAACCTGAGTGACAAAAGCCGAATGTCACAGACAGGTGTGTGCGTGTGCCTGCGGCTGTACTCTGCAGTACCGCTGAGAGACAAAGCACTGGGAATGCTCCACGGGGATGACATCACCAGTCTGGGATGGTGTCTGCCTCATCTGTCTCAGGAGTGGGATGCTCCAGTTTGCTGTTGTGTCCCAAGAGATTTTTGCACAGCGCTTCTTATTGCCATCCTGCTGCTTATCACAACTGTTCCTGTTGACTGGAATTGCAGGAATTTCTGTGTGCGAGGTTTGCATGTGCAGGCGCTTCAAGAAACTCATTGTTGTTTTATATTAAAAAGCCTCTGGCATTTTATTTGAGAGGATGATTGCATGAAATCTGCTCACACATATGCACAGCGTGCAGAATCTGTACAACAAAACAAGCTGAGCAGATCAAGTGGTGGGTCGAAAACAATAAGATATTTTAGCTTTCCAGCCAAACACCTTGCACTTGCCTGATGTTGAGCTGTCTGTTCTGGCAGGAGAACAGCCGTGTATGGTGGTTATAAAGAACGCAACAACTAACCATGCAGACTCAGCACATTTTAGATATATGCCCTCTTTTTTTTCCCCCTTCCAGGCAGGGAGGAGAGCTGGCTGTAACGCACTGCAGATGGCTGCTGTTTCGAAGCACCAGTCTGAGATGCTCAGGGGAGGTGGTGGGGTAATAAAAAGAGGGCAATGGTGTGGAAGTGATAACATTACAGTAGCAGTAACCTGTGTTTAATGTAAAGCAAACAGAACTTCTCTGATAGTTGTGGTATACAGTAGCACATTGATATCAGGAAGTCCTGCAACACACACATAGTTTACGACCTCTAATTTTCAGCTATGCGAGTCTTGGAATTTATGACTAACTGTTGACTGTGTTGTGTTATCTGGTCTCTCAATGCTTTTTTTTTTTTTTTTTTTAATCTCTAATTACTACCTGCAGTAGATAGCTCTCTTAGTTTCTTTGATAAAAAGGAGATAGGTTTGAGAGCTCATGACAGATTGCAGGAGGGTCAAGATAAAATCAGATTTCTGTCTGTTAATACAACTTCACTTAAAACTTTGGGAGAAATGATCAAGTTTAATCCGGCCACTTGCGGGGCTGTCTCTTCATTTTATCGAATCATTCATAACAGGGCTTTATATAATACCGAGGGTCACAAACAGTCCTGGGCAGATGAGCTTAACATAGAGTTAAGTAATGAAATATGGGCAGAATGTTTAATAAATATTCATAAATGTTCTGTAAATGCCAGACATAATCTCATACAATTTAAAATGATTTATAGGCTTTACTTTAAAAAGTAAAGCAGTAAAAGTTACATAAACGTTATCCTGATGTTTCCCAACTATGTATTCGTTGTAAATCTAGGACAGGTAACAAGGCACATTCCTTTTGGTTTTCCAGTAAAATTCAGTCATACTGGAAATCTATTTTTCAACATTTTTCAGATTCTTTTGGCAAAAATGTGTTACCAAACCCTCTTGTAGCAATTTTGGGAGCTGTTAGTGCTCTTTCTCTAATAAGTACAAGAAAAGAGCTTTTCTCTTTGGGACGGTGATAGCAAAAAAATTAATTCTACGTATGTGGAAACAGGATTCTGTCCCGACATTTGCTCTGTGGATGAGAGAAATGTTTAACATGTTACATCTGGAGAGACTAAGACTGTATAATGAAGAAAGAGGAGCTGAGTTTGATCAGACATGGGATTCTCTTCTGAAATACATTAAAGGCGAGGAATTGCAACCTTTAGCAACCTTGTGAACCCCACTACGTGCCAGAATATATAAGTTTGAAACTGCCAAATCCTTCTGTCTTTTTTAAATTTTTTGATTGGAGGTTGATGCAGATGTGCTTTGTTTGGTTTGTTAAGTGTTCAGATGTGTGTTCTTATGTTTTTGTAACAGTAAAAAACTAATAAACATATATTTAAAAAAAAAAAAAACATATTGAACATATTGAAGCTAGATAGATACATACCCTGTTTAAAATATAACGTTTTCTCACTGCCTGACATCAAACCAAACCTGTTTTTTCTGTTTTAGCACAGTTAGGATTACCAAAATAATTGCAGCATAATGAGAGAAAGAATATTTTTGGAGATCTATTTTTTACTTTCTGAAGATACAGAAATGTAAATTTCCTTAACATTTAGTAAAGCACACTTTTAATTAGCACACTTGGGTCGAACATTTTGGGTATCCTTCCACAAGCTTTCAAAAATAGTTTGGCCTATTCCTCCTGACAGAATTAGTGTAACTGAGTCAGGTTAGTCGGATGACTGACTCTACAGATGCCTTTTCACCACTTCTCCTAAATTTTATATTGGACTGAGATCAGGGCTTTTTTGATGGCCACTTCAAAGCATTTTCTTTACTGTTCTTAAATCCCTTTGTAACTAATTTAGCTGTATGTTTAGCATCGTGGTCTATCTTGAAGATCCATTATGCCAAAGCTTCAACTTCCTGACATATGTCTTGGAGTTTTGCTTCAATATTTCCACATAGTGTTATTTCTCCATAATACAATTTTGTAAAGTGCACTAATTCCTGTGCTATCATGCGGGGTTGCTGCAGTTGGTCAGGTATAGGTTCAGCAACATCATGTACCTAAAGAATGAGGTCAGCTGCCTACCTGAATATACTGAATGACCATGTTATTCCATCAATGGATTTTTTTTTTCCCTCCCTGGTGGGAGGGTCCCTGATATTCCAAGATGACGATGCCAGGATTCATCAGGTTCAAATTATGAAACAGTGGTTCAGGGAGTATTAGGCATCATTTGGATTGGCCACCACAGAGTCTGGACCTTAACTTCATTGAGAATTGTTGGTATGTGCTGGAGAAGGCTTTGCACAGTCGTTGCTCTTTTTGATCATCAATACACGACACTGGTGAAAAACGAATGCAACACTGGATGGAAAAATCTTGACATTGCAAAGGTGTAACGAAACAATGCCACGGCAATTGCGTGATTAAAGCTAAAGACAGTCCAACAAAAAAATTAGTGTTGGACTTTTTTTTTTTTTTGGCCAGGCTGTGTATTAGGAAATGTCAGCAGCCTTTTGGAAATCTCAGAGTTGAGGTAATGGTCTGCATTCTTCACAAAACAGAGGTCATGATAGTGGCGCTAACAATGCTAATCATAAATCTAAGATGTTTAACAAAGTTCTAAATGTCAACTGTGATAATTTTGTCTTTCTTCATAAATATTTAACTTACAGCAACAGCTTTCTCTCACAGACAGTGGGATGTCACATGTGCTCCTAATTTAAATAATTACTGACTGGCAGGTGGGCTAGAAAAAATATGTTAAATGCTAGTTATTATTGTTTTTTATATATTTTTTAAAATTATAGTTATAGTTCTTAAAGCAAAATTGGAATCGCTAAAAAAGGTTTTGTAGGCTGTGAGCTTTATAGAAACCGGTGGTTGGAAATTGGAGACTAAACTCAATCACTCCATTTCTATACATAGCATAGCAAACTTTTAGTAGGTTACAATTTTAAGCTGAATTTGACTGTCTTGCACTATATTTAAGTATTTATATATGTCACTATATCTAATCTGTCGACATAACTGGATTGTATCAGTATGACTTTGATTCAATGTATACGTCTCCATAATTGGAAATGATTTGGATCACATTTTCTTGTACAATGCCTTGAGATGATATGTGTTGTGAATTAGTGCCTATATAAATAAATTAAACTGATCTTTTTTTAAATCAAAGTGAAGATACCATGAGCACTATCAACAGCAATTAAGATCTAAACTTGTCAACAAAACTCAACATCAGTTGCACAACACATAAAATGTTGCATTCTCCTGACATACCTACAGCTTTTGTATCATTTCACAAAAAATGTCTTTGCCTTTTGTAGTTTTCATAACTGTTTAACGAGAAGTTGGGTTATGGTATATTCTACTGTTTATTCCCTTAAAAGATTTTTTACTTTTTGGTTTTATTGTTTTTGGTCAAATCTGTTTCATTTCTGCTGCTATAAGATTATGTTTATTGCAGTTATATTCCATATATATTACGGAATATACTGCAAATTTATTATTATCATTATCACTGTACATAAATATTAGCTAATCATTTACAAAGTACCATGGCATTTATGCTCTTTATGCCTCAAATATATTTGGTGAAACTTGTTTTTTTAATGCAGTATAAAAAGTTTTAGAAAATAAAGAGGTAGAAAGGTGATCAAATCTTTAAGAAACTACAAATAAGTTATTTCACTGCCAAAACAGCAGATGCCGCTCAGAACAATTCTTTCATTAAAACCTTGTTTTTGATATGGAAAAAATGTCCCCCCCCCAATAGCTGGATAAACGACTCAGCAGTTGGGGCCGATTTTTACTATGAACCCCAAACAGAAAATATTAACACTTAATTATTTGTTTATATATCAAAAATCATATAATTACTGCAACATTTACGAATATTTTCACCTATTTAATGTTTTCCTAATATTGTGAAGCTCTATTTAGGATGTTGTAGAATTATGGAAATGCCTGGATTTTTATCATTATTATTAGAATTATTATTCCCAAGCTAAGTTGTGCAAATGTAATACCAGTTAAAGGCTTTGATAAATAGTGAGGATTCCATCAGGAAATCAAACATGTGGCTCAAGACCATGTTTGCTTGATTCAGAACTAGGCAGAACAGTGAAGCTGTGAAGATCAGAAGTGCTGAAGGTGGACGAGTTTAAGTATCTGGGGTCAACCATTCAAAGTAAGGAGAAAAGAATAACAGAGCTAAGAAGAAACTGGGATAGTATTAAGTTTTTTTTTTTTAAAACACAATAAAAAAAGTGATAAATGTATCCTGTACTTACAAACTTTTTTTTACTCATGTGTAAAGGTCTGTTGTGAGAAAAAAAAAACACAGGACTGTCAACGGTGCTTGGTATTTCTGCTGCAGTGGAAGCCACTGATTACTGCACACCAACAGCAAATATGTCCAGCTGCCACACATACAGTAACTGCCCACATAATCTCACACAAGCTCACAGGGAGGAGACTTCATAAGGACTCTGTGTTATTAAACCTGGAGAGGATAAAAGCTGTTAGAGCCCAGGAAGTCCTGATGTGAAGCATCAGGAAAGTGATGATGTGGGAGAGTAACAAAACATACTTACCTCTCTGTTGGGGGTACGCCGGCCGCTGTAACAAGTGACTCCGCAGGGAAAGCTAGAAGGTTGTACAGTTATCTCCGTGCTGTTTATTATGCGAAACCATACAACCAACTACCTCACACTGCAAAGCCCAGATTGTAGAGCTGCTCTCCAGACAAGATCTTCAACAGCAGGACGTAGGTGTCTGTGAACACACTCTGCACCTGTCTGCCTCCCGTCCTCCAGACAACCAATTACCTCATGTCCTTCCAGACTTTCCTTTAGTACTGCCACACTGTTGACATCTTCTCTGCCATATAATTTAGTAAGTTTTGAAGCTGAACAATCTTAACTTAAGATAAGATAATACAAGAAATAATATGAAGGGTAAATGTTTTTATTATTATTATTATTAGCAGCAGCGTCATTATTATTATTTTCAACATCATAATCATTATTATACATGTTTATATAAATAAATAAGAATATAAAATAAAATTAAAAGGTAAATAAATTAGGGAAGCATTTTCTTTAAAAATAAATTATATGAAAAATATGACTGATAAAATTAGTAACTAAATAAAACTAAAAATAATAGAAAAAGTTTGGCTCTGTAACAATGATTACATTGGCAGATGTGAAAACATGAACAAGAGCAAATTGCCTTGTACAGAGTGCTGCACTAACCCTTGTGACTGCAGTGAGACATATAAACCCTTCCTGTACACTGTATTGAGCCCAACATAAAACAAAAAAGACAGCTTACATAATCAAACTTCTTACACAAGGACGCAAGCCTGAAAGATGATTTTTTTTTTTTTTTTTTTGTCCACAAAACAGCTGGTGTGAGTACTACAAAGGCATTCAAACCTAAATTCATTCCTTTCATTCCTTAGAATTTGGTGCCCTCTACTGGTGACTATACAAACTCCAGCTTGCCTTCTTATTCAACACCTCCTTCTCCTCCTACCGTTTCAGTGTCATTAGATTCAGCAACAGAGCAAAACTGACAGAGATAATACTCTGCTTCAAGGTCTTAATGCAGGTGTGTACAAATTTTTTTACTCAAAAAGATGCTAATTAAGCTCACATTAATCTTCCCAGATGAAACCTACCAACCATTTTGAGTTCAGTTAAATAACTGCAGCTCAGATTCCACAAAATAGCTGACAGATTTTGATGAGAGTTAAAAACCATCCGCCATCTGTCATCACCATCAGCTCTACTGTCAGTTGTGACATCTTAATCTGGGTGACTTCTGCTTCACGGTCGATGCAGAGTTTCCCTCCGTGTCAAACATGATGATGAATTTTAAAACCCAAAACCTTTCTGGCTCTCTCTCTGCTCTCAGAATGCATAATTGTGGTGCTCTCACTACAGGACGGCTGGCAGAGTGGTACATTCCAACAGCTACAAGCCAGGAGCGTTAAGTTACTCCGAGTACTGATTCAGACATATCTGGGGCAAGATGATATGCTGTCTAGATGCCAGTGAGAGAATCTCAGTATTGAGAGCAGAAGTGCAATAACAGATTCTATTAAAATAAACGGCAGACTTGTGAAAATTCAAGAGCATTACATTGGCTTCATTTGAAATGATCACTTTGTACTAGAGAAATCTACGTTCAAGTTATTATAGACAGTAGAGAGAAGAAAAGATCCACAGCCAATCTAAAATTACACTGTTAGCTTCATAATTCTTTTATGTCACAGTATAAATGTGAGGACAGTAATGTTTCAGCTGGGCTATAACTGGTTTTCTATTGCTTTATGTGATGTACAGTCAATAGAGACTGGTGACTGTAAGAAAACACAGCTGCACAACGAATGGCTATTGATGCTGAAGTCTGTATCTGTTTCAAGATTCCGATCTGGGGATAAAATTGATGCTGTTTTATAAGGAATCTGGACTACATTTTATCATCTCTAGCTCAAAACCTAACTTGACATACAATAAACCTGAAATGGATTGCAAAACACTAAACACTTTGAGATTTATGAATCCTCTGATCTATTTCTGAATAAAACAAAAAGAGTATTTTAATAATTTTTAAGTATTTGGACCACTTCATATTGAGAACACCTTAAGAACTGCAAAATATATTCAGATTTAACCTGAACTGAATCATTCTACACTGCTAACAGATTTAAAAAATATATGTTTGATGTTCGTAATATTTTTGTGAAAATGAGAAATATGAATAAATACTATAAATATAGTTGTCACAATATTTTCTAAGTGCAGAAGCCACCATGGCCACTGTTTCCAGTTTAACATCTTCCATCATCATTCCTCAGTTTTTTTCCACCTAAAAGACTTTTTCCAAGTCTGCAACTTGCAGACCAGCATCCCATTCTCCTTACCTTTCCTCCTTCCTCTGCTCATTCACTTAATCCTTCCTGCCTCTTACCCCGAGCAACCCATGCTCCCCCAGCAAGCCCCCCCATCTTTGCCAGACAAATGGTTGGTCGGTCAGTTGGGAGCCAATCTTCTTTTTAATACCTGCAAGCTTCTCTTCTTAACCCCCCATCTCTGCAATATTTTTACAGCGAAATCACCCAGAAATGCAGTGTAATTGTGGCAATGTCAGCTATCCGTTGATCTTTCTCTCACATCGCCTTGAAGCAGGCCAGCCTGGGTCGTGAAAATCTACTGTATGAATGCACCCTAGGAAAAATATTCCTAAATGGGGCGGTGTCACTCCAAGTTCAAAATTCTTCACATACTCCATCACTCTCCTCAAAACTTTACAGCGACGCAGACTACTCCGTCACTTTTAAAGGAATGCTCAGTGCGACTGGCCAGCAAACACAACAGAACTATTTTTTTATCTGTGAGTTCATGGCGTAGACTACAAACTGAACACAATGTACCTTTGGGAAAATGGAAAAGTCTTGTCCTGTCAGGCCTGAATTTTTATGCATCAGTTCTTAGATTTAAATATCAGGATGTAACCGCTGCTATTGCTTTGCATTTGAATAATACATGCAACATCTCTGACTGGGGGGTTACATCAATGTTGCAATGTTTTTTAATGTTACAGAGCTCAGCCGCGGTCTGCTGAAATACAAATGCATTTTCTCCTCCCAGGTGAAAGCAATTCTCTGTCTTGCGGTAATCCGCCTCGGTCGACACCAACCTCGCCAACCAAGATGGCAAAATGAATGTTGCCATGGGAACCTCGCGCCTGGCAACTTGGAGAGCCTGGCAACTCGCCAAACTGTTGCCATGGCACAGCTGTCAGTTTACGCAGGCAGGGATTGGTGTGTGAGTGGCCTTTTGTAACGCCGCCCTTTCAAAGATTCCAATCAAACGCGAGCTGGAAGAATGTGCCTGATGTGGCACTAAAGAGTGGGGGTGGTGGGGTGGGTTGTGAAGAGGGGATTAGGTACAATCAGGGGGAAAAAAGCTTGGTAGAGCACCCAACTTTGGTATGTTGTTACAAATTATTTTCATCTCCTTTACTTCAACATTTCATAAGCTGCATCACAGCAGCTTAGTAAATGATTAATACCTACATGACTGCGTCAGCTGCAAAACATGCTTTGATGAAATAATTTCTGGTCAATTAATTCAAGGGCAAAATATATATTTAGATTCAAGGTCCAAAGCTTCTCAGAGATATCACAGTCTGTTATAAACATAGCCTACAATTAGCAGCTCGTGCTAGTTAATGTGTAAGATTTTAGGCACACCACCAACCAAACTGTCAGCTTCAACTAAATGTGTCAGGACTGAAACTATGAATATTGCATGAGCATATTTTAATGTTTTAATTCACTGCTGTCAGTTTTTTGTGCTTTATACTGTAAGAGACTGCCAGGGTCAAACAGCAGTTGTTTTGCTTTACAAATATGCAGACAAGGATAAATAAGCCATACTGAGTACAATATGCAGACATATCTTTCAATGTCACATTGACATTTTAAAACACTCAAAGTTACATGCTGGAAAATCTTAAGAGCAATAGATAAAAAAATAAAACACAATAAAAGCTGAACTTTTAATCTCTCAAATATCTGTGAGCTGTTATCAGATTCTAATAGTATAATAACATAAATATGCAAAAAACTTTGATTTAGACAGAAGTTTAAAACAAATATAAAACAAATAAAATGTATAGAAGTGTCTAACTGCTCATAGACTAAATTTAGTAGCAGTCGTCGAGCATTTATTACATAGAATGTTATGCTTTTTAAGCTGGTTGTACACTGTGCTTTTATCGGGTGCCTTTGACAAAATCTTTCGTTGTGAAAGAAATTCTCAGGTCATGAGCTTGAATATGTTATGGACGTACTGAGTGCATATTTAGTCCCCTGCCTCTCAACCAAAGATAAAAAAATATCCAGCAGTGTTATAAATTATCAGGAAAAATCGTGCAGTGTGATTCCTGCTGCGACCAATGTCTGATGTTTGTCTTCCTTTTCCTTCTTTTGGGTAGCCAAGGGGGCTTCTACCTGTGTTTTCTCTCCTATCTCAAGATTTCCATCTTTTCACCATCTGACTCCAGCATAAAGTGCATTAATATTCGTAAGTTGCTGTCCATTTATTATTGGATTCAAATGTCAGACCTTTCTGAAGCAATCCTGC
This sequence comes from Anableps anableps, assembly GCA_014839685.1. NCBI lineage: Eukaryota > Metazoa > Chordata > Actinopteri > Cyprinodontiformes > Anablepidae > Anableps > Anableps anableps. The sequence continues at coordinate 22,522,125 of CM026072.1, read as the reverse complement.
TCCAGCAACAAGTTGTGCAGTCTGACTTCTCCCTGTGACAGGAGTAACTAATGTAATATCAACGCAACGTGACATGTTAAAGTCCAGTATGATTTTCAAATTGGATAGTGTCCACCAGGTTTTTAGTGTAAAATCTGCATATTAAGTTGATATTAGAAGGTTAATCTGGCTATTTCCAAGAGTAGGAAGTTTTAACATGCCTTAACAGCCATGCTGCACATAGCTTCCAATTGTAGTTTTAAGTGTTCCCTTATTAAGAACAATGGGTGTTACTTCTTTCGTTTCCACATCATGACAAGTGTAATAGCCTTTAAGCCAGGCCACATTTTAGAACCTCTGTATACCTCGATACCAGTAACTGGCCTATTCCCTCCCTCTGGGGTTTTTATTTTGTGGTTGTTTTTTTGTTGAAGCCTAAAACTATCAATGATAGAGGAAAAAAACTCTTTTGTCTGCCAGCCTGAATGTTCTGGTAACAAAATATACATTTTAAAAAGATGCAGCTTTAAAACGGCTAAAATTCATACCATCTCACAGTTCTCGGTGTTGTGGTTTAATGAAAGGCAAGAAAAAGTGATCAAGTGACCAACATTTTCTCCATCTGCATAGACCAAAGTGTAACACGGTGTTGCCCCCACTTGTTGCTGCACACTGCTGGTTAGCTAGCTGAAAGGAAGTTTCTACACTTTTTTTCTTGGTTGCAAGAAAGACAAATTTGGCTCAGGTGGTTAGCTGTAATGATCAATAGATTGTATCATTTCTGCAACAGCAGCAATAATTGCTATTTTTCACTTTCAAATAAAAATACTGTGTTTTGCTTAAACTCCCTATTTTCCTCAGAGGTATTATATAGTCACAATCTCAAACCAGACACTGCCAAATCCCAATGAGCTATAGAAATTAATAAGGACTTTAAAAATCTGAGGCTGTCAGTTTGTATCTTGTGTAAAAATATTTCATGCTGAGAAATTAGAGATAAATAAAGTGCACAGAAATACTCTGGAAAGACATTACCTTGAGATTACTAATAGTATGACAGGTGCCTCGTAAACGTGAAGTTGAAGCCAACTGAAAAAACAAACAAACAAAAAAAAAAAACACAGAAAACACAAGATGTTAAAAAGAATAAAACTTCCCCACAAAAACAGAGTGAAAGTTAACCAGCAGAGATGGCTCACATAATAAGTCTCTTTTTCTTAATATTTCTATTAAACTGAATTTCAGTATTACTTCTGCCTTTTAAATCATTTGAACACTAGATGTGCTTTAAAGTCAACATTTGTCTGTAAATAAAGTATGCAGAACAAGGCACCAACATGACGGCATTAATTGAAAGCATGAAGCAAGTGACACTAAGAGAAAACAGAACATAAAAATAGAAATCATGACCCATAAATAGGAAGAATGAATAGAGCAAAAGGGACATTCAAGCGAGCAGGTTACATTATAATTACCCTCGTTTTAAAAGTCTCATTTGATGCTCAGTTTGTTTTGCGTGCTGCTCCTTAAGTGTTGTTAATAATAGATGCAATTTGGATATTATCCAAATCACCCCAACATGACCTGCAGTGGGTCAGTGATGCTAAGTCTGTCGGACAGCTTCATTTCAGAGTTCCATTGCTTAAAGATGTCAGAGAAAAACGTTACTGGAGGCAAAACTGCAGCTTAAATTTGCTCCTGTCAAAACTATTTAGATACACATTTGAAGGTGTTTAAATCTCAAAATCTGAGAGCTATTTCTGTATGCACACACACTCACTCATACACACACATATATATAGACATTTTGCAGCGTGGACAAAGCTGCGTACCAGCTCCAAGTGCTAAGCCTCCTGCTCTGGCTTGATAAATATAACTTCAAAAGAAGCAGCCAAACAGCTTTAGCTGGCCAACTACACAATGAGCATAATAACTCCCCACCTCCTGGGAGCTTCAGCTTAGTTCATTTACCCTTGCAGAGCGCTGCTGTGCCTTCATGTGCACATGTGTCTTTGTTTCGCTGCAAGCCTCTTGGAGGCTCCCCACCTTCTCGCTTGGTACAAAGCGGATGTATAGAGGAACCTTTTGGACCTCATTTTTACAGAGGAAACGCGAACCACCCTCCTCCCTCCCACCCCCCCTCTTGTATTTGGCCCTCTCATGTAATGCCTGATTTACCACAGAACCCCTTAAAGAGGTCAAAGGGCAGACAAAACAGTCTGGTGTCATGGCAACCTGTGTGCCACCATCCAGAATGGCAAGAGGGGAGCTGGGGAAAAATCTGGGAGGTTGAGGGGGGGGGTGCTGTCAGTTAAACCTTTAAGAACACCGCTTTGTCCTAAGGATAGTGTGTGTGCAACATGCAAACACAAATACACACACATGTAATGCACCTGCACTGTGAAATGGACCCTCCTAATTTGCACTACAACGCGGCCTCGGAATAATCAGGCCAAATCCCTCGGTGCAATGCAGCCAAGTGCAGAGTCCGCAAGAGTGTCGGAGGGCATGCACGCCGCATTGATGCGCGCTGCTGCATCGGTGTGTGCCGTTTGCTCGCCTGTAAGACACTCCTGAGTAAAAAGGTTCTTTGTGGCCGCTCAATGCAGTGGCAGTGCCTACACGATGGGGGGAGGGATGCTAACGGATAAATGGGAAGCAAATGCATTCAGATCGATAGCGAGCCTGAGAGAGGGCGAGAGGGGTTGAAAAGAGAGAGTGGAAGGTGGTGAGCAGCGAGGGAGGGGCCACAGAGAGACTGATTAATCATTCCTGTATTGTTATTGACTTTCTGTTAAAGGGAGTGAGTCAGATGCTGAATTATTTGCCTGTGTGTTTCTGTGTATGTGTGTTGTACTGTATTTTATTGAACGCACAAAGTCATCAATTACAAGCCTTGACTTTGCAAAGGTTTGGCAATTTCAGCGGCTTCAGTTCTGCTTTAAGAAGAGTTTGCATTCCTAGCGTGTGGTTACAACCTTTAAGCCGTTAGTTCCCATCGTTAGCACAGTAACTGTGAAGGATTTAATTATTCATGCTTTGTAAAAAGAGCTAATACGCTGCTCCATTTTGAGCAGGAACGGGGAAGCAAAGGAGGCGAACAGGAAATTCCCCAGTGAGGACTTAATGAGGAGCTGACGAGTGAGCAGACACAACATAGAGGGATGGAGGAGAGGGGGTGGGCTGACATCTGACCCTCTGGCTGTGACCTTGTTCATTGTCTGAAGGAGCACCTGAGCACAGGTCACATCTGAGCACATTTTACATTTCAAATTTTAAGATTTTAAAATAAACTTTTCTGCTACTTCTTTCCCCAACCACCCCATCCCCTCAAGTCAGCATCAAAACCCCTAATTAAATAGATAAAAGTAGCATAATTAGTTTACAATTATATCAGCATGACACCAGCGTCAGACAATGCCAAGGGCAATGTTTTCCTCTAATTATGAGCCCTTTTAAAAAAAAAACGCAGACCCGTCACAGGCTGGCAGGCTGAACTAAGTGAATGAAAACCCTTTTCAGTGTTACCTTGAACTTGAACAATGAGTCTGGTGTTTGTGCTGGGACCACTTCCTGACCTCTCCTTCCCCCCTTTGGATGCAACCAACCAGAGCCTCCCCTTTCATCTTACAAATGTGACCCTGTTGACCCATGCTGACCAGAGAACAGCCGGAGACAGCAGGTTTCCCTTCCACTATGGACTTGTTCATCCCTGACTTGTTAAAGTTTGTTTGACATTGCGATCTGAGAAGCTGTTTAATTGATTCTCAGAACCATGAGAAGGATTTTAAATGTTTTACTGAGCTGTTTGAAGGTATATCAGGTTTATTCCATTCTAAAACCTTTTGATGAGAGAAAATTCATACGTTATGGAGTTTTCTCTCACTTCTGGAGCACAGAGTAGCACAGTACTGCCTCTCCTCCACTTGTTACTGTACAGTGCAAAAAAAGGTGACTAGGCATATCTGTCACTTACAAGAAAGACAAATATGGTTGCTTTGAAATATTTCCAGCCGCAAAAAAAGATGGCCAGTGTTGGCATGGAAACTAAAGGAGCACCACCCAGCACTCTTATCAAGGTAACAAAGATTCAAAACTACAGCAGCGAAGCTTCGGGCAGCATCTCTGCGAAGCAGATAGCCAATTCAAAACTCAAATAATTTACCTAGTTAATACCAGCTTGTTAGACTTCCTGTGTTACTCTAATAGAAGCAACAGCAACACCTAAAGACAACTACTAAATTAAGCCAATGTTTAGTCTATGTTTTTCCGTAAGTGTAATTATAAAAATTAAAATGATAAGTCAAGTTTATTTGAATACCACATTTCAGCAACAAGGCAAAGTGCTTTACATGATAAAATATAACACAATAACCAATATGAAACAAGCAACAAACATTACATTTTGTCAAATGCTATCATCAAAATCATCAGGAATAATCATCATCAAATATATTAATTAATGTTCAGATTGTTTTTAATCAAGGGCAACTCTAAACAGGTGGATTTTTAGTCTTGATTTAAAGGAACTCCAGATTTGTGGGGCATAAAAACTGAAAGTTGCTTCTCCATGTTTGGTTCTGGTTCTGGGGATGCAGAGTAGACTAGAACCAGAAGACCTGAGTGGTCTGGAAGGTTGATACAATGACAACAGGTCTTTAATGTATTTTGGTGCTAAGCCATTCAGTGATTTATAAACTAACAGAAGTATTTTAAAGTCTATTCTCTGAGCTCCAGGGAGCCAGTTTAAGGACTTTAGAACTGGGGTAATGTGCTCTATCTTCCTGGTCTGAGCAGCAGCTTTTTGGATCAGCTGTCTGATTTTTTAGGCAGACCTGTGAAGACACTGTTGCAGTCATCAATGCGACTAAAAATAAACACATGGATGAGTTTCTCTAGATCCTGTTAGGACATTACTCCTTTTTTCCTAGAAATGTTCTTCAGGAGATAGAAAGCCAACTTTGTAATTGTCTTAATGTGTTCCTGAAGGTTCAGGCCTGAGTCCATCACTACACCCGGATTTCAAGCCTGATCAGTAGTTTGATAAGGGCAATCTCACTACTGAGGTGAACATGCAAACCAGACTGAAAGATGTCAAAGCGGGTGGTCATTATAAGGAAGCTGTTTAACTGTTGAAACACAGCTTTTTCAATAACACATAAATGTAATCGATAACTAGGTTTGGGCTGATAAAAAATTCTCCTGATATATTAACCTGGAGTTAAAAATAATATGGCTTCACAGTATCACAGCATTAACACAAAAATATAAAAACAAAAATCTCTAAAAATGTATAAATGCCTTTATTTAAAACAGTACACTGCTGTTGCTATATGGTGATTATTGCAGTTCTAATAGCATTTATGTACTATTTTGATTTGGATTCACGGGCGAGAGTGAGGGAGGGAATATAGATGAGTTTGTCAATATTTAATCTGTTTAAAATCAGTGTCAGCCACTTTATATATTCATGACAGTAGTTTAAGAATGAGATGTTTTCAAATAAAGATATTTAGAAAAATTAGCCATTACTTTCTACTTTAGTTACAAGTTCTGAGATAAAATTAAAGTCAGTTTAAGTTAAAAGCCACTATGGTGGAAAACTAAAGTGAAACACTGAATATTTAAAAAATAAATCAATAAATTTAGTACAAGTTTTTAAGTAAACATGCTAAGTTGGGATTAACATAGCATTTTTTGTTTTAAATAATATTTAGATAATTTTGTTTAAAAAAAAATTAACCCTAATAAACTGACATTGACTCCACTGTTTGATAACGAGGATTAATTTGGATTGCATGCAACTGAACTGGAATTTGTCTGTATGGTTGCATTGAATTGTTTTGTAATGTCCCTTGAGATGACATGTATTGTGAAGTGCAGTTATATAAATACACTGAACTGAACTGAATACTGTGAAACTGCGATATTTGTGTCAAGGTATAAAACCATAAGAATACTGGCCGATGCATATCTAATTGACATTAAACGCAAAATCACCTCTTTGCATTTTCTGGCAAGAAACCCTTTCCCTCATTTTTTGATGCTTTTTGTCTCACTTCTAACCCACTTCGTCTGCAGCCCTCAGACAACTTTCTTTTTTTTTTTATGCCCTCATCTTTTTTCTCCCTTGCTTTCTTCACACAAGACTCTCCCTTCCTCCTCCTCCTCCTCTCCCTGTCTGGCACCAGAGAACTGGCACGCTCGAGGGAGACGATGTGTGATGCAGGCATCACTGGCACCTCCAACACCATCGCAGAGCATGTCTATCACTGCAAAGTGTAATGGAGAGCCTTGTGAATGCCATCAATATGTTACCAGAGGAGATGTAGTGACACTTCAAACCACTGTCAGTAAATTAATATGCTTAAAGTGCATAAATCTGACTTACATATTTTTGTCCTTTTTGGTTAATTGAATAGTAAGACAATTATCTCAAGTAAACTTTCAAATGTTCTTTCTATTGGCACAGATAGAATGATCTTCACTATTAACTCTGTATGATCTTTGCTTAAAAACAAAACAAAAAAAAAAAAAGGAGAAAAGGCTGGAAAACATCAAATAAACTATTTTTTGAACAGGGGTAATTAATTTAGGGTTGGTAAATACTTAAATATAAACTGATCACAATTTTATCAAGTAATACTTAACAATGAGTCTTTCAACTGTAACAGATTTTGGTTGATACAGGAGTTATTAAACAGTCATATTAGACATAGGCTTAAATTTTTTTGTGACCATAACCAGGACTGTTGTAACTAATGTAAATTCTGTTGTCAGTGCTCGCAACAGAATGGTTTACACTGAGAGGATTCCATAGTCTGTGCGACTCTATATTCTGTGCATCACCTTCGCAGTTGGCAAACAAAGTTTTGGGGGTATTACCACCACCTACAAGGGTGGAGTGTGTGTGTCAGTGTTATTGGTGAGTCAGTAACTGAGAAAGGTGTGACTGAATGTTATTTATTTAGATTTTTTTAGGTTTTATTTGTTCTGTTATTATTTAATCAAAATTAACATGTTAAAGTCCCATATATTATTAAGAGATATGAGGCAAGTGTTTTCTACAAATTTCTAAGTTTTCAGTAAGCTAAATTTAGGAGTTTTTAAAGCATTTCAGTTGCCATCATAATTTAAATTTGAGACATAAATGTGTAATGAAAAGCAACTTGACTGATGACTTAAGAATATAAAAACCTCAATTTAGTTTACGATTCTGCATCTTAAGCAAATTAAATACAACTCTGTCGACTTAAACGAGTGTTTGTTTGTTTTTTTCTGATTGAGTTAGTTTACCACTCAGTTTGTCAACTTCAATCCCTACAGCATACAGTAGGCTACAGATGACAGGTTTCAGCCAACTATTGGATTCAATTCCCTGTTTTCAACCACAGCAGAATCAAATTTATGTATTCCCTTGACAAAAAAAGCTTGTAGTGTTATAATGTAACAACAATGGTCTGATTTTAATTGCTTAAACTGCCAGAAAGCCATTGTCAGGAGCAGGATGCTTTTGAATTGAATCTCTGATGATAAATTCCTTTTGATAGGGTTTGGTTAGGCTCTAACCATTTGCTTTAATGTATCATGAGGTAGTCATAAATTCCTCCAGAGCAACATGATTACAGAACAAACAGATATTGCACTTAACAAAAAAATGTAGTTGAAATAGAAAATGGAAGAAGCAATGAATGAACAAATGTTTGACTCAATTCACTATATATTAACAACTAGAAAGTTGTGTGTGTGTGTGTGTGTATATATATATATATATATATATATATATATATATATATATATATATATATATATATATATATATATATATATATGAGAGAGAGAGAAAGAGCGAGAGAGAGAGAGAGCTGTATTTAAGAGTTCTTTAAAGGCCTAACGTTTACATTATTAACTTTAAGACATTATATGGACTCTAATTTTAATGTAAAAAAGGAACCATTACTTAATTTGCCCTGCTGTCTTAACAGACTCAAGTATAAAGATTGCTCACGGGCCTGACTGGCAACGGCTATTTAAGTGTCTCAAAGATGATCCTGCCACTTATAAATTGTTTTCATTACAGCATGTTTGGCACCCAGTAGAAAAAAAATTGAGTGACAAACAAGAACTATTGTGCCCTGCAGGGGGATGACAACACTAAGGCTACAATCCTTTATCTGCACAAAAATAAAGGACAATGGATCCTTTGCAGCAGCTCAAAAACAGAGTTTCATCAACCATTTGTTCTATTTGTAAAGAACAAACAAAAGAGTGTTTTAATGTGTATTTGGCATTAGGACCTCCATTGTGTGAGAAAAGCTGTGATTCGTAAAACATTTTTTCTGTAGGGAAAACAAAAAAGGGGAAATTCTTTCTTTCAGCATTCTGTTTTACAAGTAAAATTACAAGTTGCATTTTTCTCTTTTTGCATAGTGAATCAGACTTGGCATATGAAAACAAGGAGGTGCTGTATGACTAGTAGCATTTGTATCTCATGACTAAACTAGCTGCAGTGCTCCTTCAAAAAGTATTTGTCCCGTTTCACATTTTTCTTTTCTTGCTTTTTGTCCCATTAAAATGCTTCAGATTATCAAACTAATTATCAGTTACTGATAATCCAAGTAAATACAAAAGAGCTTTCAAATCAGGTCATCTAAGAGAAAAAAAACCTGTCCACACCCACCTGGCCCTATGTGGAAATGTAATTGCCCTCCAAAACATAACAACTGGTTGTGCCACCCTTAGCAGTCACAACTGCCCTCAAAAATGTACGATAACTGGCAAAAGGTCTTGTACTTCGTTATGAAAGCATTTTGGCATCCTCTTCTTTACAGAGTTGTTTTAATTCAGCCACACTGATAGCATTTCATATGTAAAAAGCCTGGTTATGGTCATATTACAGCATCTCAATAGGATTTAGCTGTGGACTGTGACTAGGCCAATCCAAAATGTTTGGTTTTTTTTGTGAGATTTTTTTTTCTTGAGTCCTTAAACACTAAAGCAGTTCGAGACCATCACACTACCACCACTTTGCTTGACTGTCATTATGATGCTTCTTTCTGAAAGGTTGTGTTAATTTCTAACCAGATGTAACTGAACGCACATCTTCCAAAATGTTCTGCTTTTGTCTTGTCAGTCCACAGGACTAATAAACATCAATGGAGCTAGCACAACTTTTTTGTCTGGGGAAGCCATGTCACTTCCAAGGTCAAACTGAATCCATCGCTAATGTCAGCTCTCAGTAAGTGTGTTTCCTATGTTATCAGTACCAATAATAGCAAGGTTTTATCACTGTGGTTCCTGGTCAAAAGGAAAAACAGGTTGTTGGAAAGGCAGAAGATAGGATAGTTTTATGTCAGACAGGAAAGCAGTTTCAGTCATATCCAACTACAAACCAAAGGAGATGTTCTAAAGAAAGGCTTCTTTAATATTTCATTGACCCTTTATCTATTTTTGATACTGCACTCATCAAATTTGGCATCATTTATACAATAAAAACAACAAGTAAGCAGCAAAGGCATCAGTATGAAAAACATATATCTGTTTTATTACATCTCATATAATAGTGAGTTCATCAATAAAGCCATTTTCAGTGTCCTTTTCCTGTGAGTTGTGAGTGGGCTGTGAAATCCTCACAAGATTAAGTTCTATATCACCCGCTACAACATAAAATAATTTTAAAAATATATTCAAATGGATCAATTTGTATTGCTAATTAGTTTCAATAATAACAAACATAACATATTTTACAGCATAGTCCAGTTAATATTGGTAAAGCATGGAGCAAGATGAATGGGAATTAATTTAAAGAAAATTAGGTCTCTGTTAGAAATCTATAGTACAAACTGGTCAATGACCACTTCTGTCAGCAGAGTTGAAGTCACTGTGAATTGTGGGCCGATTTGAAAGCCTTTACATAAATTGATCATTTTATAAACCTGACTTACTCAAGCAAAACAAAACACACCAGAAAACAATCAACGACGAAACCTGATAACCTCAACAAAGACTGTATGTCAGAAACCTCTCCCATAAATCATAAATGAGGCCCCTGCACTAACATTAGTACACTCAGACATTTTCTCTATCTTTCTTTTTTTCCCCCAACCCCCAACTCCTGGGGCTCTAAGGACGTCTCTGACACATCTAAGGAGCTGCAGAGGAGAGGGGAAATAGTGAGGATCAAAAGTTGAGGGAGAGCACAGAGACGAAAAAGATGTGCATCGAGAATGAGATGGGAAAGAACGTGGCAATAAAGATGAGAGCTGTGCAAAAAGAAAGAGGAGACAGCAAGAGGGGATTGATATGGGAGAGCTAAGAGGCAGCACTGTGACCTACTAATGCAAAACTGAGGAATTCTCGCTGCTGACTCCAAACACATTCCTGCAGCCTGCAAATATTAACCCCCACCTTGCCGCCTCTGCCTGCTCCTGAGCACACAAGGCGGCCACCTGGCGAATCCATGAGGAAGCTATTCATTGATATCAACTCACCCAATGGAAATAATTTCAACACTGCTGAGTGTTGTGGAAAACATTAACTTGCACTCACAGAGGGGTAGTCTACAGGGATTTTGTTGTACAAAGGTATGTTATTATAAATGATTGTTTTATATGTACACTCAATGGCCACTTTATTAGGTGCACCCTGCTAGTACCTGGTTGAACCACGTTTTAACTTGACTGCTTTAAGTCTTTATGGCAACAAGGAGTTGTGAATATTACAAGGGTTTTTGTGAATACTGACAAGACAGCATCACACATTTGCTGCAGATTTGTTGGATACCAAAAGTGCTCTCTTGTGTGATCTGGTGGCTTTGGAGGCCACTGAAGAACAGTGAGTTTATTGTCATGTTTAACAAAACTATCTTAAGATGATTTGAGCTTTGTGACAGGGTGCATTATCCCTCAATGCTGCAGTTCAAATTGAGATATATCAGACCAGAAAGGTGTTTTTTTTTTTTTTATGTTATGATCCAATTTTGGTGAATTTGTGACAAGACGGGCACCAAATGTCACCTGCTGCTTGAATGTTTGAAGTGTAATGCTTTTAGAGATGGTAATTGGAGCTACAGCTGCATCTCTATCATCTCAAACTAGATGCTACAACTGCCCATGAACTATCAATATCGAGTAACTTTCAAATGAAGCATGAGGAAATTATATAAAAACAAATCTGCTGTGCAAATCTTTAAAGAGACTGCCTGTTTTCAACCTTTGAAATAAAAAGCAATGTTGAAATATGAATTTGTAATCGCATTGTATAAGCAATATACATGTGTGTCTGTATCCTGAAGGCCAAGTTAACTGAAACAAATCTTCATTATTCATTCTGTATAAGAGAGATCTTTAAGGTAGTCTTACTTTTTGTATACATTTGACCTGCCACTAGCTCAAACCAGACGAAGTAAAATGCCTTTTATTTTAATGTGAAGATACCCATTGACAATTTCTTAGTGCTTCTTCACCAAAATTGCCTTTTTTGTTTGAAATAAGTAAACAAAACTTACATTTGTGTCCATTTCTCTGTTGTACCATATCAGTGCAGAACAAAGAAGGGTGATACGTACTGAACTAGCTTAGGTGTACTGTTACACTCCTGAACTGATACGGGGCAAATTTTGCTTTACGCTAATGGTTACTTTTGTATCAACTAATTTTCTGTTTTGGTTTCTGTCTTTGGCACCAAAATTAATAAGTTAGAATGAAGAAAAGTCATTTGTCTAAAAAAAGCTATCTATTTTTGGTCTTGTTGATTTATCCCACAGCTTAAGACAACCTTCTTTAATGTGATGACTGAGTACTTTCATTCTAAGCTTACGAAAAATTAAAGATGCAGAGAGACTATTTGAAAGTCATGAAACAACTGAAGTAAGCTACTTAGTTGTTAAATTAAACTCCACTTAAATGGTAAAACTAATAAAAAAACAAGTATAAAGTATGTGGATTAGTTAGTTATAAATATAGGACTAATTATAGTATTACATGTTATAATATATAAGGTTCATACTGATGTATACATTCAGTCCAAACTGTTTTTTATTTTTTTTATTTTATATTTACAGTGGGGAAAAAACACAGACAGTCATACTGTGGAAAAGTAGAGCCACCCTATTCCTGTTTAAAAGCTAATGTTGTTTTAAAACACCACTTGGCAAGGTCCAAGACATGTCTATTAAATAGCTGAGTGCAGGTTTGCTAACTGCAGATAGCCATCCTGATTATCTAGCTATTACCAGCCTGTTTTAGTTGTATTACTCTATAAGGAACAGAATATTACTAATAACTGACTGCCCACCTTGGCAGCAACACCTGCAATCAAGCATTTTTAATAACTGATGAGTGTTTTACATCATCTGTTTAAGGTTATGCCACAAAATCTGATTCAGATTTAAGTTAAGACTTTAACAGGGCCAGTCTAAAATTTAGATTTTTTTTTTTCCTTTTTCAGCCATGCAAATGTATACTTGCTGGTGTGCTCACTGGAGCATTTGCTTAGTTAGCTTATCAAATATAAATTGTTGGTTGTATTAAAAACAACTCATCCCAAATCCTATTTCACAAAATAACTATCGTTAGCAGTAGCCTATTTGTACCTGTGAGATGAATATAATCAAACATAAATTAGAAAGTTATACATTTTATTTAAATTAATTTATTATTAAAAAAATAAATCTCTTTCACTCAAGCACAAGATAGGTTAAGAGTTTTAAACTGGTGGTGGACTTTAGTGCAGCAGAGACAAAGAGTGTAAGTACTGTGCTAATAATCTAGAAAAAGCCCTTTGGGTATCCAGATGGAGCTTTCTCTGCTTCAGCCCCATTTCAGCCCCCATGTCCTAGAGAAGGCAGACAAACACTGAAGCAACTGGAACACTGAGTCCAGGGGGAACCGCTCTCACTCAGGCCGTGAGAGAGCGGCCATGTACATCTACAGCGGTCACATTGTGCGACGTTTTCTCTCTGTGCCGGACCTCAGTGCTTGCTGTGTGTGTGGGCCCCTTCCCCATCTCTTTCACACCCGAACTACATAATTGATAGCGAAGGGTGAGTTATGTTTTATAAAGTGAAGCACATAAATGGCTTTATGTCCACTCTGATGTTTAGATGTGCTGGGGAGCAGTAAGTGGCAACGTGGAGTTGAAAAGGTTTTACATACCCGATAGATTCTTTTTTTTTCTGTTTTTGTTTTATTTATTTATTTACTAAATGATCCATGGCAATCCATTATTTCTGTCAAAATGTCTAGCATTGTTACCAGAAAGCAGTCCTGTTGAGATGAGATGAAGGTATGAAAAGCTTTTACAATTCAAGTGTTATCATAGGAAGAAAGCTTTTCGATTTGTGCAGCTCAAATAGCCCTCACATATTTATTCCTCTTTTAGGTTTTGTAAAAATTTAATTTATATTTCACAACATTAGCACAATGGAGATATTTATTTCATAACAGTTTCATGACTCGCATACATGTGTCAAAACCAATAAAGGAATGGTGGTAAATTGATAGAAAAAGGAATGAAAACAAGATATTTTAACACAGGATAGAAAACAAAGGCTGGGGAAGAAAAAAAAAAAACAATATATCTACCTGTAAACTTTCAGGTGCATTGGGTCAGAATGATAGTTTACAAACAGCTGATTGAGAAAGGTACCACATTTTATTACTGAAGAAGTCCTGTCACCTTGTACTGCCGCTGCTAAAATAATAGATCATATTAATTATTATATTTCTTCTGTTATTTCTAGCATGCATTTATTGTGATTGTGGTTTTCAAACTAAGACTTGAGGAAAAGTACAGATTTTGTTGTTGTTTTTTAAGTGCTTATACTTTTTTGCTATTTAGAGAGTCACACAGGCATAACAAGCTGATAATACCTGGTTAATTAGTCAGGCTATCTCGACTGCAGTCTGCTGCTTAACATATGTGCTACTTGTAACTTTCCACCTGTAGTTTTTAAAAAATGCTCACTTAATAAGAGTGATGGGTAACACGCCTTTAGTTTCCAAACCATAACTGTTTGCATTATTCAAAACAAATATGTTACCAAAAAGCTACATTTTTTTTTCTGTCTAATCAAGGAAAAACTAGAGGAGCCAGGTGACCAGCAGTGCTCAACATCAAGTGTGGGAGGGGCAGTGCTGAGTTATTATGCCTTTTAAACCTGGAGATGGACTTTGAACCATCGAACAATATGACAGAAATGTAAGAGATTTTTAAATGATTTCTTTTTTTTTAAATCTTTGGTGTACCTTCATACTGGTAAACCAGCTCATGCCAACACCACACCATTCACTAACTCAGGTGTTACAATTCGTCTCCTGTCTAATAATCTTTGCTCATGTTTTAAAAATGAAAATTTAAGTAAACACAACATATAAATATGACTGTCATATTATGTTCAATAATACCCATTTTTCATTATCAATATTGTTATTGTCACAACTGACTGAGTGTGTGTGAGATTAACTTTTACCCAGCAGTCTAAAGGCAATATCTTGTTCTTAGTGTTTCTCTTGAAACATTAGAGATACACCAATCAAACTTCTCCTTGCCAATGGGTTTTATGCTGATTTTGACTGATTCCAATTTTTGTTATTGTCCTTAGAAAATGTGCTGCTTGTTCCTTAATAGTCATAGCTATCATATCATAGCTGTCATAGCTTCAACTCAAACAGAAAATGAAAGATTTACAAGACGGCAAACTGATTGTTGCATCTCTAGTTTAAATCAGCCAGTTTGCATAAAAAAAAAAAAAAGTTGATTTCATTGCTTGAGTTCAACTTTCTACGTTAACATTTAGATCAAATTTTTACAACAGAATAAGACAGACTAAAACCGAAGTATAACATTAGTTTGCCGTAACAAAGTTTAATTTTTTTTTTTTTACCATTTTCTGCTAGTGTTTAACTTTGTTTGTACCATCCATTGAGATCGAGACATCAAGCAAGTATTACTTGATGATTTTTGATCCATTGATCAGAACACACCCCACATTTTGTCCTTTGCCAAATGGCGGTAAATGGCAGAGCCAACTGGTTAATCATTGAGAGTTCGAACACTGGGGTAATAGGGAGTGAGAACTCATTTCATTTGGAGATGAAGATGGGCAACCTTATTAGGAGCATAAATGAAGATGAGAAGGTTTCCTCAATATGTGAAGGACCGTTTGTCCCTATTAAACAATAGAGGGAGGTTTGCAAACACGTAGCATCGTAAGCATGTGTATGCTTGGGTACAAAGCATAAAGGGATTCAGATCGGTACTTTCAGTGTTTGTGGATGTTTAGAAGAACAGAGATGATGTTTAGTTTTTAGCTGTATAACGGGGAATGCATACTGAGACCAAAAACAAACAGTGACGGGAAGTAGAGGGGTGGGCCGCGCCAATTCCAAGGCGGGGAGGATGACGGACGAATGATTCGAATACTTTGTGTCATTCTTCAGATTCATATCAGCAGAAAGTAGAATAAGTAACACCAGAACAAAACCACTCATAGGACACAGAGATAGCGGAGTAATGATTTACAAGAAAAAGAGTAACAGAGTGGCCACATTTCATTCTTCATTCTCCTTCATCCTCCCATTTGGGCCCCCAGCACCAACACCAAAGCATTAGCGAGAACTGAACTTATTTCATACAAGTTTTCTTTAAGCAAACATTCCTGTTCAACTAAGGGATAACTGCTGGGGTTCGAGAGAAAATGTTCCAAAGCGAGAGGGAGGAAAAGGACAAAACCAAGTAGTTGAGAACAGAAAACGTACAAAGCAAAAACTCGAAAACACAGAAAAACAAGAGCACAATGAATATTTTCTTTTAATCTCATAATAAGCTATACTATGAGTTTATTTTTCTTTTCTTTACCTTTTTTCCAAAGTTTCTTCTTTCCTGATTCCAGTCTGATTCTTCCTCTCCGTTCCCTCATCCTCAGTCTTGTTTCATTTTTTTTTTCTATTTATTCATTTTGCACTCTGGCATCTCCATGGCACTCCAGCAGTGTCAGATTTTATCCACTGATCCCTCCTCATCTTCTCCCCAAACACCATTTGTCTATTCTTCATCCCTTGGCATTCAGCACTTTGAAAGGAAAACATGCCCTATGGACAAAGGAAGTCGGTCCTGCGAGGAGGAGCGCTGGAGGGGAAAGGCAGCGGATAAAGTCACAGGCGGTAAAGTGAGAGGCACGCTGATCCACTGCTGCTGCTGCTCACTGTGTATCTGGGACAACATGTGCCAGAGCTCTGTACAACCAGTTCCACCGGATGCTTCACCCGAGAACAAATGGAAAGTCTAAGAGCTGCAGAAATGGTTGCTGAGGAAAACGGAGCGGGCCAGAGAAGGGAAAGACATCAGTCATCGTGTTTATGGGAGTGTGCATATGTATGCAGGATAGAAACGAAGGAGTGAGCAAGGGAGGGAGCTGAAGGTGGGAGGGAGTATATGTGGTGGAAAAAAGGGGGAGGAGACATTTCTCCTCAGTTTTCCTGTTAGGATTTTTTTTTTTTTTTTTTTTTTTTTTTCAAATATCTCCCATTTTTATAAAACAATTCCCATGCTGCCTCCGTGTACACCTCCACGTTGTCAGTGGTTTATTATTCTGTCTTTCCACGGCTGTTGTTCCCTCATCGTTCGGCCCGGTTTGCTGAAGCCAGCTGTGTCTTTAAAGCCTTTGCACTTGAACTCAGGGAGTGCTTTTCTTTCCTTGTGTACTTCCCCTCTGCTGGCCCCCCAGCACACAGGAAAGAGAGTCAGCTTGCAGGAGAGACAGAACAGGACAGAGGGGCAAAAAGGGGCAGAAAGAGAAATACAGATGGGGGAGGGGAAAAGGTTTGGTTATTCAAGGCTGTACAACAGAAAAACTATGACCAAAACAGAGAAAAATCTGTTTTCCTGGTGGATGCATGCACTAAGTTTGTGTGAATGGTTCACGTTGGTGAGGGAACCATTCTAAAACAGACTGCTTTTGAAATATGAACTCACAGGATGATGGGTGACATCATGAAAGCATGCAGTCAGATGGGTGCAAGGTTAAGGTCAGAATCGCAAATCTTCAAAAGGTTGCTTGCAAAAGAAAAAAAACATTGGTGACTGTGCCTTTTTTATTAAAAAGGAGTGGGAAGTCTACTCACCTTGACTGATTTAATTGTTGAGACAGCAGGAGGTGGGACGGGGTGGGGTTGGGTGGGGGGAGGGAGGTGAGAGATAGCCGCGAGTCGATAGTAGGCCAGCGGGGGCACAGGAGAATGCACCGCTTCTCACGGCAGAGACTTAATTGTTCCTCACGTTGCAAGGAGTTTTGCATGCAGCACTTGACTTGGGGGAGTAAAGCACAGATTCAAAATAAAGCTTCATGTGAGATCAAAGCACAATAAAGCGTAAATGTCTGAACTAAAGGACAAGATTTCAAGATGAACTTGGTCTAAAATTAATTATGAACAGAGCTCGAAAATTAGGTTTTAATCGTGGTAAAAACAAGGGCAGACACATATACCCAGCAGAGCTTTAAGTTATAAATGAGATTTAATGCATATTTACTTCAACTGAGGTTATATTTCATGGGAATTCTTATGTAATTTAACTCTAAATACTTCTCCTTGCCAAAGTATTGATACTCCTCAAACACATTAAATTTTTTTCACAGTACAACCACAAACATCAGTTGATTTTATTGGGATTTTATGTGATTGACCAGGACAAAATAGTGCATAACTGATGTGGAAGAAAATTAAAGGTTTTAAACATTTTCTATAAATAAAAATCTAAAATTGTGGTGTGCATTTATATTCAGGCCCCCTTTACTCTGATACCCCGTATTCAATTCCAGTTCCAGCAATTGTGCTTAATTAGCAAATAGAGGCCAACAGAATTCAGTGTTCAGACATGGCCACCTACCTAAACTGACAGGCCAGGCAAGGAGAGCATTATCAGAGAAGCAGCATAGATGACAGTGGTAACTCTGGAGGAGCTGCAGAGATCCACAGCTCATCTGGAAGAATCTTTGAACACAACATCTATTAGTCAATCTGGACAGAAGAACAAATCTGGCAAGAACTCCCATTTACAGGGACACAGCAAACATGTAAAAGAAGGTGCTCTGGTCAGATCAGAGTAAAACTAAACTTTCAGGTATAAACCCAAAAACAGTATGTGTTGAGGAAAGAAATTGCCATACATTATTCTGAACACACAGTTCTCACTGTGAAACAAGGTGGTGGGAGCATCATGCTGTGGGGATGATTTTCTTCAGCAGAGAAGAGTCTAGTTGGAGTCTATGGGAAGATGGACAGAGCTAAATGCAGAACAACCTTGGAAGAAAACCTGTTGGAGATGACAAAAGACTTGAGACTGGGACGACGGTTCACCTTCTGACAGGACGACTCTAAACATACATTCAGCTCTACATGGTTGGCTCCCATTTATAATATTTAGAGCTGGGACTGTATTGAGTTAATTTCGATTAATTTATTACATCGATTTTAACACGTTAAAAATTTTAATGCAATTAATCGAATTTTTTTCTCTTTTTTTATTTTTTTACATACAAAAGTCCTAAGCCAGAACCTTTGTGTTATGTTTCTGGAATGTAAACCTGATGCACAAGTGTCATCTGCAAAGAACAGCGATGGACGACAAAGCTGCTTCTCTTGACCCACAGGGGGTTAATTTTTGCTTCAAAAAACTATCTGATGGGAAGCTGGGAAAGACTATTGTGTGCAAGTTGAGAAAAAAGAAGTTGGCCTATCACCAAAGCTATTTAAGCGAAAATACCATCTCAATGCAAAACATGTTGCAACAAGCACAGACGTCCCCAACGCTAATGTCAGGATCCACAGTCCACATTTCTAAAGAAGTATTTTTTCAAAGAAGTTACATGAATGATCAGGGGTTCCTGAAACAGTTGAAAGCTGAATAGGTATAATAGCACTTTGCATCAATCTGATGGTTGAATAACCTAAATAACAGATTGAAAACTATAAATATCTTAAATAAGTATGAATACTTTGCAAGATATTGTAGAAAAATAATTTACAATATGGAGGAAAAAAAACAAGAAAAAAAACTATAAATATAAAATATTTGAGTTAATAATAAGTCAGTTCATACCACAAATATTTCAAACTCAGTAGTGAGAGTTTCACATTCATAGCTAAACTTCCCAAAAATAATCAGTGAGCATTGAGACATATGATGATAAGAAAGACATTTTTCCCCTTGAAACAAGAACCACAGGCTCATTCAGCAAGAAAACTAAGGACAATCGCTTTATCCTTTCCAAACATTTTTCAATTTATTATCAATTTAGATAGTTCCCATTGATTGCGAAGGTTAACCATAATGTACTTTAAAGATTATTGTTGCAAAAATAGATGTGTTTAGACCGTAGTCAGGGGGAATAAAATAGAGGAACTGAAACAGAGGCAATCAAAATGCTGGAAATGTGGGAAATGAGAGTATTGCTGTTTCAACTCATGCTAAAGTTAAGATAAACAGTGCTGTTGTTAGGTTTTACAGTATCTACAGAGAATAAAGGAAGAAAATCATCCACAAGATTTACAGCAAAACAGCCGACACACTGAGTTCCTTTAAATCAGGGCTAAAAACCCACCGGTTTAGAGCTGCCTTTGATTAGTAGTAAGAGGAACATTGATCAATATTATCGAATTATATTTGCTTGATGTTCTTTATGATTTTGTTGTATATTTGCTTGATAATTTTGACTGATGTTTTTATGATGTAAAGCACCTTGAACTGTCTTGCTGCTGAAATATGCTATACAAGCAAACTTAACTTACAGAGCAATTCAACTTTTAGTCACATGCACAAAATGAAGATGGTTTGAAAGATTTTACCCACTAGAAATTGGAACTTCTTCACTTGTCAGACAGATCAGGACCATTAAAGACACACCAAATACATTTTAAGATAACCATAACAATGAGTCATAACAATTGGGGCATGAACAATGACTAATCACACTTTTTGTCATTTTTAACTACATAAATCTCAAACTGAGTAAAACATTGAGTGTTACTGAGTGGTGACAGTTTTTATAAAAATCTTATTTTTAATTTGGTTTCATATATTGTTGTTTGCTTATGCACCTTTTTGAACCAAGGACAGCAACTCAATTCTAAAAGAAATTTTAAAAGACAGAGATAAAAGAAAGTGATGAAAGAAAAGAAAGTGATACACAGTCATGAGAAAAACTTAAAACCTCTTTCAAAGCATTTCATGAGGTTTGCCCTGTTTAAATCTTAGACATTTAGTTTGTTATGCTCCTGAATGTTGAGTGAACATCTTGATGACAACAAAAGAGCTGTGTGATGCCCTCAGAAAGAAAAGTGTAGCAGATTATGAGTCTGGTAAGGGATTTTAAGAGGAATTTGAAATCAGTGACTCTAATGTACGGAAAACAGTCTACAAGTGGAGGACATTCAAAACAATTGCCAAAATGCCCTGGTCAGGACGTCTAAAAAAGTTCAACCTTAAAATAGACTGCAAGATGCTACAAGAAGTCCCCCAAAACCCTAAAATGTCCCCATTGCACCTACAGCAGGCTCCTGGTACTGTTGACATGAAAATGTATGTCTGTGCAATCAGAAAGAGACAGCAGAAGTTTAACTTTAATGAGAGGGGTGCAAAAAGGAAAACTTTGCAAAATGTGAGACTATCTGTAAAAAAAAAAAAAAAAAAAAAAAAAATGGAAGTGGACCCTGCAGCATGACAATGACCCAAATCATACCAAGAAATCCACCAACGGCTGGCTGAGAATTAATTGATGGAAAGTCTTACGCCTAGTCAAAGTCCAGACCTTGATCTCATTTAGATGCTGTGGGGTGATTTGAAACAGGCTGTTCAGGCAAGAAAGCCGTCAAACAACTCACAGCTGAAAGTAAAGACTGGGACAAACTTTACTCAGACTGATGTCAGAAACTGGTAGATAGCTACAAGGAAGGATCTTACTTCATCTGAAGCAGGTCAGATATGTATAAAATCCTAATGTTCTAATCTTTGCTTTTGTTCCTAATCTTTGTTTTTCTTAGAGAAAATAGAATATATGTTTTAAGGTAGAAGGCTCTGCTGGAATGCAAATACTCAGAAATATGGAACCACTAAGAGGAGGAGAAAGGAGGTGCTGAAGCTGAAGGCGGGTAATAATAAAAGGTCAAAGAAGGTGTGCTCTGCATTTTTGTTCAAGAAGCAAATTCATGCTCCATACCTAACCTAACAACAGCGCTGGTTGAAGGAGGGAGACGGATTGGATGGAAAAGAGAAACACTTCTTCTAAATGCAGACAAACCCTAGACCAAGGACAATCATTACCTGAGGGGAAAAGGCAGCATGTGTGTTAGGGGAAGAGATGCTTATACTGGCGCTGATCTTGAAAGGGCCCCTGCAATCGATCGCGTTAAGCTCCCCGTGAAAGAGAGAAATCAATATGTTTTTAAAGGCGAAGCGGGCTGCATGTGGTGCATGCGTGTGGGCTCCATTGATACAGCCAGACGCGTTCAGAAAAGGAGCTGCTCCTGCAAAAGCGCTATCACGTTTCGAGGTCAAGTGGTCTCATTTCCAATACTTATCTGCAAAATCATGACACCTGTGAGACTAGAAAGATTGCATGTTTGTGGATGATGCATCTCTGTCTGGGTTCCTATTATCATAGAAGAATATTAGTCCAGCATTTGAGAGGCACAAATGACAAACAGAGAGGGGAAAAAAATCAATTGTTGTCAGATGAAGAACTTTGCACAAGCATAGGTGAGATCTGTAGGGTTGCATCAAGATTAGTTAAAAGGTAGAAAATCTAATGGGTAAAACTTACTTGTGACTTTTTGAGAAAAGTAATCGCTTGAGGAGAGAGTAATGCAATCAGTCTTACAGCTAATGATGAGGATTGCCTACACAGGTTCAGCTCAGGAGAAAAATGAGTGGGAAGAAGGTCAGTAAGTGCAAAGAGTAAGAAAAAAAGAGACAAGTTAGGAGGGAAACAAAGACAGAGAAAGCAATTTAATTTTCATCTGTAGCCAAAACAATGCTAATCGATGCAAAAAGGGCACCCACTCTATACAACACACTTCTACCTCTCACCTCTCACCTCCCCCCTCTTTCCTCTCTGTCTATTTTCATCTCTCTCAGGCACCCTCTCAGCAATAATTCACTCTTGAGTTGGCATCTGGGCCAGCGAGTTTGATCCTGTGGAGCCAGGGGTGATAAGATGTCTCTGCACAGATCTAACACACTTTCCCCAAGTTCTCACACAAATGCAGCAACCTAAAGGTGCCAGAATGTCACGTGTGAAGCTGGAGTGAGAGACAGGGCAGAGTGGAGAGTTGGAGCACTGTTTAAAAAGAGAAGTGGCTTCAAGTGTGCTGGATGATACAACACTGGCATATGATCCAAGGCAGTGGCATCATCATAACCTTTACCTAATGACATCCAACAGCCATTGTCCTGCTGTTGAGAACAGACAACATGAAGGCTGAGGATGAGAGGCTCCAAATGGTTCTGAGATACAAAAACAGTCCAGCTTCTAATGTTCCTAGTGCTTCTAACATGGTATTTATGTGTTTCAGAATCATGAACTGCTTGACTAAAAATACAGAAAAGACACAAGTCTGCCCTCAAGTGGTCACAAACATAATCGAACTTAAGAAAAATAGGTACAGAAAAAATCTTTTCAGCTTCTGACCCACAAACAATGTATGGCTTGAGTATACCAGCAATACTAGTAAGTAATTAAACAGGGGTATAATAACAGCACATACAGCATCAACAACCAATTTATTTTTATATATTTGTAAGTACAGTTTTTATCTGTTGTGACATGTATAGCATACAATGTTTTGCTGAAATCATTTTTGTTATTTAGTTTAATTTCTCAAGGAGGTCTCAGGATCCCATACTTGTTGATTCATGACCCCGAGAGGGGTTCCAACCCCCGCCTTGGGAACCACTGGTCTAAACTACCACAGGGCATTCAAATTAGCATCATGCTGCAGTATTAAGCTACATGATTTTTTTTTCTTAAAAATCAGCTTTTAGTGCAGTTTTGTTGCTGCATACAGTTAAGTATCAATTACAAAATTACATCTACGCCAGTCTTTATAATCTGGTATGGTGCTGTGAAAAGGTTTTTGCTCATTTACTGATTTCTCCTGTTCTTGCTTTTGTCACACTTCCATGTTTCAGATAATCAAAATTTTAACCTCAAATAACCAGAATCACTACAAAAAGCAGTTCAAGAGGAGGATTTCATTCATTAGAGAAAACCAACCTGGCTTAAAGCTATTAACTAGTTATACCAACCTTGGCGGCAACAACAGCCATCAATCTCTTGCAAAAACTGATAAAGAGTATGTCACTGTGGAGGAATTTATGTCCATTCTTCTTGATATATTTGTTTTATTTGGCCACATTTAAAAGTTTTAGATCATGAAGGGTCTGTTTAACATCATGCCACTGCATTTTAATTGAAATAGAGCACAAACTTTGACTTGACAACTCTAAAACCTTCATTTTGGTTTGTTTGTGTTATTCAAATCCATACTTGCTAGTATGCTTCAGATCAGTATCAAAGTGCATAACTTTAGTCTGTTTGAACTTAAGGTCAAGAACTGAAGGCCGTCATGGTTCCATCAATTGTCCAGGTTCTAAAGCAGCCACTTATCACACTATCACCACCATGTTCGACTTTCCTTATAATATTCTTTTTCCTAAAATATTGTGTTTGTTTTACACCAGCTGTTCATCTTCCAAAAAGATTCCACTTCTGTCTTATCATTCCACAGAATCTTTCCCCAAACATTTTGGGGATCATGAAAATATTTTTGGCAAATATGAGATGGCCTTTTGTTTTTTGTTTTTTTTCGTCTGCAGTGGTTTTCACTTTGGGCCTTTTCCGTGGATGCATTTTTTTGCAAAGTTTTCTCTTAATGTTGACCTGTGTTGCTTTTTGAGCTCTTTAAGCCTCCTTCATGAGAGCCTCAGACAGGTTCTATTTAAATGGGGGTGTATTTTCAAAGCATATAGGGCCATTTTTTATAGCACAATCAAATACCTATGTTACCCTCAGTTGTTATAAAAATCCTGTATATATCAAACATGACTTAAAAGAAATTTGACTTTGCAATTTAACACCTTGAAACTGGCCTATGTCTCTTTAAGAAACTCCTACTCTTTCTAACACTCCCCCTTCAGCATGTCATCACAACAATGCTCCTCCAGTATGGCATTTACAACAGTTTTTAGGAGCGTTGGACTGAGAAGTAGTTTGTATGATAAGCTCAGCAGACACGCAGTTCCACCTGCCGCTAGTCTGAAGAAGCTGAGTGAGGAAGACCCGGGGGAACGGTGCTCTATCAGGTGGAAGCTCGGCTGGGGACTGCAGCTCCAAGGAGGAGCTATGTGGAAATAGGCAGTGCTTTGTGAGAACAAGCATTTGGGCACCCCTGAATGGCTGCCTCACGATATTCAAGGATTCCTCAAACATGCATGAAGGAATCGAAGCAACAGTTCAAGTATGTTTTTTGATGAGGGAATGCTCAAAAACGACAGTTTTACATAATATCCCCCTTTAAGTGATTTGTTGACTCTACAGGTCTGGAAGGTAATCTGGCTTGGGTGTGTCTAGTATAAATTGTCCTTGCAGAAAAAGTGGTTAATCACAGTTAATTCACAACTAAACAAATGGCTTGATTAATTTTTCACACAGGGCCAGATTTGTTTAGATCTCTTTTTGTTCACATAATAAATGATATCATTTTTTAAACTCAGTATTTTGTATTTATATAGGTGATCTCCGTCCAGTATTAAAATTTGTTTGATGATCTGAAACATTTAGGTGTGATGAAAAAGTAAAAACAGAAGAAATGTGTTAGGAGGCAAATATTTTTTCACAGCACATACACATACATTACTATAATGAAATATTAAATCTATAAACTTAAAGAAGGTAAATTAAATAAAGCTCTGAGCCTTTACATTATTTTCAGAACAACAACAGAAAAAAACTGATCAGTTATTGGGTAAACTAAATGCCATAATAGTTGGATATGAAAAAGATTTCAGTTTTCAGCCTATTATGTGCAGTCACGGGGGTTATAATCCTGCGGTCAGTGTTTATACTTCTATTACTTTCTTTTGGTCCTAAACATTTTTACAGTGTTTTAGGGTACTTTGTAAAATTTCAACTGCAAATAAAGGAGTAAAAAGTTAGAAATTTATATTTAGTCTTTCCTTTAAAAAGAAATCATTCAAAAATAGCAAGATTATCACATAAATCATTTTAATACACCAATTCAGCCTGATAAAATGACAAAATAAGGGATTATGAGGAGAATAAACACTCCCTTGGATGTATTATTAATATGATATGATTTTGCTGTGTCAGACCTTCAGACTCTGAGTCTGTGTTGCTGCAATTGCTGGTATGTATGGGTGAGGTATTGATCTGAAACACAGTGACTCATTCCTTGTTGTGGCTAGAGGTCTGTGGTCGAAAGAATACCGGGTCTATATTTCAGAAATACTGTTTACAGTTAACTGCTCCTTAACACTAACCACAGAGAAAGCAAAATAAGAGGTATATCATTACTGGCCCTGTAAAACATGATTTTTAATCACTATTATTATAAAAGCTCTTTTTTGTTATTTTAAGTACACCTTCCCTGGTTATTGGTATAATCTTAGGCAGAAAAATTTAGAAAAGTCCAACCTAATTTTGAGAAAATGCATTCAGTGGAAAAAACGTGTTAAGAAATAACAGAGCAGAGCATTATATTTTGATTGATGGACTCAGACCTGAACCTTCAGAAACACATAAAAACAGTTGCAAAGTCAGCCTTCTATCACCTGAAGAACATTTCCAGGATTAAAAGACTAATGTCCCAACAAGATCTAGAGAAACTCATCCATGTGTTTTTTAGTCTCATTGATTACTGCAACTGTGTTGTCACAGGTCTGCCTAAAAAGTCAATCGGACAGTTGCAGCTGATCCAGAACGCTGCTGCTCACATTCTCACTAAAACCAGGAAGATAGAGCACATCACCCCGGTTTTAAAGTCCTTACACTGGCTCCCTGTAGTTCAGGGAATAGACTTTGAAATACTTCTGTTAGTTTATAAATCACTGAATGGCTTAGCACCAAAATACATTAAAGACCTGTTGTCACTGTATCAACCTTTCAGACTACTGAGGTCTTCTGGTTCTGATCGACTCTGCATCCCCAGAACCAGAACCAAATATGGAGAAGCAGCATTCAGTTTTTATGCACCACAAATCTGGAATAAACTCCCAGAAAACTACAAAACAGCTGAAGCACTGAGTTCCTTTAAATCAAGGCTAAAACCCCATCAGTTCAGAGTTGCCTTTGATTAGTAGTAAGTGGAACACTGATCAATATTTTTTAATATTTGCTTGATGATCTTTATGATTTTGATGTATTGCTATTTCCTTGATGATTTTGATGTATGTTTTTACGATGTAAAGCACTTTCAACTGCCCTTGCTGCTGAGATGTGCGATACAAATAAACTTGATTTGACTTGAATATTTCTTTATTTAGTATTACAATATAAACTCACCTCACTTACATGGTGAGTGAATCAATGTATTTAGGTTAACAAGGCGAAGATGTGTTGTTGACATTCAAACTAACTATCCAAATAAGGAACAAAGAGGATTTAAGCAATTCTGAAAAGGACACAGACAGCCATTGGAAGACTGGTATAAGATGAAAGAAAAGCATAAGTCGGTCAACACAGAGTTATTACGACCAAAGTCTTTGAAATACCATTTCTGAATGTACAAACTTGAAACCGATGACCTACAGCTGCAGAAGACCACACCATGTCCCAATCATGTGAACAAGATCAGGAAACTAGGGATACAATTCACACAGGCTTAACAAAACTGGACAATAACAGATTGGAAAACAAATATATGGTCAGATAAGACTTAATTTCAGCTACAAAATTCAGAATTTGGTGTAGAGATCATGCAAGCATGGATCCATCCAGCCTTTTAATCAATGGTCCAGGCTTATGGTGGTTGTTTGATGGTATGGGAGGTATTGTTTTGACACAGTTTGGGTCGCTGAGCACCAACTGTAACAACCGCTTCCTTTCTAAGTATTGTTGTTGAGCATCCCACAGTGTGCCCATCTTCTGATGGCTACTTTCAGCAGGATAATGCATCATCTCACAAAGCTCTAATCAAACTGGTTGAAACTGGCTCCTTATAGATAACAATGACTTCACTGCACTCTCTCTGAGGAATGTTTCAAACACTGTGTTGAATCTATGCCAGAAACAATTAGGCATTTCTGAAGGCCTAATGGAGTTCAACCTGTTCATAGAAAGGTGTACCTAATAAAGTGGCCAGTGATTGTACCATATACTTACCGACTTGAATTCTACTTCAGTTTCCAGTAATTTTGTTTAATATTGTAGTCATTTTAATATTCTTTTTTGGAAACCATTTTTTTAATGTTATGAAATGAAGGTTTTATAATTTTCAACTAATTTTCACTGTATAAGTTTCACAAAGTAATAGAGTTGCCCCCTCCCCCCTCCCCCCAAATTGAAACTGAATTGAATAAATTAAATAGATTTTACAGTAAGAATTACGTTGTTGTTGTGGTGTAACATGATGATTAAATTTGTCAGTATTACTGCCTCAAAAAGCTCAGCGCAGCTCAAAGCTCTAAGCCTTCTGGTACAGAAAGGTACAATTCTGTAGAAGGGTGTGGCTGGAAAGGGTTTCATGTCTTTGATAAAAAAAAATAAATAAATAAATAAATAAAAAACATAGAAAACCACTGACTGCAGGAGAAAAAAACTGACACTTGTTACTCACCTGTATCACTGATGTATAGTGGAGGGATCACGTTGAGACAACTTCTTTTCAGCTGCTGCAGGGCGTTCCTGTTCACCTCATGAGTAAACATGTGTTCATTGGAGCGAGACATTAGCACCGCCAAGGTTACAGCCCCGCCTTGTGGTACCAGAAGGATATAGCAACTTAACTCAACTAACTACCGAGCAACAAAATACAGTGCAACATTTTTTGTTCAGAGATGCGACTGAATAATTAAATAAATAATTTAAAAACAAACAAACAAACAAACAAAAAAAAACAATAAAAAAAAGACATAAAGTAAAAAAAAAAAAACAACAAAAAAAACTTAGCATTTTATAGCATGACAGACAGAAAATAACAGGAAAAAATAAACTGAATTTAGTCTAATTTCTTTTGCTTACTTTCTAAATCAACTACCAAGGTCATCTCAAGACATATGGGTAATATGGCTTTCTGTCCAGGCTGGCATGGCCTGGAGGGCTTCACAAGAACAAAAGGAAAAAAAAGGAAGAAGAAAAAAAAACATCTTTTCTATTCCTTGTTTACATGTACAACCAATAGAAATGTAAATGGGAATAAACACTAAGAAAATATTGTTTGCACTGCATTACGCTGATGGTCCAGATTTATCTGATTCACATGATTTGGGACTAAATTTAAGGACTATCCAAAGGTTTTAGGGAGTCAGATCTGAATCTATGGGGTTGGGTTTTTAATGAATTTGTGATTTTTATTTTATTTTCAGTTGTTTATTTATTTTAAGTAATATTTGTTATGTCTATATTAATCTATGCATGTATTTATTATATTTGTGATGTTATAGTTTCTGTGACGTGTAACCCTTCTGTTCAAGGCAAATGTCTCTCAAGGGAGACATATAGAACTTTGATTATTATTATTATTATTATTATTATTATTATTATTATTATTATTATTATTATTATTATAGTAATATATAATATTAATATTATTAATTATTATTAATTAATAATAATTAATTATTAGTAGTAGTTATTAATAATATTAATTTATAATAATAATAATAATAATAATAATAATAATAATAATAATAATAATAATAATAATAATAATAATAATAATAATAATTTATATACTTTAAACTTTACTTTTGGAGATTAAATTTTGTGTGACTCTGTGGTACCCTGGGGACCATTAATGCAAAAACCATCACCTCCAATTCACATCCAATTTTTAAACAAAACGAATCACTCTAATTTCAATTCACATCAGTTCAGTTCATATCAATACAATCCAAACAATATGTGTTATAATATAATGCACAGTAAATTGGGAACTAGGAAATTACAGTCAGATTCAGTTGATTATGTCATCATTTAATCTCCACTTCTTTCAGTTTACAAAATTTTAGCACTGTTGCTCTTGATAATTATTCTGATTGTGTGTTCTTATAGTATTCAGTTTTTGTTTTTTTTTTGATAGCGTTTCTTTAAAATTTAGGATTAATGGGCATCATCTTCAAGGCTTTTTGGCAATGAGATAATAAATATGTGTGTTCATATGCAAAGAAAAATTTATAAACAAAGAATGGGATGTCACTGTAATAGAGACATAGAACAGGAAGTTTTGTACACATCTTTCCTGTACTGAACACAAAAACAGGCTCCATAGAAAAAGAATTTATCACATGTTCCTAGATCTATTTTGACTGTTTTACATTTCCTTGCTTTTCTCTAATTGCATGTCTCTCTTCTAGACTTACTACATGGCAGTTTCTTCAGTTTGTTTCCTATTTTGTAATTTCATGTCATTTTTGTGTTTGAGTCAGCCGCTAATTGAGAAAGTAGGCTGTCCAAATATATTTCATTTAACATTGTTTAATATGGTGCACATTATTTACATACTTTTTACTTGTTCTTCAATACTTTTCTCATTAATAATCTCTGCATAGTTTTTTTGTAGTCCCTCATTTCAGCTTTTTTTTCTTTCTTAATAACTCATACATAGCATGGGCTGGTATAAGAAACTCACAGTATGATAATCTTACCTAAAAATACCACAAATTTCATTATATCCCGTTTTTTTACACAGACTTTTTTTTAAAAAATGTTTAATCTTATTCCTTTGATGTCAAACAGAAGAGGTGGAGGGGTAAAGCTCTATACACTATACCTATATACTTCATGCATACTGAATACTTGTGACTAGAAATTTTACAGTATGAGATTCTCAAGGTTTGATAGCCATGAGCAGAAATATCTCATGTTTACGGTGTCAGGGTATTTATGCAAAAGTGTAAAACAAAAATATTTAACATGATCAAATTGCTTTTCTTTAAAAGTGAATATCAAAAATTATTCCATGGCGAGAAATTTTCCAAACAGCAACGTGTGTCTTTCTTTTAAGCCAAAGCGGGCTAGGCAGTTTCAGCAAGTTGGCTAACAGTGTGGAGCAATGGGTCATATGGGCGTCGCTTTCTTTCTTCATATTTCATAAAGGCAAAAAAAAAAAAAAAAAAAAAACTGCTTTTCTGGCATCACATTTAAATGACTTTGAACTGATAGAATGGTGTGATGGTAAAGGTTTTTGAACTTTTTAAGACCAGTACCCATATAATGTTTTGGGGGGTTTTTTGTTTAGTAATTTTAATTGTAGTATTATTGATAACTGCATAAATTGTATTATTATGACAGAATGAGGAACAAAACGACTAAAAAGAACGATGGATACCGGAATCTATGTTTTTTTTTTTTTCCTCCGTAAACAGAGACCTCGTTTATTAGAAAGCTACGGGACATTCGTATTACTTCATATGTCATCATCATAGCAGAGTAAAAGAACCACTGTTGCTGCCTGAGGGTAAAATTTCCCACTCAGCTGTTTATCAGAATTGACCATATTTGGGGTGTCGGGTTGAGGGAGTGCTGGTGAGCGCACGCTCAGAGGAAGTGAGTCACGTTTACGGCAATGTTACGTCCCTCTTACAGCAGCAGAACAAGAGAACAAGGAAGCAACATGTGGGTACAATAACACAGTTTAGACAGACCGTCAGGCGCGACGAGAGGAGCAAGCGGATTGATTCCCGGGTTTTCCGCTAAAAGGACACTTTATTATTAAATGTGAGTATGTTAGTCCTACTCTACTTTTAATGTTTTTCGAACGAAAGCGAGAGATTTTTTTTTTTTTTAAGTAATTTCTCATTGGCGTACCTTATTGAAACGGTTTGATTTGTTTTTCTACATATAAACGTTTTTTTTTTTTTTCATTTATAGCTGCTTAAAACTTTTTATTTTATGAATAGGGACTTTAAAAGCAATATTGTGTGTTCTTAGTTATGTTCTAAGTGTTTACTTATGTACCGAAATTACGTTTATAGGCTAGTTTCTGCCAACTTTCTGACTTTCCACTTGGGGCTTTCCGCTGCGTCAAAGAAACCTAATCGTGTTTTTTCCCGTCTGTAGCGTGAGATTTCCTCTTATAGAAGAAAGTAATTTAAAAGAGGACGAAAATGTGGATTTTTGTAATAATTATTTAATTTATAGCGACTATTATCACTCGATATCCACACACAAACACGTGCCCCCCTGCGTACATCACGCTGTGCGCTGTGCTTTGTCTCCACATTGTGCCACGCTGACGCAAACACGATTTTAGTCACGAAATAAATTGGTAATAACGAAAGCAAAGGGTTCACACAATGTGTTTCTTTTTTTTTCTTTTTTTTTTCTTCTTTTTTTTTGTTTGTTTGTTTGTTTGTTTTGCAAATCACATTGACAGATTACATTGTATTTACTTTATTTGATGATGCTGTAGACAAGTGTATGCCCCAGGTCGCCTATGTTTTAAAACACTGAAACTCGTTATCGCTGTCTGAAAACTTTATCAGAGTGTTTCAGAATACATAATTTGTGATGATTTGGAGGAGTCACTGTTTAAAAACCTGCTGTGCTCTGAACTGTGGGGGCTTTTTTTTTTTAAACGAGGATCTCTGAGCTGTTGATTAGATCAAAAGTGAGGTGTCATATCTGGAATATTCAGAAAACAACAAACAATCAGGCTGTCTTAAGGTTGTTCAGCACTGAGACATGATTCAGTTGTTTGTTAGAAGAACTGAATCATGAGAAGATGGAATTAGCAGTTGTACGTCTGGCGACACATGCTCTCATTTGAAACCCGACATCTAGGACTAAAACTACATTAAATAATCCGAAGAAATGGTTAAAAAAAAAAAAAAAAAAAAAAAAAAAAAAAAAACAAAAAAAAAAAAAACAAATCCCACACACTTGCTAGGGGCAATATGTTGTGAACATAAACAGTTTATTATTGAAGGTGGGCATGTGGTGGTATAAGGTTTCTCAGAGTATGTACCTTTAGGGAAATTAAAACAATATTTCAGTAAAAAATTAAAAACAGAAATGTTTTGCATGACTGGAGTGCTTTTATTAAAAACAGCAAAGCCACAATAATCCAACATATTGATTTATCCAAACTCAAGTTTTCAGGTAGATGTGCTTCTTGAGCAGAATATTGCACCTTTTGATCTTTCTGCATTTTGAGGAACTAAGGTTTAACAAGCTGATACTATCTGCTTATTGCTCTGGCAATCTGCAGAGCTTTCACCTCCATCTTAGTTGCTTGCTTTTGGTTTTAAAACCAGATAACTTATGTAAGTGAGAGGTTTCTGCAACTTTTTTTTTTTTTTTTTTTTTTTTTTTTTGTCTTACTACAAATATTTGGAGGAAAGTTTACCTGCTTTGTTAGCTGGACAGAGCTTTCTTTCAGCCAGCTGACTGGCAGTGCTATTAATGTTGTGTCTATGCTCCATGTGTTGGAAAAACATTTAGTCACACTTTCTCAGACATTTCAATTAAAGGGCTTTAACAATAGTGATGGTACAGCAGAAAAAATGTGCAACTTTGAAATCGTTTTTAAAACCTCAAGCTAATTACCAGCCAATGTCTGGTTAAAGGATAGCAGCAAAGTAAAGTTTTCATCCCAAAAAGGATCTAGTTTTTGTAACCTATAAAAAAACTTTTACATCTATATAACTAGAAACAGAAGCAAAGTTAAATAATGGTGCTAGAAATACCTGGTTCCAGTTCCTGTGCTATATAACACTGTTAATTACAGCTGAGAGAGAAAAAAGACATTTTTACTAAGTTATGTTAACAATAAACTGACAAAAAATTGACAAAAACTGGCAGAAATTTAATTATTCTTATTGTTCTGGAAATAAAATGACATTTCTTTATTTTGCTCTTGATGCATAGACTTGAGAAAAATATAATAAACATCCACCAAGCATTAGTCTTCAAGTATTTATGGGCCTGAATTTGATCCTTTTCCAAAAAGCAAGGGAAAAATGCAGTAGCCTTCTTTTAGCCAGCTGAAGGGTAGTGTGCAGCAACATGTCGGGGAGGGGTAACAGGTGGGATCTCATCAAAATAACTTTGAATCTTAGGAATAGTATGAAACTGTAACTTTATAAACTTTGGTATGGATTCTATTATTGTTTATATTTTTCCAACTTTTTTCCATTTTAACATATTATTAGCTGGATTTTTAATGCATAGCCAAGTTTAATAATCTAGGTAATTTTAGAATAAATCATTAAAAAAAAAAAAAAAAAAAAGTGTCATTGCCTCTCAAGGTTACATCTTTTAGGTTTGCGCCTTTTGTTTGTATTTTTACTCGTTTCGGTCAGCTCGACATTGAAATGGCGAGGCAGGTGGAAACTGAGAACAACAACTTTAAATAGAAAGCATGTTGTTTTCTTTGTGCGCTTATTGACTTGTGTTCCAGCTGCTGTTTTGTTGTCTAAACACAAGGCTGAGTAACGCGTGTTTGCTCTCACGTAATGGCATTGTCATTTGTCAAGGATCTGAAGCTGCTGGCTTGTTGTGTCTCTCTTCCCCGTTCTTGAGGGAAAGGCGTCTCTCAGAACAAATAACAACTTTCCGTCGGAGCACATCGCACAGACTGAAGCCACGACAACAAACAGCCGTTTACACCACAAAGGTTTAAGGCGCGAGTCTTCCGTCAGGGCCGCAGGATGTTAGCACACTTAGCTCTAGGTTAGAGCAGCTGCATGCTCTGAACTGCCTTGACCTATTTGGTCAACCTGCCCCAAACAGCCGTACTATCAGAAGATAAGCAGCACGGAGAGCGCAGCGTATTTACATTTACTTAGCATCACAGCAGCAGCTAGTTTGCATCTTGTTTACCTGTGTAAAAACCATGGGTGTTTTCCACCATGGAGCCACGTCAAACATCTGTAAATTCCTCGCAGTTTTCCACTTGCTCTTTCTGCTATTTAAATAGAGGTATGGGGGGGGGGGCGGTGCAGCATAGGGAAGTGTTTTTATCTCTTCCCCTGAAGTTCCTAATCCTCCTGATCCCAATAAAAGGAAGTCAAAGCACATAAGCAGAAATGTGAAGATAATTGGCAGCATTGGTAATTTTTATTGTGTTATCTCCAGAAAAAGAATGAAGAGAGAGGTAAAAGCTGGAGTCAACTTCCTTAAGCGTCTGGTGGTGGCCAGAGGCAAGCTGGATGGAGCCAAAGCAGAGGTGTTTGCTGAGAAGCTGCAGAAACTTTTATGTGACAAATACTGTGACCACTGGTATCCCGACAACCCCAGCAAAGGCCAGGCATACAGGTAGGCATCAGTGTAAAGTCTTCAGTCCAAAATTTCCTGAATGTAAGCTGATTCCACCCAAAGAGCCTGGATTTATCCCCTAATATGGATGTAAACGTTGACAGATGTATCCGTATAAATAACGATGGACCTTGTGATGAGGTGGTGCTGAAGGCCTGCGAGGAGAGCGAGCTCACGGCCAGCAAGCTGGGCCTTCCACCTGAGATAACTCTGTGGATCGACCCACTGGAGGTGTGTGTAAGGTGAGTCACCGGCTGGCTTGTTGCAACACACACACCACAGACAGACATGTTACAACTGCATGAGTCATCGTGTTTTCCTTGAAACATGTTTTGTTTCATCAAAGTAGAACTGTGAGTGACTTTCCTTGGCCCAATTTTTACAATTACTCACTTTCTCACTCTCAGGTCTGGGGAAAATGGCAGACCTTTTACAATAGCTCATTTCTGTAAAGAAGAGGATGAAGATGGGAGCGTAAAGGGGGACCAGGATGACTCCTCTGTGAACCTGGACACGTCAGATTACCACTCCGCCACCTCGTCAGATTGTGGCTCTGCCTCATCCAGCGACACCGAGGAGGAAGCCAAGGATGGAGAGCTGGAGGAGCACAAGAAACTGGAGGAGCACGAGAAAAAGGAGGCAGCAGAAGGCAACGCCTACACAGTGACGATGGTACCCAGGATCCGGAAGGGGAACGGAGAAGCGCTAAATAAAGTCAAATACATCAGAAAGAAGGTAATTATTTAAATGCTTAAAAGTGTTTAAAGACCTTCTGTTGGTTTGTCTCAGTATGACTGATTCAGTTACCTGATAGGACCATTTGTCTTTGCTGTAGAGCTGCGTTGTGTGAAAAAACACAGGCTGATAAGCTACAGTGATGCTAAGAACAACATGTTCTCTCATTACCATGAATGTGGACACAGTAATTTGACTCATACACACACATCCAGCTGCCATAAATACTTGTTGGAACATTTTGTGACAAAAATGCAACTATGATACACACATCCCATTTTAGAGAGCTGATTTATGTAAGATGCAAGAACTGAATAAAACATTTTAAACCATCTTCAGTCTTAAAACAGCCAGCCTTTAGGCACACAGCATGCGTCCACATCGGCTTCTGGCTGAAAATTTATGGAGCATCGTGACACGTCACATTAAACAACGTTGACCAGGCAGATGAGCGTTTAAAGTCATCTTGTCATCAAAACTGGACCTACTGTGACTCCGTAACAGCTCTAGAGCAGTTTAAAATGATTGGTCACTGGCATAAGATTCTAGATTTTAAATTCAAGGTAATTAATCAATGAATATTACATAAAAAAAAAAAAATCTCATGGTGCTTCAAGTAAATTTGTATTGTAATTTGGATCCTGTTTATACTGCCATAAACTTGTTAAAGCTGCAATGTGAGGAAAGATACCTGGAAACTGGATTTAGAAAGAAGGAAACGGTAATCAAAATCCGTTATGGCAATGTCATCTTGATTATGAAGGAACATGACGTTTTGTTGGAGCACATTTTTACACGTGACACCTGTGGTGAGATGAACATAGCCCAAATGACTCATGATTCATGCACGAAAAAAATCCCAGTGCTGCTTTTTTTTGTTTTGCTTTTCTTGTTTAGGTGGTACTTAATTTTTTTTAAAAACTATAATGTAAAACAAGATGTATGTATTTTTTTTAACTTTAGAAAAGGATCTAAGTGGATCACTTAGGTTTACATTTTTATTCAAGATTGCATAATTTATGACTGGTTTTCATGCATTCAAAGACTTGTATCTGTTGACTGGGTCAGAGGAAAGGTTTTCTTTTCATGAAAATTGTTGAATGAGCTATACATCTTAATAAAAACAACAGATATATTCATGAATCCTTTAAAGGAAAAAGAGATGCTCTATTTTTAAGTGTGTCAGCTGCTAAGTCAGGCTCTCGTGGTGATGTTTCATCATCATTTCTTTTTTAAAAAAGGAAAATTTCATTTCTGCATCTTTGCTGATATCTTGCACTCTCTCCAATCTGTTTATTGCTCAGATTCCTGCCAGCCTCCAGTACTTCTATCATCCAACACCAGTGTGGCCCCAGTACAAGAAGGGGGCCCCGGTGTTCCTGACCACAGTGTGTGCATCCCCCGCACCACCTCCTCCACCCCAGCAGGTTTTTGGTTACTACATCGTGCAGCAGCCGTCTCCACAGTTCATCCTGCCTCAGGCCGCCCTGCAGCCCTGGGGAGCAGTGAAGGGTTAAACCATCCATAGACCCTGGGAGGGATGGGGTGAAGCCAGATGGAGCTTTATGCTTCTTTTTAACTGAGCCATGTAGTGAAGAGTCTTTGAGTTTAGCTACATTTGGGCCAAAAAGAGTATCTTTTTTTAAAATTGCCATGTTCAAAGCTATTTTTATGCACAGTCTTTAACTTTTCTGCTGACTTGTAGGGTTTTTTTTTATACAAAGCACAGCAATACAACTGAACTTGAGCTAAAACTTTTAATCTGCTTGTGGCTCTGCACTGCATTTTTTTTAATGTACTGTATTTATTAAGAATGACTCAATCACTGGGCGAGTGGACCAACTCAGGAACTCTCAGCAATATGCTTTATGCCAAAAAAAGTTGTTTTGTACTCATGACCATTTCCAAAGATTGTTCTCTGTGCACAAGTTACTGCTAATCTTTGTAAATTACAATTCAGGGTCTTCATGTATTTAACTACAATGAGAATATCTGTATATTAAGACAATTATTTCTATCAAACAGTTTGTATATATTTAAGAATTATATGCACACTTTCTGAATGTTGTATTTTGTTATAATTTATTTGACCACCAGTAGATGGCGCTCAGGCTGCATCTTATACATGAAATTGTATTTTTATGAAGTCCAGCCTCTGTACATTGCAAATCTAACTTCACACAACCTCTTGCT
Source organism: Anableps anableps (assembly GCA_014839685.1). Lineage (NCBI taxonomy): Eukaryota > Metazoa > Chordata > Actinopteri > Cyprinodontiformes > Anablepidae > Anableps > Anableps anableps. Next base: position 22,484,729 of record CM026072.1, on the reverse strand, counting down.
CACTGCTTTGTTTTTTAAACTATTGTAAATAATCCTTCTTATGATCTACTGCAGCTGTATAAAAGACTGATACAAATGCATGTTTTCCTCACTAAATGCTGTGATGATTTGGATGAATATTTATTCAGTTTTGACAGTTTTAGGCTTGTGTGTTTGAGTTGTTTTGACCATTTGCAGTAAACCTTTTACCTCTTTTACTGTGGATTAAACAAACTTTTACTCAAATGTTTAGCCTTTGACTCTTCTTTCTTGTGTGAATATTTCCTGTATAAAAGTGAGCTACGGTTTTCTTTCTCAAGTGTTTTGCAAGCGGACACCTGTTAGTTTGAACTCTACTCAAACTCATCCTGTGTTGTATAAGTTTTCATCTGGAGCAGGATGCTGCAGGGGAAAGACTCCTGTGTGTTGGTGTGTCAAGCCAAGGCCGTGACGTTATTCTTCCTTGTTGGAGGCCCTGTTCTTCTCTTGGAGGGCCTGACTTCAAAATTCATTTCATGAACATATAATTGGCTAAATCAATAAATAAATGAACCTACTTCTGGATTATTCTAGAGATAAGTAGTGAAAATTGAATTTATTGTCAATCTGCCTTTTAAAGCAGTACTCTGCTTGTTCTCTAATGGAAACAATCTATGGGTTCGTTGTGCACACCAGACTGTTTACTATTGGGTTTTATAGTTAGGTTTAATTTTGAAAAGACATCTATTTTATGGTTTGTTTCATATGACTTGAACCAGTTTTTAATTTAAGCATATAAAGACATTCTAACAACCTGCATCTAATCTGATAAGCCTCATGCAAAGCAGTGAAATGGCATACAGTCCCTTGCAAATATATTCACACCCCTGGACATTTTCCACCTTATGTTGTGATCAACATTCAGATAAAAATACAAAACCTTAAATGTATCAAAATGTTTAAAAAAATAAAACTAACAGGTTTGGCATGCATATGTATTCAATCCTCCTGAATCAAGACTTTGTAGAGACACCTTATCTGCTGCATTTACAGCAGAAAGTCTTTCAGGTATGTCTCTGCCTGCCTTGTCTGTTGCCTTTTGGATTTATGTCTGGACTTTGACTGGGCCATTTTAGCGCATGAAAATGCTTTGATCTAACCCAGAGGTCCCCAACCCTGGTCCTCAGGGCCCACTGCACAGCTGCCTTACATGAATGGGATATAAACAGGCTTCTGCAGCAATTGGAGGCATGCTAAGGAGGTAAAGTAATCATTTGAATCAATTGTGTTGGAGTGGGGAAACGTCTAAAACATGCAGGAAAGTGGGCCCTGAGGACTAGGGTTGAGGATCTAACCCATTCCATTTTGGTTATGGTTGTATGTTTACAGTAGTCCTTTTGGAAGGTGAAACTTTGCACCTGCCTTAAGTATGTTGCAACCTCTAATGGGTTTTCTTCCATGTTTGCCCTGTATTTTTATCCATCTTCCAGTCAGCTCTGACCAGTTTCCCTGTTCCTGCTTAAGAAAAACATGCATGCAGCATGATACTTTCACCACCATGTTTTAAACATAGGGATGGTGTGTTGAAACTGACTGCTCCTTAACACTTAGCTTTTTGCATCAAGCCCAAAGTTTTTGGACACCACACCACACTTCCATAAGGGGCAGGTTTATAATGTGCACAGCTAATTGTTTTCCCTGTTGACAGTTTCTCCTACCTGAGCTGTGGATCTCTGCAATATTACCATGGCTGCTCCTCAGACTGATGCTCCATTTACTTGACCTGTAGGTGGTTTGTGATGCCTTGGTGATTTTGCAGTTGTTTCAAACTCTAGTTAATCATATTTATGCACTTGGATGAGTAGTTCTCTGGGAGATGTTTAAAGCTTGGGATGTTATTTACTATATTTGTTTGATGATCCCTACAATTTTGATGCATTGATATTTTCCCGATGATTTTGATGTGTATTTGCTAGGTAATTTTGATGATTTTGCTTGATGATTTTGATGATTTTGCTGTATACTTGATTGATGTTTTTACTATGTGAAGCACTTTGAACTGCCTTGCTGCTGAAATGTGCTATACAAATAAAATTGACTTGACTTACCCGCCCAACCTTACTTTAAAGTTCTTCTAATGCTATCCCCAACTATCTCGTGTGTTTCTTGGTCTTTGTGATACTTATTCACAAATGTTCTCTAATAAGGCAACTGGTTGTCTAGATTTTATTTATGGGTGTCCGAGTAAAGCTGACTGAGTACAAATGCATAGCCCCTTGCAGTGTTTAATCTGCAAAAATATTGGAAAATATTTTCCTTCCATTTCAAAATCAAACACATTGCAATTTGTTGTGAAAAGTTAAAGGGGCATAATTACTTTTGCTGGCAGCTATATTTCTTTACCTTGCTGCCGTTCTGGGCTTTAGTGTAAAGGGGCGTAGGAAACCTAGAGAATACATCACGCATGAAGCTTACACCCTCGAGCGCACCAGCACGTGCTGACGCACGGTCTTAGAATAATAAGCAAATGTGAGCGCAGCCTCGAGCTGTGTGCAGATGGCACACAGCTCGCCTTCAGCATCACAGAGGAGACCAAGCGTTTCTGTGACTCCGTAACTCCAGCGAGCAACAAACAGGAGAAGGTCCCATGCGCAGCTCTCCCACCGGGCTATGCCTTCCCCTACTCGGGAGGACACAGCAGCGAGGAGCGGGTGGGCGGAGGACGGAGCAGCTCCAGCTGAGAGCCGCGGCGGGGAGAGAGGAGGGGACGGTCGAGGTCTGGTGTGCGCCCTGGAGATGGAGCTGACGAACCGCAGCCTGCCAAGTAAGATGGACTGCGTCAGCTGCGACGATCTGATCAATCGAAACTGCGCGGACTCCCCAGAAGTTTCAGTGCCGCTGTCTCCCATGGGGAAGCGGGCGACTCACATGGAGGGAGACGACCTGTGCAGACTGATAGACAGAAAGTTTCTGATAGAGGACAAGAAGCGCCTGTGCGCGCTGGCTTTGGGCACCGCTTTGGTGGGGATCCTGCTGATGATAATCCACGCTGAAATATGCCCCTATGTTTACGAACCGGTAGGTTGCACACACAGTCCACTCAATTGGAAATTAATTTAGCCTAGCTTTTTTGTTGCAAAATCTCTCATTTCAGAGTTTTATTTGCTTATTTATCCAGCATATTTCCAGCATTACTTCCATTCTTTTTGTCCTGATTTTTTTCCTCCTTTTCTCAGTAAAGTAAACTCAGGTATATTAGGACAAAATAAAAGAATTCCCATTCTCACCTTGAGAGTGATATTGGAAAGCTAGTGATGTCAGTACATTTGCTTGGAAGTGTCATACTTCTTAATGTAGGCGACATCACGCAGGTCAACATCAAACATAATATTGCTCTCTGAAATCCAAAGCTAAGAGGAACTACATAGATTCAGAGCAAATTATATTAGCCTATAAGATTATAAAATCTGAATATGCAGTTCAAATATTCAGCCTCTTAAGATTCGAATTTTGTAAATCTGGGTATATGTTGATTCTCATGGCTAAGGAAAAACCAAAAAAAGCAACAGCAAACAAACGGTCCTGCCCCCTTTCCCAAGACTTTCAGTTTCACCTTGTTCAGTATTACATTCTGTTTTTGACTTGAAACACAATGAAAACTGTTGAAAAGGCAAAACAAAGAATACTTGCCAAATCTCTTCTACACTGACTGTAATAAGAGGATTAACAATATAAAACATAACAGTGCATCAAACCGGATGGGCAATATGGATTTAAACATTTATCACCATAATTTGTTGTATTTATTGTGATGACAATAAAAGTCATGATTAAAGGTATTAGGAAGTTTTTAAAATTTATTTTTGGAAGTAAGCCTATCACTGCACATGCAAAAACAAATACTGTTCTAAAAAAGACAAAAAATAAATTACCAGTCATCAACCAGGCTACTTCAACAGAATAGATTAGAATAGACTTTGTCAATTTACATAGTTCAGTGAAACAGCAATGGTTCCTTTTCATTTGCATAGTAAATATTACAGGAATGAGAACAACAAACTATAAGATGAAGCATATGACAATGGAAAGAAATAAAGGATTTCATAAACATTATATGTAGATTTCTTATGTAGTGTTAGTTTCTCTTAAAACCTAAAGTTTTGTACATAACAGTGTACAATAGCTCTGATACATTGCTGGGTTTTTGAACCATTGGTAAAAGGTTTTCGCTGTCCCGACATAATTTTGTATGAGGTGGGGCAATCAGAGGATGTTCGGCTTTAGCACCAGGTTTATGACTTTTAGAAATAAAGTATTTCTGAGTATTTGTTGCAATCAGCAATTTAACTCTCCTGCTGAATAACACAAATCAATTGTTTTCAATCCTATTTTGAAATGTCAACGCAGTATTGATACTCTAATGAAACCATTGAATAACAGTAAAAGCACCAATCTCAATCATGCAAACAGTTTTAGGAGTTTGGAGAACGTCATCAATTAGTTTTGGAATGTCATCACAGGGCAATTAATTATATTACAATATATTTTTTTAATTATGCAAATGTTTCTTTTAATATTGCTGTCCCTAATTATAAATAAGATGTGATAATTTGGAGCGGCATTTAAAGGGTATAACATTAAATGCATTGCTGATGTAACCACATAAAACTTGGCTTAAAGTCGGATACTGATGGCAACTTTTAAGTAGATCCCATAAGACTTATTTGCCAATTGTCACAGTTATTTGGTATCTGATCATTTTACTTTCTATATATGTTAAGTACCACACGAAATGCTCTTTATCGTTGATCAGCGAAACAAAAGCATTCTGAGTGCAACAGCAGTTTGAACTATACTGATATAGGCAGGTGTAGCTTCTGCATGTAAACACCGTGTAATGTTTCTTTTGTATTCATTAAAAGCATGAAAAAAAGATCTCCCACCACTTTCAGTCTATGAGCACATCAATCAACTGCATGTACTTTGATGCACTTTTTTGAGTTTAATGAAACAAAAAATAAGATCGACATCTGCTTTGATGCATAAATGGCGATGATCTAGTAATTCCTTCATTTTCTGTTGAATTCAAAACTGCTTCTTCCCCCGTCAAAGAACCTGAAGCATATTTTTTCTCTTTTATGTACCATAGTCCTTATGTTAAAGAAATTGGAAGTGGTCGAAATTGGGATCGTTATACCTTAAGAAGAAGAAGAAAAAAAATGAATTCAGAATTGGCCAGAAAAAGCTTGGTTGATGCATCCTTAGTATTTATTCTTTTAACTTATCATATGAATATGTTTACATTTTTCTCAATAGGATGTCATCCTAGACGGACAAGGTCAGGTATAGGAGGAAAGTGCAAGGATTGTAAAAAACAAGAAAAGTTAGATGGTAAGAGGTATAACAAATAAAGGGAGGGCAGGATGAAGGAAGGTGCAAAGGAGAATAGAGAGAAATAGAAAGGAAACATCAGTTATTGTATGAAATATTCCCAAAGCTACCCTCCACAGACACTTTTAAGGTCTCATACATCGACAGTAACACATTGCAGAATGGAAGACCATCAATAAAATCCATCATGCTTACAGCTTTGGGACAAAGTTAAGATCTCTATATACTGAATATATCTGAATTCATCATATGTTTAATCAGTCAAACAGATTAGAAGTTCAACTGACATAATTTTTTCTTTATTTTTCCTTTTTATATGCACAAGTTTCAATCTAGGTCAAAAACAGTAATCTTAGACAGTGACATAACTTCACTGGTTGTTCTCAGCTGTTTAAAAATATTTTACTGTCGGTCGTTTAGGTCCTCATTAGATCTTGAGAACAAAATTAGAGCCCTCTGTCCGTAATTTGCAGAGGAACGAAAGCTTTCTAACTTAGTTGGCTTCAAGTCTAGTTTTTAACTGAGACTTTGATTTTCTGAAAAGTTTCAGTATAAAAAGAATATAGTCAATGAAAAAAGACCAAAAATCCACTGTAACTCTTTCTTTTTGCTGTCATAAGGAGTTTCCTGATTAGCAGACAACATAAACCCCATGCAGCTCGGCAGCAGACTCTACACCTGGGCTTTGACCCCCTCTGACCCACTGATTAGTGAGTCTGTTTCCAGATCTCCGCTTTGGTAGCCCAGCTTCATGACATTAACATGCAGATCTCATTGGATAACAATGCCAGGCCACACAATCAACCAATTATTAACCCCCCCACCCCCACCCCCACCCTCCAACTTCTTAGCAGCAACACGCCAGCTCAACATGTGGAAAAAAGTTCTCATGCAAGCCGCAGAGCATCCGACCCCCTTCATCCTGTAAAGCGGCGGTGATTGATTACAGTGTCGAAAGGCCCCACGTTTCCAGCAAACATCAGCCACACGTCTGTGTCTGCGACTCGGAGGAAGCAGGGACTCCTGATGTACACCTGATGCATTCGTTCGGGAAGTTGGAGCCCTTGATGCCGCTGGCAAAAATCAGGCTTTCCTTTTCCAGTTCAATATGAACAGAGAACAGGTGTTATCCAATCATTTCTGAAACAGTCATAAAACCTTGGTGCCATGGAAATATTGATCCACTGGAAAAGTGCTGTGTTGCACAGTTTAAACTTACTATTTTGGAGACTCTGAACAACTGATTTAAATAGCTTATATAACTGTTGTTACTATTCATCTTAATACATTAAATGATGTCCAAATCATGACTGAAAGCCTGACTGTCATGGCTCTTTGTCAGTAACAACTACTTCACAATGCAGCAGATTTGCAGTGTCTTAGTCTTATTTTCTATAAAGCATATAACCTTATTTTCAAGTATGCTGCAGCATATTTTAGGATTGTTTTGTCAAAGATATCAGCAGCCCTCAAAGTTATATCTGAGCATACTTTTACATGGTTTTAAATGAAAACAGGTCTATTTATGTCACATTTTTCCACATTTTACCTCTTCCCCTGCAGCAAGATTGTTAACAGCACTCCAGGCTATCTTTCCACATCATTTAGTTTATAATTATGGTGTTTGCATGACCGGTCTGAACAGTCTCTCTCCATCCTGACTTTGGCTGTGCGTCTCACCATGAGCGTGTGCTCCTGTGTGTGACCTTGTGTCATCTTTTCTCTAATTTCCTGGAAAAGCCTTTACAGTTTAAAACTCCCCGTCACGTCGCGACTGACTGGCTGAACAGAACTGACACGTTTTAGGGGCAAAACGGATCATTTTGACGAGCCCCTTTGACTCAGACATTTGTGATTCCAGACATGATGGCTTGTCGTCCTAAAGAAAATGAAAATTAGGGTGGAAACCAAAATGAGCTGCTTTCAGATGTTTAAAACATCTGACAGCTGCAACAATGTCTCAGGCACACATGACACACTATTTACAATGCCTTGCCAGAATATCCATACCCCTTGAACCTTCTCACATTTTTTCACATTACATTACATGATAGACAACACAATGTAATGCGTTATTGTACTGTGGAAAAAGTGGGAAAACGATGCATGATTTTCCATATTTTAGCAACTAAAAAAAAAATCTGAAGCATGTGGCATGTATATTTATTACGCCTCCTGATTCACTATAGAATCACCTTTTGCTAAAATTACAGCTGCAAGTCTTTTGAGTAATGTCTCCACCAGCTTTGCATATCTTGAGACAAACAATTTTTGCCAACTCTTCTTAGAAAAATTGCTCAAGCTCAGTCAGATTGGACAGAAAACGTCTGCGTTCCCATCAGCCGTGATCAGCTTCCCTGTCTCTGCTGAAGAAAGGAAGCCTGATGCTGAGTCCACCATGTATCACTGTAGGGATGGTGGGGTCAGGATGATCTTCAGTATCACTTTCTTTGACATTCATAGTGTTCTCCATATGGGTCAAAAGGTTCATTTTGGTCTCATCTGACTAGAACACCTTCTTCCACATCTGCAGTGTCACTTTCACAGCCTGTGGCAAACTTCAAAAGGACATTTTTGTTTTACTTTCTTTCATCAAGTGCTTTATTCTTGCCACTCTTCCATTTAGGCCAGATTTGTGGAGTGGGTGATAGTTGTGCTGTCAACAGATTCTTTCATCTGAAATGTGGATCTCTGCAGCTCCTCCAGAGTAGTCATTGGCTCTGAACAGCACTCAACATAATTACTAAAGCTTGTCTTATAGTCTAATCTGTTTTAAACTTTTCAGGAATTTTTTCCTCTGACATGTCTGCAGTGTTCCTTGGTCTTCATGTTTGTTCACTAATGTTCTCGAATGTACTTTGAATTCTACAAAGAGCAGCTGCATTTATACTGACAGATTAATTCTCTCTGCTAAATAGACTACTTCTAAAGGCACTTATCAATATATTTTATTTAGGGGTATCATGACATAGCCATGTGTTATTTTCCTTCCACTTCTGAATTATGCACAACAATGTGCTGGTCTATCGCAAAACAACAATAACAAAATTTATTGACAGTTGTGGTTGTAATGTGAGAAAACATAAGAAAGATTCAAGGTTGAGAAACTGGAATTTTTTCAAACATTGTAATCAGATTCTAAAGATACACGGACGCAACGTAAGAAATCAAGATGAATGTGTGGGCCCACATTTCCTCTGACAAAAGTACTACAATGTGCACAAATAAACTGTAAATGCAAACATCACCAAAAACATCATGATAGGAGAAATATTATATTGTCATTATTGGATATTTAACTTAAGAATCTATCAAACTATAATTCCTAGTAGCTTCATGTCTGCTGACACTTTTTTTCCCTTTTTGCATGAAGCAGCTGCTGAACAGCCTGTGATGCATAAAAAAATGCATCACAACAAATCCCTCCATTTCAAAGAATTTTCAAATCATTTTTAATGCAAAAATTCATTTGTAATTTCAAAGAAACACATTTTTAAAACCAAATGATGACAGGAATACGTATGTTGGAACTTTTGATGATTTCAGTCATGAATTTTATTTCTGTCTAGTATAAAAAAAGTTTTTTGCAATATTTGTCGGCTTTTTAATTATAGTGACATATTTTACAAAATAGGTCAAATATTGACTTTTTTGTCTGCACTCTGTAATACACCCACAAATTAAAACCACAATAGCATGTGGTGTTGTGCAACTATATGTGTCCTCCTTATTACAGATGAGTCTGTTCTGTATTACACAAAAGAGCAAGAACGGTGCTGTGACCTGTCCTACATGTGAACAACCATCGGGGAGATTTTACTGAACTGCATCCCCAAGCAAAGTGCAGAATTTATTCAAATGAGCTGCAGCGCTCATTTGTGTTCATAAAAACAAAGCATATACCTGAAACCCTGCGAACCAATGTTTGACTTCTGTTAAGGGTTAACTCCGACACATGGCCCAATGTTTACTGTTGGCGTCTGCTGTACCAAGCTATGTTTGAGTTTTGAATTAGACTTTGGGATTTTTGTAAAGAAAAATAAGTTTAAAGTTTGAGTTTTGTTCTTTGCCTGCTTCTCTGAATGATCATGTTGATATTTAAGAACTTTGTTGAATACAAGTTATAAGATATAAAAAGATGTGCATGGTAATTATCCTAGTGTCAAGGACCAAATAGAAAAAAATACCCTGAAAACCAAAGACAGATTTGGGAATTAATACTTTGGAAATAACTTATTCATTTAAAGGATTTTAATTTAGGGGGAAAACATTCTGCTTAGTATATATAAAAGATGCTATGTTGACAGTTGTTTATTCTGGTTTCAGTGAATTAATTTCATCTTCTTTTTAGTTATGTCTTGAGTGGTCTGCCCTACTGACAGCGATTTGTCTTAGCGCCTCTTACAGTTAACCCAAATTTGCTTCACCCATCTTAAAAACACTTTTTTCAACAGGAAAATGTTACAGAAACATTTAAAGAAACTCAGCCTAAATGCCTGCTGTTGAAGTCTCTGTTACGGCACTCGGTAAAATGTTGAGCTTTTGCCGGATCACCTAATTACTCCTGGATGAAACACAGACACGACGTGGATGCTACTGCAGAAACTGTGGAAAACAATGTATCTTGCCAATGGACGTCACACACTACCACCAACACTCCTAGGCTTCACAGAGTTCGAAAGTTTGCAATTTTCTTTTTAAGCGTAAACCACATCCTGTTTAAATCTTCCACCGAAGTTTCATCCTCTGCTTTGGGATGCATGACTCATGGGTAAAGGTGCTGTTTAACCTGCTGTCATGAAGCAGTGTGGTGAATCTCTGCTTGGTTTCTCCTTTAGCTTGCGAACCAACCTTGGTGTGTATCTGTGCCTCCAGCTGTCAGTTTCCTGCTGTGGAAGGTATTTCATTACAAGCGCGCTTGTTTCAGCAGTTCAGTTCATTATACAATCATTTATTCCTTTTTCATTAGAAACAATTATTGTAAATCTGTGTTCAAGCTTCATGTGGAAAGGCAATGATCATCATGGGTCCTGTTGTGTTCTCTTAGCAGAAACAGGAGAATAATCCGTTCTAATTATTCTTTTATCAAACCATCAAATATTACAGGTAAATAATATGAGCAGAAATACCAGCAATGCACAGCAGTGCTTGTTAACAAATCCGTTAAACAGATCCTTGCTTGCATCGTATAGACTGAGCTGAAGACTAGCATGAGGTTACCAGGAAAGTAGCAAAATTGAAGACTTTTTACAAATGTTTTGAAAACACAATATTTTTGGAATATTTTATGTCTTTAAAATTAAGTTTCCAAAGACACATGAACATATAGACTGTCAGGTATTTTAATTGATTTAATTCATTCGAAACTATTTATTAACAATTAGGGCTTTTCCACTAGAGAAGTTCCAGTTCTTAACCATGACTGATGCTAGAGCCAGTTTTGTAAAAGAACTGGTTTGCTTTTCCACCACTCGAGAGCCAAATCAGAGCCACATCATTAAGTCATTATTAACGTTTCATTTATTTATTGTTTAATTCACCCCCTGTTTTATTCTGTTTTTTTGTGAAGGATTGCTGTGCTTGGAGAAAATTTAACTTCACAAATAACATAATTTATCTCAGTAGCTCTGGGAGTTTATTAACACTGTTTTAAACAACAAGGAGTTCTGGTGAACGCTTAACAGTCCTGATCAGTTAAACTCATCAACACCAGCAGCTTGAAAACAGGAGTTAAACACAGCTTTTAGAGCAAAGTTTATTAACACCACCTTAAGATGTTAAAAGACTGACAGCTAAAGGACAGAGGTGGACATAATGTTAATGGATTTGACAGAAAATCAGCAACTGTGAGCACAGCTGTCACTAATTTTAAACTAAACTACAGGAAAATAAGAGAGTAATCTTGTGTCTTTCTGATGCTATTTCATTATTTTATTGTCCTTAAAGCATGGTGGTTTCTCTGTTTCTGATTTTTAAATTTGAATGACTGAAAACCAAAAATAACTAGTGTTTTAAACATTACTCTCACAAAATTTTGATTGGCAGCTGTTCCCCATGATCTCGCCCCGAGTTGCTGATGAAAGCAGTTTTCTCCTCTGGCCCAATGGCAAACTGGTGTTGGGATGGCTCCTGTTTTTCGGTGCTAGGGCTTGGGCAGTTTGGCACTAGAAGCATTTGACTCCAAGCTCATCAGATATAACAAGAGCGAGCTTTAAGTGAATGCTCCAAACCCTTGGGTTTAAAGTATTTGAGTGACTACACTATAAAATGACATACAAACCTCACATAGTTAGTGATGTTTTGAGTCATTTCTTGCATGGATAGCAGATGTCAATTTTAGAAGAAATTAGAAGAAATAGGTCAATACCACTCAGTGTCATATTTCTCAAGTGGGTGCACTTTTATTTTCAAGAACTTTGTTCATAAGACTGCAAACTTAATAGCGAGTGAATAAATTAAGAGGTAAGTTAAGTTTATTTTGTCATGAAACTACCCAGTTATTTATTATAAAGTTCAGTTTTGGAGTTGTCAGTGTGGTCATTATTATAATACTACAGAAAATGTCAACAGATTGCTAAAACCTAATAATTCAGGATCACAGATAGATAAATCAAACGCACCATTTCAGAGGAGCATCCTTTCAAACCTCCAGGCTGCGTCTTAAATACTTGCACAATGGTAGCTTTGAACAAAAACAGATGAACTTGAAACCTCCCATTAACTCAATTTACTAACAAGTATTCTTGAAAAACACTGATGTTACCAAAAAAACAGATTTTTATCCACTACAGATGGGACAATATTAATCATTTACTCAAATGGTCGACACATAACAGTTTATCTTCACCCCTGATGACTGTTCTTGAGGCGCAAGTTCTAGACTTCGTAAGTCTTTAAATAGTTATGTGGTGATTTTCCAGTACTGCTATTTTTACCCAAACAACTTCTCTCTTTCTGACAGCCAATCAATTGAGATTTCTTTCTTATGTCTCTCTTGATGGTGATTGGAATGATGGCAGTGGTGTATTCTGCACTGGAGGGGGTTAACTGGTGGCATTGGGCTCATTATAAGCCTGTCTGCCTGAAAATAATTTGGCAAAAGTAGTGTGTAACAAAGCATTGTAGAAATATTGAACATATCGACTGGGCCCCTTGGTTTTTGTAATAACTTGGCTCAAAATGATCATTAAATATCTTTGAAAATGAAATCTGATCATTCAAGTCTGCCCTGGTCCTCTTTACAAACCGCTTCCATGTGTTTTACTGTTACCAAGTTTTCTTGAAATCCATACAGATGTCTCATGTAAAACTCCACTATTTTGTTGCAGAATACAAGGAAACGCTTTTGAAGAAGGAATCTGATATGCAAATAATTTAAATAAAAAGGAAAATACCAGTGGACCAACACAAAAAAGTACTGATGTCAACAAGGGAATGTGCACTTTAAATGCTTGGATTCTATGCTGAAAAAAAATGTCACTTTGCAACAAAATAGCAAAAGAAATGACTCATGTTTTATTTTCTCTTTGTCACTTATTATTTTCAAAATTGCCTTTAAATTCTTGATATAAACCATTAGAGCTTTGTGTGCTTAAACACCTTTTACATTTTTAAAGCCTCAAACTTCCACCAAGGACAAAGACATCCAACCAGAAATCTTCCCAAACCCAGAGCGACTGTTCCACTATTCCTGTTTTTTATGGCTAAACTTGGTGTGTTGATGTCTTTAAAAAGCAGCTAAAACCATATATATCAAGTTAACTTCCCAGTTTGTGATTCTTATCACTTTCCCTTCACATAGTCTGTGGTTCTTGTGTGGGTGGAAAAGAGAGAAAAAAGCAGGTTAAGCAAATCAAGAGCTTTATATATATTACATTTTGAAGGCTGAGGTTGCCTGTGATGGAGGTTGTTGTTTTTTTTTTTTTTTTTTAAAGACAGACAGAAAACATGGCGTAACATATGGTTACTGTTAAGCTGTTTGGTGCTTCAACTGTTTGCACATGTCTGGAAAATTGTACGATTTGTAATAAAAGGCTGCGTGTCCCAGTGGCAGCACGTTGCATCGTGTATCTAAAGATATCACATACTTAGAAATTAACGTGTCAGTCGGCCCAAATGGCCCATTAGTATTGTTGAAAACAATATGCAGCAAGGGGGAAATTATTAACTTCTTTCATCTGACAGTCTGGAGTTACTGTTTGCCAAGAGGGAATGTGGACAAACAGAAGGAAAAGTTCTTAGAGTGCAGAAAGGACAGCTTTCCAACAAAGAACTGGAGATATGAAGCTTCCCTGCAAAGGGCTAACTTTAGTTAAATCTAAGATCAAAAAATAAGATGATCACTCCAAACATCAAGCAACCAAAACATTCCAGGTTTATTTTATAGTATTGACAATAATGAACTTTAATTTTAACTATGATCACCAGAAGAATTGTAATGGAAAACAAAATCTGGTCTTCTTATCAACATCAGTATTTTACTGGCAGATTAAGAAGGAAATGACCAAGAAAAAGTATTGAAAGACTCAATACAATACCTACTAGCAGGACCAGAAGTTTCGGTGTTCCTTAGCGACAACCAGGTTTGGAGCCGAAGTTTGCTTTATGTGTGCAAATTACAATAGATTGACAGTTAGGGATACATCAACTTCAAGGTTTTTAGGCCCTGTGCACCAGAGTCTGCAACTTCGAGTCAGTCACAAAAACCAAAACTTCAGACTAAACTTGGACTCATGCTTTAAAGTGATATATGCAGAATTCACTCATTCTACGAGTGACAAGTATGCACAGGCACTATGCAGATGAAAATATCCAAACAGGTGTAAAATCTGATTTACAACAAAGGTCTGACTGTGATCATTGCCATTATCCCAGTTTGTTTCAGAGCCACAACAGCATGCCCTATGTTAGAAAATTTTGCTGTCGCAATTTTTTAAAAATATCCTATGTACTACAGTCTGGCAAGTTTGCACATTTACTGTAGGGACACTCCGCCCAGGAGGCTGAACATTATATTGTTATGCAAAGAGTGAACTTTGGACACTTGTAATATTTCAACCAACAAATTCTGTATTCTAGACAATAGTGCTTAGCAATAATAATATTTGCAGCCTTTACATCATTCATAATTTGGGGGTCATTGGAATCAAACACATAAGGCCGAATGCCTTGTAACTCAAATGCATCAGAATCTATCACAAAATCTATGAAAAGTCTCTTCACTGCCACAGTGGTACTAATAAAGGCTAAATAGTTTTTTGTGCATTCTGTGCCTTGTGTAATGTCATCCACCCAAATAAATACAAAGCAAGATTACCATTTCTTTTGACTGTGTTTTTCAAGAATTTAGCTTTTTATGTCATCCTGCAGTGGAAATCTGGGCTTCATTACCAAGCTGTGCTTTTATTATCAGTATATTTTTGTTAGTGAAACAATATACACCCCTACATAGAATCTTTAAATAACTGTCTGAGGAGAACATTAAGGGAAACAAGCTAAATTTCAGCAGAAATAGAATATCTTCTTTTCATGCTTTATTTCCTTCTGATTATTTTCTTTGCAGGGCTCAAAAGTCTCCTTGGTAATCAACTGCTCCATAAGCCTGTCCACTGGGTGTCTCCTAATCCTCATCATAGTGTTCCATTATAAGGACATCAGGGTGAGCTCTCCTTGTTTCCTTTAGTTGGTTGCATTATAATGAGTGTTCATTTTTTTAAATTTTCATTCCAAATTAGCTTGGTTAGAACATTGTTTTGTTTAAGATCCCTCATGACAATTGTTTTGAAGGAGCTTTTGGTCCACTGATGATAGCCTCAACATTGTTTAGCTGTACTTCATTTGCTGTATGAGTAAAAAGAGTCTGCATGAGAACATAGCCCTGCATGGAGGAGCATTATATCCCAGCTGTGATGTTGTTCCAGTCCACATGGCTCGCTGCCACAGTTTGTTTAGTCAGTGTACATAAAGGGATTTGACTGAGGTTAAACTGAGAAAACATTTCTGTCTTTGTCCTTAAACAGTCGCAGCATGCTTGTTCAGTGAAGAACTTTAAAAAGCAAAAAGTTTGTTTCTTTTTAGGACTAAGTTTGTTAGCAGGCGGCTGGGTTGGTATTCTCACTGACTGCATTTATGGCATCAGCCTGATAAGCATGAGGACCTGACTCAAAGTGTGAAGAGGAGATAAGAGAGGGAAGGTTGAGGGTGAAGACATAACCCTGTAAATCCAAAGCAAGATTTAATTTTGAAAGCTTTAGTAAGGCTTATAATAATAGGCCAAACCATTTAAAACATTTCAGAGGTGTCACTGAGGACAAATAGAAAAACTTAGGCACCATGGAAGGTGAAGCATTCATTTCAAGAGGAAGACATGCAAAAGCAACATAAAACAAAATAATATAAAGAACAAGAGAGAACTGAAATATGACAGTAGGAGGCAGGATGTAATCGTACAACAGCTGAAGAAAAAAACCCTCATTAGTTTCAATGAAAAAAGCAAAGACCCACAACAGGACTGCGGTTAAACAAAAAGCAAAAGTTGAAATAAAATCAAGAAAAAAACCACAATAATAGCATAGCAGTGACGTCTTTCCCCCTCTGTCATAAACGTGATATTATTGTGTGGTTTTTTTCTTCTTATATTAAAACTGGGCTGGACATCAAAACTGAGATGGATGTTTGTGACCCCTCTAAGCTGAAAGAACACATTTTTCTACTTTAATGACAAAGTTATGAGAACATGTCAGATTTCTTTGCTACAGGTTCTACAACAAGAAAGGCAAGATACTGTACTGTATGGGTTAAAAGCTTTAAATCACATCTCACTTTGAAATTGTTGTTTTGTTTCTTTCATTGTTACTTTTTTCTTTCTTAGTTGGAGAGTTGTTTTTTCTTCCTTGTAATTTTTTTCTATTGGTTTGCTACTTTAGTTCTTTTTGTTTCTTTGTTTTGTTGAGACCTTTTTATTTATTACTTTTATTTTGTTTTTTTTTTACTTTGTAGCTTTGATTTTTCTTTGTTTTGTTGTCACTCTTTTCTTTGTAACTCTTTTTTCTTGTTTCTTATACTTTGTCACATTTTTCTTAGTTAGTTAGTTAGTTGTATTCTTGGTCTTCATCAACAGCTCTTCAAGCTTTATCCATGTTTTTCTTTGGACCTAGGCTGGTTTGTTGCTCATTTTCTGTCCAGTCCTCTATTTTGCTTTTTTTGCGTAAAAAACAAAGTTGACTGCAAATAGCTCTTCATGTTATTCATGAATTCAGCTAAAGAAATGGGAACTAATATGTCTTCGTATCAGGTTGCTATAGCAACAAAGTGTCTAAAGTCCAATTTAGAAAAGTTTTTTTTGCTAAAGAGTCTGTTATATATAGGCAAAACATTGGTCCATCGCTTGAGTTAGAAGTCATTTTTCGCCTGAGTTAGAAGTCATTTTTAAACTGAATGAATCATAAGTCATTAGAGATAAGTGGCTTAACAGACAAAGCAAATTATTTTAAAAATAGTTAGAGACTGAAATAAAAACAGATTAGGAAGCAGCTAAAATCTAAAGAGAAATTGTGAAAGACCTTCAAAAACAGGAAATTTGGATCACAACCACTGTAAAAGATTATAAGAAATCTTTGCTGCTTTAAAGCAAAAATATTAAGAGATGACAGAATACTTTAGACTTTGTACTGTATTTTAAGTTTTCAGAAGGCAAAAGCAAAGCATTTTAATTGATTCTCACGTGTCCTCTTTTTTCCTTTATAGGACCTCAAAGTTTCTTCCAAAAATGGTTAAACACAAAGTTTTAAAGTAGCAAAGTCAATATTTTAGATTTTACAGTATTTATTTAGTATCATTTTGTAATGTCATATATATATATATATATATATATATATATATATATATATATATATATATATATATATATATATATATATATATATATATTAGGTTTGACCAAGAAATACAGACACAGATCCAATCAGTAAGGATAGTCAGAAAGAGTTCTGAAAGAAGTGTAAAAAGACTTGTTTCACTTAAAAGATTAATTAAATGGCTGGTTGCAGGATCAATATACTCACCGAAATTAATTATGAGCAAAAAACAGCTGAACTGTTGATTTATATGATTTTCACTTGTTTCTATCTCTCTGTTCCTTTTTTTAGCTGTTCATCATTGATCACAAGGAGGTGGACTGGAGAATAGCTATAACAAGTCACAGGGTTCTTGTGATCACCCTGGAGCTGTTGGTCTGTGTCATCCATCCAGTAGGGTCATACTGGGAGGTGGACCTCTATGCCAACTCCTCCTCCGCTGCTCCTCTCTGTATCTCCAGTCACCACGACAAGGCCTTGTTGGACATGGAGCTGCTGTTGTCCATGCTCATGTTCCTGCGCCTGTACCTGGTTCACAGAGCCATTCTACTGCACAGCAAAGTGCTCCTGAGTGCCTCCTACAGGAGCATAGGCTCGCTTAACAACATCAACTTCACCTTTCGTTTTGTTCTTAAGGTACTGATGAACAAACATCCGGCACGTACGCTGCTGGTGTTTATCCTCCTCTTCTGGCTTACAGCATCGTGGATGCTGACATTGTGTGAGAGGTAAGAGGGATGAGTGTGTATGTGTAGATATGTTTTGTGATAGAGAACAAAAGTATAGGTATGCCAACGTTAGTGTTTTAACATACAAAGGATCTGTTTTTTATCCGGATCTAAAGTTATGCAAATTTGACATAAAATTTACAAAACCACACACCATAGATGCCACCATGATAAAACCAAAATACAAAGGTTTGTGAAAAACTAATATTACCCCCAAAATCTTTGACACTTACAAAATATGAACAAGCGGATGCTTTGAAGGGAGTGTACTTCTTTTTGTTGCATTTGTGGAACTTTTCCATATTTTGTCACATTACAAACACACCTTATTTGGATTTTATGTGACAGACCAAGACAATGTAGTGCATAAATGTCACATGGAAGGAAAGCGATGCATGTTTTTAAAAATCTTTTACAAATAATAATTGAAAGACTGCACTTTGTATTTGGTTTCAGGCCCCCCTTTATTCTTATACCCCTAAATAAAAGACAGTTCTTAGATTAAGAATCTGAAAAGACTCGTTCATGTTCACCAACACTCTCCATCCAGTCTGAATGAGTTTAAGCTATTTTGAGTAAAGATGGGCAGCTCTATACATTCTTTATTATGGTGTTTACTTTTATTTTTACTCTTATTTGTTGTTTTTTTTGGAGGTGTAACTATACCCTGAGAACATCATTTCTACTCATTTGTACAAGAGATGGAGTCTCTCTTCATCTCTTGATTCACAGCGATTTGCATTCAGGACCAACAGATCAACAGATGATGCCGTGATAATTACCCCTCATACAGTATTGAGTCACCAAGAACAGAAGAATAGTTATGTTAGGATGTTGTTTGTGGACTATTCTTCTGCTTTTGATAGTATTATCCCATGTATTCTGATAAAGAAATTTTTGTCTCTGGGCCTTCCTCTTTCAACCTGCAACTGGATGAAAGATTTACTGTCCAATCATGTTCAGTCTGTTAAAACTGGTGCCCACATCTCCCAGTCAATTGAAACAAGTATAGGACACCGCAGGGATGTGTGTTGAGCCCTCTCCTTCATTCACTGTATACTTCAGATTGCGCTCCCATTTGGTCTTCAAATTCAATCATCAAATTTGCTGACGACACGACTGTGGTTGGTCTGATTACAGATGGTGATGAATCGGCATATAGAGATGAAGTTCAAAATCTGGTTGTATGGTGCTCCGCAAATAATCTGTTGCTTAATACTTCAGAGATTGTCAAAAAAGCACACCAGCGTATTCATTTCTTGTGGATTATAAGGAAAACCCATTTGAATCCACAACTGATGAGGTCTTTCTACAAATTGACAGTGGAGAGTGCTATGACATTCTGTGTCTCTGTTTGGTTCTCTGGATGTTCTGTGGTGGACAAAAAAGCTTTGGAAAGAATAATCAAGTCTGCGGAAAGAATCACTGGATTTCCTCTTCCTTCCTTGTCGGACATCGCCAACAGGCACATTTTGTCCAAGGCAAAGTACATAATTAGAGCTGTTACCCACCCTGGTCATCATCTGTTTGAACTGCTGCCCTCTGGTAGGCTATACAGGTCTATCAAAACCAGAACTTCTAGATTTTTAAGGAGTTTCTTTCCATATGCTGTGAGAGGTTTAAATGATTATTGATTGGGATTTTAAACTAGGTTGATGTCTAATTGGATTGGAGTATGATAGGATTTTTCTATTTTTAGCTTGTTTTTATGCTTATTTAACGCATGTACCAATTGTGATGCATTCTGAATCTCATTGTGCTGTAGGCTCAATGACAATAAAAGGTTTTTGACTTTTTTTGACTAGTCCTCTGGCTGTTATGGTGTGAGGTCATTTGTACATTTAAAACTTAATGAGACGTCTTACCCAAACCAGCACTTGTCAGTGTTTTGTTTGTCTAAAGTAATATTAGAGCTTTGAAAATTACAGCTGCTTTGACCGCTAAATCTTTTCATAATGAACTGTTATGCCAGCTATTCTCTATACTTGCAACTACCCACCACTTATAGGATACAAATGCAGTGTCATACATACTTTCATACACATCTGTGTGGAAAATAACATTTCTAAGCACACGATAACAGAAATTTTGTCCCTCTTTTCTTTACAATTTTGCATCAGTTTATTGAGGTTTAAATAGATTTTTCACTATTCTAGAGCAACACTTTATTATTTTCTTTTTAAGATGCTCTGTTGTAGATTTGCTGCCTTGTTGATGATCATATTTGTTTTGCATTAACCAGTTTAGACCAAGCTTCAGCTGTCAGAGAGATGGCCTCCCATTTGACTACAGAGTATTTCAAGTTGACAAAGCAGTTTGTGGTTGGGTTGACTCAGTGACTCCAAGGTCACTGGCTGTATCTAAAACTAGCACAAATCATCATCCCTCTACCACTGTGCTTAACATGGTATGGTTGATTTTTGCAGAGCTACATCTAAGTGAGCCAGAGAATCAAAGCGAACCAGAGAACTTCAGGACAATCATCCTGAAGTTCTCTGGTTCACTTAGACATAACTTTGCAAATTTGCATTGGCATATTCTTTTTAGAGAGAAGAGTCCTTTTCCTGATACCCCTTCCATACTTCAACCTCAACAGGTTATCTTAGTTATTTAGATTGTGAGATGGAGCAACTGGGTTTTTTGCAATTTTTTTTTTAAAACTGTAAAGTCTGGTCTTGGGGTAGATTTGCTGTGATGTAGCCCAGCAACCATCTTTAGTGTTTTCTATTAATAAATAATTTATCGTGAGAATAGTGAACTTCAGATTGGAAGTTGCCATATAACCTGTTCCCAGATTGATGGGCAGCAAAATTTGTCTAAGGCCATTGGTGATGCCTTTCCTTCTTGGCATTGTGTTCACCTACACCCCTATGCTAAAGACCGAAATCAGGAAAACTGACAGAAAAAAAAAACAAAAAAACACCTGCTTTTATAGAGGTGGTCACAGTTGCTGATGATCAGTTAATCATTAGCAGTACCTGGCTGCCACTCTCCAATTTAAGTCCTATGGTAGAAACAAGGATGCACTTAGTTGTTTTCCTATAACTGTATTGACAGCTGTGGAAGCTTTCTTCTTCTCATGGTGGCACTTATGCCACATAATTTTTTTCAGAATTTTTCAAGTGTGTACACTTGTTCTTTATAATGTTTTACAAGTTTATAATGGCAATTGTTCTCTTCCATCACTGATAGGAGAGTTTGATTAGTGAACCCTGCCTTTATTCAACATACAGGATTCTGTTTGCCCTAAAAAGAACACGCATATAAAGTGATGGATTCCTCAGAGCTGAAGAGGTGTGCTGAAAATAGATCAATTCTGTTAACCTGAACACACCTTTGTCACTTCCTAATATTTTCCAATTAATTGTATTCATCTTTAATGTCAGTCCAACTCAAACAGAGACAATAAAATAAAATTAGACTTTAATTTAGCAATACTGTATATTCTTTAAATATTTATCAGGTCTGTGTTCATCTGTAATTTATGTGCTTTTATTTGGTTCAAGGTTGACAGAATGTTTGGATCAGTTTAAAAAAATGTGCACTTTTTCTAAAGGTCTCAAACAAGTGTTGCAGTTTTCTGTTTTATCATAGAAGTTGATCAGCTGACAAATTCACAGAGGGCTTTATATGCATAAATTCTTCTTATATATGTATAAAACTAAGTTGCAAAGTTTTGATTTTTAATTTATCCGTTTTCTATAAGAAAGTAACATGTTTCCTTGTGATGGAGGGAATTCTTAGGAATTTACATATGTTGAAAATTTAAAAAAAAAAAAAAAGGATTCCAGAAATTTGATTGAAGATTACAAGCAAAAATGATCATAGAAAATACATTTTAGAAAATACATTTTAAGTTTAAATAAATTTAAACAACATAACAACTGCAGCGGGAGTCATAAGATGGCCTGTATGTTGTTTTCTTGACAGCTCTCCATTTCATCTATCAATCACACCCCTCTCCACCCCCCATCCCCTCATGTGCAGGCGTACCGAGGCACTGACAACAGGCCAAATGGACACTGCCTTGTGGCTTATCGCTATCACGTTCCTCACTGTGGGCTACGGAGATGTCGCACCCAAGACAAGCTGTGGCAAAGGGGTGTGTCTCTTTACTGGTGTCATGGTAAATAGCTTTGTTTTTTTGTTAAGATCATGTATTATAAGACAAATACAGGAGTCTTAAAATAAATTAAACAAAACCACACCGCTGGAGTTCTCATTCACTGACTAATGTGAACAGAACATAATTTGAGCGTCAGAATCACATGGAAAAAATTATGTGTAAAAAGAGTTTAAATAATTGCATCTTTTACTCCAGTAGCATAACCTTAAACTGAAAATAAAAACCCAATCTTTATTTTAAGTAATTTTATTCAGTGAAGAAAATCTACCACATTCTGAAATAATTGTTCTTGCAAAATCACTGGTGCCACAATTATATTTTGCATTAATTAAATTATGTTGAATTTATTCTTCACTAATTTAAGATGAGTCTTTTAATTAGTAATCCAAGACTTCCTTTTTCCACCAGGATAGAAAATATATCATAAAATATGATAACACAGAGGTATTAAATGCATTCAAGCATTGTGTAGGGTGCTCTGCTGACCAGGTTGGGAAATTAAACAATTTCCTCTTTAATAAGATTTTAACTCCATGTCCTCTTCACTTTTCACCTCGTATATAGAGTATAAATCTCTGCCATACTGCATACATCTTTGGTAAGAGCTATACATTTATCCACAACTTGCAATGTTATGCTAATTGACGTTGGGGTTGCTGTTAATTCAGTGAAGTAACTCTCAGTATGACCTGAAAGCTTCTAACATTTTATAAATCAATCAATTAATAATAATTTTCTGTACCTGTTAGCTTTTTAAAAGTCATCTGTTTTCATACTACATTCCATTGAGTGGCTGTGCACTGTGGACAACACTGAAGAGTTAAACATGTTTGTATGAAATAAAAATATTAATGAATGAATGAATGAATTTTTTTTTTTACCTTCTAGTTCCTTTTTTTGCTATAGATCCTATTCTCTGTGTTACTGGGAGTTTCAGCTTTGTTCTAGGTTTCTTAGATTTATTCTTCTCTGGTTTCTTTCACTCCTTTCTCGCTCCGTTACAGAAAATTCCTCCCCCTTTTCCATCTGATTTTTCCTATTTAATTTGGAAATCGTCTTTGAATTTAGCTTTTTTCTTTTGGCAGTATATTTATTCTGTGCTTGGAAACTAGTTTTCTTGGATACACAAGGCTTCTGCCATGAATGTCCTTATTGCTGCACACATCCTAGCTGTAAGTTACTCACTGGAAGGAGGACACCAAACAAATGAAATATTGTACCTTTGCTCCACACATGGTCTATAGTTAGCTGCCTCTTTCTTCATTTGAGGATACAAATTAAAAGGTCCCAATGAGAAATCTTAGATAGCAATGAAGCTCAATTGTCAGTTAATACTATATGATCTGCCTCAAAAGTTTTCTCTCCTCTTAAACATTTTCACATTTTGTCATGTTACAGCCACAACTTTCAAAGTATTTTATTGGGATTTTATGCTAAAACAAAAGAATTTCTGACTTTGAAGTGAAAGAAAAACAATACATTATTTTCAAAATTTTTACAAATAAAAATCTGATAAGTTTGATGAGGATTTGTATACAGCCCACTATTCAATGCCTTTGAGAATCACCTTTCGCTTCTACTGTAATCAAAAGTCTTTAGGGACTTGTCTACCGCCTTTCCTTATCTAGATAGAGGTCAAGCTCAGTCGGTTTTTTATGGAGTGTCTGCCAGAATTTATTTTTAAGTCCTGCTAGAAATGATCCATTGTGTTAAGGTCTGGACTTTGACTGGACCATTCTAACACAACAATATGCTTTTTCTTCCAGAAAACCTGGCTTTGTATTTAGCTCCATTTATCTTCTCATGAATTCTGACGAGCTTCCCTGTCCTTGCTAAATGGGAGCATCCCCACAGCATGATGCTACAATCACCATGTTTTACAGTGGGATTTTGTGTTTAGACTAATGTCCCATGTTAGTTTGCTGCCACACATAACAATTTATATGCAGACCAAAACATGAAATTTTCAGCTCGTCTAACCAGAGTACCTTCTTCCATGTTTGCTGTGTCCTTTACACGGTTTTAGACAAACTTCAAGCAGGACGTCTTTTGGCTTTCTTCCAAGAATGGGTTTGTTCATGCTTCTCTCCCATAAAGGCCAGATTTGTGAAGTGCACTACTAACAGTTGTCCTAGCAACAGATTCTTCCACAGGAGCATGGAAGCTCCTCCAGAGTTTCTACAGACCTTTTGGTTGCTTCTCTGATTATTTCTCTCCTGTCCCAGCTTGTTGGTTTAGATGGGAATAGTTTGATAGCACTGGGTTGTGCTATACTTTTTCCATTTTCAGGTGGCGGATTGAACAGTGCTCTGTGGAATGTTCATTGCCTTGGATATTATAACTTGAATGTGCGTTAAAATTCTCTACACCCTTATCTCTGACCTTTTCTGCTGTTTCTTGGTCTTCATGAATCTGTTTGTTCCCTACTGTTCTCGAACAAACCTCTGAGACCTTCACAGAACAGAAGGATTTATTCTGAGATTAGATAATGCATTTATGGTGTTCTGAAAGAGGTGGTTGCACTGGATCTGGGGTATCAGAGTAGAGGGGGCTGAATAAGTATGCACACCACACTTTTCAGGTTTTTATTTATGAAATACATTGAAAATCATATGTATTTTTTCTTCCAAATCATAGTTTTGCAATTTGAAAATGTGAAAAAGTTAAAGGGATGTTTTTTTGGTTTTTTTTTTTTTTTTTTTTTTTTTTTTTTACTTTTATACAAATAGAACTAAAGCAAATGTTCAGATAAAAGCAGGTGTTCAGAAAGGTTAGGGACACAGTTAAAGATTAAATGGATACGTGTAATAAAACAAAGAAACAGTACAGCAAGACAAACAATAAGTCACAGACGATGAGGTGTGGTGGATTTTGAAAAAGTGATCCACTTCTATGCCACCTTAAATTCAAGTTAAAACAGATTAGAATCCTTGTGGTGGTTCTGGATGTGTTTAGACACCTTTGTGACAGAGTGGAAAACAACTACTCTGTATCTCCATATTTCTCCATCTGCCTTGTTTTATAAGTTTCCACTAAAAGGGAAAACTTTCCACCATATCCATTTTTACGTGGTTTATTGCATTTGGCACCACTACAACAGCAGGGCGTGCAAACCTGTGCTCACAATTTGGAAAAAAAAAAATGTTCCGACTCCCATCAGGGAAGTCCTGGGAGCTAGCAAGGTAGTGATGCTCACACCTGTAATACGGCTAGAAGCCTCTCTGCACAACACCCCTGAAAGAGATCAGTCTGCAGCTGTTTCCAGGGGTTGACAACTGTGTGTACAGCCCATCACTGTGTGTAGATGGATCCCAGGAAAGAGTTGGTACCTCCGGGGTTTCACAGACGATGTAATGATGGATATTTGGTGGCTGCTGAAGTCAAGAATAAACATCTTTCAAAACTCTGCCGGAAAGTTTCTTATTCTCATGCTTTGTCTGTCCTTCTTCCTCTCTCTCTCTCTGTCTCTGTTGCAAGCCAAAAAGCAGAATACCAGGTAAAAACTGGTTACCTCCTATTAACTATTGTGGAGATAAGCTCAGTGCAGTGTTGTGTGTATCTGTTTTGTTTTAAATCTTTTAGTGTTGTGTTTGTGGATGGATTTTTGGAAAACTGCAGTTCCCTGTCTTGTACTTGCAAGCTATTCTCAGAGGAAACCACACAATTATAGAGTCTTAGAGCTTTGTTTAGCTACAGAACTTTTGTTTTTATAAATATAGCTTGATTTATTAGTAGTAACCATTAAGATATAAAGCTCAATGTCAACTTCAGTTAAAATATAGCTCCTTTCCTTTGAGGGTAGCATCCCAAAGACTAACAATGGTAAAGTTACCATCAGTTTAATAGTTTAGCGTTCTGACTAAACTTAAATTGTTAACTGAAGATCTGTAGTGTAGCCAGGGCTAATTTCTCTGTGTACCTTTTGGGTTTCAGGGTGTAGCCTGCACTGCCATGCTGGTGGCCATCGTTACTGAGAAGCTAGCGCTGAACAAAGGAGAGAAGCATGTGCACTTCTTCATGATGGACATCCAGATTTCTAAAAGGGTGATTATTAACTCTCTTTCAGAAAATGTGTACAAAAGCTGAAACATGGAAACATATTACAGAGCAGATCATGTAGCAGTCACACTTGGTAAAAAAAACCCTGAGGACTAGTGGCGCTACTGTAGAAGTAGGAGGGGTGTCGTGGTGTTGGGGGGGATCATGTTCTTATTTTAAATAAGGACAGCTTTAGCTATTAAGCAAAATGTGTTACGATCTATTAAACAAATATGTTAAATAAATTTTCTCATATGTGAATGTTTAAATAAAATTGGAAATACATACATTAACTACATGAATAAGAAATAATTATTTACATGTTTTCAAGCATTGTTTAATGTATAACTAAAAAATAAAATGCATGAATCAAAATTAGAATTTGAATTACTTTCATGTTAAAGCATCTGTAAACCTCATGGACAAGCACGCACCCTTATTCATACTATTTCAAAGTTAATTTGAACAACCGAGTTCCATTCTTTGATATTCAGTGAAAGTAGCATATTCTCTCTTCCCATATTTCTTAAAAACAAAGGGAAAAAAAAAAAAAAAAAAATAATAATAATAATAATAATAATAATAATGTTTTTCTTCTTCTTTTCATTATCTGACCTACCGTTTTCTTTGTCTGCTGTGTTTTTGGCGGCACCCTCTGATTGGGGGGTATTATTGTCCCTACGTCCCTACTTGTGCACACAGTTAGTGAGGTCACAACAATGTGGCCTTCATGCAGATGTCTGCAGAGACTCCAACAGACTAGGAAGTATGAATTAGGCCTTGCTCATTAAACTTAGTTGGCATGGCTATAACTACAGAATAAGGGGATTTGTCTTCCCATTGAGATGCTGTGCAGTTAAACCAATCAAATGACAGAGCCTACTTGATAAGTCATGGTGACAGTTAAAGTGGAACTTAAATTTTGAAAAATTCCCTCAAAATGGGCGGAGCCAAGAGTCACTGAGGGGCACGGCCAAGTATGGTTATGAGTGGAAGCGGTTAAGCAGGGGTGTGGGAAGGATGAGGGAAAGCACTGTTGTCAACTTAACACTGTGTCGATATATTGAGCAACTTTTCAGACCCCTCTAGCAACTTTTTCTCAAAAATCGGCAAGTGACAAATGTAGGAACTTTTTTCTGTGTTATTGGAGACTTTGATGCTTACAGCACATGCAAGCATCAATCCCTTGGCAGCAACTGTCCTGTGAGTGCTGCCGGGAGCCCCTCCCACTTCCTAAGGCCTGTGGTCAGTCTCACAGTCGTCCTGCAGTCAGCAGAGAGGAGACCCATTCCACTCCCTGTAAACATTGCAAATGAACCACATTTGTGCAAAGCTGAAAAATGTTATCAATCAGCTCTTGACACGCTCGTAATCCCAGCTCCTGACTCGCCACAGAGGTATGTCTGAGTGAGCTGGTTTTATACCCGAATGTGGGTCTGTGACGTAGACATAGACCAAGCTGTATCGTTGTAACCAATACGAAAATTTGACAACAGTAGTCATTGTTCAACTCAAAAAGCACAGCACTAAGATGGGTTTAGGCAAAATATTACAGAATTAACAAGTTTACACAAAAATGTCACAATTTGAACAGAAACATAAAGATAGCACCCTAAAAGGCAAATCTAGACTGTTTATCTGCAAAAAGAGTTGATTTGGCATTTAGTTAGTCTTCAATGGATAACTGTAGTACAGAAAATAAAAACAATTACATAATTGCAAAAATGACTGCAAATGATTTTATTTTATATTATGAATTCACATTTATTTACAGTAAATATTACCTAGTTTTTTATTTATTCAATACATTAATTACAATTTTACTTGGACTATCACATAATTGAGTACATCTCCGAAATATGACAACAGAATGTTTAAAACTGCTGAAATTCCATTCTGGGTTTTGGTTATGGTGTGCCACCTCAGTCTGGTCATCCCTTTGACATTTTTCTGGAGGCAACCATGGAGATCAAAATATATTTTTAACAATTTCATATGTTGGGCCATACCATACCATGCAGCTGATTCAGTTTAAATGTGAAAATCCTTAACTTGTTATTGAGATAATGTTATAAAATGAACATTATGTCTGTCTTTTTAGTCACTGTCAGCATCAAGGGAACAGTGTGTTTTAATGCTAATGTAAATTCAGAAAAGTTTGTTCCGATCTGCTTTTTTTTTTTTTTTACAAGACAATATTTTTAACTAGGGAAGATTGATTCAGCTTAAGCATAAACAAGTCTGTTCAACTGATAGGAGTCCATTCAGTTACAAAAAATCTATATAGAAGAACTCTAATACCTCTTAATCTAAAAACACGGCAAACTGTACTTAAATTGTTTTGACAAAAGTTGTTGACTCCTTAAAAGGTTACCAGATATTTGAAAAAAGTATATAAATAAATACAAGAACCCTAAAATTCTTTTATCCCATTAGTTAAAGGAGATATATTAAAGTTTCAGGATCATAATGTACTGATTCTGTTGTTGATTCTGCTTTTGAAACTTTTCTCTTTCCTAAATGAGACACACACACATGAGAACAGGATAGTGTGGGTGGGATGAGGGAGGGAGATGAAGTTCTTTAGAGCCCTTTCAAGGCGTCAAACAGAGGAAATAATCTTATCTCTGACAGGAAAGAAGCTTCTGTCAGTTCAGGACAGAGAAGGACGGACAGGAAACTTAGCTTACACTGGTGTTTGTGTTAAAAGTGAACTGCAGAGGAATTTGAAAAGTATAGCCTTTACTTTAAATCATTGCTTGTTGATGGTAAGAAGTCAGAGTTTTTATTCAAAGGAATTGCTATAACTCACTGTGTTGTAGAAATGCACATGTATTACATCATACAATGTTAGCATCTGCTTAGGTTTTCTAAGGAGAGCTATGGCTCCTCACCACATGCAGTAGCTGCTCTGTTTGGAGAATACAACCATTTCCTCTCATCTGGTGGCTGCATCCTGTCTCTAGGTGTATCTCTGTGCGTGTGCATGCATCCTTCAGAGCTATAACAGAAGGGAACAAGGGAAGACATCCGGATGCGGACACTGACAGGCTCTATTAATAACCACCACAACAGGGCCGGAGTGACATCACAACAGGGCATTTGTAGTGATTTGTGCCGGAAAACATGCTGGACGCAAATGGAATCAAAGAGACGAGTGTTGCAGGACCTGATTCTGGGCTGTTGGATCTTGTGAGATTAAGAAGTTTTACTTATTTTTTAAAAAAGTCTGCAACAAAGAGAGAAAGTATGAAACAGGAAGGGCTATCTGAATTTAATCAGCTGCCTTAGATGGTTTTATGTCCTTTCTAAAAGATATGAAGAAGCTGTTTAGAATATTGGCCAACAGAGTGCTTTGTAAAAGTCATATTACAGCAGCAAACTTTAATGCATGTTATTGAAATTTTATGTCATAAGACTGTAATTAAATAGCTAGTGGAAAAGGACAAGGAAAATTATTAATGGTTTTCATTTTTTTAAACAAATAAAAAACTGAAGTGTTGCATGCAAATGTGTTCAGCCTATTTTACCCTTTCATCTAAATTAAAATGCAGCGCAACCATGCAATCAAAAGTCACCTAAGTACCAAACCTGTACTTAAACCTGTGTCTATCTATATTTTCGATATAAATGCATCTATTTTGTGATGGACTTTAGATGTTTCTTTAAGAAAACATTAGTGAACCAACGCCATCATGTAAGACCAAGTAACACAGCAGACAGTCTGAGGATAAAGTTGTAAAGAGGTTCGTAGTATGGGTAGGTTAGTGAGGTAAGAGTATGCCACAACTGCAAACCTACCAAGACATGTCTCTCCTCCTAACTTAACAGAGCAGGCCAGAAGTGCATTAATCAGAGAAGCAGCCAGATGGTAACTCTGAACGATGCAAACATCCAAAGCACAAGTGGCAGAATCTGTTGACTTTACTCAAGTCTAGTGCTCTGGTCAGGGGAGACTGAAATTCAGCTTTTCAGCCTACATGCAAAACGCTGAACACACCATGTTCTCCCTGAAAAGAATTGTGATGAAAGCATCATGCTGTGGGGGTGCTTTTATTTGTGCAGGGACAATGGATGAAGCTTAACACAGTAACAATCCTGGAAGAAAATGTGAGGCTGCAAAAGACTGTGATACTGTGGCAGAGGTTCACCTTCTCGCTGGACAGCAACCCTACATATCCAGCCAGAGCTACAATACAGTGGTTTACATCAGTGGTCTCAAATTTCAGGTCTGGTGTTGTACAACTTTTAGATGTGTCCCTGTTCTAACAAAGTTCAATCAAACGGCTTCCTCAACATGCGATCATTTTCTGCAGAGTCCTGCTAAAGACCTAATTGTATGATTTTGATGTGTTAAAACTCAAATACAGCTTAAAGGTGCAGAACATTGACTATCGGGGTCCGAAGATCCCTTGGTGCGGATGAAAGCATATTCATGAATTGAAATGGCTTAGATCTAAATCATGTCGGAAATATTTGGTAAGGGGCTGAAAATTGCTGCTTACTGACATTCTCTGTCCAGTCTGACTGAGCTTGAGCTATTTTGCAAAGAACATAGGGGGGAAAAAAACCTTTCCAGTAAACATATATATATATATATATATATATATATATATATATATATATATATATATATATATATATATATATATATATACACATTTTTTGAATGATTTTTATTCATAAAAATGTGAAAATTATGTATTGTTTTCCTTCTTCATTGTTACTTTGCATTATGCATTACTTTGTGTTGGTCAATCACAAAAATCCCAGTAAAATATATTGAGGTTTGTGGACGTTAGTGACAAACGTTGGACAGTTCAAGTAGTTTAAATATGTTATGCAATGAATTGTACATGTTAAGGATTGACTGACTTTATCTTAATGATCTTATCATTTTCTCTCTGTGTGCTAATACAGATCCGACATGCTGCGGCTAATGTTCTGAGGGAATGCTGGCTGCTGCATCGCGCAAACCCAACGAAGGGCAGCCGGGATGAGCACCGACGACACCAGCGATGCCTTCTGGAGGCCATCAGAGTGTGAGTTGGATGGTGGTGGCAGTTTGTTTAAATCTGGGCAAGAGCTACAAGAAGGTGGTGTTTGGATGCCTTGCAATGTGTACTTTATGGACCATTAACTTAGTGTTAGCACTCAAAGTCCCCAACTGCAACAGCTAATTTAGATTACCAATTAGATTAATTTGCAAGTCTGGTGCTAGTGGGACATGTGTGAACAGTAATGCACTCTCCTTTGAGTCCAAGTCTAGGTTCCTGCTGGCAAGTGACTTATTCAAATCATTAGCTGTGAAACATTCATCCCTAAAAACTCACTAATCAATAAAACATTAAACAAAAGTCACTATGATGAGATGACTTCTTAGTTTTTAATTTTTTGGAAATATGGAAGCCCCAAACTCGAAGAACAAGTGGATTGCACAAGCCACCAAGTTCAGAAGTGTAATTAAGAGCTCCATTATTCTGTCAACAGGAATACATGTGTGAGGGCACTCTGTGTTAGCCTGCATGGAAGGGCCTGTGCTTCCTGTTTCAAACTGGGCTGAACCATTACAAATAAACACCCTGTGGAAAGTATGAGAGCGGGAGGAACCTCCACACCTCAGGAATTACTGTCTACTGTAATGAGACTCCATCACCTCATTATGCTCTCAGCCGCCAAGCACCGATCGCAATATTGGTTTCCATAAATCTGTTTTCTTTGTACTTCTGCTTTCGTCCATCTGTGAAACTAAATTTATCCGTTTTCCGCCCCTGGCAATGTTTTACAGCTGTTTAACAAACTCAGCATGACCCTCTCCATGCTGATTAGTGGAATACTAGTCAGCATATTCTTTTCCCAAACTGGACCGTCTTGTGCCAGGACTGGTATATTTGTCCAAAATTGGGACGCTCTGTCTGTAGATGAGCGATCCAGATCCCTAACTGGAGCCTTTAAACCCAAAACATGATATAATTGGCTTTCGATAAGGACTTTAAATCCAAAAGCATGGTTTGTGCTAAAAAAAAAATAAAAATAAATAAAAAGACTGATTTGAGCCGCTTCGTTCTCTATGTGCAACACTTTGAATGATAAAATACAAAGGTGCTAATGTTTGAAATACTCCCACATTACTAATATCTAACAAGCATGTTTTTTTTATTATTTCTCTACAGGTTTCGACATTTACGCCTCAAACAAAGAAAACTGAGAGATTATGTCAGTGAGATGGTGGACCTCCCAAAGGTAACTGCCAGCTGGAACATGTAGTAACTGTTCTACATCAAAGATAAAAGAAACAGCACATTTCATCTTCAGTGTTCTTTATTTCTAATCAGGGTTCAGATGCTTTTTGAGCCAATGATATAAAAAAGAGAACCACTAATGTACAGTTTATACAGTGCATTTGATTGAGTTACATGGAAAATAAGCTGAGGGTTAAACAGACCACAAGTATGGAGGCTTGTAATTCAGTCTACAGTTGGGTATTTAGCTCTATGGAAGATATTCAGTGAAATCAGCTCACTGTATACTCACTGAAAGCTGTTTAACATCATGCATTATTAGCTTTATGGGACGAAGGAGATGAGTCTGTCGCTCAGCCGAGGTGTTAAGGAAATCCAGGTTGCTTTAATAACAACCTTCAGCTCATCAGCATTGCTGGGTCTGATGTCTCTCATCTTTCTCTTGACAATACTCCATAGGTTCTCTGGGTGCTTTTCAGGCAAGCACACTGATACCATGGCAATTAAACCAGCTATCGGTACTTTTGGCAGAGTGGGCAAGTACAAAGTCTTGCTGGAAAACAAAATTAGCATCTCCATAAAACTTGCCAGCAGGGGGAAGCATGAAGTACTCTAGAAGCTCCATGTCCTGGATACATCTGTGCAGTGGCAGTGCAAAACTTGTTTATCTCTCCCAAATTCTTAAATGACTTCGCTTTTCAATTAATTATCTTACCCTACTAGGACCTGACATGCACATATTTGGACAATAATGCATGTTCGGGGAAGAATTCCAGTCTTAGGAGGTTAAGGCTGCACTTATCTCTGCTGCTTTTGCACCTTTTTGTACTAAATGTCTTCGTTCCACTGAACTATTTGTTGATATGCTTGGATAAAGCACTCTGTGAATAGCAACCTCCTTTAGCGATGATTTTTTTTGTTCCCTACTCTCAATAACTGTCTGTTGGACAATTACAAGGTTGTCCAATGCCTTTCTGTCTTAAAAATTATTTTAGTCATTTTAAAGTAATATCAAAATTCCTAAAATAACTGAATTTCAGTTTTTTTAATGAAGTTATAAGCCCAAATCATCAGAATTAACAGAAATAAATAATTGAGGAAATATCTCAATCTGTGTAATCTGCAGGAAAAGAATTTTACTCCATTTTGGAATAACAAAACGTGGAGAAAGTGAAGCACCGGGAATACTTTCTGGATGCCGTCTAGTTTTACATCAACAAACTGTTCTTTTTATTTCACTGACAACAACAAAAAGGAAAGAAAAAACATGTATATTTGCTTTGTACACTGGACTCCATTAGATGCAGATGATCATGTGTGACCTCAGTGCCAACTGGAACAACTCCTATCGAGAGCTGGAGCAGAGGATTCTCTTTATGGAGCAGAAGCTGGACGAACTGACTCGCTGCTTCCAGCAGACCTCAGAGCTGCTATTTGAGGTCCTACGTCACCGAAACCCAGAAATCAGGTAAACAGCACTTACAACTGCTGGTGATGATGCTGTTGTTGCACAGATCTGCTGATAACACACAGATGGCAGGATGTGGTAGCTGAGCTAAAATGAAACGTCGCAGCTTTGGAAA
The DNA here is from genome assembly GCA_014839685.1 of Anableps anableps. NCBI lineage: Eukaryota > Metazoa > Chordata > Actinopteri > Cyprinodontiformes > Anablepidae > Anableps > Anableps anableps. The sequence goes on along the minus strand of CM026072.1, from coordinate 22,450,808 downwards.
GTAGAAGTCTTTTTCATTGTATTTCCTTCTTTTGCAGGTGACATGGTGCAAGCACTTTTTTACATGTCTGTAGCATTTCCGTCTGCAGCATCTACAATTCCTAGCTGCCCAGAGCCACTGCAGAACTGTTCCAGTACAGCATAAACATCTCATCCACTGGCTCAGCATTGCTTGTGCTGCTCAGTGACTCATTCTGTAAATTTACAGATACATTATATTTTCAGAAAATGGGATTATCAGACAGTTTTTCTGGGAAGTCTACTATGCTGTGTGGCAAATGTATTTGTGATTGTGCTCAAGGAACTGATCTAAAAGAACTGTGGATTGCATTATGTTAACGATAGTCTAAACTGACTTTTTTAATGATTATTTTTACATTATTCCTGTGGAATTAGAAATTTTTTTATTTCTATATTATTTTTTGTGGTAATTTCTATATATTCTCTTTAGGTTTTATAAAAACCTCAAATTGCTCTTTTCTTTATTGCTGGTTAACGGTTATTTCAATGCTTACTGTTTGCAAACTCTTAAATTTTGACATAATTTCTAACAAGTGCTGTGGTCTTATTATTTTTCCATCGCTCCAGTGATCTTGAGCCACTGTTCTAAAACATGAATTACAGAATACAACATGCAATATTAAACACCAAGAGTTAAAAGAAAACATTTATCTTTTTTAGTATAAATCAGTAGGACCATAAAGAATGACAGCTACATATAACACTGAAATTGTCTGATAAACAGTACATGCTTGTTGAATTTTACCTTTTAAATCTTGCCATGTTTCTCATGGCTAGATGGAGCCATGAGAAACCCCATGGCTCCATCTAGTGGCCAAGTGTTAATTAAACATATTTATTACTGTTGCACTACAAAATAATAATAAATCCAGGTCAGCTTGTCTCTTCCCTAATTAGTTCCCATATTTCATACCCACAGCATTGCTTGCTCAGTTTATTATATATTAGAGTTGCACAAGCATATTTCCTTATGACAGACTAGGCATGGGCTTAGTATAGTACCACAGTTTGACTGTGTCAACACAAAGACTTCAAACAAAAATGTGCATGATCCTAAAGCTTTTACTTAAAACATCTGGAGTTGGGGCTTTATTTTTTTTTTTTTGCACTGATTTTGAAACAACACAGCATGAACGTTGTGTTATAATTAAGCAGTAAATGGTTATTTCACAACTTTTTTTTTTTTTTTTTTTTTTGCTTCTGGACAAAATTAAACCAGTTCTATTTCAAAACATATAAATCATAGATGTGTTAAGTTTAGACTGATTCAGTCTGATTATTTTTATTATTTTTATTTTAGTCTGATTATTTTCTTGACTCTACTCTTATACAGACATAGTACTGCATAGCAGAGCAGAGCTTGTTATGCAGCTTGTTAAAATTTGCTAATTAACTTGACAGTTATCCTATAACGCAACTATCCGAAAAAATTAGTTATACAAAACAAAGTATGAACCTGCTTTTCTTGATTATTTAGTCTTACTTAAGGATAAACTGGATGTGTTATTAAAATACCTAAATAACAAAAAATAAAAACAAAACAAATTTATCACTGTAAGTTCCCAAATGTTGTACTGGAGAACTTCATCCAGTTTTCATTGAATTATTTAAATGTGAAGAAAACTAAATATTAAAGGTATTAAAATAAAAGCAATATAGAATAAATATGATTTTAGTTTTTATTCGCCAACACACAAATTAAAATATGAAGTGGGACATTTAAAGTTCAAAAGACTTGAAAATGAAATATCCTAGTTGTGATCTCCTGCATGGTCCTTGCATATTTTAGTAACTGGTCACAGACTTGCAATAGCAAAACAAAACAAAAACTGTGATTATTTGATTGCTTTAAAATACTAAATATTAAATTGAATTATAAACCATTTTCATTTTTGTGGCCAAAACAGATGAGCAGAAGATTAAATGTGCCTTGATTTTGCATATCTAATTAATAAACAAATAAAATTAAGCTCTTAACAAATTAAAAACCCCAAACAATCAAAAGTTTTAACTACGACGACACTGAACATGAACTAAAAACAGCTCAGTTTCGTCAGTGCACAACTACAAAAGAAAAAAATAACATCTATAACACTAGAGCCTGTAACTTTGAGATGACTGGTATTTATTGTTTGTACTATTCAGTTATTTTTCTTGTTAAAATCTGATCCAGGTTTTTTTTTTGTTTGTTTGTTTTTTACACAAATGTGTTAAACGTGATTAAACCTGTAGAATTTATTTTGGCTTCAGCATAAGGTCACATAAATACACGGATGCAGCTAATCAGGCAAAAACGGGAAAACAGCAGATAAAGACATTTCTTTCAAACTTCAGACCATTCAGCAGCATAGAAGACAAATGATTTATAGCAGTTCTTTTTACCGGTTCATCAGTCCTGGGTCAGTCTCTGCTGTTCTCTTGTGCCCTCACGTTGCCGTTCGTGAAAAACCTACAGAGCAACCAGTCCTCCTTAAGTTTGTCATCTATTAACTTGAAGTACTTCCATACTTTAGATCATTTTGACCTTGTTGACAAACTGTTAGAACATGAATCATCATGGAGTAATCAGATACTCTATCCCCTAGGTTTGTTTCGAAATACAGTGGTGAGGAAAGTGTTTGCCTCCTTAGTGATTTATTTGTATCTTTCCTCTCAAGTAAAGGTTTCAGACCTTCAAACAAATTTAAATATTGGACAAAGATAAAAAACACAAAATGTAGTGCTTTACAGAAGGTGTTTATTATGAAGAGGAAATTAAATCCAAACCTTTGTGGTCCTGTGTTTTAAAAGCTGTCAGAATATGAGAAATCAGGCCCAAGTCTCATTTCTGTAGGCTGAAGATTTTATATTCTAAATTTGAAGAAAATAATTAAAAAAAAAAAAAAAAAAAAGACATTTTTTTCTCTTTTTTCTAACAGCAAAAAGAACAACAGTTGTATTTCAATTGACTATTTTGTATTTTAAACTGAAAGTCAAAAATACAATAGTTTTTTGGTTATTCATTACTGTTTCTAATTAAACCAAAACATGCACGGACCCTGCCCTTCTTCAAAGGTTCTTCCTCTTAGTTCTGTTTTTAAGTTGGTGTAATATATAGGCTGAAGGCCTCACAAACACCAGTCCACAGACACACATGAAGGGCATCCTGCACTTTTTAGTCTCATTTTCTTTCACCGTCCGTCCATGTCGAGATCCTTTCCATGGTTTGCCCATTAAGTGCCGTGATAAAAGTTTTGCTCCGGAGAAAGTGTCCCCACAGCTGACGCAGATGTAGCTCAAGGCCTCAGCGTGCTGAACGCAGTGTCGCAGGAGGTGCAGCTGGTGCCGGAAAGCTCGCCCACACTGGCAGAGGTGGGAGCGCTGGCCTCGATGGAGGTAGCGGTGGCTGATGGCGAAGGAGGGTTGCCGGAAGACAGCGCCACACTGCCTGCAGGGACAGGGGGTTTTTGAGCGCCACCCGGTGTTCATCCGCTTCATCAGAGCCCACTGTCGACTCTCGTTCTCGAACAGGGCGAGAATAGAGAGTGTTGATGAAGCTACGAGCTTGGAGTCCTGAGAGTCTGGAGTTGGGCTGGCCGGATCTACATGAGCTTGGCCAACAGAAAGATTCCTGTTGGCAGCCTGGTTTTGGACACTCGTGGCTTCTGTCAACGAGGATGTACCTGCAACAATGTACTGTTTGGTGCAGATTTCAGACGAGTGAACTTTGGTGAGATGGATTGACAAAGCTTTATCAGAGGAGAAAAAGGATTTGCATATTTTGCATGCTTTTGGCATCGACTCCGAGCAGAAGAGCACCAAAGTGGATTTGACTCCCTTGGGACACGGGTGGCGACTGAATGAGCCCTTGGTGGGGAGAACCTGACCACAGCTGTGACACAAATACAGAGGCATGTGATGTTCCTGTAGAGCCTCCTCAGTAAAAAAGTAATGCTTGCACAAAACACACTGAAACTTTTCCTTCACCCCACGGCAATACAGCAAATGGCGGTTCACAGACCTGAAAGGTCCCCGACCACACTTGCTGCAGGTTACTCCATTTTTGATGGGGGGAGGTAGAGCAGTTTCCTCAGAATCTGAATTTTCAGAGGTTTCACAAGAACTGGATGTCTTCTCATCAGAGTCATTTTTGGTGACAGTTTCCTCATCATTTTCACCTACTACATATTCCACACTGTATTCAGGTGCCTTGTGATACATCTCCAACATCTGCTTAGGATTTAGATTTGATACACAAAGTGATTTTGTGCTTTGCTGCGGAATCACACAACTAGAAATGCTCCTCTATAAAATAAAGAGCACACAACTTAGAAATGAGGAAGACACTGTGCAGTGTGGCTCTTTGCATGCTCGTCAAGTTCTCAGTCGTTAGCAAAAGACTGATGGAACAATAGTCTGAGGGTTGGGGAGTCTGCATTATCCAGTGGCGTGGTGAGAGACCTCAAGCACTGAAAATAATTTCTCCAGATGTGGCAGAGGTTTCGGATTTTGTGGTTCTGAAAGTGCAACATTGAGGCGCAGATTTTTTTAGCCACTTTCCCAGGACTTGGTCTCTCAGTGTGTACGATTCACCTGCGATTATGTAGATTTAACCCACGGCTCATCAGCGTCATCAGACATATAGAGCTGCCCCGCGCAACCTTTGGTTTCCTGCAAATTTAATAAGAGAAGATTTAATCAGTTTTTAATTATAACTTGAAGATATTTAACACATACATGTGTACCTCAAAAATTAGAATATAATGGAAATGTTATTTTATTTTAGTAATATAATTTTTTAAAAAAGTATTACACAGATTTATTACACACAGAGCGATATATTTCAATTATTTCTGGTAATATCAATGAAGTGAAATGAAAACCCAAATTCTTTTTCTCTGAAAACTTACAAAGGACCAATAGAGAAGGATTCTTACTCCAGAAAAGTTATGACTATCAGATAACAATCATGTGAAAGACTGCTGACTTGACAGTTGTCCAGCCCACCATAGACAGCCTCGGGAAGCATGGTAGGCCACAGTCAGAGCCTGACTATTCACAGAGTGCTGTATCTAAGCATAATATTGGAAAGTTGAGTGGAAAGAAAAATGCGGAAAACAATGAACAACAGACAAAACTGCAGTTCTGAGAGGATCGTGAACCAATGTCCATTCAAGAGTTTGAGGGGAGATTCACGATGTGTGGACTGTGGCATAAGTCAGTGCTTAAAGAGCCACCACACATAGACCTATCCAGGACACAGGCTACAACTTTAAATTCCAAGTGTTAAGCCTCTCCTGAAACAGAAACAACATCCATTTCATCTGGAAATCAAGGTCCAGAGTCTGAAGGAAACATTGAGTTTCCACACGCAATATTAATTTGGGGAGCAAAACAAAATTATGTGGATGTTGGTTCACTGTGTTTTATCAAATCCACAGTCACTTCTGTGACCTACAAGAACATTTTACAACAGCTCATCCTGCTATCTGCTTAAAAGCTTTATGAAGATCTCGATTTTATTTCCCAGCAGGGGTTGGCACCTGCTCATACTCCCAAAAGTACTAATAATTTAATAACCAGGGAATTGCTGTGTTTGATTGGCTTGCAAACTCACCTGACCTAAGAGGAAGATGAGAGACACCAGATCTAAGAATGCAGACGAGCTAATAGTCGCTATCAAAGTCCCCTTGAAAATCCTCAGCACCTCAGCAGTGCCATAGACTGATCACCTCCAAGCCACTTGGCATTGATCCAGTAATTATTGCAAAAGGAGCCCAAAACCAGTATTGAGTGCTTCTGCTGTGTGGTATTAAAAATTTTTTAAAAGACATGTGTCGTTGGTCTTACTAAATATTTCAATTTTCAGCAAAAATCAATTTTTGGTTTTCATTTGCCGCAAATAATCACTAAGATGAACAGAAATAAATGTTTGAAATATATTACTGTGTAATACACATGCTTTTTTGTTTATATTATTGTTTTATATTTTGCTAACTAGCATTTTAACGTCTCTCTCTCCTGTTCTTAATATGTAATATTAAGGGTACATTTTGACACCTTATGAATATAATTTTACCACATAATATGCAACATTTTTGTGAATTTCCAAGCTAGGCTAGGTTTGGTTTAAATCTAAGTAAACTTCGCACATGTGCAGCCTGTTTAGCTTCTATTTTAGGAGGATTTTTCTACCTTTTTGTCCATACGCTTTATAAGAGATCCATTTTAGTTCCTCATAAACTGATATTTTATTTCTTGTCTATCAATTAACAAATGAATAAATAATCCTAAAAAGTCCAACAAGTACAGTGTCAACACTAATTTTGCAGCATCTCCCCCTAACCCCAACCAACTGTAAATACTAGAGCAAACATTACAGTATTTCTACTTACAGCAATGTTACCAAGTAAAAACTACAGCATATCTAACTACCTGCACAGGCACTGTCTACTTACCGACGGTTTTCCTCAGTCAAGGGTGTGCACAGAAAATGAAATTCCTCATATGAGGCAGATTTAAATTACGAACAGTATTTCACATTTTGAAAAAGACGTTTTTGGCGTGCATCAGAAGTTGTAGTTTTAGTGATATCATAAGAATTGAACTTCACAGCAAAACGGAGAATAAATATGTATTTTTAAAAAACTCAGAGAATTTTAAACTGGAGGAATTTGTTGATGGCGTCCGAGAACAAACCGGTTCCACCCACATCCGGTTTGAACCGGAAAAGGAGGGGGCCGTACACCCACCACAATGTGGTACATTATGCTCATTATGCTCAGATTAGCATTTCTAAATTTAAGTGAGTTGTAGTAGATTGCATATAAATAATTTTACTCGGAGACGACGTACAGTGCCTTGAAAAAGTATTCATTCTTCATTAAATGTTACAATTTTGTCATATTTCTACAATATTCTTTCATGTATTTGTTGGGGTTTATGTGATAGACCATCATAAAAAAATGCCTAATTTTGAAGTGGAAGGAAAAAGTTACAAGGTTTCAAAAATCTTTACAAATAAAAGTCAGAAAACGGAGAGAGGCGTTGATACTCAAGCACCCCAGAGTCAATACTTTGTTCAGCCAATTGTTGCTGCAAATACAGACGCAAGTCTACTAACAAACATGACCAATAAAATAACGAATATATATTAGCAAACAGGAGAACACTAAGAACATACCCAAACAAAACCGATGTGTTGCGACGCAGAATGAGCGGAACTAATTATAAAGTACAAATTTTCAGTACGAGCTTGTTTGGTAGACGAAAAACGTTGTTTGTTTAAATTCAAAGCGATTTGCGCGCGAGCGGAGTCATGTTATCTGAACATGTTTCTTAAATGTGACCGCCCCTTCGTAATGTAACGGTGAGCGTCAGGTTGAGAAACGAGCACACCACCCGGAAGTGCTAGCTGCATTTGTTTACAAGAGGGCGAGACACACCGACAGTACTTACCATTTCACTGATTTCCCACCGTTAGGTGTTGTATATTTGATAGCTGCAAACATGTCAGAGTCCGGTCACAGCCAGCCCGGGATGTACGGGCAGGGAAGGAGGAGGAGGCGTCGCCGGGGAGAGAGAGATGGACCCCCTGGACAAAATCTGTCTGGCCCCAGCCGCGATCGGGAGTACCAGCCGAGAGAACGAAGGGTAGTACAAATGTACACTTGGAAGAAAGAAGTACATGTTGTTTATAGGATAAATGGTTAAAATATACATTTGTACAATTTTGTCGTCAGGATGGGAGTGAGGATCCACCAGGCCCCCTCATCCAAAAAACACCTATCATTCTGGCAAAACCTCCAAGTGAAAGGGTGGATTATTTTATTTTTATTTAGCTCCTTTTAACAAGCTGATGCTTATATTACTTTTAAATACACTGCTGCTAGCTTTTCTATCAGTCTCATGTCTTTGACAACTTTGTGAGCATTTTTTACCCGAATACCAGGTTATCAGTTCTTGTAATTTTTTTTGTTTGTTGGTTGGTTTTGGGGACTTTTTCTAAGGCCAAACCATCACAGAATGCACCAGTCAGTGGAGCTCCTGTCCTGGAGAAGCCCATCATGCTAATGAAAGCCAGGGATGATGGAGGGAAGCCGGGGACTCCTCCAGAGGCAGCGGCTCAGTCCTCTGGTCCTGGACCTTCCAAGATAGAAAGGGAAGGTCAGAGACCCACACAACCTGTTTACCAGATCCAAAACAGAGGAATGGGGGCTTCTGCATCTGGCAACGCTGTGGACCGTGAGTCATTATAGCTTTGAAACCTTTTCTCCTTTACAGTGGTGTTAAAAATCCTTATAATTTCTTTTATTTCCATACATGCATAATGCATTAACACAACACATCCTGTTTCAAATCAGAGCAAAAACCTACCAAATTTGTTATCACTCCACAGAAAGTGATGAAAACAGAATACAAGGCTGTTAAAATAGCACTGCCCGCATATTTATGTACGAATTCAAGCATTTAGTATATAATTTCACATTTGTGTTGCATGGAGTCGATCGACTTCTGGCACTTGTTAACAGGTATTCTAACCCAGGACCATTGGACTACATTCCATATTGCTCTGCACTTGGTTTTCCCTCAGAAACTGCTTATTTGCAAATTTTCTATTGGATTAAGGTCTGGGGATTAGGCTCTTGAAACAAAATGCTGCTTCCTTACTGGTGTGTTTGTAGTTGTTGTTTTATTAAAACATCCACTCCAAGAATAGCTCCTCTTCGACAACATAACCTCCAACATTATTTCCATGTATTCCAAATGATCCATATTCTTTGGAGATGCATCCCCATAGCATGATACCTGACTCACCATGCCTCACAGTGAACAGTGGATTAAATTCAGTGCATAGGGGTCATCTTGTAAATGGACCCTCAAAGAACAATCATGCTTTCACCAGTTTATAAAAATGTTGCTGCATTGTTACAGTACTCGCAGGCAACTATACAGTGCATCCATGCAGTATTCACAGAGCTTCACTTTTTGTACATTGTGGGGAAAAATTTGAGTGTTTTGCAAGTTCATTAAAAATTTTCAAAAATTACATTTACATAGGTATTCACAGCCTTTGTTTAATACTTTGTTGATGAAGCTCAAAATTGAACTTGAATCCTTGAGATATTTCTACATCTTAAATGGAGTCCACCAGTGGGAAACTCAGTTGACTGGGCTTGATTTGGAAAGGCACACACCTGTCTTTATATAAGGTCCCACAGTGAACAGCGCAGGTCAGAGGTCAAACACCACGCATGAAATTAAAGGAATTGTTGATAGACTTTTGAGACAGGATTGTCTTGAGGCGCAAATCTGGGGAAGGATAAAGAAACATTTCTGCTTCTATGAAGGTCCCAATGAGCTCAGTGGCTTCCATCATTCATAAATGGAAGACATTTGGAACCAGCAGGACTCTCCCTTGAGCTGTCCGGCCATCTAAACTAAGTGACTGGAGAGAAGTGCCTTAGTCAGGGAGGTGCCTAAGAACCTGATGGTCCCTCTGTCAGAGCTCCAGCACTCCTTTGTGGAGAGAAGAGAACCTTCCAGAGGGACAACCGTCTCTTCAGCAATCCACCAATCAGGCCTGTATGGTAGAGCGGCCAGACGAAAGCCACTCCTTAATAAGAGGCACATGGCAGCCCATCTGGAGTTTACTAAAAGGCACCTGAAAGGCTCTCAGGTCACAAGAAACAAAATTCTCTGGTCTGATGAGACAAAGATTGAAGTTTTTTGTGTGAATGCCAGGCGTCATGTTTGAAGGAAACCAGGCGAGTCTCATCAGCAGGCCAGTACCACCCCTACAGTGAAGCATGGTGGTGGCAGCATCATGCTATGGGGATGTTTTGCAGCAGCAGGAACTGGCAGACTAGTCAGGATAGAGGGAAAGATAAAGCAGCAATGTACAGAGGCATCCTAGATGAAAACCTTCAGAGCACTCATGTCCTTAAGCTGGAATGATGGTTCATTTTCCAGCAGGACAACGACTCAAAGCACATGGCCAAGATCTGAAAGTAGTGGCTTCAGAACCACTGTGAATGTCCTGGAGTGGCCAAGCCAGAGTCCAGACTTGAATCTGATTGAGCATCTCTGGAGAGATCTGAAAATGGCTGCACAGACGTCTCCCATCCAACCTGATGGAGCTGGAGAAGAACTGCAAAGAAAAATGGGCCAAACCACCTGAAGATAAGTGTGCTGAGCTTGTGGCATCGTATTCAAAAAGACTTGATGCTGTAATCGATGCCAAATGTGGATCAATAAAGTATCAAGCAAAGGCTGTGAATACTTATGTTTTTAAAACACTCTAAAAAAAATGTCCAGATTTTCATAATGCAGTATTTGTGTGTAGAATTTTAAGGAAATTTAATAATTTAATACAATTAGGATTAAGGCTGTAACATAGCAAAATGTGGAAAAAAAATGAAGAGCTTCGAATACTTTCTGGTTGCACTGTAGATTTTCTTTGATCTACAGTGCAACCATGGTCACCTTAACCAAGACCATGGACCTGGTTCTTGGTTAAGATGTCCCTTTTAGCTGGCCTTCAATTTATTTCATGTTCACTTTCATGTTCAAAATCTGTGCATAGAGCAGTACGATATGGCTTAAAAAAAAAAAAAAAAAAAAAAAAAAAAAATCAGATTTTTAAAAAAAGTTTTTCATACCAAATCTGATTTTCCAGTTTTAAACATTTTTTTTCCTCTCTTTTCATTTCTTAAAAATAAATTACAAATGACAGAAAATATTTTCAAAAACTTGCTTTTATTTCAGTTATTGTCTTGGTCGTTGACCAGTTGTGTTTTGAACACAAATGTATATTCTTAAAGTCAAATTTTGTGTGAGAGAAAGGAAAATTAATTCTGTCTTTGCGACTTTCAGCCATGGTCGGTCAATCCAAACTCTTTCATCCAGAGAAAATGAAGCACAGTATTAAGCTGGTGGACGATCAGATGAATTGGTGTGACAGTGCCATGGAGGTGAGTGACTTTTTCTTTCTTACTAAGTTTAACTAATCGTCATGAAGTGGTTTAATGCAAAGGTCTGATTTAAGGTGTACTGAAGGAGCTCAGAGGAAGTTGTTTTTTGTTGTGATTTGCTGCAGTATCTGAGGGACCAGACAGACATGTTGGTGGTGGGAGTCATTGGCCTGCAGGGAACTGGGAAATCTACCATTATGTCACTGCTATCTGCCAACACACCTGAGGAAGATCAAAGGTAAGCTTGATGATAGTACCAAGACTAAAACAAACCTTTTAAACTGTTCTCAGTTTCTAACTAATTCATTCATAGAATGCAATGGTCATTTCACTAGAAGTTAAATAATAGTTGTAGAATGAAATCCAACCACTTTAGATGCATAGTAAGTACCAAATGTGTTATTCTTGATTTCATAGGATGTAATTCTGGATTATCATTAATTCTGTATGTGTTTAATTTTACTCTATTTTGTCACTTCTTCTGGCCTTTTTTCAATTTGGTGACAGACAGCAATAGGTGGCTGGGGGGCAGTACTGCATGGGCATTATTATGCATTTTGATATACCGTGTCTTTATCGTATGTATTTTAGAGTCTAGAAAAAATGTGCCATATAAATAAAGTGTGCCTTCTACTTACATAAAATAGATAAGTTGTGGACTGTTTGTGGAATTATATGTTCTTCTGTGCAGGAGTTATGTCTTTAGAGCCCAGACTCAAGAAATTAAGGAAAGAGGAGGCAATCAGAGCACAGGTATAGATTTCTTCATCACTCAGGAGAGAGTCATTTTTTTGGATACACAGGTAAGATGTTTGTACACACTCAGACTGCGGCTTATGAAGAACTGAGCAAGAGCTCTTTTTAAATGCGTAACGTCTTTTGTTGTTTTTAGCCTATTCTCAGCCCATTTATACTTGACCACGTTATCAACAATGACAGAAAGTTGCCTCCAGAGTACAACCTTCCTCATACATATGTGGAAATGCAGGTTTGTATTTGTTGTGTAGAGGACAATATGTCACGTTAACCAAGGTGCACAATGTTAATCTTTACCTCAAACCCTTTAATTTATTCTTGAATGAAAGCCATATTTTTGCACACAAACCTGTTGACTCATTTTAAACTGTTAAATCTGCCAACAGTCTCTTCAGATCGCCGCCTTTCTCTTTACTGTGTGCCATGTAGTTATAGTGGTCCAAGACTGGTTTACTGACATAAACCTGTACAGGTAAGCATTTGTTTTTTTTTTGTTCTTTTAATTTCTTAAGCTTACAAGAAAATAGAAGACAGCTGTCTTAGAGTCATTCTGACTACAACCTGAACGCCCCTTTTTAAAGCAATGTTAAGTATGTCGTTTGTATCATGATTCTGTACATTAAAGTGACAGTGAATGTTGCGTAACATTGTTTGTTGGTAGGTTTCTGCAGACTGCTGAGATGCTGAAGCCTTCCACTCCATCTGCAAGTCATGACAGCACCGGCTCCTCAGGCAGCGATGACGGTGCAGAGTACTATCCTCATATTGGTGGGTGTTCCTATGGAGCCACAAACACACTATTCCATATCAACCAGATTTATTCATATTGAAAGTAGTAATGAAGTTACTTATTTGTTAAAATTGAAGTCATTTTTCCTTCTTGTTCTTCTAGTCTTCCTTCAGAATAAGTCCAGGCGAGAGGATTTTTGTCCAAGAAATTTTAAGAACATGCATATGGTGGTGGACAAATTGATGGCACATTCTCATCTTAAATACAAAGGTGAAAAACTCAACAAATATTATTTTGCAAATGTCTGTTTTTAAGAATAAATTATTATTAAATGTCCAATTTAAGCTCAAATATGGATGAATCAATTGGTTTAGTTTAAAAATGTGAAGCTGGTGTAAAAATGTATTCATTTCTTACAAGTCAAGAGATTCAGTCAGTACTTACCAATAATAATTATTTTGACCCTTTTTTGTATGATATTGATGTAAGTTGTTTAGCATCTATACAGTTTATATAAGGCACAAGTTGCTCCGATCACACTTTTGCATATTTTCTTTGCGTTTCAATGGTGGAGAAAGAGATGGTGCCTTAGGTAACTTCTAGCATCTCCCACAAAACTAGGGTGCCATTGATTTTTTTTTTTTTTTTTTCTTAAAGAGGACTCAAATGTCATAGCAATGGATCAAATATGACATTACTCAATCTCATGCAACACCATGTAGTCGCTCTGTCTGCACAGATTCACTCACCTGGTCATGCTGAAGGCTTAAACTGTGCTGAGTGGTGTCGAACATACTTTCAGATGAATTTGCCTGCTATTTTTTTTGACCACTTGGGGGCACTCATACCTCAAAGAGCGTCAGACTCTCTGCCCAATCTGAAGAGCCCCAGTTATTTCTCCAATTATGTAATAAAAATTGATTGTGAATGTTAAACTTTTTAACACAGGTACATTGTCCATGTTGGATTGCAACATCTTTCCTGGACTGGCGCAGGAATACCTTGATTCTGAAGTCAACATGTTTTTGCTTCCGGTCCAAGAAAATGATGGAGAAGATAACCTTAACAAAGCAGGTTGGTTAAAAAACATATTTCTATCAAAAAAAGGAACGTTTTGTCTACTGTTGTTGATTTAAATCATTTTTCACTGCGTTTAGGAGCAGGAACATACCCACTGTTCTCTCTGCTGCCCAGTTACAGAGGTCACCCCACCTTCTCTACCATGGTCTCCAAACTCCGCAGCCAAATCCTGGCTATGCCTCGCTGTCAGCTGTCACACACCATACTCACTGAGAAAAACTGGTAAATATCTCATACTGTATGTCAGTGTTGTGTTTTTATTTAAACCAGTACTGATCTTTGTCTATACATCTAAGTAAAAACGGAGAAGTTTGAGTCTGAAAATAGCACTTCATTTTTGAGGTGTAAATTATATTCCAGTGACAGGTCTTAATGAGAATTGATCTAGAATTCTGCCATCGTCAGCTTTGAGAAATTCTTGGTTTACTAAGAATTCTTTACTGCAACTGTAACGCAGTAATACTTTCAATAAACTTGCAGTGATAACCACATTAAGTCTCAGCATGGACTTAGAGATCTTCTCATCCTCATCTTTTTTAACCTACTTTCCACCATCTTTGTTTCTATGTTTTTCTTTCTAGGTTTCACTATGCTGCTCGTATCTGGGATGGTGTTAAAAAGTCATCGGCCCTCTCTGAATACAGCCGCCTCCTCTGCTAAATTTCTGATGTCCAGTCATTTTATATTGATAATAATTTAAACATAACAATGTTTCCCTGTAGAGATAGACTCTTGCACTCAAATGATGAACTATACACTTTAAATTACTTCACACAGCACAGTGGTGGAGGAGAGAACATGTTAGGAGACAACACATACAAATTTATGGTACACAATGTCTGTGGTAATAGAAACATTTTGTAAATTTTAAGAAAAACACAAAATAAAAAAAAACAAAAAATAAAGTGGTTTTAAAGTGTCTGTTTTTTGATATGACAGAACACTGTTACTTTGTAAAGCTTGCTGTCATGCTGACTCAACCTAAGGTTAACTGTGCATAAAGCTTTTTGCTACATAGATGCTTCCTACACATTGCTGTCATATCAATGTCTGGCTTTTAAAAATTCAAAACATTTTTTTTGCCTGTGTGTAATGGTAGTGATTGTGTGTGGAGGTAATTCTTATTTTAATTTTGAGTCTATTGTGCTTTGTCTCTAATCTACACAGTCATCTGTATAGCCTTAAATATTGTTATATATACCCCTACTCTAATAAGTGGCACCGAAGGATAGAAAATAACTGAACTTGAAAATGCCAGTTTATTAAGTTCGAGTGGTCATTATTAGATTCTCTTTTTCAACATAAAAAGGACCTGTTTAGATAATCAAAAAGTTTAAGGAGCAAAGCTGTGAAACGGGTAGAGAATTGAACACTTGAAAATTATTTGAAAAAAAAAGTGTATATTAGCATGTGGAATTTTCCACATTAAAGCTGGTTTTACATCCCCTTGGAATGAGAGTGTTCTGATCAAGCAGAAAATCCCCTACTTCAATACGGACACCTTTAGTTTGCCTAGCGGGGGAAAGTTTCACCATCAGACAAGAAACTTTACTTGACCACAATGACAAGAAATGGGTTTGTTGGAGTCAAAGAGAATAAAGCATGGTGGTGATAGCATCATGCCATGTGATGGTTTTGTTGCCTGTGGGAGATAACAACCCTAAACAAACTCAACAACTGGTTTTGGAATGGATACAACAGGTCAGAATCAAGTTTCTAGAGTGGTCATTCGAAACATCAAACCTGTTAATTTATGGACAGTGCTTAGAAGTCATATTTGTGCAAGGAATCTGTTCCAAATAATTTTGTTTAATTCTGTAAGAATTCAGCAAGAATTATACCAGAAGCCGATTCTGTTCATAACTTTTATGGACAGAATTTCTAGACACAGCCAAGGTGTTGAGTGGATCCGTTTTGGTGGCTTTAGGATTACATCTTTTTTTTGCAGACGATGTGGTTCTATTGGCTTCATCAGATCATGATCTACAACTTTCGCTGGTGCAGTTTGCAGCTTGCAGCCATGTGTAAAGCGGCCGGGATGAAGATCAGTGGATCCAAATCCGAGGCGGATTTGGAGCCGGAAAAGGGTAGAGTGCCTTCTCCGGGTCAGGGAGGAGGTCCCGCCTCAAGTGGAGGAGTTAAAATATCTCAGGGTCTTGTTCAAGAATGAGGGAAAAATGGAGCGGGAGATCGATAGACGGATTGGTGCTGCATCTGCAGTGACACGGGCGCTGTACCGGTCTGTCGTGGTGAAGAGAGAACTGAGTCAAAAAGCGAAGCTCTTGATTTACCGGTCGATCTACGTTCCTACTTTCATCTATGGTTACGACCTTTAAGAACGACATCATGGATACAAGTGGCCGAAATGAGTTTCCTCCGCAGGGTGTCTGGGCTCTCCCTTTGAGATAGGGTGAGAAACTTGGTCATCTGGGAGGGACTCAGAGTAGAGCCACTGCTTCTCCACATTGAGAGGAGCCAGTTGAGGTGGTTCAAGCATCTGGTTAGATTGCCTCCTGGACGCCTCCCTGGGGAGGTCTTCGGGGCATGTCACACTGGGAGAAGGCCCAGAGGAAGACCCAGGACATGCTGGGGTGGAAACACTTGGGATTCCCCCAGAGGAGCTGATCCAAGTAGCTGGGAAGAGGGACGTCTGAGTCTCCCTGCTTAAGCTGCTGCCCCCATGACCTGAACCCTGATAAGCATAAGAGAATCCATCCATCCATACCAGAAGCTTGTTGATGGCAACATGCAATGAAAAAAAAAAAAAAAAACATGCAAAAGTTAATTTAACCAAATATTAATAACTTAAGGTAAAACTCTAAAAAAAAAAACAGTGTTCACACACAAATAAAAACTTCTCAACCTGTCATTCTCTCTCTCTCTCTCTCTCTCTCTCTCTCTCTCTCTCTCTGTCTGTCTATCTATATATATATAAGTAATTTTAATTAATGGTCATTAACAATTTCAAGTTAAGTTTTATATATATATATATATATATATATATATATATATATATATATATATATATATATATATATATATATATATAATATATTGTGTACAAGAATCTTATGTAAAACTATTGTTCCTGTACACAATATATTATATATATATTGTGTACAGGAACAATAGTTTTACATAAGATGACCTCAAAAACATATCAGAGCAAACAAACGTGTAGTTTCTATGGGCTACCAACACGATGACCAGCTATCGACCCAAAGACTGTTCTTCAGGTCTGAACAACACTCAGAATATTAAATGAATGTTGGACTGAGTGATATTTCTTTTTGATAAAACATTAGGCTAGGGGTTTTCTTTTCTCTTAGTCTTGGTACCCCATTTAAACTCGGTTTTGTACTCTTTCTCTCATCAGGGAAGAAATCATCCGCTTCCAGGACAATGTTGGGCCTTCGCAGGCTCCCAGGGACACTTATCCATCGCCCTGTCCCACAAAGTCTCCATCGGCCATGTGTCCCTGGGTCACATTCCCAAGAGTTTATCCCCAACTGGCTCCATCTCCAGTGCTCCAAAAGAGTTTTCTGGCTGTGTAAGCCATACAGCATGAGCTTCCCAACTACACCACATATATCACACATATTTATGCACCTCTAGTATGGAAGCAAGGGTTCTCAAATGTGTTAGCAATGATTCACTATAACATCACTTGATCTCATTCTGAACTGGGGCGATGGTGGTGACATCATCCTCATCCTGTAATCGGTGGGTTGCCGATTCGAGCCCTTTGTCTGTCGTTGTGTCCTTGGCCAAGACACTTCACCCGCCTTGCCTGCTGGTGGTGGTCAGAAATGGCTGGTGGTGCTTCTGCCAGACTGCCCCAGGGCAGCTATGGCCACAATAGCTGTGGCTTGCCACCTTCAATGTATGAATGTGTGCATAAATCAAGTTCATTGATTTGTCCAGAAAATCTCTATTTTAGTCTGATGTAATTTAATTTCATAAACTATGCAGAATCTGTGTGTACTGATGGATATTCACCTTTTCACAACTGAATACCCATACCTTTTTCAGACACACCAAAAAGCATATCAAGATAAGATTGTGTGAGAGCAGTTTTAAACTGCGCAGCACTGTAACTTTTACATGTACATATAAAACAAGCTAATCAGCTGGATTTCTGTCTATTTTTGTCTCAGGGAAAGATGGATGTAGGAGATGAGGTGACTCTTTTGGGAACTTTTCAATATGATGAAGATGGAGACCAAGTACAGACCTTCAAACTATCGGTAAAGATATCAAATTAAAGTTTTATTAACCAAACACAATTCTTATAGAAGCCAAGAGTGACCCGTTCCTGTTATAAAAATTGAAGATTTTCACTATCATACATTACCAAGATTTTTCAACGTGTATTACTAGTGTTACATGAAAAAATAATGCTTACTATAATAATAATAATCTATAATGCTTACTCACATGGACTAATTCCATTTAATGTGCAAATATTGGTGTATGAGGTAAAATTAGCTAAAATGCTAATACTAGCTTAAATGCTATCAGTGGCATGTGGGGTGTAATTGGCATGTGGACTTACATTGACTTACTTCATTCAGTATGCTAAACATAGCTGATACATCTGTAATGAGTTGCAATGCTTATTTTAGCTGTAAGGCTAATGTTAGCATGAGGGCTATTACTTGCATGTGGAGCAACTAACATACTGACACAACCAGTAGGATTGAGGTTATCACTATAATGCTGATTAACATGGTTTTATTCCATTTAATATTGGTGTATAAACTAAAATTAGCTAAAATGCTAATGCTAGCTAAAATGCTATCAGAAGCATGTGGAGTGTCACCATCCTGTTGACTAACATAGACTCACTCCATTTAGTATGTTAAACCTAATTCTTATTTCAAAATAAGGCTAAAATGCTCATTTGATAGATATGCTAATGTTAGCATGACGGGTATCACTAGCATGTAGAGCGACTAGCATGTTGACACGACCAGTAGAATGTGCGTTATCACAGTTATGTTGGCAATTATGGAATTACTTCATTTAGTAAGTAAATATCATGCTTTCATAATAAACTCAGCTAACATGCTAATATTAGTCTGTGGGCTATGATTAGCATGTTGTTCCAGTAGCATCTTGACACAACCATGCATGGATCCTTCGTCCTAATCCAACACATCCCAATGTATTTCCTCAGGTTTAAACATAGTGTGTAGGTAAGGAAGTATGATGCTTTTATTTTATATATATATATATATATATATATATATATACCCACCCCACATGCTACTGATAGTATTTAAGATAGCATTAGCATTTTAGCTAATTTTACCTCATACACTAATATTTGCACATTAAACAGAATTAGTCCATGTGAGTAAGCATTATAGAGATAATCTAGATCCTACTGGTAGTGTCAAGATTCTAGTTGCTCTTCATGCTAGTGATACCGCTCATCCTAACGTTAGCCATATAGGTAAAATAAGCATTTTAGCCTTTTTTTTAAAATATATATTAGCTATGTTTAGCATACTGAATGAAGTTAAGTCAATGTAAGTCCACATGCTGGTGATACCCCACATGCAAATAACATCATTTAAGATAGCATTAGCATTTTGGCTAATTTCAGCTCATACATTACAGTTTGCATACTGAGTGGACTAAGTCAAATTTACTCAACATGTCAGTGATACTCCCCATCCTACAATCTTCCTTGTAGATAACCTTTGCATTATCTTTTGCATCGAAACGCCTCTTTCGGCTCTCACCGACACGCACACTTTGGCAGGCCCCTTTTAAATTTCTTCAGAAATTTTCTCGTTATTTACAGTTTTTCTCACACACTGTGGTACACTTCTGGATTCATCATCAACATCTGCATCTAGAGCAACTCATCTATGTGTTTATCTTTAGTCACATTGATTACTGCAACGGTGTCTTAACGGTGTCTTACTGTCTTATCTGCTCAAAAAATCAATCAGACACCTGCAGCTGATCCAGAACGCTGCTCACATTCTCACTAAGACCAGGAAAATAGAGCACATCACCCCAGTTCTAAAGTCCTTCCACGGGCTCCCTGTAGCTCAGAGAATAGACTTGAAAATACTTCTGTTAGTTTAAAATTCGCTGAACAGCATGGCACCAAAATACATTAAAGACCTGTTGTCATAGTATCAACGTTCCAGACCACTCAGTCTTCTGGTTCTGGCCTGCTCTGCATCCCCAGAACCAGAACCAAACATGGAGAAGAAGCTTTCAGTTTTGTATTGTAAATAGTTTTTTGAATGCTTGTTTGGATTTGTAGATGAAATGGGTTGTTTTTTTTTTTGTTTGTTTTTTTTAAATAATAAACCTTTTGTTACTGAAGATGTGTACTTCAAGGTCACTGTACTTATCTTTCACCAAACACCATATGATTGAAATGTTTTTCAGTAAATATTTACATTTTACAGTACATTACTTAATTCATAGAAGAAAAAATATATATCACAAAAGGAGCACAGACAAGAGCCAAAAAGTTGTTGCTGTTGTGTTTAATTAATTTCATCATATCCTGTTAAGCTAACCTTGTAATTAATGACAGTTTTGAATGTGCATGTTGTTAACTTGTGATTAACTTGGAGCTGGAGCCAGCAGCAGAGTCCAGGCAGCTGTTTTCTGAAAACAGGAGGGAGACAGCTAAACAACCCAAAACATAAACAAGGAAGAAATCTCTGGACTGTATTGGTTCAACAGGTTCAGAATTTAGTCCCCTGCATAAAATAAACGAATAAGTAAACATAGATCAGGCTCTTAAATTGTTGTGGGTGGCTCTGAAAAGAGCCGTTGTGGGTCAGTCCTGTGGAGGACATGACTGCTCTAAGGGTTTCCATGGCGCTGCTCCCTCTTCACAGAAGTAGGCCATGAATGCTTCTCTGGCACGTGTTGCTTCTCTGGCTGCATAGTTCACTCCCATCTGACCCACACCTGGAAGTGGTTCTTCATGTGTTCCAGCTTCTCCCAGTGCAGGTACCTGCCCATTTGCCCTCATGAAATTGTGGAGAACACAAGTGCCTTCACACATTTCTCTACAACTTCTGGGTAGATTTCCAGCTAACAGCGAAACATTCACCACTGGG
This sequence comes from Anableps anableps, assembly GCA_014839685.1. Classification (NCBI taxonomy): domain Eukaryota; kingdom Metazoa; phylum Chordata; class Actinopteri; order Cyprinodontiformes; family Anablepidae; genus Anableps; species Anableps anableps. The sequence continues at coordinate 22,430,170 of CM026072.1, read as the reverse complement.
CAGACCAGATCCCAAAAGCATCCTCCACCACCAGTTGAGTCCGTAAAAGACAATAATTGAAGACACGCTGCTGCGTCCAGGAAAGGGCCACATGGAATTTCTGCTTAGTGGGAACGTCTCATCTTACACAATGACATGGTTCCTCTGTGGTCAGGTCCAGGGAGGTGCTGGTCAGGAGGCAGATTGAGTGTCCCATCATGCAGAGCCTGACCAAAGGTGGGTTTGGCTAAGATCCCACCATCACTCATTCTGCCATATCCCCCAACATCGATCACCCGGAACTTGTAGTGGGCATCAATAAGGGCTAGAAGGACCAGTGAGTGGTTTCCCTTGCAGTTAAAAAAAAAGGGAGCCAGAGTTGTGGGGGGTGGGGGGTATCTTTAGCTTCACATGCTTCCCCATCCAGAGCATCATAGCACAGAGAGAAGTTCCACCGCTCCTCAAACTCCTCTGCAATGGCCCTTCACTCATCTGCTCCAGGCATGGCCATGAACTCCTCCACTAGGCAATCCCAGGTAGCTGTCACCACATCTGGAATGACGGTGGAGACAGTGGAAATTCCCACTCAGAAGCTGAACTAGCTGTAGCGTAGCAGACAGAAAGGGGGCTGTTGTGAGCAGCACATATACAAAGGTGATTGACAGCACTAAGACCCTCCTTCTGGCTCTGATTGGTCGTTTCTAATGGAGCAGTGTATTTCTGTAGTTAGCACTGGGAGAAGGTAGCGGAGCTCGATGTTTCATAGATTGTCTGTCTTATAGTATACTTATAATAACTTATAATTGTTTATTTTAGATAATAAATACAGTGATCAAATACACCTGATAAATTGCAACATAACCTTTGGAGCACAGAATTTCATACACTGATCTATATTTAAATATTATTTTGAGAAAGAAAGAAGCAATTTCTGCAAACCTGACAATTTGTACTCCACATACGCGCTACATCACCCCTTTGTATTCAGCAATAATAAACAACTTGTGGTTAAATAAAATAATTTAAGAACCTTTTAAAAAACAAATGATTTTTTTTATTTATTATGTCCTGATTCCTAAGACTTTTTAAAGCTTTTACTTTCTTTTACAGTACAGTTTCCCTTTACTAACTGAGTCATTAGTTGTGTTGTACTTTGTAATAATGAAGTATTCTACTGATGCTACTTTATGAACAGGGTAAAAACAAGCACACGATCCTGTGTGAGTTACATGATAACTGTTTAAAATCTAAGCAACAAAACAGGCTTTCTTCAACAGTACAATTTCCCTTTTCTAAGTGGTTAATAGGTTGTTTTACTCAGTAATAACACAGTACTTTATTGCTGCTAGTTTATGAACAGGTTAAGTGAAACCTGTACATGAAGAGTTTGATGGTAATAACTGTTTAAAATCTCAGAAGTTAAAGCTTTTCCTTGTCTGCTTAAATCAGGTTTTATTCAAAGTTGTGGGATCATTGGTGTTTGAGCCTTTGTGGAAATTTAATCGTCAATTTTATTCCTATTTTTCTTTCTTTGTATTTTTTGCTGTAGAATCATGTGCTTCTTTAATAAAGTCAGCTAACTCACTGAAACCCTCAGGACTGCCCTAATTCTTTCTACAGGGTTACAGAAACATGCCTCTGAGATTTTATTTCATATTGACATGATAAAACAACACATTTGCTGCATATTTGTCAGCTCCTAATCCATGATACAAAGCTTTAATTTCACAACATCCCAATTGTGTTCTAAAGGGTTGAGATTTAGTGGCTTTGGAGGCTATTGGAGTGCAGTGAATTCATTGTCATGTCCATCAGTGAAGAAGATTGCTGACTTCTTACAGGGAGAAACCTCCTGCAAACCCAGACTCAGGATAGGTAGCCGTTTCTTAGAACCAACTGATCTCTTTTGTAGTCCTTCACTGAAAACCTTGAATCACTCTTAGTCTGACCCCTCCCCTGATAGCAATTTTCCATGGGAAACCCCACTAGCGGCTGAACCCCAAGACAAAATCTCCATCAGGGTCATCGGGATACTCAAACCCCTCCACCACGTTAAGGTAGCGATTCTGCGGAGAGGTCACCAGCAGATCTCAATGGATTTTAATCCAAGGGATCCCCCATCCTGAGCAAGCACAGGGCAACAGTGGAGAGGAAAACTCCCTTCGAAAAGGAAGAAACCTCCAGCAGAACCAGGCTCAGGATGAGCAGCCATCTGCCTCGGCTGGCTGGCTTCAAACAAAACAAAACAAAAAAAAACAAACAAAAACACACACAAACACAAAGCTGGCACTGAATCTCTGAAAGAAAAAGACACATTTAGTTACAATATTGGTTTACATTACAAACATTAGAAAAGGGAAATGTGAAGAAATGATGCTCAGTGTATCTGGTCCCCAAGTAGTCCGAGCCTATTTTATTTAGCATCTTTAACAACTAACCATGCAGCACATTGGAGTGAGTCCTGAAAGTGTAACCTTTATCAAAAATATAAATTTTAAAACCTGTGAGAAAACTTTCAGTAAAACATTAAAGAATGTTAATGTTAAGAATTAGCTCACTCTTTAGTTACAAAGACATGGAGATGTGTTCCCGCATCACTTCAAGAAGATTTTTAATTGTGATGATTTATAAGGCCAACACAGAGACACAGGAAATGCACATAAGGAGAATTTAGAGAGCCCAATTAACCTAACAGTCATGTTTTTGGACTGTGGGAGGAAGCTGGAATACCCAGAAAGAACCCACACATGCACAGGGAGAACATGTGGGGCTGTTTTGCTGCTGGAGGAACAGGTAAACTTCATAAAATAGATGGCATCGAGGAAAGAACATTATGTAGAAATGTTGAAGCAACATCTAAAGACATAAGTCAGGAAGTTAAAGCTCGGATACAAATGGGTCAAATGGACAATGACCCTCAGCATTCAGCTAAAGTAGTTATGAAGTGGTTTAAGGACAACAAAGTAAATGCTTTGGCTGGGTCATTGCAAAGCCCTGATCTCAGTCCTGTGGAGAAGTTGTGGGTAGATCTGAAAAGTTGTGTGAAAGTGAGGTGGCCTACAAACCTGACTCAGTTCCACCAGTTCTGTCAGGAGGAATGGGCCAGAACTCATAACTATTGTGAGAAGCTTGTGGAAGGAAACCTAAAAGGTTTGACCCAAGTCATACAATTTAAAAGACAATTATCCCTGATACTCACCAAATGTATGTAAACTTCTTAATTTGAAGAAAGTCATAAAGAAAATCTCTAAAAAATTTTGTTGCTAAGTTTTTTGGCATTTAGCAAATAGAAATAAGTTTGGTCATTCTAACTAACTTAAAACAAGAGCAATTTGAGCTTATTTGACAGTGAGAAAAAATGTGTCTTTTTTTATTTGATGTATGTAAACTTCTGGTTTCAACTGTAAGTGTGACTTGGGTACCTAAATTTTGTGAGGTAATAGGTGTCTGACGCATAAAGCTGAAGATTTTTTGACGAGGGTGGTGGTTTTGTTGTTTTAACCTTAATCCTAAATCTTTACAGATTAAACATTTTGTGAACTGGTTTTGTGTAGTTCTTACTGTCCAAGTGAGGCAAATGTCAACAGGGTTCTGACCGCAACTAAAATGTCCCTTAAAGGAAAGGAATGTTAAGAATTTCATTTCATTTCTTGCAAGGATATTTGTCTTCACTTTTTATATAGGTAAGAAACATCTGTTGGTCTTGTAAACATAACAGGATGGCAAAGCCAGACAATGTTGAATTATTTGTTCACCTGCTTCACATCTCAAACTGCAAAGTAATCTTAATGTTTTGTCTTAAATAAAGTAAATGATTTAAATAACTCTTCTGTGACACCACGCACTTAACAAGAAACATAGGTAGGTTTCACCAATTTGTGCACAGATGATAGTGTGTGGTCAGCAAAATGGTAATACCAGAAGAATATAAGAAACACATTCAAAGAAAATAGGCAGTTATAAAGCTCACTTAAAAAAATGTTTTAATAGTTGTGTCTCTGTAAGAAAAAGGACTATGCCTGGATTATGCAGGCAGTATTTACAGGGTACTATTGGAAACTTACCTGGTATCTAGAAATGGCCAAGTGCTTTTATGATTATTTCTGGTTACTAAAGTTAAACCCAAAATGTTCATACCCTTGGCAGATTAATACTTTGGACGGAGCAGCTCTTCTTTTTAGGAATCTGGACAAATTTATTAGTCCTCTAAAACACTTACAACCCAGGGTCCAGACCAAGAGGCAGAGTCGCAGTTTAACACACCTCTCTGCAACTTTTGTACGGTTACCCACCCATTACCCTATTAAGACAGTGTCTTGCCCACGGCCAAAATCTAATGGATTAAAGACTGCTCGGTATGAGGGGCTGTTAAGACTGCTTGGTATGGGGCAGTCAATGACACAATGCAAGCGATTTTCTACTGTTGCTACATGCTCATCCAAGAGGAGTGAATGCTGTGAGTCAATGACTTGATGCAATCTCCTGGGTTTCCTTAGAAACTTTTTACACTACTTTGAATAATTAATTGAGCTGTTTGATAACTGGGATCAATTGGGATGTATTTATGATTGAATTGAAATTAGTTAACTTTTTTTGTAAAGCGCCTCAAGATGACATTTGCTGTGAATTGGAACTATACAAATAAAACTGAACTGAATTGAATTGAACTGAATGGTGCAATCACACCAGTGTACAGACCAAAACAAGCATGCTGAGACCACCTCCTCCAAACAAACTTTATAGTGATGGGTTTTATGGTGTGAATGTGATGTGACTTCAATCCGATGCAGTCACCAGGAGTAGACTGCAACCTTGTATCAAACGCCTTCATGTAGGTATATGCTGCACTGTGAGATGAGGTAAACAAATGAATAAACAAAGGCTAAACATCTTCTTTGCAAAGCATAAACGTTTGAGCTGTCACCTCAAAATTCATTTAGGATTCTTCTCAGATAATTTTGTCTGCATTCCTCTGTGTGAAAAGAAAGACTAGAAAATGTTACAAGTTAACAAACTCATCAACTGATTTGAAGTCAATTATTTATAGGTGTGGAAACCCCCTAAAAGTTTTAGGAAAGTATCTAGTAACTTAAGGGAAAGTAACAAGTTTCAGGAAAGTAAATAAATCTATTTATAAATCTGGTAAACTTCGGAAGCAGCCTCTAAGCTCCAGGAAAAGATTTGTTGAGATTTAAAAGGTAAACACTAAAATCTTGAAAAGAACCTGGTAAATTCTGGAAAAGTAACTAGAAAATCCGAAAAAATAACTTACATTCTGGGAAAAAATAGGCTGTATCACATAGTGCCCCAGAAAAAGAGGTATCATTTTAGGATGGATGCATTTTCTTTACAAAGAAGGATATTTAATTTTATTTCTCTCAGGTTTTACACCTTTTTAAAAGAAAAATAGATCAAGAGATGATTGCTTTACAGGAAATAATTTGTCATTTACCTAATAAACAACAGTTTTCAGAAAAACTTAGCTATTCTTTCTGTTCAGTGTTTAAGCTTATTGGGCAGCGATTGTCTGTCAGTCGCTGGGTAAACAGAAGAGAAAATTTAACATTTTTTTACTAAAATATATTTCTTTTTAATGACTCACACACAAAATGGTTTCTCTCTATAATTAGAGTATGATTAAGTAATTCTGTACAAAAAGGTGAAAACATTGCATGCATGGCCTTCAAAATCTGATTCCAAATATTTCAGGCTGAATTTTGCTTCAGATAAAGCAAAACTCGAGGTACAATGAAACTGTTAAAGATATATTTCTTTAACATCTCAGGGTCATGTCTTGTTTTTGCAAAACTTTTTTAAACAGTGAATTCTGCATTATATTTATATGATCTAATCAGTCATTTGAAAATTCTTTTGCATTCCAGCTTCAGATGTCTTCAGGGCTTGGTACATGTGCTGAGACAAGTCTAAACCCATCTTTTAGAGTGGATTGGTATTTGACAGCATCTGCAGTTGCTTGCAGCTGATTGATGGAGTGGGAAATTTCCAAAGACTGCAGTAACATCTGCTGCAGTTTGCTTTCATGAACAAGCTCACAACAGGACGGTTACTCTGAGTCCAAATCCTTGATGTGTTCTGTTCTCAGTTCATGTTTCACACACACACACACACACACACACACACACACACACACACACACACACACACACACACACACACACACACACACACACACACAAACTGATTGGTGGCATGCTCCTTCCTGTCTCCCTCTCCTATGTAAGGAGGTCACTGGGGCAAATCAAATAACAATCCAATGCAAACATAACGACAATTTAAAAGTTTTTAAATTAGCAAATGCATGACTCATAGGATGTTTTTGAGATTGGAGTTTATTTAATTTGGTAGATGTTTGTTTTGGTCTTGCCTCTCTTACACCACCCATTAGGTTCTGTCTCTAAGACCAGCTAGCCTGGTTATATACTAAATTAACACATCACAATAGTTAACAAATGCAGGTAAGATACTAACTGCTTATAATGTAATAGAGCCTTAGTGGAAAAAAAGCATCATAAAGAACAAGGAATACAGCGGACAGGACGGGACACAGCTGAACTTCTGGAGAGTTTTAGGGCGGGGTCAGATTACAAAACAATATTCCAAGGTTTAAGCACCTTGAAAAGCACTGTTCAAAAATTTATCTGAAAATGGAAAATTTGTAGGACAACTGCATTATGGGACAACCAATGCACGGCTGTCCACCTAACTAACAGACAGGCAAAGAGAGTTATTCAGAAAAAGATGAAGCACACAGTAACCCGGAAGGAGCTGCAATGACCTATAGTTCAAAAATAAGTGAACGGGAAAACTGGAAATTTGTGCTCCACAAATCTGGAAGAATACCATTTTTAAAAGAAAGTATGAAATCCTGTTCGCAGTTTGCCACAAGTGATGCAGGCAACACTGCAAAAATGTGGTGTGTTTCACACCACTACTTCTGAACAGCTGCATTGCACTGAGTTAAGTAGGACTTGGATGTAGCTGCTCAGCCATGGAAACCCATTTCATGAACCTGTCTGCAGACTATTAACAGTCTGAAAGATTGTAAAGTTTGGAAGTCAGTAGCTGTTGTTTGTTCACTAAGTTGGCAATCTCAGTGTCCTGGTCACCCAGCTCTGAGATTATATGTGCCCTCCCACTTTGTGGCTCAGTTGCAGTCCTTTCTGATCAAATTAATAGATTGGCCATATTGAGCAGATCTCTCCCAATGAGGCACAATTTGTCATTTTCAGCTGGTACTCACAGTAACTGATGTGGAAGAGAATAAAATCATTGTTTTTGTGACATTTGATCCTTTTTTTGCATAGTTTTTATTTGTTCTTTTATTTTTAACCAAACCTGGTTTGTAAAGTTTTAACTGTAAAAGCATTGTTGTTTTCTGACACGCCCTTTCTGTTTCTCTCTCTAATACACAGGAGAGATGAAGGAGTGGTCTGAGACCAAGCGACAAGCCCTACTCAGGAGAACCATATTTAAAGTAAACAGAGGAGATTCAAGCTTACTTGCTATCAGTAAGCCATCTCTAACAAAATGCATTTTATCGCACTGTTTGTTGGGATTTGGCTTCTCCCAAAAGGCAAGTTTTTGAACCCGTCCAATTTTGTTTGATCTGGTTTAGTATGTTCTAATTCACTGTACTTAGATAGACTGAGCTGTAATTTGCTTTTAATTGACCATTTTTTTGTGTATTTGAGCAGCATGTTTTGCAGTATAGCATTTTTATGTCATTTTAAATTTTTACATACATGTCTATTGTGTTTTTGAGGTAGGATTAAAAGCACAGATTTAAGAAAAAAATATTTAAGAGCTGTTAACACTGTTTACCGGATGCTATTATCAGCCAACACCCTGAAGTGTTACGAGTGTGTGCCAAAAACCTCTGGAACCTGCACTGACATAGCAAAGGAATGCCCCTCACAGCAAAATCAATGTGCAGCAGTGACATTTGTGACATATACAGGTATGTTGTTGTTCAGTCTAAGTTTGATTTGTGTCACCTTGTCAGCACTAGTTTACGATTTCTACTTTTTTAACTGTAGGTGGTTCAAAAGACAGAGAGATCAAAGCTAAACAGTGCTTTCTGGAAAGAGATTGTGTTGGAGGCTCAGTCAACTTTGGATCTGCCAAAACTGTTATTGTGAGCCAGTGCTGCACCTCAGAGCTCTGCAACACCAAAGATGTCTCTGGTAATTTGAACCTTATTAAATTTGTATTTTGTAACCATGCAATGCTTTTATGATGAATGTGTTCTGTATCTACAGTATACTGTTATTCTATTAAAAACATCTACACAGTGCTAACAGATTCTTGTCCATGAAAAAAAAAATCAAAAATCTGTAAAGAAGTTGAGCTGTAAGAACGTAGTTTAAACTGTTCAGCTTGGAGTCTGTGCTGCAAAGATCTCTCCACGCTTTTGTTGTATTTCAGAGCCTAAGTCCATTCCAAATGGCAAAAAGTGCTACAGCTGTGAAGGAGAACAGTGCACTAGAACTTTAAACTGTGAGGGAGATCAGGACTACTGCATCAAATCAAGAAGTGAGGCTTCTGCTTCCTTTTCTAAGTTCAAAGCTTCATCTTCCTATGAACATTGTAAAGTTCTAATATGAAACATGTGGCCCACATTAACGTATTTGTTTTTCATTCTCTCAGTGAACATAGATGGGAAAATTCAGACCCTGAAGGGCTGTGCTTCCAAGATGATGTGCCCAGAGAATCCATCTGAATTTTTTCAAAGTTTTATTGAAACAGGAAGCAGCAGCTGCTGCCAGGGAGACTACTGTAACAGTGCCAGCAGTGCAAGTACTGGCCTGCTGCTGTTGTTTGTGTCACTGATGTTTTTGGTCTTGTTTTCATAGAAGATGAACACAGATGTATCAACTCGGAGCTTTCTCTGGAACAAGGTTATTTTAGTTGTGTAATAAAGCTCAATCTGTGTTTGTCTTCTTTTCTTCCTTTCTTAGAAAGCTGAGAAGTAGATTGTCAGACTCTACAATTAAAAAATTTTAAGAGCAAAAGCAGAAAAGAAATGAACACATGTTCCTTATTCAGTTGCCTAATAAACAATCTTTTTTTCATTTGTGATGTTAAAGGATTTATTATTATTAAAATGAGTAAGCAAAACAAATTTTACATCTTTCATTTTAATTTAAATGGCATTTTTGGCCATTGATACTTCTTTATGTCATAAAGCTTACAGTAGGTAAACAGTTGATTCAGTTGATTCAGTTTTCAGTGGCATTTTAACTCAAGCAAGGCCATGGGTATTCTGTATTTTATAACTGAATAAGCAATCCCATAGTTATGGCTTAGCCAGATATGACTTAATTATCTCATAATTAGAGCTATTTCATATTTATTAAAGGTTCAGTTTACAAGTATGAGGCAATTATACTTTAAAATAAGCCATTTTATGAATAAATATGACCTGGCTATCTCACAAACATAACTTAGCATCTCATAATTATGACAGCTGTCTAGGATGTAACTATCTCATATATATGAGACCTATAACCACTAACATAACTGAATATCACAGAATTATGACAGCACACAAAAATTTTGTCAACTCATAAATATAATTTGTTTCACACAGTCTTACAATAATATCTTAGCAGTCTCAAGATTATGAGTTGAAATTTCATAAAAATGACTTCCCAATCTGATAATTATAAGCTGCTTTAATTATGGTGGCATGCTATAACTCTAACTTTTCATAGTTGTATGAAGGAATCTTTTTTAAATCATGCTGCACACTGGCAGAAATAATTTTCCATACTTCATTTCTTAACTGACAGTGTGATTTACACAAGGAAGCCAATAAAACAAAAACATTTAATTACCACTATGTTAGGCTGAGATGCTGCTCCCCATTGCCCAGGTGTAGGTTTTAGTGTCATTGTGTTGCCTTGTGATAGACTGACAACCTGTCAAGAGTCTACTCTGCTTTTGCCCTAGACTGTTAGAGACAAGTGGTGCTTTTAGAACCTGGACCACTTGACATAGTTGTATTAACCATAAATTTTGCTCTACATCAGAAAATCACAGAGAACATCTTGCCATCAGTTCGTGACCTTAAACTCAAGCAGACTTGGGTTATAAAGCAGGACAATAATGCAAAGCACAACAAAATAAAGAATAAAGGTTATTGAGTGGCCTAGTCAAGGTTTGGATTTGAACCTGATTGAGGTGCTGTGGTATGACTTGAAACAAGCTGTTCGTGGCTAGTAAAACCCCACAATGCACCTGAGTTAAAACCATTTTGTTACAAACAGTGGGGCAAAATTCTTCCATAGTGATGTTAAAGGTTCACTGTTTGTTTTTGCAAATGCGTTATAACAGCTGTTGATACCAAGGGTAACAACAACAACCAGTTGTCAGGTTAAGGGAGCAAAAACTTTTACACATATGGCCTTGTTGCTTGGGATAACTTTGTTCCCCCAGTTCAGTTTGTATTTTTCACCAAAAGATGGCAGTACAGCTTTGTCATTGATATTGTTTCTTCATGCAGTCATATTCTGATTGCTGATTGGGCGAGTAAGTATAAACCCCCCCCCCAACACATTTAAGTTCCTCAGTGCCACCTTCAAAGAATGACTGTATAAAAAATGCATTTCCACAGTCTAATTGCAACCCATTCAAAAGACTGAATCAGTCTACCTACTTTTAAGGGCTGTATACACTTTTAGTTGCCAATATATTATAAATAAGTGTGATTAAGACATCAGTAGAGTTTATTCCTGAAATGATTTTTTGCCTGGAAAGTACAGATGAACTAATGAGAAAACTTGACCTGACCTCTGGAAGAAATAACTCCAAACCAAAAATGAGGAGGGCTGCCTTCTTGGTCCAGCTCCTCTACTGTTGGTCAATAAACAGGAAGGAGCAGGATCCATGTGCAGATCGATTGTGCATGCCTGCGCCTTTGGCTTCACTGTAGCAACAAAAGTATAGTTATGTAGGGAGCAGAAAGATGGTATATGTCAGAGTTGTTAAAGGAAGCTGCAAATAGACTGGACGAGTTGGAAAGTGGTAAGTTTTCAGCTGATCAGTAGTACAGGAGCTGGACCAAGAAGGCAGCCTTCCTCATTTGTGTAATGAGACAGAAATGCATACGGTAAAGTAAAAAGAGGAGACGAGGAAATGTAAAAAGAACAAATGCTTGTATAAGTAAACGGCAAAACAAAAGATATACATTTCTTGACGAAAATGCATGTGTACGGAAAAGGAAAAACTATATATATATATATATATATATATATATATATATATATATATATATATATATATATATATATATATATGTTATTCCCTTCCCACCCTCCACGGGTGGTCTTTCTCAACCTCTGAGCTCGGGTCCTCTACCAGAGGCCTGGGAGCTTGAGGGTTCTGCGTAGTATCTTGGCTGTGCCAAGAACTGCGCATTTCTGGACTGAGATGTCTGATGTTGTTCCTGGGATCTGTTTTAGCCACTGCTCCAGTTTGGGGGTGACTGCCCCGAGGGCCCCGATGACCACAGGCACCACTGTGGTCTTCACCTTCCAGGCCTTCTCCAGTTCCTCTCTGAGGCCCTGGTATTTCTCCAGTTTCTCGTGTTCCTTTTTCCTGATGTTGCAATCGCTTGGTATTGCTACATCCACCACAACGGCTTTCCTCTGTTGTTTATCCACCACCACGATGTCCGGTTGGTTCGCCATTACCATTTTGTCTGTCTGGATCTGGAAGTCCCACAGGATCTTAGCTCGGTCATTCTTCACCACCTTTGGGGGTGTGCCCCACTTTGATCTCAGGGCTTCCAGTCCATATCCTGCACAGATGTTTCTGTACACTATGCCCGCCACTTGGTTATGACGTTCCATGTACGCTTTCCCTGCCAGCATCTTGCACCCTGCTGTTATGTGTTGGACTGTCTCAGGGGCCTCCTTGCACAATCTACACCTTGGATCTTGTCTGGTGTGGTAGATCTGAGCCTCTATTGCTCTGGTGTTTAGGGCCTGTTCCTGTGCAGCCAGGATGAGTGCCTCTGTGCTGTCCTTGAGTCCAGCTTTTTCCAGCCATTGGTAGGATTTCCTGATATCAGCCACTTCAGTTATTTGTCGGTGGTACATCCCATGTAGGGGCTTATCCTCCCATGATGGTTCCTCCAGCACCTCATCCTCTGGTCCCCATTGTTTGAGACATTCGCTGAGCACATCGTCGGTTGAGGCTTTGACCTTGATGTATCTATGGATCTTGGATGTTTCATCCTGGACAGTGGCTCTCACACTCGCTAGTCCTCTGCCTCCGTCCTTACGACTCGCGTATAGTCTCAGGATGCTGGATTTAGGGTGGAACCCTCCATGCATGGTTAGTAGTTTCCGAGTTTTAACATCCATGGTCTTTATCTCTTCCTTTGGGCAGCTTATTATTCCTGCAGGGTATCTGATTACTGGCAAGGCATAGCTGTTTATCGCACGGATCTTGTTCTTGCCATTGAGCTGGCTTCTCAGGACTTGCCTTACTCGTTGGAGGTATTTGGCTGTGGCTCCTTTCCTTGTGACCTCATCGAGGCTGCCATTTGCTTGTGGTATTCCCAGGTACTTGTAACTGTCCTCAATGTCTGCTATTGTTCCCTCTGGGAGTGAGACCCCTTCTGTGTGGATGACCTTCCCTCTCTGTGTAACCATCCGACCACACTTCTCTAGTCCGAATGACATCCCAATGTCAGTGCTGTAGATCCTGGTGGTGTGGATCAGTGAGTCGATGTCTCGTTTGCTCTTAGCGTACAGCTTGATGTCATCCATGTAGAGGAGGTGACTGATGGTGGCTCCGTTCTTGAGTCGGTATCCGTATCCAGTCTTGTTGATGACTTGGCTGAGGGGGTTCAGACCTATGCAGAACAGCAGTGGGGACAGAGCGTCTCCTTGGTATATGCCACATTTGATGGACACTTGTGCAATTGGCTTGTAGTTGGCTTCAAGGGTGGTTTTCCACATCCCCATCGAGGCTGCAATGAAGGCTCTTAGATGTTGTACATCTCTAAGCATTCAATGATCCAAGTGTGTGGCATTGAGTCATAGGCTTTCTTGTAATCAATCCAAGCCGTGCACAGGTTGGTGTGTCGGGTTTTGCAGTCTCAGGCGACTGTTTGGTCTACCAGGAGTTGGTGTTTGGCTCCTCTGGTATTTATGCCGATGCCCTTCTGTGCTGTACTCATGTATTTATCCATGTGCCCACCTATCTTAGCTGCTATGATGCCTGACATGAGCTTCCACGTTAGCTGCTAACATGGAAGCAGCTAACATGGTTAGCTGCTTCAATGTACTAAGCTATCTTCCTATCTTATGATAGGAAGATAGCTTCCTATCTTAGCTGCTATGATGCCTGACATGAGCTTCCATGTTGTAGAGAGACAGGTTATTGGCCGATAATTGGATGGGACCGAACCCTTTGAGGGATCCTTTGAGGGATCCTTCTGGATCAGGATTGTGCGCTGTTCAGTTAACCATTCAGGGTGAGTCCCACTTTGTAGCAGCTGGTTCATTTGAGCTGCCAGTCGCTCAAAGTGAGTTTCTTTAGCCAGTAGGCATGGATCATGTCAGGACCTGGTGCTGTCCAGTTTTTCATACCTGAGACTCTTTCTTGGACATCTGCCACTGTGATAGTTACTGGGGCTTGCTCAGGGAGGTTGCTGTGGTCATCTCGTAGAGAGATTAGCCACTGTGCATTGCTGTTGTGGGTCGCCTCCCTTTCCCATATGCCTTTCCAGTACTGTTGGGTCTCCAGCCTTGGTGGGTCTGCTCTGTTGTTATTACCCTGCCATTGAGAGTACACTTTAGCCGGTTGGGTGGAGAAGAGCCGGTTAATCCTCCTGGCTTCATTTTCTCTCGTGTACCTCTTTAGGCGACTGGCCAAGGCTTGGAGCCTTTGTTTGGCAGTTTCGAGCGCTTCAGGTATGGGCATCTGGCTGTACCGCTTGGGTACTGATCTTTTGATTGCACCTCTTTGGAGCTCTGACAATTAGCTCACTTCCCTCCTTGTTACCTTGATTTTAGCCTCTAACCGTCTTTTCCATGGTGGGTATTGAATCTCATGGTTGCTCCTATAGCCGAGCATCTCAAGGATCACTGATGCTGAGTTGTACACCAGCTCATTGGTTTCCGTTATGGTGTTGATAGGGATCGTTCTCAATGCTGCATTCACATCTTCAATGAGACTTTCTGATGGTACTTCACTCAGCCGTTGTAATTGGCATCGGGATTGCCTGGTGTTCATTCGGGCCACGATCCTACTTCTCAGGTAAGTTGCTGCCTCGTTCAGCTTTGATGGTTCGTTCATTATTGGGGCTGCATACCCAATCTCCGGGTGGGGAGTTGAAGCTAACTCCCCTCTGACCTGGCGTCCTGGCTCCCCCTTGCCGTAGCATTTGTGTTGTACCTCGTCTATCTCAAGTTGTGACAGCATTTGCCGTTTGCGGATGTTGGAATACTGAGCTACTAACCATTCCTCCCACATTCTTTGCATGTAACCCCTCTGACTAGGGTTACTTGAGTAGTAGCATTCCAACAGATCCAAGTTTTCACCTCTCGCCCAATTCCGTCTTGTTCCAGTAACCCATTTTTCGTGAAGGTGCCCTGGTTCCCCAGCACCTGACGCAGACCTTATTTCTGCTTTTATTTTTAACTATGTCAGTTTCGGTCCTCCATAGTAGGGGAGTAAAGAACCATATGAATTAATCATGGTATGAAAACAGAGAATCTGTCGCAGACGAGTAAAAAACCAAGACCTTGAGTAGCAGATCAGGTAAAACACATGAGGATGATGAGGCAGCGCAGGTGAATGGTGTAAGTGAAGATTACTTGAGCATGAATATAATAGAAATGGGAGTCAGACTAATAACAAGAGAGAAACTAAAAAGGACATAACAATAAACCACAGAAAGGCTAAAAGTAATCTAAGAAAACTAAACAGAAATGCACAAAGAACAAAATACATGAATAAACAAAGAAATTAAATAAAAAGCAACACATTTTATGGCAAGACCTTTTGAGCAATAATAAATACAGAGGACTAAACAGAATATGGGAAGACCTGAACTGAAATAAAAACACAGTAGATCATGACATTAAAACATCTGGAGGAAATATTCAAAAAGGGGAACGCAACAATAAATTATGAAATAGACCTCAAGGAAAGAACTAATATGGCAGAAACTATGAAGCATAAATTACCCACAACTGCCCAGAAGTGGGTAGTGTACCCAAAAAGTATCCATCAAAGAATTTACTCATGTAAGAATAAAAAAGTATTTGTTAAAATGGCTATTCAAGTACTGAGTAACTGATCACAATCTCTGATTTAATATTTAAAACAGATGTCAGACAGACAAAAAATATAAAGTTATGTTCAAAGTTTGGTATTTTAAGACTAAAATGAAAATTAATAATTATAATACGAATAAATAACATAGTTACTACTAAAATAACAAATTAAGGCAGAAGAAACAATTTTTCAGATTGCTTATTTTCAATATAACACCTTTTAAACTAATACTGTAGGTGTTGTATATGTATGTTGGAATAAGTTAAAAGTACTTCCACTGGCGATATATACAGGGTATCTGCAGGTTATAGGAAGTCAAACTGTAGACTTTTTAAGGCCTTTTTGAAGCCACAGTGAATACAATTTAAGACAGAAAAACTATAAATATAGTGGATGGCTGGGGGATTCTGCTGTATTACATTCAAGCATAGCAAAAACTATGACATTTCTGGAGTCTGTTTGTGGCTTTTGGCAGCAGCTTTGTGCTTCTCACACTACATATGGCTCTCTGTGCCCTTAACCCCATAGTGCCAAGCTTTTGTTTTTTCACAGAATGCCTCTAGCCTTGTATGTGTTTGCAACAGAAGTGAGCCAGTGGCAAAAATAAATGTTGTCTAGCCAACTGCCAATAAATTTTCACTTACTCATGATAGACGCAAACTATGTTAGCTAGCTAGCTAGCAATGGTATATCAGCAGCGAGTTACCAGCAGTCTCAACCGCTTCAAGTCACAGAACACATTGAAGATGTTTGTGCACGACTCAAACTTTTGTCTGACAGAAAAGTCCTGCGAGAAAATAATTAAATAGTCCTGCCATGACAAAATTTAAGATATGTGATTAATGTATTTAAAGCCAACTTACATTTTTAAAAATTAATTTAAGACATTTTAAGGCTTTAATTTTAGACATGTGAATTTAAGACTTTTTAAGGATGTGCGAACACCCTGATATAGTGTTTACTGCATCTTTTTCACCTTCAAATGTCTCAGCAGGCTAAGCAAATAAATACCAAGATCAGAACAATAAAACCTGTGTTCAAACAAGAATCCTCACTTTAACATAAACTATAGCTGTGTGTCTGTATCTGGTGCACTGTTGGTTGAAACAAGTTTGTTTTTCATTTAATGAATTTACTCACAGTGGGTAGAGTATTCAGAGATTTTACTCAAATAAAAGTAGTGATACTTCATAGTGATATTTTTCAAGTAAAAGTAAAAAGTACAAAGTAGTATAAAGTACAAACTACTCTGAGAACTATTTTTTTTTCAGACAGTTACTCAAATAAATATAAAAGAGTAAAAGTACTTAGTTACAAACCACAAAAAACAATCAAGCCATAAACCTAAAACACAATGAGTTCAGGCCTAATACTGAGAAGAGATATAATTTACAGATTGCACTTATTGAAGTCTTTAGTCTAACAGGGACAATAAAACTTCTGATCTATAGTTCGATTGACAGATTTATATAAAAATATCACCCATGTTTTTGTCCCATATTTGTAATACGTTAAGGAGAATACTGGCACTTATTTTTTTCCACTTAAAGCACTGCCGGAGTTTTATAAGTTTTGCTTATTAAATTTCTCATTAATGTCCCTCATCAATAGCTGTCTGCACAATGATTCTGTGTCTTGACAATGAAACAGAACGGAGGGCTCCTACCTGGCTACTGCTGTAGTCCCTCTGTCAGCAAGCGGAGCGCGCTGGTTATGGGCTGAGAACAAACAAGTCCGTTTATTTTGTTTGTGTTTTTTGTGCCCCTTGTGTGTACAGAGCTGTAGGGGAGCATTTTAATGGGGAAACAGACTGACGCAACACCTGTTGCAACACGGGAAAAAGTCCTGGTACGCTTAGGGGTAAAATTTATAAGTGGGGGTACTGGTACTGGTCCATACCGGCCCACTTAAAGCACTGAAAAATGTGCAATTAGTGGCCCAAGAGCTGTCCTCGGCCCCAAGATAATAATAGCCCATGTATATTATGAATTGTTATAAATCCCTTGTTTATAAACTTTTCTTAGGAAAAAAAGCCAAAAATGCATATTATCTACAATTTCCAAATCTCTTATAAAATGAGCCTCTGAATGGAGTTTAATGTCTTTTGGTTGTTGAGCATCTGAAAATGTGGCAAATTATTTAAAGCAAAACAGCAATTTTCTCCATTATGTCCATGTTTGCTTTCCAATTTAATAATCTTCAATTCAGATTCAGTTCAATTCACATATTATCTGCTTGTGCAAAAGGGGCTCTAGACCTCGATAATGAAGTCATGTTGAAGTAGAAATCGCAGCGTTAGTCTCTGAAAGATTCTTCCTGTCGGAAATCACAGCTAACTTCTGTGAACGGTCTTCCAGGAAATTCTTCCAGGTTGTGCAAAAAGACAAAAAGTTGCTTGAATCAGCAAAAAGTACTTAGAAATATCAGTGGAAAGTTTAGATTTTTCTTGTCTCTCTTGCAAAAGGGATCCTTGATCTTAGTTGGACCTGGCTGTTTAAATACAGTTTAATGAGAAGTAAAATACTTTTGAGTAAAAATGCAGGTTGGTATTACATGAGTTTTTAATTCCATTTACAGAGTGATGTCTGCTTGAAGTTGCAATCTTGCTGAAACATTGTAAAAAGAATAAAATCAAAAACATTGTAGTGATTAAATCCTTGTTTTAAATCCATCATGTTACATGGAAATAACAGAAACATGATAAGATCTTGTGTAGGTGGATGTAACTCAGATGCTGTGGGAAATAATAAATATAGTGTGGTGACGTCACATTACCCCCACACCTCCCTCCAAAAAAGCAAAAAAAAGCAAAGCTGTCTCGTTTTTTGGAGGTGCTGAGTGGGCAAGCATATTTGACTCGTCATATTATACCTGTCAAGCCTCCCGTTTTGGCCGGGAAACTACTGTATTTTACCTCTCTTTCCCACAGTCGTCCCATATTAGTATTTTCCCATAAATTTCCCGTATTATCTTATAATTTTAAAAAAAGCGTTCCTGTGCCTCTCCAAACTGAAATGTCACTAGCCTCGTGAGAACCTGCAGCATCCTGGGTGGCAGTTCTCGCGAGCTTCGTGCCGACAGTGGGAACAACCCTGGAACTACAAATCAGAGAAATGGATGGACGTAACGAGAGAGAAGGCGTTCCTAGCAAAAAAAGTTAAGACGTCGTGTAAATATCTTGTAAAATGGGACAGCGAATTTAGTTTTCTAAAGAGGAGCAGGATGGGGCGCAGCATTTCAGTGTCAACACAGGTAGGCCTATCAGATTCTGATCACGTAATTGTAGTTTGTAAGTGGTTGACAGGTTGACATTTTAGATTTCTTATAAACCTGTCTTAAAATGTAAGGGATACTGAACCTTGGTTGTGCTGGTGGGACGGCTTGCAGCAGGCGATGCAAAATTTCCCTTATTTTTAAAACCAGAACTTGAGAGGTATGCAGAATGTAATTGAAGATATCTTGAATTATTCTTCTTACTGGTCAGAATGTGAACGTAAATATCTTAAATTACCATTCAGGATAGTCAAAATGTAATTCTGTCTAGTCAAAATGCATTTTTAGATAGATTCCATGTTAAATCAGCCTGCCATACCCTCGCGGCCGTTTTGGTGCTTCATAAGCAGTGAAACATCAGACTGTCAGTCGGTGCAGGGTGCATATTGCCCGATATTTTCCAGATAACACAGCTTACTTCAGGTTGTCTTGTGAACTCCTTGCCTCAAAAAGTCAGGGCTGTTTTGACAGCAAGTTCTATGGAATTTCATAAAGCCTTGGTGGAATGGAATCCAATTCAGTTCAGGTATTTATTGAACTGTCCTTGCAAATTCTTCACAGTGAAAGAGGATGTTGATACAGTTCTAATTTTTGTTGTATTAACTTTGGCAAAATTGTAGCATTCCAGTTGTTTGTTTATTAGAAGCCTCACTAATAAACAAACTCTCTCTTCTTGGGGTCCACATCATGAAAAAACAAAAAACAGTTACACACAGATATAGAAACATAACATCTTAACAGACTCTCCAGCCAGTGATTTAAGGTTTATGAAAAAAAAACAACCTTCTCATAACTGGATGTGCATGAATTTGTTGTGCTTCATATTTAGGTATTTTTAGTTGTCCTACAGTGTACCTACCTAATGAATGCTTTGTCTGAGATGCAAAAACTCATTTTTTTATTTGTAGAATTAATTAATCAAAACTGAACATAGTCTACATTTTTTCTTTGGCTCTGCTGTTTTAACATGGACAACTTCATTTTTTGTGCACCTCATATAAACCACGGACTTACTCTTAAACTATGTTTAACTTTTTCAGTCTTTTACAGGAATTTATTATGGTTTGTATCATTATCACTTCCTTTAGTATTTTATTTTTGGTAAAATATATTTTGAAAGCCCTCTAATGCAATATGTCAATCCCCAAAGCTACACAACTCAGTTCTCCTAAAGGATGTTAAACTTATTTTAGGAAAAATGAAAAATATTTATTTTAAATTGGTTCCTGTTTCAGTTCTGTTTTCTGCGTTTGCATACTAACTTATTTTCAGTGTTGTTTCAGTCCACTGGGACCTCTTTACCACACAGATCTTGTTGTGCCTGTCAACATTGTGGTACAACTGACTGAATTAAAGTCTCTAACAAGATGATGATACCTGGTGAAATGTACTAATTGTATTTTGCTGAGGAACAAACATCTAATAAAAGAAAGAAAAATAAAAACAGCAAAGGTCAGGATGACAATGAAATTTTGGGGGGTGGGGGTCCTCGTTTCTTTTCAGCCACTTATTAAAGAAATATTACACAGTAAGTGTAGAATAATTTAATATGCTATCAACTGTCATAATTCATGTTTCTGGACTGTTCATGTCATGTTTCTTCTTTTTTCTTTGAATAGTTTTCCATTTCTCCTTGCACGCTTTACCCTCAACTCCTCAATCACGTAACCCAGCTCACCTGTCTGCCTAATTAATTCAAGATGCACCCTCCAGAATATAAGCCTCTCCCAGCCACAGTGCTTGTGCCAGATTATTTGAAGTTTCCATCTGAAGAGAGCCAGTGGGGGAGGGGTTCCCCTCCCCCCTGTCAAATTACACTCTCTAGCCCTTTTCTACCACCTGGACTCCTGTTTTGCCAACTCTTTGTCTAATTTTTTGTTCTCTGATCTCAAGGTTTTGACCCCTGCCTGGCTTTTTGACTTTGCTTTGCCTGCTCCTTGTCTGACAAGCTTTTACTCACAGATCTCATGTTATGACCCCTGCCTGACCCTCTGGATTCCGCTCTGCCTGTTGGGGTCCCCCCCCCCCCCAGCGTGTCTGCTAGTCTGCTATACCTTAACAGGTTGGTCTAATCACATCCTGAGTAAGACTGTGCTGACCTGCCTAACCCCTGTCACTCACTGGTCCATCTCTGCTTCAGATCAAGTCAAGTTTATTTGTGTAGCACATTTCAGCAGCAAGGCAGTTCAAAGTGCTTCACATCATAAAAGCATCAATCAAGTATATAGCAAAAACATCAAAATCAGCTATCAGTTGCTGCGGCCCTGTGTCCAGAGCTACAATCTTCATCTTGAATAAACCTTGTAATGCTTCTTTCTATGTTGGTGGCATTTTTGGGTCCTTAGTTTACCAGTTCCTTACAAGCAACAGTATATAGAGACTGCTGTTCAGCAACAAATCCTGACAACAACCCCTTTGTGTGTTTATATGGTATTCTGATAATGTATTTTTAATAAGCCATTTAAAGGATCACAATGTCCTACAAGGTTTGTGCTTTCAGATGCTGTTACTGTGACATTTTGTCTAAATGCTTTCTACCTTTAGCAAATGTATCACACACAGGCTAACAGGTGGGATGATAGAATGTTGAGTGTATGGTAAGTAGTCATAGTAACTAATATTTGCACCATCCCGAGTTATTCTCCCTCTCACGTGGAAATGTGAAAATTGTAATTTTGTGTGTCCACTAATTGTGACTCTACACGCTGAAGTATCCTTGAACAAGTGTCTGAACTTCATACATGACATAATTATCACATTTGCCTTTAGTTTTGTATCTTGCATTTTGGTGAATTTCTTTGATACATTTCTAATCATGGTTAGGTTTATTTATGCTCTGTTTTGGGATTGTTTTAGTCATTCCTTATTTCTAATTTGATCAGAATCTTCTCTGGATTACTCCTGTAGTAATTAGTAGTCTTTGTCCCCGAATTTGCCTGGCTCAGGTTCCCTCACAACTACTATGCAGGCTTGATATCTGCATGGTAACTGGTGATTTTCCTAAAATCTCCCTTAATTTTTACAAGTTTGTCATTAAAGCTGTAGTATGTAACTTTTATGAGAAATGTTTTTTCCATATTTGTTGAAATTATCATGTCATGACAGTATAAGACAGATAATCTGTGAAAAAAATCAAGCTCCTCTGCCTTCTCCCAGTGCTCCCAGTACTAACTGCAGAAATACACCACTCAGTCAGAAACAACCAATCAGAGCCTGGTAGAGGGTCTTAGCGCTGTCAATCACCTTCGTGCTGCTCACACACTCCCCCTTGCTCTCTGCTACGTTACAGCTTGTTCACCATAACATAGCCTGATACAAATTCAGTCTAGTTAGCATGGTCACCAATGATGGCGGATAAACAGTTTTCCTGGGACACTAAGTGGTTTCTCCACCATTAGCACATTTAGCAGCTCATACACGAGGGTGATTGACAGTACTAAGACATTCCTCCTGGCTCTGATTAGCTCGATATTTTCACAGATTATCTGTCTCATACCATACTGTCATGACATGGTGACCGTTTTAACAAATATGCAAAAAACATCTTCGTAAAAGTTACATACTGGAGCTTTAAATTGCTTTCAGCATTATTCTGCTTGCCTCCTTCTTAGGTGGGTTTGGGTGTAAACAGTGACAGACAACATTGTCCTCTTTCACATTTTCCTTCTCAATATTACATATGGCAATACAATTATTTTTAGAGAGCGATAATCTATTATTTCTAACCTCTTAATTAGGTCCTATGTAATTTCATAAATCAGTAGTTATGCTTTTAAAATGTAAAAAAAAAAAAAGATGTGTGAATATGGTCTATGTGATATTTACTAGATTAGAGGATATTTACCCTGTACAGACCTACATAGCTCTGTATATACATACCATGCTTCATTGCCTTTTATAGTCTAAATTGAATTATTATTCAAAAAATGCAGCTCTTGCAATATTTAGATTTAAAACTGACCAAACGAGTAATACAGTTATTCTAACACATGTGCTATACACTTTTAGGCAAGTGTAGAGCACAGTGAGAGTTCTAGTTGTAGTACAAATCTGTATCTTTGTTACAATTGTACACACTGCCTTTTGATAACTAGTAGGCATAGGGTCATGTTACAGAGAAAGGACATGTTCTTTTAATTGTAGGGTTTTCTGTTCCATGACATTACATAAATGGTCCGGTTTTAATCATAATTCTGAATTTACTAAAATGAAGCATCAGGTGCACAAAAACACAAATTCAAAATTGCCTCTTTTTTTTTTTGTTTGGTAACTGAGGATGAGAACAAAGTGGAAAAACTGTTATTACTACCAAGTATAATTTAAGTGAATTACTGGCACAAATTCCTGCCATTGAACTGGAATGTGTTCTTACATTTAAACAGATTATCTCTCACAGAGCAAATACAGATAAAAAAACATAAAGGAACATTAAGTTTCATACTTTAAATAGGATAATATAACCGTACCGTTCCCTTCAAATTTAAAAGTCTCAGACAATGACCTGAAAACAGGGCCTATGGTTACTCACAGTAGCAATTTTAGCTACTTTAACTAAATTCCAGTGAAAGGAGAAGTTATGAACAACCTAAAAAATATGAAGCTAATTTGTGCTTTAACAGTTATAGGTTTGGTCTTGTTTGGTTGAACAAGGTCAGGCACAACTGTTTACATTTAGGCAAGTGTAAAGCACAGTCAGAGTTTTAACAGTACACATCACTGGTATTATTTTTTTTTATTTATTGTTTCATAAGAGATAAAAGACTGCAGGTTGATCCTCTAATGTATGAGCAGTGTTATGTTGCAGCCAAACAAACATTTGAGAGCTCAAAATTGTATTAATTTCACAGTGTTATGGCATTTTTATAGTTTAAAATCAGCCTAAATCAGTATTTGTGTATTTGATTATTTTAAGCAGATTTTTTCTGTTGTATGTTGAGAATACATTCTGGGATGGCGAGACTTGGATGTCTTGAACTAAGGAGCTGAGAAAATTGAATGCATGGACAATGAACAATACAGAACAGAAAAAATGATTGACCGGTTAAAGCCATGCTGCAATTTATTTAATAAAATCTATAAATTGTTGACATGTCAAATATCAAATGGTCAAAGGATCAGAAATTATATTTTGACTGTCCTAAAAGGATGTAACAATGTTACTCACTGTTTCCTAAAGGTAAAATGGTGGCAGGTTTTTTGCATGGCATCAGTTGATAGAGAAAATGTTACTTTGTGTGGATGCAGTGGAATTGGTGAGGCATCATTTGTTTTGGGAAGAGGTGAAGAAGAATTATCCTGTGAAATGTGAGTCTTTCCATTTTACTTCACCCTGTTATTTATCCCCTTTTAAGGAACACATGGTGACCTGAGCAGCCAATGGGGAGTCAACAGATGGTGCACATACACATGCCCATCCATATAGACAAAATGTCTAAGTAAGAAAGTACAGGAAAAATCTGTAAGAAATAACAGGAAGAAATATATTAGTATCTATCTCCTAAAATCACCTTTTCTCTTTTGTAGTCCTTCACTGAAAACCTTGAATCGCTCTTAGTCTGACCCCTCACCCGATAGCAACTTGCCATAGGAGGCCCAACTAATGGCGGAACCCCAAGACAAAATCTCCATCAGGGTCATCGGGATACTCAAACCCCTCCACCACGTTAAGGTAGCGATTCTGCGGAGAGGTCACCAGCAGATCTCAATGGATTTTAATCCAAGGGATCCCCCATCCTGAGCAAGCACAGGGCAACAGTGGAGAGGAAAACTCCCTTCGAAAAGGAAGAAACCTCCAGCAGAACCAGGCTCAGGATGAGCAGCCATCTGCCTCGGCTGGCTGGCTTCAAATAAAACAAAACAAAAAAAACAAAACAAAACAAAAAAAAAAAAAAAACAAAAAAAAAAAAAAAAAAAAAAAACAAAACAAAAAAAAAAAAAAAAAAAAAAAACACACAAAAAACAAAGGTGGCACTGAATCTCTGAAAGAAAAAGACACATGTAGTTACAATATTGGTTTACATTACAAACATTAGAAAAGGGAAATGTGAAGAAATGATGCTCAGTGTATCTGGTCCCCAAGCAGTCTGAGCCTATTTTATTGAGCAACTTTAACAACTAACCATTAACCATGCAGCACATTGGAGTGAATCCTGAATGTGTAACCTTTATCAAAAATGTAAATTTTAAAACTTGTGAGAAAACTTTCAGTAAAACAGTAAATTATATTAGCGCACTCTTTAATTACAAAGACATGGAGCTGTGTTCCCGCATCACTTTAAAAAGATTTTTAACTTTGATAATTTATAAAATAATATATATATATATGTTTGTTTTGCTTTTAACTGGCTTAAATGTCCTTTAATACAAGAATATAAATGTGTGTTAAAATCCATCCATCCATCTATTATCCATCACACTTATCCTTGCAGGGTTGTGAGGGGGGCTGGTGCCTATCTCCAGCGGTCATTGGGAGAGACGGGGTCCACCCTGGACAGGTCGCCAGTCCATCGCAGGTCAACACAGAGACAGACAGGACAAACAACCATGCACACACTCACTCACACCTAAAGAGACTGTGGGAGGAAGCCGGAATACCCGGAGAGAACCCATGTTTGCACAGGGAGAACATGCAAACTCCTTGCAGAAAGACCCCAGGTTGGATTCAAACCCAGGATTCTAACCTAGGACCTTCTTGCTGCAAGGCAACAGTGCTATCAACTGCACCACTGTGCAATCATATTTTATTTTATCTATTATATTTTGGTATAAAGGTGAGAGATTGTTTTTAAATGTGTATTTTTATTTAATCACTTATCCTATGTATCTTATTTTGTCTTATATCATCTTATCTTTTCTTAAAATGTTATGTATCTTATCTTTCTTTCTTATGTTATCTATCTATCTATCAAATCCTAGCTAGCCAGTTAATTTTTTTAATTATTTTTCTAATGATCTTGTTGTTTAGTATTGCAGGTACACAAAGACAGAACATACAACTGTAATAGTATTGTTAAATGTGTGTATTTTTATGTGTTTTATATGTTATGTTTTCTTATCTTTGATTTTATTTAAACTATTAACACAATTCATTTAGTGTCAAGAGAAACATTTTTTTTCTAATGACATCAATGTGTGTTTGGTGTAGGACAAAACCAGAGCACTTGGAGAAAACCCACGCAACCCATGTGTTTATAAATGTGTATTTTTTATGTTTTTAATGATGGAGTCACGTTGTAGAAACATTTCAGCTCTTTTTGAGGAACAAACAATATAATTATCACATCTAGTCTTATGTCTCATGTTATGTTATTTCTTATTTAATTAATGTTATGTCAAGTTATATATGGCAATTAATTTATGTTATGTTATTTTTGTGCTGATTTAGTTTTAAGTTTTAACAAGATTTTAGAATAATTTTTTTTCTAATAATCCTGCAAGTTTGGTGTGGGACGAAAACAGAGCACCTGGAGAAAACCCACGCAACCCATATTTATAAATGTGTATTTTTTATGTTTTTAATGATGGAGTCACGTTGTAAAAACATTTCAGCTCTTTCTGAGGAACAAACAATATAATTATTACATCTATTCTTATGTATCACATGTTATATATTTCTTATTTCATCTATGTTATGTAAAGTTATATATGGTAATTAATTTATATGTTATGCTACTTTTGTGCTGATTTAGTTTTAAATTTAAACAAGATTTTAGAATCAATTTTTTTTCTAATAATCCTGCAAGTTTGGTGTGGGACGAAACCAGAGCACCTGGAGAAAACCCATGAAAACACAGAGCGAATATTAAAAGTTTACACAAAGCAAGAAGGGTGATGTACCATACCCTGCCCTTAGAGTGAATGTGAATCAGACTGAAAATTGACTAACTTTTGTTGTGGAAAGTGGACAAGTTAATTACAAATGTGATGTACAAATTATCTACAGAAGGCCTGAAAGGTAAAGGAAATTTTTGAAGACCTATTTTTTAAGTCTGAGCAAATGTTCTTTTTCTCTTGGCTTTAGAAGTTATGTGCACGTAAAAAAAAAAAATCTGAATTAAAATAAGTTGTTTTTTTCCTTGTCAAATATTTTTTTCCTGAAGGGGAAACTTTTTCTTGAACAAACACATATGTCTATCTATCTATCTATCTATCTATCTATCTATCTATCTATCTATCTATCTATCTATCTATCTATCTATCTATCTATCTATCTATCTATCTATCTATCTATCTATCTATCTATCTATCTATCTATCTATCTATCTATCTATCTATCTATCTAGGTTACAGTTAAAAGCACAGAGGCTGGCCTTTGTCTTTCTCCATGGCTGACAGAGCTCTGACTGAAGAATGACGCCATTTATGGCCTTCTAAGGTTTAAGATCATGCTTTAAAAACATCTCAAAATCTCTTTTAGATAGCTATCTAGCTAGCAATCTATCTGTCTAGCTATCTAGCTAGCTAGCTATCAAAAAGAGGTTTTGAAATGTTTTTAGCACGAAAATAAACCTTAGAAGGCCATAAATGGTGTCATTCTTTAGTCAGAGCTCTGTCAGCCATAGAGAAAGACAAAGGTCAGCCTCTGTGCTGTTAACGGTAACCTCTGTGTAATCTTTACTTATGCCAATTTGAGCTATCTGACCATCGGTTATTAGGCATTATAACTTTATAACTTATTTTAAAGGATTTTGTCTCCACTGTCAGGAAATAGCAATGAATTCACTGCCATGTAATTGGTGCCATAATGAACCAGGCTTACATGAAAATTAAGCTAATTACAAATGTGATGTACAAATTATCTACAGAAGGCCTGAAAGGTAAAGGAAATTTTTGAAGACCTATTTTTTAAGTCTGATCAAATGTTCTTTTTCTCTTGGCTTTAGAAGTTATGTGCACGTAAAAAAAAATCTGCATTAAAATAAGTTGTTTTTTTCCTTGTCAAATATTTTTTTCCTGAAGGGGAAACTTTTTCTTGAACAAACACATATGTCTGTCTGTCTGTCTGTCTGTCTGTCTATCTATCTAGGTTACAGTTAAAAGCACAGAGGCTGGCCTTTGTCTTTCTCCATGGCTGACAGAGCTCTGACTGAAGAATGACGCCATTTATGGCCTTCTAAGGTTTAAGATCATGCTTTAAAAACATCTCAAAATCTCTTTTAGATAGCTATCTAGCTAGCAATCTATCTGTCTAGCTATCTAGCTAGCTAGCTATCAAAAAGAGGTTTTGAAATGTTTTTAGCACGAAAATAAACCTTAGAAGGCCATAAATGGTGTCATTCTTTAGTCAGAGCTCTGTCAGCCATAGAGAAAGACAAAGGTCAGCCTCTGTGCTGTTAACGGTAACCTCTGTGTAATCTTTACTTATGCCAATTTGAGCTATCTGACCATCGGTTATTAGGCATTATAACTTTATAACTTATTTTAAAGGATTTTGTCTCCACTGTCAGGAAATAGCAATGAATTCACTGCCATGTAATTGGTGCCATAATGAACCAGGCTTACATGAAAATTAAGCTAATTACAAATGTGATGTACAAATTATCTACAGAAGGCCTGAAAGGTAAAGGAAATTTTTGAAGACCTATTTTTTAAGTCTGATCAAATGTTCTTTTTTCTCTTGGCTTTAGAAGTTATGTGCACGTAAAAAAAAAATCTGCATTAAAATAAGTTGTTTTTTTCCTTGTCAAATATTTTTTTCCTGAAGGGGAAACTTTTTCTTGAACAAACACATATGTCTGTCTGTCTGTCTGTCTGTCTATCTATCTAGGTTACAGTTAAAAGCACAGAGGCTGGCCTTTGTCTTTCTCCATGGCTGACAGAGCTCTGACTGAAGATTGACGCCATTTATGACCTTCTAAGGTTTAAGATCATGCTTTAAAAACATCTCAAAATCTCTTTTAGATAGCTATCTAGCTAGCAATCTATCTGTCTAGCTATCTAGCTAGCTAGCTATCTAAAAGAGGTTTCGAAATGTTTTTAGCACGAAAATAAACCTTAGAAGGCCATAAATGGCGTCATTCTTTAGTCAGAGCTCTGTCAGCCATGGAGAAAGACAAAGGTCAGCCTCTGTGCTGTTAACGGTAACCTCTGTGTAATCTTTACTTATGCCAATTTGAGCTATCTGACCATCGGTTATTAGGCATTATAACTTTATAACTTATTTTAAAGGATTTTGTCTCCACTGTCAGGAAATAGCAATGACTTCACTGCCATGTAATTGGTTCCATAATGAACCAGGCTTACATGAAAATTAAGCTAATTACAAATGTGATGTACAAATTATCTACAGAAGGCCTGAAAGGTAAAGGAAATTTTTGAAGACCTATTTTTTAAGTCTGATCAAATGTTCTTTTTTCTCTTGGCTTTAGAAGTTATGTGCACGTAAAAAAAAAATCTGCATTAAAATAAGTTGTTTTTTTTCCTTGTCAAATATTTTTTTCCTGAAGGGGAAACTTTTTCTTGAACGAACACATATGTCTGTCTATCTGTTTATCTGTTTGTTTATCTATCTATCTATCTATCTATCTATCTATCTATCTATCTATCTATCTATCTATCTATCTATCTATCTATCTATCTATCTATCTATCTATCTATCTAGGTTACAGTTAAAAGCACAGAGGCTGACCTTTGTCTTTCTCCATGGCTGACAGAGCTCTGACTGAAGAATGACGCCATTTATGGCCTTCTAAGGTTTAAGATCATGCTTTAAAAACATCTCAAAATCTCTTTTAGATAGCTATCTAGCTAGCAATCTATCTATCTAGCTATCTAGCTAGCTAGCTATCAAAAAGAGGTTTTGAAATGTTTTTAGCACGAAAATAAACCTTAGAAGGCCATAAATGGTGTCATTCTTTAGTCAGAGCTCTGTCAGCCATGGAGAAAGACAAAGGTCAGTCTCTGTGCTGTTAATGGTAACCTCTGTGTAATCTTTACTTATGCCAATTTGAGCTGTCTGACCATCGGTTATTAGGCATTATAACTTTATAACTTATTTTAAAGGATTTTGTCTCCACTGTCAGGAAATAGCAATGAATTCACTGCCATGTAATTGGTGCCATAATGAACCAGGCTTACATGAAAATTAAGCTAATTACAAATGTGATGTACAAATTATCTACAGAAGGCCTGAAAGGTAAAGGAAATTTTTGAAGACCTATTTTTTAAGTCTGATCAAATGTTCTTTTTCTCTTGGCTTTAGAAGTTATGTGCACGTAAAAAAAAAATCTGCATTAAAATAAGTTGTTTTTTTTCCTTGTCAAATATTTTTTTCCTGAAGGGGAAACTTTTTCTTGAACAAACACATATGTCTGTCTGTCTGTCTATCTATCTAGGTTACAGTTAAAAGCACAGAGGCTGGCCTTTGTCTTTCTCCATGGCTGACAAAGCTCTGACTGAAGAATGATGCCATTTATGGCCTTCTAAGGTTTATTATCATGCTTTAAAAACATCTCAAAATCTCTTTTAGATAGCTATCTAGCTAGCAATCTATCTGTCTAGCTATCTAGCTAGCTAGCTATCTAAAAGAGGTTTCGAAATGTTTTTAGCACGAAAATAAACCTTAGAAGGCCATAAATGGCGTCATTCTTTAGTCAGAGCTCTGTCAGCCATGGAGAAAGACAAAGGTCAGCCTCTGTGCTGTTAACGGTAACCTCTGTGTAATCTTTACTTATGCCAATTTGAGCTATCTGACCATCGGTTATTAGGCATTATAACTTTATAACTTATTTTGAAGGATTTTTTCTTGATTGTCAGGAAATAGCAGTGACTTCACTCCCATGTAATTGGTGCCATAATGAACCAGGCTTACATGAAAATGAAAGTGAAGTCACTGCTATTTATTGATAGCAGAGATTGTCCGAAGAAACATTCAATATTAATACAATATAACTATATCCTTAACAAGCTACACAAAAGAAGCAGTTTTATTACTTAGATCCCTTTAATTTTTGATAACGAGCTGTATTTCTCAAATATATCAACTACAAACGTGAAACAGGTAGATAAGATGGCGATGCACCTTCCCAGGCTGTTCTCCGTGGCTGACAGAGCTCAGACTCCCTTTGAAGATCTGATGTGAGTCAGATCCTGCTAGTGGGCTTTGAGTCTCCAAAACTACCGTAGCTAATTTAAATACAAGCTGATTTCAAAAGGAATGACTAAATTTATGGCCTTCTAAAAGTCTAAAAATATCTCAAAACATCAAGCCAGACTTATAGTTGTTGAAGTAATTTCTAACTTTCTGCACTCACCTTCACAATAGCTTGTGCCACCCTTTTTGAGGACAGAAAAGGTATTATAACAGTATAAACTTTGAGAATTGAGAGAGATCTGAGACAATACATTGTTTTTCACTTGCCCTTCAGGTCTAAGCCAAGAAAAAAAGTTTCAATTTTTGTTTTCTTTTCCACTTTGTTAGTTATTTAAAGAAATAAAATTAAAGAAAAATATGTCTTATAGTCAGAAAGACTGAATGGAAAAGCACAATTGGTAAATTTTTTTACATCACAATTTTTTGTTCTCCTCTTCAGGAAAAAAGGTTTCATGAGGAAAAAACCCCAAAACTTTAAAATATTAACCTTAATGAAGACCTGATGTGACTTCAACCATTTACAACCATTGCAAGAAAGTCAATTTAACAGGGGTATGATAATAGCACATAAGGGATGTAGTACCGGTATATTGTTTTTATTTATTTTGAGTACATTTTTTTTTAATATTTCAACTTTTGCCACCTAAACATGCTTTTAAAACTATCATTTTATTTACTTTGATTTCTGAAAGTGAACTGATGAACCCAAACCCTTTCAACCAACTTGGCGACCCAGTGTATAATAATAATAATATCCCTCCCACAGATGTAAATGAAAAAGAAACCCCAAAACATTTGCCAACATTTTCAACACCACATGTTCCACATGACCAATTTAAATAGCTTATTGTTTTGTTTTTAGTCTGATTCACCTTCATATATTCTTACCTCTGTCCATACTTACTACCCTTTGTCTCTTTTTGTCATCCTCTTCATTCTGCCAATTTTCCATGCACCCGAAAGCCGTAGAGACAGGTATACTCAGGATGGCCCCAGTTGGTGTTCACCTGTAAGGTTATATACCTGAAGGAATCAGTTCTTTCGTTCTGTGGGCCATAAGAGATACAAATGAGGTGGGTTAGTTTCGTAATTCATAGACAAAGATAGATAAGTGGATGAAAACAAAGTAGATCAAAGATTAAAAGATTAAAATATATAGAAGCCAAGTTTAACTTTCGTAGTAATAAATATTTGTTGTTTTTTAACATCCCAACAAAATGATCACTTTATGTTGTTATCACCATAAAACAACACGTGGTATCTGATTTTACTGGGATAGTATTCTGTTATCATGAGAGGATATTTAAAAATGTATTGTAAGAAACAAAAGGTGGTATCTTGTGATTCTAAGTTTTTTCTTTTTTTTGCCTGGGGAAAAAATGTTTTGAGCTTCTGCAGTAATGATGGTAAAATTAATCTGCAGTGTGTGTCTTCCAATCTCCTTAATGTCTGCATATTCTGTGTTTTTGACTAGTTTCTTGTCTGAATTTCTACAGAGCTTTCTGTAAAAGTGTGGTCTGTCTGTTGAGGCATTTAAGTATCATTCACAAACTACATTAATAGTTCTATAATGGGTGTAAAATCTTAATCTCTCATTGTCATCTGAAAACCTCATTGCTGGTCTCAAAGTACAAAACAATGAAAAAAGGGGATCATATTTCACAGCAGAATTTTGACATGAAACATTGTTAATGTAAAGTGGTCTGGCTTTTTTTTTTTTAAATCATAAAACACTAGTAATAAATGCTAAAGTAATCTGGTGAGATGCACGAGAAAACCATTTGATTAGATGACAAAAAAAACAAACAATTTTTAAATGACCATTTTCTTGTGAGTTTAACATAAAGCTTTTTTCCTCATGCAAGTATCTCATGATCACAAGATAACCACTTCTGTTTTCTTGTGATGATGAAATGATTTTCTCCTTATCTTGAGAAAATCAGCTGAAAAATTATTTTAGCAGGGACGGTCAAACTGGGCCTCTGTAAAAAGAAAAAGGAATATAGCTAGGGTTTCAAAAAATTTGTTGGACATATTTACAGGGAGTTGGAAGGTCTGCAGTTGGTCTCCATCTTGATCATAGAGGAAAGTTCCCAAAAGTCTCCCCTCATCTTTTACATCCTTCTTTCCCTTTGAGACAAAAAAGATAGAAATACAGCTGAATATTTTTCTCTATATTTGTGAAACTTGGACAAAGTGTTGCACAGTTTAAAACCGCTTCTCACATTTTCTTATCTTGCTATGTTTGTTGGTGTATTGAAAAACATATGTCGGCTAAATATGAAAAAATGGTGAAACATCTAGTCTTGTAACCTCTATGAAGGACGTGTTTCACATTTAATGTTTCCCCTTTGTGTACAGCACATGTACAGTCATGTTCAATAAATTAAAATATTATTGACAACTTTATTTCAATAGTTAAATTCACTAACTGAACCACATGCTTTTTTACCTTTTTAATATTTAGATGAAAAACCTCTTTTTTAAGAGATACATTGCCAAGATAGTCAGAAGCAAGTATCAAACACACGAACAAAAACTACACAGTTAACCTCAAGGACTCTTAGTTTTGATTTAAAAGCGCTCATTGAAATGAATTCTGTTTTCCAGTCACTCTGCAGCTTGTTCCAACCCAAGGGTGCTAAATAGGCAAAAGCTCTGTTTCCAGATTCAGTGTGTGGAAATGGAACAGAAAACAGCAAGTGATCTTGAAAAAGTAACAACCAGCATTTTTTATTGCAAGACGGGCACATATATAGGAAGTGAGCAAATCTGATTATTGTCTTATATATAAAGCTATACAAACAAGTGTTCCTCCGACTGGCCCGAGCAGGCCATCCTACCAGAGAGTATAACTCACAGTGGTGAGTCAGAATTTACAATTAGTGATGAACCTCAGAGAAGCATGGTGCACAGTATTAACCATTCAAAAAAATTGAGCAGAAGCATTCATATATAAAATATCCCCATAATCCACCACAGGGAAAAATATGAAATACAGTCACTTGCAAAAGTATTCATACCCCTTGCACTTTTCTATATTTCGTCATAATACAACCACAAATATATTTCACTGGAATTTGATGTATGAGACCAACAAAATTTATACATGATTCAAAACATTTTTTACAGATAAAAAAAATGAAAAGTTCGGTGTGCAAAAATATTCAGCTGCCACTGAACACCATTCAGCTGCCACTGAACACACCATCCCCCACTTGACAGTGGGGGATGGTGTGTTCAGTGATGTGCAGTGTTAGTTCTCCGCCACACATAGCGTTTTGCATTTTGGCCAAAAAGTTCAGTTGTGGTCTCGTCTGACCAAAGCAGCTTCTTCCACATGTTTGCTGCGTCCCCAACATGGCTTCTGGCAAACTGCAAATGGAACGTCTTATAGTTTTCTTTTAACAATGGTTTTCTTCTTGCCACTCTTCCATAAAGACCACATTGGTGCAGTGCACGACTAATAGTTGTCCTGTGGACAGATTCCCCCACCTGAGCAGTGAATCTCTGCATTTCATCCAGAGTCACCATGGGCCTCTTGGCTGCATCTCTGATCAGTGCTCTCCTTGTTTGGCCTGTAAGTTTAGGTGGACGGCCTTGTCTTGTTAGGTTTACAGTTGTGCCATACTCTTTCCATTTCTGGATGATGGATTGAACAGTGCTCCGTGAGATGTTCAAACCTTGGGAAATCTTTTTACAGCCTAAGCCTGTTTTAAACTTCTCCACAACTTTCTCCCTGATATGTCTGCTGTGTTCCTTGGACTTCATGATGCTGTTTATGACTCTATTTAGTCATTAACAATTATCAGACAACTTCTGAAGGCAACTGGTTGCACTCAGAGAAAAAGGGGCTGAATACTTTTGTACACCACACCTTTAAGTTTTTTATTTATAAAAAATGTTTTGAATCATGTATCATTTTGATATTACTTCATAATTGTATACCACTTTGTGTTGGTCTTTCACAAAAAAGGGCTATGAATACTTTTGCAAGCCACTGTATAGATTAGTTAGATGCAAATTGATGTTTTAAAGTCTTTATTTATGTTAGTTACCTAGGACAGTTTTCCTCTTTTTGTTGTTGCAGACAACAACAAAAACAGACATTTATATTGGTCTGATTATTACATCAGACCAATAAAACATTTTGTGACACAGAAATAAGGGCTTTGTAAATATGTTTATTTCCAGCTTAAGATTGTTACTTTCAATAGGTACAAACAAGCCTCATCAGGACCCATATTCTAATTTACTGAACATGACTGTATACTAAGATAAAGAGTTCTACTGTATTAGGACAGAGTACATTCATTTTGCATCACTGTCTCATTTTATACCTGAGGATTGGAAGATTGAAATTCAATACTTTTTACACAGTCAGTGAGTGACATAATATTCATCCATACAGACAGAGAGTCTGCATAGTTTAGAATAAGATTATGTGATATATAAGGTTAATGCTGAAATATTTTAGTAACATTTGCATCAACTGCTGAGATGCGTTTATGTTGTATATATGGTTTCTTAAGAGTTGTAACATTTCTGCTGTATGACTTACATAGACAGAAAACTCTTTTGGAGCACTGGAGATGGAGCCAGTTGGGGATAAACTCTTGGAAATGTGACCCATGGACACATGGCTGATGGAGACTTTGTGGGACAGGGCGATGGATAAGTGTCCATGGGAACCTGCGAAGGCCCAACATTGTCCTGGAAGCGGATGATATCTTCCCTGATGAGAGAAAGAGTACAAAACCGAGTTTAAACGGGGTACCAAGACTAAGAGAAAAGAAAACCCCTAGCCTAATGTTTTATCAAAAAGAAATATCACTCAGCCCAACATTCATTTAATATTCTGAGTGTTGTTCAGACCTGAAGAACAATCTTTGGGTCGATAGCTGGTCGTCGTATTGGTAGTCCATAGAAACTACACGTTTGCTTGCTCTGATATGTTTCTGAGGACACCTTATATAAAACTATTGCTCCTGTACACAAACACAAAAACACAAAATACTGAGTCAGGAAACCTTAATACTGAAAATATACAATGTGATTTGTGTTGCTAATGCCTCACCCTGAGATTCCAGAGCAAAGTTGGGCAACATATCTCCTGGTGGAAGAAGGTTGTCCAGCTGTTTCTTCATCTTCAGCAGCTCTTCTTGCAGATCTTTGGCAAGCTTGTCCACATCCGTGCATCCAGGGGTTAAAACCTGTGCACAACATTAAAGTTAAAAACTTGTTGTTAACAACATGTTTGTTCAGGATATTTAAATTAGTATTTAGATTAAGAAGAGAAAGCCTACCCTGTCAGCTACAGGCGTAGCAAATGAACCTGAACGTTGTGAGTACAGGGCAGAGAACAGGTACGTACATCCTGATAGATGAGGAGGAATGAGAAGAAGATGACAGAGTTAGTGACATGGTATTCAAGGTATTCAAAATACAGACTTTCTGCAGCATTTTCAAACTGCCTCTTTGTGAAGGAGAGCATTTACCATAAAACAGGGGGAGGAGAATGATGATCCCACAACACAGTAACCGTGTGTACTTCCACTGTGTTTCAGTCCAGAACATATAATTTTCCTGGCTGCTGTCTCCTTGAGGGACTTCTGTGATTCCCATGTTTACTGCCCGACGTTTTCTGCGCCTCAATCTGGGCCAAATGGAAAAAATACAAATGAGTAAACATGTACATTGTGTTTGTGCAGGTGATTGTGTTAAACATAAGATCTAAAAACATTTGCTGATTTAACATACCTCACTCTCGTCTCCTTGTATGAAACAGTCGGTAACCCATTGGAGTCGTAGTACCCATTCAATAATAAACGAAGGCTTTTTCTCAACATAACTGTGAGAAAAAAACAAAGACATGGAAAGGTGGTCGGTGACTCTGACACAAAGCATATCAAAAATGTACAACAGAACTGTACAGCAAACTTTTTTTTACAGCGTTTTTATAAAATTAAAGTAATCAGTGTAGTACTTCTAGTAATGCCAATCAGTCCATTAGCCTCCTATCAAGATGAAATTTATAATTTTTTTGGTGAAAACCACATACCAGCTTTAAAATCTAGAAGAAAGTGCACATTTTTCCATCTGTAAAATTCCTAAATATTTTGGTGCTGTTTTTTTTAATTTTCTCAATCAAGTTGCTAAATGTGCAAAATAAGTGCTAAAAAAACAACTATGAGACTTTCGATACATCAAAAAGTAAAATGACTTGATGTTGAGCTGAAAAACTGAAAACTAACAGCCTATCTTGCTTGAAATATTGCTAACATTGCTGTGACAATTCCTTCAAAAAATTTTGCACAAAAGTTAATTTTTTTTTTTGTGTGTGTCCTTATATTTTGGTGCTGTTGTTTTTATTTTCTCAATCAAGTAGCTAAATGTGCAAAATAAGTGCTAAAAAAACAACTGTGAGACTTTCGATACATCAAAAAGTAAAATGACTTGATGTTGAGCTGAAAAACTGAAAACTAACAGCCTATCTTGCTTGAAATATTGCTAACATTGCTGTGACAATTCCTTCAAAAAATTTTGCACAAAAGTTAATTTTTTTTTTTTTTGTGTGTGTCCTTATATTTTGGTGCTGTTGTTTTTATTTTCTCAATCAAGTAGCTAAATGTGTAAAATAAGTGCTAAAAAAACAACTGTGAGACTTTCGATACATCAAAAAGTAAAATGACTTGTTTTCGAGCTGAAAAACTGAAAACTGACAGCCTATCTTGCTTGATATCGCTAACATTGCTGTGACAATTCCTTCAAAAAATTTTGCACAAAAGTTAATTTTTTTTTTTTTTTTGTGTCCTTATATTTTGGTGCTGTTGTTTTTATTTTCTCAATCAAGTAGCTAAATGTGCAAAATAAGTGCTAAAAAAACAACTGTGAGACTTTCGATACATCAAAAAGTAAAATGACTTGATGTTGAGCTGAAAAACTGAAAACTGACAGCCTATCTTGCTTGATATCGCTAACATTGCTGTGACAATTCCTTCAAAAAATTTTGCACAAAAGTTAATTTTTTTTTTTTTTTTTTTTGTCCTTATATTTTGGTGCTGTTGTTTTTATTTTCTCAATCAAGTAGCTAAATGTGCAAAATAAGTGCTAAAAAAACAACTGTGAGACTTTCGATACATCAAAAAGTAAAATGACTTGTTTTCGAGCTGAAAAACTGAAAACTGACAGCCTATCTTGCTTGATATCGCTAACATTGCTGTGACAATTCCTTCAAAAAATTTTGCACAAAAGTTAAATTTGTTTTTTTTTGTGTGTGTGTCACTAATTTCTAAAACAATACTTACTTAGACCGTTTTTCACAATGCTTTTGCTAGTCTTGCTTCAGTTTTTCAAAGTCTGTCTCTCCTTTTGAGCTCATTCAAACCAAATGTTAGAATTCTGAGAAGAACCCTTCTTTTATTAACAAAAGTTCTGAAGGCCTTTGATGTCACCCTATGTGACATCAAAGGCCTTCAGAATCTGTCAACAGACATCAAAGGCATGAGATTGTTTTAAAATTATTTTAGAAACGTTTTACACTAAAAATGAACCAAACTCTCCTATGTTATTAAATTAATGTCTTTTCACAGAAAAGACTTAGATGTGAACAAATCAACTGATTCTAGAAGAGTCTTAGCTTCCATAATTGTTATTTCAAAATGTCCTCATCAACAAGCCATTGGTCCTTGTGTTAGTGCACGAGGCAGTTTTTTCTCTTTCTTTTTTTCTTTTTTTGATGAAACACTCCTCTTTGAAACCCACCATTAAAACAAAAACATATACCACCATCTTGTGTCACTATGGACAAGAATGTCCACTTCCAAACAATAAATTCCAATAAAAACGGAAAACCTTAATATTTATTTTTCCATAAATCTTTTAAAAACTTGCTCTCTGGTCTAAACAATTAAATATTTCTCATTTTTATGCTTTTAACCCTTTAAATTACAGTTACATTACTTGACATTGTGACTATTATTTATTAAACACACACACACCCATACACCCACCCACACACACACACCCACACACACAAAATAATTTTTCCATTCTAAAAATTTTTGGTGGCTTGGGAGCCTTTAAAATAGTCTAAAATTGTCTTGAATGTGTGAAAGGTTACCCAAAATATTGAATTTATTGCATTATTATTTTTGTTTTAGCAGGAATACACTATATTCTCTTGCAAAACTTAGGACAAAATGATATAATTAAACTATTTAAAAAAAAAAAAAAAAAACCCTGATATACTGAAAATACAGACATTTTTTTCTGCTTGAATTAAATATCTTGACTAACTTCAGCCCTGAAAAAAAATAACAAATGTCAAATAATTTTCAGGGTTGGAAGACTTTAAATGCCTGATTAATTCGAAGATGCACGGAGAGGTGTTTTTTTTTCAAAACTGAATAAATAAATGAATACTGTTATTAATAAATACTCATAAATATACAAATGTCCCCATGAAACAGAAACAAAATAATTATAAAATTGTTTTTTTTTTGTTTTTTTTGTTTTGTTTTGTTTTGTTTTTTTTTTACTGTGGAGCTTATTGTGTCAATCACAGTTTATTTATTTATTCATTTATTTCACTGTTTATTTATTTTGCATAATAGTGTGTTTTTTATGACACTTTTTTTTTTTTTTTTTTTAAACCTACTTTACGTATTTCAGGGACTTTTATTTTATTATTTTTTTACTCCGTTTTTATTTCAGGCTCCTTTTATTTCATATTCTTATATTTAAATAAGGGGACGGGTTTTTTTTTTTTTTTTTTTTGCGGAGCTGGTCTGGTCAGAGTGCAGCACTTGGCTTGGCGGAGTTAGGTCATATCTGTTTTACGGAAACTAGTCCTCCAACCTTAACCCTAAGGCTTGCTAATAAAACTGAGCAGCATGGTTCAACGTCTGTTTTGTCCGGTGCCGTGCCAAGGTAGTCATTCCTGACAGAATTTTTATTCCCTGCGTTGGTGCGGCAGGCCTTGCTTTCTCTTGTAAGAGGGGAGGGGAACGTAACGTTTGGCACTTCCTTGGTAGCCATTGCCTCGATTGTGTTGTGTTGATTTGAACGGGTTGCTAAGAGCTTTTGATTCAACAGAGACAAGTTCCCGTAGTACTCCAAAGATTTCCGCTTCGTTCATTGTCCCGGTACATCAGGTCAAGCCTTTCTAAGTCGCACATTACACCCTCATGGAGATGCGCTAAATTTAGCGGTCTCTCAGGTCGCTGCACTCTGACCAGACCCACCCCGCTCAACAGAGAAAACCACGCCCCCTCATTTGAATATAATAACATCAAATAAAAAGAGCAAGAAAAGGAGTTAAAAAAAAAATTAAAGGCAATAAAATACGTAAAGTAGCTTTACAAATTAAAAGTGTCACAAAACACCATTATGAAATGGATAATTAAATAATGAAAGAAATACATAAATAAATCCTGAAATAAATAAATAAAGCTTGAAATGGAAAAATAAAATGGTGCTTGACAAAATAAGCTCCCCATTACACAATATATATTTTTAAATTTAATTTGTTTTTTAAAAATTATTTCATCAGGGCATTTATTTCTTTGATGGAGTATTTATTGATTATTAATCAGTAACGGTATTTATTTATTTAATTTTGAATAAAATGACTCAGTTCTTTTCAAATCCTGGAAATATCAAGGATATTGATATTTGTAAACTTTTTTTGCATTGTCAGTTTCTATGTCGCATTCACTTTATAACTGACTATATGGAGAAAAATATCCTATTGGCCTTCATTAGAAAAACTGTTTAACTTCCTATGTATTAAATGTATTACTTTATGTATTTATGTTACCGATGCTCTTCTTTATTGTTATTGATTTTCCTGTCTTCAGTGCATTTGTGCTTTTTACTACAATGGATCCCACAGGGGATGTCGGGGAAGACCCTTGTGTCTGCAGAACGGATGAGTAAAAATTGTCTCCCACTAGCTACTTTTACAGTGTGAGATGTAAAGGCTTCAGCAACTGCTCCCACAATGCCTCTGGCAACACTGCTAGCAACTCCATCAAGAATAGGGAACTCTGCTGGATGTGCAGAAAGAAAAAAAGAATACTGAGGCCTGTTGCATCAGGTGTGGGGACTTCACCTGGAAAGAGCACAACATCTCAGGCTGCAGTTCCTATTGGATGGGGTTTCCACCCTCTGAATGTTAGCTTCAGATATGAGCAGGTACACACACACACACACACACACACACACACACACACACACACACACACACACACACACACACACACACACACACCAGTCAACAAGCACCATATCCTTGAATTCTGACTGGTCAGTCTGTTTATGCGTGAAGGGGTGACTGGTTCATTTTCATTCTCGGTATAAT
This sequence comes from Anableps anableps, assembly GCA_014839685.1. Taxonomy (NCBI): domain Eukaryota; kingdom Metazoa; phylum Chordata; class Actinopteri; order Cyprinodontiformes; family Anablepidae; genus Anableps; species Anableps anableps. The sequence goes on along the minus strand of CM026072.1, from coordinate 22,389,149 downwards.
TCTTTTTTATTGAAACACAAGCTGCTTAGTGTTTTGAATTGAGTCTGATGAAGGCCACAAGCCACTAATAAAGCTGCTAATAAAGTTGTTTCCAGGTACTCAAGGTGTTGCTGGAGTTTTCTCCTCACCAGGGGCCTCATGCATAAAAATTCACACTCAAAGTGTAAAACAACAGCAAATAATGCAAATTGGAGAGCAGCAGAAGAAGAAAGTGAGAAAAGTGGTCAGTTTGTCCTCCAGTAGCCTTTACCTTACAGCAGCATAACTACAGAGATAGCTCAGGATAACCTAAGCCAGTCTAACTATAAGCTTTGTCATAAAGGAAAATTTTAAGCCTAGTCTTAAAAATAGAACTGGGAGCTTGTTCCACAGGAAAGGAGCCTGATAACTAAAGGATCTGCCTCCCATTCTACTGTTAGAAATTCTAGGAACCAGCAGTAAACCTGCAGTCTGAGAGTGAAGTGCTCTGTTAGGAACATATGGACCAATCAGATCTCTGATGTATGATGGAGCTTTATTATTAAGGGCTTTATATGTGAGAAGGAGAATCTAAAATTCTATTCTGGCTTTAACAGGGAGCCAATGAAGGGAAGCTAAAATAGGAGAAATATGATCTCTCTTTTTAATTTTCATCAGAACTCTTCATGCAGCCTTTTGGATCAGCTGAAGGCTTTTAACTGCATTCTGTGGACTTCCTGATAGTAAAGAATTACAGTAGTCCAGCTTTCAAGTAACTCACTAATTTTGGCAATGTTCCAGAGATGAAAGAAGGAAATCCAAGAAACTTGTTTAATGTGGGGCTTAAATGACATATCCTGGTGAAAAATAACACCGAGGTTCTTTACTTTATTATCCAAGAGCAATTTAATGCCATCGAGATCAAGTGATTTACCTAGCAGTGTCTTTTTCAGACATTCTGGTCCAAAAATAACAACTTATGTCTCGTTAGAATTTAAAAGAAGAAAATTTAGTGTCATCCAGGTTTTCATGTCCTCAAGACATGCCTATGATCTACCTAACGGATTGGATTCATCCCTAGAGTGAGAAGAAGATTTAGATTTTTTTGTTCACATGAACAAACTGGAATCTGTTGGACAGATAAGATTTAAACCAGCCTCGTGCTGTTCCTTTGATACCTGCAACATCTTCAAGCCTTTTTAAGAAAATATTGTGATGGACTGTATCAAAAGCAGCACTGAGATCAAGTAAAACCAGAACAGACACAAGTCCATTATCTGAGGCCAAAAGAATGTTATTTGTAACTTTCACAAGTGCTGTTTCAGTGCTATGATTAGCTCTGAAACCTACTGAAACTCTTCAGACAGGTCATTACTTTTTAGATGCTCACACACTTGATTAGCAACTATTTTCTCAAGGATTTTAGATACGAAAGGAAGATTAGAGATAGGTCTGTAATTCATTAAGCCATCTTGATTGAGAGAAGGTTTCTTAAGTAAAGGTTTAATTACAGCTACATTATAGTTTTTCTCAGTTGCTTTGCTGCAATTCTCAAATCATTTTGGACATTGCAAAACAGTAAGTGCATTTCTCAAAACAATTTGTACAAACAGCAAAACATCACGGATTACTACAAAATCCAGTCTCTTTCTCAAAATCTTTTGTTCATCTCTCAAAATTAAATATTGGTGTCAATGAACATGTCAGTGCCTCGGAATGACAAGTCCTTATTTCAGTGTATATGGATAAGACAATCAAACTAATTAGTTGTCAATATAGCAGTATGCTTTGAAGGGATGCTCTGTTGTAAACTACTGCCAAAGTTTTGATGACAAGTATTGTAAAGTATAATTGTGGTAGATCAATGGCAAGAGATTGGACAAGAGTCACATTTATGCTTTGACTATAGTTTGATAGATCATTATGATACAGAAAGGGAAATACAGGACTGGAAAGCACAAAGAAACAAAAAGTATTGAAACATAAGACAGTCTCCTTAAGGAAAACTGTACATTCAGTGCTTTAAGAATTACAGTTCAGTCTTCCTACATCTCCTCATGTTCATGTCTGTTGGGCCACAAACTCTCATCCACATCAGAACAAATGTCCTCTCTGGTGATGCAACGTGGAAAGAATCTTTTAGGAATGAGGAGTAAGGTGAGGGGAACTCCATCAGCATCCTGTTGAGGACCGCAAACCATTGCCTGATGATGTCAGAGTGATGGAAACTGGCATATGTCCACATCCTCTTCATCTGTTTTTTTCTCCTAAATCCTCTGCCACAGCCTCACTCCTTTTGTGCTTCTTCTCTTTGGCTGTTGACCCTGTCCAAATCCTTGTCTTTCCCTTCCATTGTCAGAAATGTAATATTGTGTTGTGTTCCAGTTATGTACACCATATTCCTGCCAGCTGATTGTTCATGGCACCTTTGAGCTATTTCAGAAAACTGGTTGATCATCATTTGATCTAATGCTTCACACATTTACCTTCACTGGAGAAAGTCAGGATTCACCTGGGAGCAATTTATCAGTTCAAGACAGATTTAGAAAAAAGTTTAATGGAAATATATAGAAATATGCATGACATATGCTTGACATAATTAATATGCTTGACATATTATAACAACCTGTTCAAGCATTTTGCATGTAAAGACTCATACGATGAACTTATGCTTAAATGTTGTGGAGGTTAAGACTCTTCAACAAAGACCCATATAATTCATTTTGCTCAATATGACAAAAGCATTTGCAAATATAGGAAAAGACAGAGAACTGTACATAATCACTTGTATGATATACAAAAGCATTTGCAACTTGCTCAGTGGAATCATAAATTGCTTTTTAGATATGACAAGTGAATAATTTGGTTGGGACAAAGTCTAACATGCAAGACAGGTTTGAAAGAAGCTAATATTTTTGATAACTCAGAAAGTTCAACTGACTCAAAACAGTCCAAACACATATCAGGTTCTAGAGTTACATTCAGTGCTGCCTCACTGACTGAGGATCAAGTAATCGTGTTCGGGAGGAAGCCAACAATTTTATTATGAATAGAATCAATTTCATTTAAGAAGAATCCCATAAAGTCAGCACAAGGTTTAAAGTATGATGACAAGAGTGGGTAGGACTGTAAATTGTTTGAGTAAAGCCAACTGAGTCTAAGATACCATTAATATAGCTACATTTAGGGAATCGCAGCATTTTTTTACATGCTGACTTGTGCTTGAAACATTGCGCTGCAGTGGTTTTTGAGTGTACACCCCGTTTATACATGAGGCCCCAGATTTTGGACACTCTCTATGCACATTGGGAGTCAGTCAAGTTGTGCCGATTTCTGCATATTATGTATTTGCTGTAATGTTTAGACTAATTTGTTTGCTTTTTTTATTGTAAATTGTAATTATTTTTAATGCAATTTGTTTTAACAATTTTACTTAATTCTTTTACTTTACTAATTTATTTGCTTTTTTATTGTAAATTGTAATAATTTTTAATGCAATTAGTTTTAACATTTTTTTTTTTTTTTTTTTTACATTTTTTACTTTATCTGTGGCATAACTGTCAATTTCAGTTGTAGGCTTCACATTTTTAAAGTATTTTGATACTTTTTATTGATCTCCTCCTTTTAGTCCACAAAGCACTTTTGAGAGGAAAGGAAATGTAATTCACTTTGAACATGGCACAGTTGGTGGTGCTAAATGAGCTGGGTTGAATATTTATGAAACTGCTGATTTCAAATAACCACTTGTCACAACCAAAGTATGCAGAATACCATCACTATCTGCATGATACATTGAACCTTAACACAGATCGGTTTACAGCAACAGAAGACAACCACTTGTGTCAGCTAAGAACAGAAACCTGAAGCTACAATTCACATAAAGTCATTAAAAAACATTTAACAAACATTTTTAAACCGTTATATTTTATTGACTAAAATATAATATAAAATATATATAATTTACCAAAATGAATTAATCTCAAATAAATTTTTGCGTAGAAAAAAAAAAATCTAAACTTATTTATAACAAGAATATATTTTTCACTACAATTCTCCTATGCTGGTTTGAACACCTTATCAGTAAATAATTTGTAGTGACCAAAAGTATTTTACGATAAAGTTTATTTTTTGAGCCAGTCATTTTGCTATTTTCACCCAAAAATCAAATTAGATGAATTTTTAATCAAAGCCACTGGGGGTCTTTTTTGAGATTCTTGTTATTTAGCTCCAGTTCACACTAATCCAGTTTCCAAAATTTACTCTTGACTGCTTCTTCACTATGATCTTTAACATAATCTTTGCTTTCATTATTAATTCAGATTTTACAGTACATTGTGCTTTTTTTTGTATGTAAACCATTAATTTTATTGTTGATTATCATCCATTTGGTGTGACACATATTTATCCACTTAACTTCAAGGCAGAGAATATAGAAATGAGGCATAAGAAAGTTATTATTGTTTGTTTCTTCCTTAAATGAAAAGTTAAAATTAAAAGCAGAGAAAATGAGAATAACATGATGATATATGTGAACTATGAAATGAAGCTTGACAGGAGAGAAAGGAGAAAGTTTATCCAAGATGTAGATGATGCTTAGTCTGTTGATTCAAATGTTGCCGTACACGTTACTATCCTGTAAAAATATGTAAAGAAAAATATTTAAATAGTTTATTATTGTTTAATAAACTTTATATACTTGGATTTTACTATCTAAATTGTACAAAAAATTTTGTTCTTGTAAAATCAGTGGCTCTTGACAAATACTTTAGTTTGATCTAATAGGAGATCATCGTGCCATAAACAATGAAAGCCTGGTACTTTTCATAGTAGATCATTTGTGTAAAACATTATTATGATGCTAACCATCTGGGGAAAATAGTTATTTTTAATGTGTAAAAGGAAAAATAAATTGAAACATCTTCATAGCCACTGTATACAGTAAAATTCAATGCATAATGTAACTGACCTCTGGTGTGGCAGGGGCAGGCCGCCTTTGGTTGCTGGATGAAAGAAACAATAATTAATAAACAACCGAATTAATCACAACAGTCATTTGAAGCCTTAAATAAACAGTTTATGTACCCACTTTTTTGGTGATGGATAACGCTGTTTGGTGACATGTTTATCACAGATGGCCACTTCTGTTTTATTTCTAGCAGCAAAAAAACATTTCACAATATCAGATTTGGACCTATTCTGCTCATTATTAAATACTTTTGAAACCATGGTTGAAAACTTACAAATAACTGACACTGAGGTCAGCCGAGTTGTTTTGGCGTCTGCAATGAGTATAAATGTTGTACTTAGTCTATTTTTGATTTTTATTTCACTTAATGTCTGATATTTTTCTTTGTAATAGAACTGAAAATATTACCGTGAAAATCGATTCCAGAAGGATTTCCTGTAAAAGAAACATTTAACTAGAACCATCTTTAACAGTGAGATTGGGTATATTAAAATCCAGCAACAAAAATGTTTCTACCTTGCATTTTGCCACCCGACTCGATCTTCCTCTGTTCTTCTGAAAATAGTTGTGTTGTAAACATCAGGCATTATAACTAAGAATTAAAAGGGTAGAAATTGCTTTTTGTGTTCTTACCGAGAAAACTGGCTCCAAATTGATCTCCTGCAAAGAAGCATCTGTTAGTTGGATGGATTCAACTGTCCAGTTTTAAAAACAACTTTATGGTTATGTACCTTTTTTCTGGCCTTGGAGGCTTCTCCCTGTCTCCCGAAGGGTATCTCCTAGGCATTTTCATTTAAATGGTTTTGGATTTAATATCTGCTAATATAAAAACAAAAAAGAAACTCTGACAAAAAAGTTGAATTAAACTTACCTGGATAATCTATCCCAAAGAGACCTCCTGTGAAAGAATAGTTAGGGATATAAACATCAGTTGATCAAAGATGTCCTGTTACATTTGTGTGTGAATGTGAGTGTAAGGCAGAGCTGTTGTGAAATAGCTTCTTATTACCTTAATATATTGAAGATTTTTTCCTATTTTTCATTATTAGTTATTAATATTTTAACATTTGAAGAAAAATGTTTGTAGCAAAAAGTTTAAGAAACAGGATAACAACTCTTTCTGTAACTTTTGTCCATGCACAGTTAACTGGATTTCCAAAGAAAACATGTTGTGAGGCAAATTATCAACAGGTTATGTCAAAATAGAGAGCAAAAATGCAAAATTAGCACTGTGCAAAAGCAAATTTCTCCATGAGCAAAAATCCTCAGCATAGCAAGATAGTCCTTCAGAAATGAACAATAAAGCTACAGGTGTTTGAGATGATGTGCTATACAATCAGTTGTTTAAACCATCATTTATTTTTTAAAGCAAATTTCTCACACATTTGCTCTGACCCCTGACCTTTTGCAGAAATGAAATTTGAGCCATTTAACATAAGTTTAGAGAATCTCTTTATTCTATAAAAAGGTCTCTGATGAGGATAAATTCTTACCTTTTCTCTGGTCGGGGCGGTGGCTTCTGAGGGTCATCGGTGTGTTTTCTGGTGATGAGGAAATTATCAGTATAATTAATTAGGTCAACTTCTGTTACTCTAATTGGTCCCAGTTTTGAAAGGCAACCAGCATCAGCACAATGCACACAACAAAACCTATATTGGTAGATTTTCAACTGAAAGGTTTGCATACCTTTTTCTATAGAAGAATATGCCAAGCACAACAGCTAAGAGAACTAGCACTAACAGGGAGACAGGAATAACCACAGGGACAGATTTCTCCATCTGGTGCTTCAGAGTTCCTGGTGAGGAAGACAAAAGTAATCATAATAAGAAAAAACACTCAGTTCCTTATATCTAATGCTTTGATAACAAACAGAGCAAATTCATTTAGTCTAACCCTGAACAATTAATGTGACAGTGCTGGCTTGTTTCTTTTCACGCCAGAAGGTGGCGATACAGCTTAGGTTTTTCAATCCATCTCCTCCAGCAACCACAAAAGTGATTGTGGATGTCCTCTTCCAGACACCTCGAGATAACAAAGTGTCTGAAACCTCATTGTTGATGAAAGGAACGCTCCATGAAAACGCTGGAGGATGTGATGAACATGAGTAACTGACAGAACAAGAAACAGTTACAGCTGAACCAGCATTCACTTCAGCTGGAACTGAGCTCATCACTGGTTTGTCTGGTGAAGCTGAGGATTAAAAACAAAGAAATTTGTTATTGCTCATGTATGAACGTAAGAAGATTAATCAAATGGCACATATGAATAATGTAAAACTTTAGGAAGAATTCTGGACCTTTCATGACAATAAAAACACAGCTGTTGTTAAATCTGTATTTCTTTTCTCCTTTCTCTCCATAGAAACAGAAAGGCCCATTGTCAAAGGGTTTTATATCATCAACCTCCAAGGAGCAGTCTCCTTCATTCAGGTTTCCCAGAATTCTGGTTCGATCCTTAAAGTGGTCCAAAACAATACTCCGGGCATTATGGTACACCATGCCGCCAGTTTTTTTGTACCAGATACCACGAGTCATGGGTTGATCCTCATCGTCCTGGAAACTACAGGGGATGACCACACAGGACCGAGTCAAGGCACTGAATCTGGAAGGGACGTCAGCAGCCAGGACACGGAAAGCTGTTGGGGAAAAAGGGACTATTTGAATCTATTTGAAGTGCCATCGGAAATCACAGGAAATGCAATTTGGAAGATAGTATGAAAGATCAACACAAAATTAGCAGGCTTAAATATGAAATGATGCATATAGGAAGAAAGAAAAACAAATAGGAAATCAGTCTTATAAAGTTTTCTGTTATGTGGAAAGAAAAGTGCTCTCACTATCTTTTTCATTCAGTTCTTCTCCAACTGGTTCTTCATATTCTGTAAAAATAAATAAAGAAATTCATTTGAATGTTATGTCATCATCAGGATAAACAGACATTTTTGGTTAGATGTGGAGCATTAAATCCAAAGCAAAAGAGTAACTTTGACTGGCTCAATTAAAGCACAAAAAAATCTGAACATGGTTTATTGCTCAACATTTTGTGGAACCACCTTTTGCAGCTATTGAAGCTGAAAGTCTTCTGAGGCCATGTCTTAACTAGCTTTATAGATTTAAAGACTATATTAAGGTTTGTTGTTCTGCTTGAAGGTGCACCTGGGTTCTATTCTCAAGGCTTTTACAGCCTTGAAAAGCATTTTATTCAAGGATTAGCCTGTAGTTAGTTCCATCCATATTCCCAACAAATCTGACCATCTTCCCTTTTAATACAAAAAAATAAAACATCCCCACAGCATGACGTTCCCACCACCATGTTTCAATAAGAATGGTTTGCAGAAAGTTCAGTTATGGTCATTTATGACAAGGGCCCTTTCTTCCAATTTTGCTCTGTCCCTTACATTTGGCCAACCATTGTGCCATATTTCTTAAATGATGGCTTGAACAACACTCCATGAGATGTTAAAAGTTGAGGATAATGTTTTGTGACCTAACTCTGATTTAAAGCCTTCACAACGTTATCCCCGATCTAGCTAGTGTGTTCCTTGGTTAGATTAAGTTACACATGTGGAGTAATTACTACTTCATTGAGCTGCACTGGATTTGATTTAAGTGTATATTTTTTACGATAATTTAATTCATAGAACATATAAAAACACATTATGTGTTGCCTGAGCTAATGTTTAAAGTCCCTCTCCACTTAAAAAATAAAAGAAACACTCTCTTTTTTAAATGTAACAAAGTTAATAACCTACAGTAGTAAACACCGTGTTACATGTAAAAACTCACTTTTTATTTGAAGAACTGAGGAGTCTGAGGTTTCTTCAGTGCCAAACTGTGCGGTGCAGATCAGAGGTTTCCCATTGTCTCCAAGAGAGCCAATAAATGTTAGATTGGACACGGTGGTATAACTATTGCTGGATATTTGTTGTTGCTTCACTAAATTCTGCATGTCTGAAAAGTTCCATTCAATTATTGGTGTGTTTGACTTGCACTTGTAGGTCACAGAGCAAATAACACTCTTTGCCACTCCCTCTGTCACCTCTCCTGGTGGTTTGACCATTTTAATTTTTTCATATGGACCTAAGCAGAAAAAGATTGGGAATTTAAAAAAAAATTTTTTTAAAAAGTTTTTAAGAAAACTTTAAATTCTAACCACAACATGTATGTTTATACTCACATTTAACATGCAGTAGGAGCTCACTTTTGGCACTTTGTCCACCAGGATATCTCACCGTGCACTCTACCTTCTTGTGGTCTTCTTTTGCATTCCAAGTTCGTTCTATTGTTCTTTCCCAAATACCATCTGATACTGGGGAATCAATGATGCGGTCTGTTCCAGGTATGCCATTTAGAGACAGGGTAGGGGGAGCAGAAGAACATGTATGTTGCACTTTACAGACAATTCTGCTTTCATCTCCCACTCTAGGGATCTCAGTGATGGTTATTTGTGGTTCTTGTGCATGGTCTATAAAGTCAAAGATAGAAAGTAGAAGTTAATCTATGATAACTGAAAGGTAAACATTTAAAATACTGGTAAAATAGTGAAAGAAAAAGTGAAACCAAAAAGTTTCTTTCAATTAGGAAATGAGACAGGCAAAAAAAAAAGCTTCTTACTGGAATGACGACAACTGCAAGGGGTATGAATAATTTTAGGGTTGACTATGTATTTATAACTATATGTACATACTTACCTGAAACCATAATTTGAGTGCTTTTATCCAAAAATGAGTGTCCCTGTGAATGGTAGGAAGTAATTGGGTTGATATCGATCCATGGATAGAGTTGATCCCTGTTGTGGGACATCTCCAGCATGTCAATTTTAAGACTACAATTGTTCTCTGTCACAGAGCCAGTTAAGCTTGTTTTCCCATTGTATCTGCTTAAAATATTTGTTTGTTTGTGGTTGTATACTTCTGCGCGTCCATTACTTTGGTACAAGTACCACATAACTTGGAGGCCCCCTGGCTTCAATTTACTGTAGGAAAACTTGCAAGGAATGATGACACAGGACCCTTTCATTCCTGTTATGCTTCTTGAAGTAGTGAAAGACCAATCCAGATTAAGCATGTTTCCTGTAAAAAACATAAAAACAAAAAAGAAAAAAATCTTTGTTTGGCCATATTAGTATAAGTCTTATTAATAATTTGAACTAATTTGCCCAGGAGAAACCATAGAGGTCTACATCTGAATGCTATGTTTGTACTATTGCTATCTGTTTGTCTTTCTTCGGGTATTTGTTCTGTGGTGGTGTTTGCCAACTAAATGGGGTGTTGGTAACAATAAAGTTATCTTGACTCATAAATCTTGACTTACAGGTTTCAAATGTCTAAATTTATGTGACTTGAAGCAACCGTTCTGATTTTGACGCTCTGTGAAGTTATTAGCAGTAATAGATCCTTCACCTATAGAAGAAAGATGTAATATCACAGTGAGAAAGGCTTGTGTGGCTTATCCCCCATTTTATTTAATTTTAGCTATTTAAAACAAATCTACCTGAATATGTTTGTATCTGTGGGATGCAATGCTATATTGGTGGATATTACTATCAACTCTTTCACAAGATACCAGAGTTAGGTTTGGTGTAGTTTTCACAGACAAACAAATGATTATACCACAAGTGTTTTAGCAGAACCTTCCAGCTGTATCAATCTGCTTGGGCAATTAGGACTAGTTAGTCTGTTTAAAATCTGCCAAGAGTGGAGAAAATGCTCTGATTATGCAACAATCTGTTATTTGTACAGGAGCATTGAATATGGCACATTCTCTTGTTTTTCTCAGGCTGTTAGTGTTATGAAAACCATCCTAATGGACTCATGACTTGCTGAGTGGACTGATCAGGTGATCAGTCAGAACACTGATAGCTTTCGCCAAAATAACTTTCGAGTAAAAAATGGATATTGTTTGACTGACAAAACAGTGACAAATTTAACAGCAGCATCTTGTAAGAGAGAAGACATTCTACAGTATATCCACTGCTAGTGTTGTATCCCAATGATGTGAACATTTTCACTTTGAGATGTTTTAAAGAGCTAAAATAAGCTAAAATGGGGAATCTATCTGACTAGAGCTTGTCCTTCCATGACTCTGAGGATTCACTTTTTTACACTCAGTTTATATGGAATCTTTCTACTAATGGAATGGGAACTTTTGTGGATAATTATTTCACAGAACCATAAATGTCTATATCCATAAGTCAGTGGGTTAGATGTGGAATACACCCTGGACCAATCAACAGTCCACCACAGGGTGACAGACACACCCTTATAAACAGTATCTGTAAAGAATTTTTTTTCTTTCTAGTGTTACAGTTTACATTAGTTAGCATAGAAAGTCATGCACCCATGTATTATAAGTATTACTTCTAAGGAGGCGATCATGTAAAGTAATACTAAAATGATGTAGCATTCATCATATAAAATAATCTTTTTGGTAGAAGTTGTTATAAATGTATAAGACATTTCAGAACATATTTAATGTAGCCTAGCCCCAATAAAAATCAAAATTCTTTATCTCAAAACAGTGATTGGCACTCACTTTTAACCTGTATGGTGATGCTCTTCTCCTGGGTCTGTCCTCCAGCAAATTGTGCAAAACATGTCAGAACGTTTCCATGGTCTTTGGCTGATGAAGTGAATGTCAATGTGGAAACAGTTTTCCACATAGTCCCCCCAGAGTATTTATTAGTATTACTGGTAGCTGGCATGTTAGCATAATTCCACCTGATAGTTGGTAAATTGTTGGCGCATATGTATGAAGCTTCACATGATACCTGGCTTGGAAGTCCTTCAAGATATTCACTTGACATAGGGTTAATGACTAATGGTAAAATGGAGCCTAAAAACACAAAGAGCAAAAGGATGGTTAAAACATTTCCAGACAGACTACCTAAGTTTAGCACAAAGGAGATGCTGATTTTGACCTTGAGCGTTATCACTTACATTTTGCATTTATGGTTTCAGAACGTTTTGCTGTTCTACCACCTGGGTGCCGGACAGTGCACTCCACAACTTGGTAGTCTCTCTCTAAGACTAACGTGGCTGTCAATATAGTTTTAGAAGTGCCATCAGATAGCTTAGAGTGAGTTAGACGTTTGTCTTGCAGTGCGATGTTGAAGCTAAAAGTTGGGGGATCGGTGGAGCATGTGTGATCAGCAGAGCATTGCATTGTTACAGAATTTCCAACTTTTCTTTCACCAGTGATCGTAATCTCTGGCGCCTTTGGCTTCTCTACAAAGAAAATGTAAAAACTTGAAAATGGATTCAACAACATACTAATGAACTGATGTTCAAGGTATAAAAGAACAAAACAAACAAATGCCGTACCAACTACTTCAATTGTTACATGTGTGTCGTAGAATGCATATGTGGTTCTCCCAACATTTTCTGGATCTACCCAAGGATAAAGCTTTTGTCTGTGGTCATTCCAGTTCACATCCTTAATCCTTAAAGTGCACGTTTTTTGATATGAAGAAGTATATACATAGGTTCTTCCTTTATACATGGGAATGACATCATTTGGGTACCAGTTGTCATAAACCAAAGGATATCCCCTGCTCACATACTGATACCAAACAACTCTGTTTGCTCTTTTGGGTGGATACCTATAATAGTCAAAGTTGCAAGGGATAACCAAGCAGGAACCCAACAATCCTTTGATATTTCTTGGCACATTGACATGCCAAGCCTGTGTTACTGAGTAAAGAGATCCTGCAAGAGAAAAATAGTTGTACGTCACAATTACTGAAGTAAAAATTCATTTGTTGCATCTATTTCAAATGGTATTTAATATTACACTATTCAAAAAGAAGAAAACAAAAGTACCTAAAAAACAGAAGTGCAGAAGAAAGTGGCTAAACCAAAACATCTTGATGTAAAGGTATCTTGAGATAAAGGTATCTAAAAGAAAGAGATGATGTCCATAAGTATTATACATGAAAACTGTTTATCATTAAAAATACAATCAAAATCTCTAAGCCATTTTTGAAAACAACGTGACTTTGTTTTACAAAAAACTTTTCCAATTTTCATTGTTTTGCAGTTAAAATGTTGCAATTTTAAAATAAGGCTCTAAAAAAGACTTTGACATCCATGTCATGCATAGCTTTCTACAGTTTCTTTCTGTTCCCCCTTTTCTATTTCCTCCTGAATAAGTTCTAATCTTAATACCTTACGAGAAAGAAGACTTTGTAATGTGGCATCATGCTTAGTGTGGATGAGCTTAAATTGCCATCATGTCAGAAAATGCTGACTTTGCCATCTCATCATTTTTTACCCTGTACAAGATCATTGCCATGTTTTGGACAGTGCTGTGTGGGTTTCAAATTTCAAAAGAATGAAGAACACGTTCACATAGAATGATTCATGCTCAGAATTCAAAATCTGAAGTTATGAATTAATTACAATATCTCAAAAATAAACTAGTTCACTTTATCAGTTTTCTCTAAGATTATGTCTTGTAAAAACTCCAAACAATGAAAGACAATGATTAAACATTTTTCATGTCAGTTCTGTCTTCACTACTTGTTTCCCATGCCTTCAAATTTTATATATATAATTCTCTCATTTCTACTGTCTTGATCAAAATCTTAAGATCTGACAAGGAATAACAAGTATTTGCAAATAGAGAAAAAATGAACAATAGATTAAGCAAAGAAAGTCAGTAATTTAATGAAAACTGTGTTTAAACTCAGTCTGTTCAAGAGGAAATCAAAATTGTAGGCCCATTAACCTTAAAACTCAAAATTTCCCCATGAACATAGTTTTTCTTTCATTTTTTATTAGGCAGTCACACAGTAATGACCCCTCTTTTTGTCTCTGAGTATGACAGGCTTATTGTGCTGCACAAGCAAGGTCTCTGAAGTGCTGCTGAGTTTGGAGACAGTAAAACCGTCATTTTAAATGCCTCAAATGTTTTTGAGTGGGTAGCAAAAAAAAAAAAAAAAAAAAAATTCACTTGCCTTAAGAAGCTTTGAAACATGAATATCTTCAATCCAAATCAAGTTTCATTATTGGTGGAACTGTAGCCCAATAACCGTAAGACAGCATATGTGAGAAAAAGGCTTAATGTACAAGAAGTGTCTTCAAAGGCCATGTCTCACTCAGTACCAAAAGCATGTCTGTTTGGACTTTGCAAGGGAGCACCAAATATAAGACTTTAAAAGGTACAGGAAAGTTTTACTCTCTGACAAGAATCAATTAATCTGAACAGTCCTGATGGCTTCTAACATCACTTTGAATGTAAATAACTCCAAACTGAGATGTAATTTCTATGGGCATCTATATCCAGTTCCAGACCACAGATGCCATTTCTAAAGGCATCTTCTTTATATGGAGTAACATCCTCATCAGCTTACTGGAAGCAACTGCATCATGCATGTTTTAAAGACCTATTTTAGGTGATCAGCTTGAACAGAGGGGCAACTCACTGTTGGATTCTTTTTTTTGTTCTGTTTTTTTTCTCTTTTTGGTAAACTTTCTCAAACTTTAGATTAGCTGATAAACAGAATGTTTAAATGTCATTTATAATAAATTACCTTCTCTATCTGTTTTGTCTGATCCACTTGTTTCTTCTTCCATTTTAAAGCTCACTTTATAATAAGGTTAGTATTTAGCAATGTGAAATGAAATTAGTTATAACGTTTTCTCTGAATTAAGATATTGTTCGGGAGTCTAGCTGTGTACATCTATTTCTTCAATATTCTCTGTTTTCTGTGCTCTCATCCAAATTTCTGATAAAGTTTCTTCAATTTACATTTTTTACCACTTTTTTTATATTTAAAAAAAGGTTTTAAACATGGAATGTTGTTGATCCAGCAAATCTATGCTTTACTTATAAGTCTAAATGTTTTTCACAACAGTTCTCATAATGAAAGCAGGGGTATTGACTGCTCCACCTTCTAGTCTGTTTGTTTCATCTGACCTTTTCTGCAAGCAGTATTGAGTATATGTAGCATTAATTTAAATGAAGTCTCCTATTCCTATTACTCCCAAATGGCTCAGATTGCAATTGCATGAGGAAAAAATCCTAATCTGGCCATTCCTAATTCATATATACAATAATTTTAATGAGCCTGACCTAATAGAGTAAAATTTGTTCCTTCTTATTTCAGGTTGAGACAAGCAATCCAAATCTGTACAAAGGGAAGAGCTTTCAAATCTATTGCAGGAATCTAGATGATTTTCCTATGTTCACAATCTGGCATGCAACACAGCTCAGCAACCATCAGTTAAGCAGTCCATTCTGGAAAACTGAAATACAAACAACCCAACAAAACTGGATTTTGGAAAAATCATATCTTTATAAGGTTCAGCTACAATACTGGGCAATTTACTGTTTTTTTTTTTATTAAGAAAGGGTGTCAGAGTTGTAGCAGCAAATCTTCGTTGAATCTGATTTCAAGCTTAAAGACATTTTTAAAAGAGGAAGAGTGAAAAGACGTTGGGTTTGTCAAAGCTTTGTGGATTCAAGTTAAAGATGTTTAAGCAGAATAACAACAACAACAAAACAACATAACCATGACCCGTTAAAGCTAACATCCATAAAGTTGGGGAAAAAGTTGCTTGCAAGAACACATGTAAGCTTGGGAAAAGCAATACATTTTTTTTTTCTTAAATCACAAATAGTTTATGTATAAGAGGTGAATGCTACTTTGGAATATTATCTAAATACTAGACCACTAGAAAAGTAGAAATAAAAGAGTAGAACAGAATATTATTTACCTGAGCTCTTTAGTTGCTCAACTTAGTGGCATCATGGTATAAAATTACCAAGTGAAATTACTTAGCAAAAATGCTCAGAACGGTTCAGCCAGAAATTTACTCAGGAAACCCGTCAAGCATGTCACATGGTATAATTTTTTAAAAAATTGGTTTTGTCGGAATACACACATTTCTGTCTTATCTACAGGAAAAGCGAGGGTGTGATTTCTGCAAAACATTTAGTGCTACATTTACCAAATAAATTTACTTTTTCTATTCTTTACTCTAAACAAATGAATAAAAATACTTTTATCTTTTATATGAGCAGTTATTTTAAGTTTAAAAAAAACCAAAAGAACTTATTCGCCACATTCTTTAAAATCAAGAGCAACTTACCTCCAGATGTGAATGCTTTGATGAAGTCTTTCAAAACTTTATAAAAGTACACAATTTGAGCATGCCCTCCCTAAAAGTGTGACTTGGAACCTTAAAAAGGTACTGCTTTCTGAAAAGGATACAGTCAACCACACTTCTTTGTATGAAAAAAGAAGAAAATGAGGAAGTGAAAGAAGAGAAGTGAAGCCTCCGTGGCAGTGAATTAATTCCAAAAAAGTGTCATTTTACCTTTTTTGTTCAGTTTGTAGTTGACTTACCCCTTTATATTCAATCTTGAGATTATAAATTGGTGTTTATAATTTTGTCTCCACCTGCTAAAAATTCACTGAACTGCCAAACTACTTTTGCTACAGAAGAAGCTGCTGGTGTCACTGGCCTTTAAGTGTGTCTGAATGTTGTAAAGCAGCTTATAGAAAATATGGAAATGCAGATGTTCCACCTTTATTACTTTAAAGTCTTTTAATAGTTTTAAAAATCCATCTCACAACTTCTGAACTCCTACAACAAAAATCATATGCTGTGATCCCCTAAAGAGGGATGAGGATATCCTGTGTTTGACCACACTCACACAGCTGCGCTCTCAGGGACATGCTTGACAGATTTCCTGAGTGCTTCTGGCTGAACCGTTCTGAGAATTTTTCCTAAGTAGTGTCATTTGGCAGTTACAGAGCATAACATCTGCAGCTGCACTGAAAAGAGCTGAAGACACAGTGCCTTTTGTTGTAGTCCTTCATAGAGGTTGTGCTTTACACCAACAACACCATCTTAGGAAAGACACCCAAGGAAATTTTGACATTAAATGTAGGCTATAAAAAAAAAGTTCATTTTACTCAAGACATCATGAAGTCGTGGTTCTCTCTGTACATGAAGATTTATTATCCATTATAGCTTCATAATGTTTTATACAATTTGATTTTAAAAATGGTACAGTTGAGATGTACTGGGGGAGGCAAACGACACAGAGGCGGGCATCCCAGCCCTAACCAGGTCATCTTTGGTAGTACATGTCCTGTGGGAAGAAAAAAAAAAAAAAAAAAAAAAAGTCACATGTGCGCGCTCATAGACCAGTCACTGGATTTAATTGCTCCACCCACACACTCATTTAATCTGGAGAGACTCACACGGAGGGAAAGTAGCAGTTAGAAAGTTTTATTTAACATGAATAAGTAAAAGTTCTTTGGCGCTCAGACCCCAGCAGAAGACATGGATGCTGAGAATTGCTATAAGCTTGGATGAACATCCTAGGACTAGGATTAGAGATGTCTCCCCCCAAAAAGAGGGTGCCAAGGCCGAGTTGTAGCTAAGGGCAAGATGGTAGGTGATTAGCAAAGGAAAAGGCAGAACTGATAAATTGGGGCTCATGGGCAGGAGGTTAGAGGGCATATATGTAAGGCTGGTAGATGGAGGCCTGCCAGGGAGAAATAAGGGAATGAGTTGAGCCAGCAAAGGAACAGGGAATGGATGATGCAGATGAGAAGGATAGTTTCCTAGATGAAAAATAGAATTAGTGGTGAAGGCCAACCACCACCAGTTATTTGCAATATGTGCTTACCTTAGAGCCAAGAGAGCAATAAGAGTCGGTGCACAGCTCCAGCTATTACAGCTAAAACCTACAGAACAGGCCTGAAATCTAGGTGTAGCGACGACTCAGACTTGAACCTTTGGAGACATGTAATTACAAGCTGACCTTGTAACTCCTAAAAAAAAAAAAAAAAAAAAAAAAAAAAAAAAATTCCATGGTTAAAGGACTGATGACATAGCTAGATCTTAAACTCATTTGTGCATTCATCTGTAGTCGCATTGATTACTGCAAAGTGTCTTCACTTTTTAGGCAGACCTGCCTAAAAAGTCAGACGGGTGCAGATGACCCATAACAATGCTGCTTGATGATCTCCTGAAAACAGGAAAAAGGGAGCACGACACCCTAGATCTAAAGTCCCTACACTGGCTCTCTGTAGCTCAGACAATGAGCTTTAAAACACTAGTGTACAATTGACTGCACCACAGACTACATAGACTGAACCACACTGTGACCATCACGAGTAGGGCCCTATGAAATCCGTTTTAATAGATTTAAATGCATATTGCAGTGAAAGGAGCTTGCACTTGTGGAGAATGGAAAACTTATCGCCACTTATTAATGTTTGCTTCTTCTCTGTCCAACCCTCCCGGGTCCGTTGATGTTGGAGAAAACACATAACACAAGCCAAAATTAATTCATGCAACAATCATTCAGTTTATTTAACCATCAGATGATTTCAACCACTGTATCAGAATAAGAAGCAAATCATTCACCCGCAATACAAGGACGTGCCCAGGGAGAACCCTAGGAACCATGCAGCTCACAGAGTGATCTGAATTACCTAAGTGCGGGTTGTTCTTATAGTATGCCTGCAGTGAGTTTCCATCCAGAGTTCTAACCATTCACCAGTTCTCCCCAGCTACGACTAAAACATGGGATTAAAATACATTGTACCTCAGTATTTAGTAAAGGATTACTCTAATAAAAATTAAATGTAACACAGGCTCATTGTCATCATTTCATTTATGCATAAATTAGTAAACATATGCATCACACAAGAATTAATCAGCATCAATGACAAAGTATATTTCCACACACTGCAGGAATAGCTACCAGAGGGCTAAAGCAGAGGCATCATGAATCAAGCAATAGTGAAAAAATGTTTAGTGCAGTGGTTGGTTATAGGACCCAAATGCAGAGACAGAGGCAGTGAGTAGATTGGCATGATTAATAATAATGTTGACAAACCGAACCACAAAGAGAGCGAGAAACTGCTTGAATGAGCTTGATAAAGATTTCAGTGTCGAAAACAGACTAATCTAAACGAATGTCGGATTAAAAGAGCACTGCGGTAGTTTATGGACAAAGACATAATGATACTGATAAAAAGGGGATCTGCTGAATGTGAGACCGAGATTTCCGATGAGATACACATGCATGGAGTTAGTCTCTGCGATCTGGATAAACAGAGCAAATCGCGTTCCTGAAGAGGCTGATTTCAGTTAAAAACTGACCAACAGGGAAGGAAGAGGAGGGTGGGATAAACGCAAAGCGAAAGTGCTCGTGTTCTTGTGATGTTGTGAAATATGAATGAGTGAGTGAGTACATCTTACCTAAATACAGCCCGGTGGGCGTTGGTGAGGGTGAATCCTGATGGAGGGGCTATGAGGCGAGCTGTGAGCTGGAACACGCAGAAGAGAGTGGAGGTGAAGACCTGGCGGGGCCGGTGGGGATGTACTCTTGAAGGTGCGCTGAAAGATGATCTGAGCGATGGAGTGAGACCATGAAGGAGATGAGCGGAGGGGATAGGAGAGGAGCATCGGTGGTAAGGACGAGAAGGTGAAGAGGACCGCCGCGCCGTAGGTGGAGATCAGCGCAGGAAAGCCGCAGCAGCTGAACGGTTTGGAGCCAGGCCGGAGGAGTACCTAGGCCAGGCGACACAGAAATAGGAGCGGAGGAAGGACGACACATGGGAGGAGCCAAGGGTGGAGCTGGGAAAGATTCCCCTGGATCTGAGCTGCGATAGAGGAGGAGGAGGAGGATCTGAACGCGCGGCCTGACAGGCGCTTCTACAAGCAGGATAAGGGGTGGAAGGACCAGGGAGCCTGCTGATTATCTGACTGAAAGTCTGACAAGATGGAGTTGCACGCCTGCTTGCTTGTCGCTTGGCTGAAAGGTAGATGGAGCCATGGATGGAGGGCCTTATAAAAGGAGGACTGGCACGATGATTGGCTACAACAAGGCGTGGACTGATGTGCTGCAGCTGGGGCGCATGACATGAAGAATGGATGATGTAGGTGAGGCTGAAGAGACTTTTCCAGATTGAATTTACACCTAGGCTTCATTCCAAACACTCATTGTGGCACAGCTGTATAGTCCAAATGCCATCAGCTGAACCCATCCACTCAATGTTGCAGTCCATTTCTAACAGGATGATGCCCAACTATATAAAAATGTTAGATGAATCCAAACAGCCAAGGTGTGCAAAGGCAAAACGGAAATTAAAAAGGCAATAAGGCAGGGCAAAACAAAACACAATCCTGCAGCCAACTGGCAGGGGTCATCTGGTATTGCTTATTAAAAACTAACCAGCGATGCCTCTTACACATCAAAGTCAGAAGAAGAGCCAAGCTTAGCCTGGAAGAGTCTGTGTTCACCAGCTCTGATCAACAAGTTGAGCAACAGATTGAACTGAACTGGGCATGCACTCTGTGACAGCGGACAGCTCAACATCAACCAAGGATCCAAGCTCAAATAACACAGGGAGCAGAATTAACTCTTTCATCACAGTCTGCTATTTTGTTGACTGTCAAGTTAGCAAAACAAATAACAGGTCAAGATGGAAATAAAAGAAATTTGGCAAAAATGAGAAAAATAAAACCTTAAATAGACATCGTTTTCAGTCATACCAAAAATCGATCACTCATTATAAATGGAAAGTATTTGATTTACTTTAGGCAGCAGTTTTGTTAGGTCTAAAGTTAATCAAAATATATATGTCTAAATCATTACTACAAACAGGCAGATTATTACTATCACCATTGTGATCATTCACTCATGTCTAAATGATGTTTACACATAGCTTTAATGTTGAATTCAGGTGTACACTGGGTACCTACTATGGCGAAGAAGGAAAAACATGACATAATGTATTTCCAATAACAGTGAATTGATCAGAAAGCAGATGTGGAAGACGACGCCATCAAAGCCACCTTTGTTCTCAGGTTGACACTGGTTAGGTTTTCTGGCAAACTCTTTTACATCTGGAGTTTTTTGTGTTGATCTACTCTCTGTTCACTTGTGCTGTATTTCCTGTTTTACTTGCACACCAACAAACTCTTCAGGTAAAACACAAAATCAACTACATTATTTGTCATAATCAAACTATAACATTATACTGAACGTTCTTCTGAAAATGCTTATAGTCTGTCAAATGGCCAGGTTAGGTGAAATAAAAATAATAGCCTAGTGAGAGACTCCATACTCATAATTTTAACACACAATATCATAAATGTGGAATAAGTTCCTTTTTGTATAATTTTGATACTTTTGTCACAAAAAAAAAAAAAAAAGATCTCTGCTGGTTAAAAGCGCAATAATATGAAAAAACAAAATTTCATAAATCATAAAACAAATATCACCCTTGTGCATATAAATGACATACAGAGAGAAGAACTACTTGCTGGTCATCATCTGGTCATTTGTCTTGCACTTGAGTACGACCACGCAATCACTGGCCACCAGAACGGAACCTGAAAAAGTTCACAGCTTCAGTCAAACATCTATTTAGGTAAAACTTGAGAAAGTTGCATAGAAATAAATCAAATTTCACCTGTACCTTTTCAGCATAACAATGCAGATGACTCCAAAGATCACAGCTGTACCAATGGCCACTGCAGCTGGAATGACGATGTGACGATGGCACCTATTTAACTCCACACACACAAGCACACACGCCCGCCCTTAGACCACTCACTGGATTCTAATCACTCCGCACGCGCATCTACTCCAGATGATTTTTATGGCGCAGCTGTGTTAGGCCACATTCTACTAGCTGACTCCCATCCACTCAGTCTTGCATTCCATTTTGAAATATGATCCCCAAGTATGCAAAACATTTGGATGAGTTCAAACAGCCAAGCCGTGCAACGGCGAAACGGAAAGGGGGAAAAAAGGCGGATAAAGGCTAAAAGGCAGGGCAAAACAAAGTTCAAAAGCAAGCAACAGCGTTCATGTTTGCTTCTTTTTTTTTTTTTTTTTTTTTTTTTTTACGCTAATCATGTCTAAAGTTCAGATCATGCGACGCCTCTGAAACATCAAAGTCGGAGGAAGCGCTAAGCTTACTCTGGAAGCGTCTGCGTTCACCAGCTCTGATCAACAGGATGAGCTGCAGAATGAGTGGGACTGGGAATGCATTCTGTGCTGCCTGCTATTGGCTATTAACATAAGGCGGACCAAATGGTGATTATCTAAAGGACAACCAAGCTGCAGATGATTCAAATAAAGCAGAGAACAAAATTATGTCTTCCACCACACCAATGTTTTGTTGACTGTTGAGTCAATGAAACAAATAGCACAGGTCAAGATGTAAAAACGGAGAAATGTGGCAAAAAGAACAAAAAATAAATAAAAAAGGCACATTATTTTCAGTCACATGCATAAAATACATAGGTAAAATATAAAAACTTGATTACTCAGTGTTTATTCAGATTATGTGATTAACCTCCCACAGTGTTAATAATAAATTGCGTTTTCTGTCATGACACTGACAACAACTCTGTGTCGGGCTGCAGGGAATATTTAGAGTTATACTGAAGTGATCATATAATCACGATGCACTATAATATTTGTGATTCATTCTTTATTACTTTATTTCAGACACAATATATGATCCATATAAAAACAAAACAAAAAAGACAACAGGAACACAGAGGCTCAAGCAACACTGAGTCCATAAAGTAGAAAAGAATTGATTCAGTTGGCAACATTTAATGCTGTTATGTTGTCATTTTGTCTGATTGCTTTCTGCCTTAATGAAGATATAACACATACAGACAGGTTCATATAAGTTTGACATTGTGTTCAGTGATCAACAGATCACTGTCTGGATTTTCCTTAGGTCAGTTTTTCACAACAATAAAACCTTGATTGTTGTTCCTTTCCGTTTATGGTTCAAGTGTAAACCCAGTTGTCCTCTAATGTGTCTCCATGTTCTGATGTGTCCTTGGCCAAATCCCTGAACTTCAGAGATGCTCACAGATGGACGTGAATCTTCACTGTCGTTTATGTGTGAACATATACCCAGAATAGGGTATAAGTCAAGACATTGAACCCATTGTCTTTTGGACAGATTTTTATTGCATGAAATTATAATTTGCATAGAGTGTAATTTATAACTTTTTTATTGCTTTTTAATTACCTAAATGACATCAAGAATTTGGCTTCTGATTTAGGGCATTTTTTATGCTGTACTGGACTGTACAGCATAACCATAACCAGCAATAGACCTGATATCAATGTTGAAGATGTAGACCTGATTTATACAAAAGTCAAGGAATTTATTTATAGCAGGGATTTAGACTTTTGTATTTTACCTGAGCTTAGATCAAGCAAAACTGTCTGGTTTAACAGTGCTCTAAGCTTAGGTTTAAAATGAAACTTTGTCCACAAAGAGTCTGTAAACAATTCAATATGTCAGAAAGGATAAACCACAATTCAAAGACAACTTCCTCTGATTGTATTAACTAATTAATCTTTTTTTCAGTTGTGAGACTAATGTTGTAATATCAATTTGTGAAAAAAATACTCAAAAATTGAGAGAATTGTGGCAAATATGATGAGATGTTTCCATATTTACCCTGGAATCATGAATGGAAATGAAGCATTTTAATGTAAAGTGTTATCAATCATTCAACCAGTACAATCTGATTGTACTTGTTCAGCTTCCTAAATATCACTTCCTAAATGTAATCAGAGACAAAGTTAAGTCTCTTCTTTTGAGTTATTTCTTTTAAGTTTTTCAAAAAATGTACTTACATTTAGATCTGTTTTAACAAAAAAGAAAAAAATGCTAACTTGGATTCCTTGCTTTTTCCTATACTCAGTCTAAAATAAATCACAAATCATAAAAAGCACAATAATATGAAAAAAAACCCCCCAACATTTCATAAATCTTAAAACATATAATGCATATATGAATGTATGCGTCATTTTTGTGCAGTCTTGTGCATATAAATGACACATACAGAGAGAAGAACTACATGCTGGTCATCATCTGGTCATTTGTCTTGCACTGGAGTACGATCACGCAATCACTGGCCACCAGAACGGAACCTGAAAAAGTTCACAGCTTCAGTCAAACATCTATTTCGGTAACACTTGAGAAAGTCGAATTGAAATAAGTTAAATCTCACCTCCGAGACATCCTGGACAGCCTGTTAAACGTGCTAAGCATCACAGACAATTTGATTAATCTTTTAAATTCAAAGTAATGACATTGTATGTTTTCATTTTGTAGTAGTATGCTTTGAATTGGCTTAAAAGCATTTTACCTTCCTTCTCGACTCTGAAGCTCTGCAATGCGATTCCTTAAAAAGAAAAAATAAATAAAAGGAAAGGAGCTTTAATAAGAACAGCACTGAGAAAGAACAATTCTTCAAAACAGTTTTTAATCATTGGATAGATTTAAATAGTTAATATCTGAAAACCTACTTGTACTTTTTCACCATAACAATGCAGATGACTCCAAAGATCACAGCTGTGCCAATGGCCACTGCAGCTGGAATGATGACGTGATAAATGTTTCCTGTACCTGCAAACACAAATGAAATCAGATGTATCTCATGAGATGTTGCAAAAATGCAAAGGAAACACATCCTGTATTTATTCTGTACTGATCAAAGCTAAGGACGCTCAAAATTCAACAAAAATTGGAATGAAAATGAAACCTCACGTTTTACATTGAGTTTAACATTTTTAAATTTTGTTTCGCCTCCATTAAATGTTGCTGTGCAGGTGATTTCAGTGTGGTCATCATTTTCATCAGGAATAAATGACAGGATGGACTGTGTCTCCCAGGTCCCAGAATGAATGTGTTTTTGAATCTGTATACTGTCATTTTCACTTCCTGGTTTCCATGTAAACACAGGTACATGTGAGGGGCAGGTGTGGCGGACTGAACAGGTGACGATGTAAGGTTTTCCTTGAACAGCTGTGTTTGACTGAAACAGTTCGGGTTCTGGAAGATCTTCAGTAAAAAGAAAAATGAGATATTAATTAGGGGTTCAATCGATCTATTGCATTATATTAGTGAATTATAAAGAGGTTGACATACCGAGCATTTTTAACTCAGAACATTGCTCAACAAAGGAGAACTTTTCTGCAGTGGGTTGGTTGTTGTCTTTTCGTACAAGTTCAATGCGAAAGCAGAAAGGACCATTATCGTAATTTTGAACGGTTGTTATTTCTAAGGTGCAATTGTTCTGACCCAGGTTTCCCAGGAACTTTGTTCGGCCTTTATAGCTGTCTTTGATTTTTGTGCTATCCTCATGATAGATGATCTCCTCCCATTTGTCCTTAAGATGCCAGATACCCCTGAGTCTGGAGGTGGGCAGGATACCCCCAGGATGAGTGAATGAACAGGGCAGCACAACACAGGAGCCGACAAAGGCGTCAAGGGTTTTTTCAACAGATGCCGTCCACTCTTTTCCAAACGCAGGGCTGCAAATAGCTGAAAGGGATATAATAGTGGAGGTTAAGAACAAATGAATGATGAATACCAAGAGAGTGGAAATGAATTTATTCTAAACAATTTACCAGCCAAAAGCAAAAAGAAAATGATCCTCTTTATATCCTTTTCCATTCTTTTGGCGTGTTGGTGGTATAAAATGCTCCTCAACATTGAAATCTACATAAAGACAACAATTAAAAAAAATTTGTGTAATTTTTTTTATACACTGAGCAGCATTTGATTGAAACAATAATTGTTGCATTGGATGATAAATGGCATCAAATCTAGAAAAACACAAAATTGACTGGTTAATGTATATCAAATTTGTTTCTGTCATTCAAAAAAATCTAGATTGCAGAATCAAACTATTCCCCTATAAAACTTCCATTTTTTTGTTTTTACAAACAGGCAGAAAGTTTATTGATAAAACTAAGTTGTTGTGACATCTGTTCTGTGTAGTAAGACGTCTTCAAATTCTGGGAATGGTGTTAAGTAAATAAAATGAGCCGCAAACAAGTTTATCTGCATTTTGTCACAAGCTACTTATTGAATAAGGTGTTTATTATATGTACTTGGGATGGATTTATGAGATTTGGTATAAATATGTTCTATTCGATCATAAAAATGAGTGAAAAATGCCCATCACAATTCTTTTGAAAATAAGGTGTTTTTGATTGCCCTCTTACATATCACTAAATAAACACATATATCAGAACACCCCTAACTCTTGGAATGAATAATTTAAAAATGAAATTGTGGCCTACATTCATCTCATATTTCAGTCTTCAGTATTTTCAATTGCAAAAGAAAGATAACAAACCGCAATTTTACTTCTAAACCATGACAACAAAAAGCTCAGAGTGGACTTTTTTTCCCCAAGTATCTCTCAGAATTACCAGACATGGATGTGAAACTGCTGTACGGACAATACTTAGCTGGCAGTGGATTACCACAGAATGCAGACGGAAGCTTTACAATGCAAGAAAATATTTATCAAAATTTGTGAATTGGTTTTGAAAATCTATGCATTAGTTCTCTATAAGAACTGAGGTAATGAACAGCAGAACTGACAGGTTGTATGCAGGTGAAATGGTGAAATATGTGAGCAAAATGGTTTTTTCTTTAATTTTTCATTGTATTAAATTTGAAGGTCATTTACATCCTGTGTTGTCAACTTGTAATTGATATACTCCATCCCCCCAAAAAAACAAATATATAAAAAAAAAGACAAGCTAGTGATTCACTTTGACATAATTAATCGCTTTAAAAACAAAATGTTTGACAATTCAACCATCTCGTGGTAAGAAAATACATCTTCAGTAAGTTTAGGCACAAAAATCTCGGTAATAACAGACAATGAGATAAAACTGTGCACTAAGGTGTATGAAAATAAATAAATACAAAGACAAATCCTTTTACTACTACTGGAGGGAGAAGAAGAATTCCGTAATATATCATAGTATCAAGTGATTAGCCATACTTTGAAACGATCCATATCTACTAGAATTTACATTCTTATAATATTAGCTGCAATTTGAAGGTATATTTTATAAGTTGCATGTAGGGGTTTTTCAGTCTTACCTGATAAAAGTGCTGGTTTGCTGATCAGAGCTGCAACTAAACAAGTCGAAAATGAGTATGGCGTCAGTCACTCTATTTATATTAAGGGGAGAGAACTTTCAGTTCACATTTTGCAGCGATTAATCTGTTATCACTGGAGATAATGGTGCAGTTTATTTTTTTCCATTTGCATGTAGGACACACAGCTGTGTAGTATTATTAAATGCGTGAACTTAACACATGCTCCAACTGGAAGATAACACAAAGAAAGGCAAACCACAAGAGATAGTGCTACATGCAAAGTTTGACCACAGGAGTCAACTCACTGTTGTTTACTATGTAGAACCTTTTCATTTGAATCATTTCATTTGAATGTATAAAGTGTGTGACAGGCTAAAGTAGCAAGCCCCAGAAACATTAGCATCGCTATGAAGTTCCTGAGGAACTGAACACCAAGTATAAAATACTGAAATCATTCTTTACAGGGTTGTCTCTATCACAAGTTACTTTGTAGAAAAGAGTGTGTTAAAAATAGGGCAGTTTAGACCAAGACCTAGACTTTATTTGTCTCCTTAGAGATTTCAGAAGTTGAAGGAGGAGATATGGTGTCTGGATCATTTTGACTCTGTGACTTGCTTTATAAGTTTCTGGTATGCATTATCATATAAAACATCAGGAAGCCTAACAATCTATCAGTTTATAACAGAACTATGCTGCATAAGATTAGGTTATGATTATGCATCCTCGGCTCATGCCTGAAGGCCAAAGCTACTCTAGCATGGACTTAAGTCCTGGTTCTATTATTTTACATTTTCCTTTTTTATATGAAATATTCAAATATTAACCAAGCTGGGATTTCACTGATATTCAGCCATGATAACAATTAGAACCCGACGTTCCCTAAATTTTGTTAACCCATTTCATGCTTGGCAAAGGTTACAAAATACTTTTGACTCCTGAATTAGAGCTTTGAGAGAGAAAGCATGACTGTATAGCAATAAAACTGACCATGTGTTGTATAATTTAATTTAGCCAGATATGATGTTCAATGTTGAAGAGTGTTGCGAAAATAAGATTGATTGGACAGATCAATCAAATTATCTGACAAACTAACTGAGTTTCAACCAAAGTTTTTGTCAGATGGGCTAAAGTCATCAAGCCAAAAGTACTCGTGAGTCAAAAAAAAAAAAAAAAAAAAAAAAAAATTAAATTAAAATCACAAAATTTATGTGAATTTTAGACATGCTCAATAATAAACTAAGCATGCAATATTTTAATTAAACAAACAAAGTAGTTAGATTTTTGTAGGAAAGGGAATCATTCTAGATCCAAAACATAAAAACATTTTCACATGTTTGCCTTTTGAAAAGAAAGGCATCCTGTTTGCAATTTTTTTTGGCCTTTATTGACAGAAATATTAAAAAATGTAGTTTATTCCCAAAAAGAAGAACAGCATTTGGGTCACCGTTGCTTTGAAAACACTAACACAATTAATAAATTAATTAAAAGCAGATTTTGGTGCAACAAAATGCAAGGAATTTTTAAAATTTCCATCTGCATCAACCACTGCATGCTTAATGTTAGTTTTGAAAGAAATGCACTTTAATAACTTCCCTTCTACATGCAAATTGATTATCTTTTATGCAGAAACTTTTAAATTGGCCTTGTGATGTCTTGTGTACTTTTCAGTAATACACCCCGTGCTAAATGATTTTACAGATTTAGTTTGAATATGTAACTTGAAATTTCATACATGCTGCTGCACCTGTTTATGTACAGAATATTAAAGTTTTCAGTGTCTCTAAATGTGTTTGAAACTTCTTTTTGTAATTTTTTATGCTAAAAGAGCGTTTTAAAGGTATCCATAGTGAGGGTTAGGAGTATGTTAATTGTGGTTTTTGCAATACAATACAATCACATTTCTAATACTCTTATGTGGTACTGCAAATACTTCTAAAATACATTTATGTAAAGCTTGAAGTATACTTCAGTTTTTCTTGAAGTTTTACACAAATATATTTAAAGTGAAAAATTAGCAAGTATATTTAAATTCCAATAAATACACTTAAAGTTGTTCCATTTAGCACAATTAGATACAATAAAATATATTGCAATCATATTATATTTCACTTTAAGTTTTATTAAACTAGCACTAAGCATGCTTAAAGTTGTTCCAAAATAACGCGTTTAATATACACTTTGCATAGTACAATTAAAATGTCTTAACATCAATAAAAAGTACTACTTAAGTATCTTTTTTTCACCTGGGTCAGACCAGCCTGTGTGGGAGCAACAGGCATGCCATGTTTAAAGTCAATTAGAAAAATCATTTTCCTTCCCCATTCTGATGTTGACCCTGAACTTCAGTAACCTAACCATAGCAAGGTACCCGAATGGAATAAGTTGCTTCAGCTTGATTGGCTGATTTGTTGTTTGTCCTAAAAAGCAACTGAACAAGTGTACATTGTAAAGTTTCTCCTTTATACGAGTGATCTTCTTTAGCCATCTTCATTTTCTTATCTCTGAAAATATTACAGGTTTTCACATCAATGCCTTGTTGTACTTCCCTCAGTTTTAACCCACCCGCCTTTCTGTAGAAACAACAAGTTTTATGGTAGTGTTGGTTTTGACAAGATCAGTGCAGAAATGAAGTGACTGATTTTCAGTTCTGCTTTTAATGGGCTACAGATGTAAATAACACCCTTACTAAAATATCCTATCTAGGATGACACATTGACGTGTCTTGCTTTCAGTTATCTGTAACCGCAAAAATAGGAAGGAACATGTGCTTCATTTCTATATTCAAAGATACAAAATGATTTCAGACTGTCTGTACTATAAACAGGGCGAGCTGTGAAACTTAAGGCATTTCTACTTGATAAAACAGAGATTTTCACTTTGAATAGACTGGTTGTGTTGTTTGCATCAAAGCATACACATTTCACATACAATATAATAGTTTACTCTTATTTTTTTTTGTACATAAAATCTTTATGCTCATTCTACAAGTCTATTCAAGGGTTTGGTGCTCATTGCTAATTTTAAAGTAATCTTTATGAACAGTGGGGGTCAGGTTATTGCTCATGTAGCTGGTAAAGATTTATACGTCTTTAGACTTAAATTTTCATTTTGAATGACAACTGAAGAAAAGTCTTCACATTAAGCAGACAGCCTCACTGACATACATGACATTTGTCTTTTGCTCAAGTTGTCAGTTTCACACTCATTTGTCCTCTTGAAAAATGTCAACTTGCTAACTTATTCAAAGAGATGGCCTCTGCTGTAGATCTTTAGATCAAATTATCCGGAGGACCCCTGTAAGGTTTGTTCACTGGTTACTCAGTATTACTGGCTACCTTTACAGCATGAAGACAAAAAAAAAAAAAAAAACCAGAACACCCCAAGCGAATCAGAAAATTTTTTTTTGAAAAGTATAAGTCAGGGGAGGATACAAAAAATTTCTAAGGCCCTGAACATCCCCTGGAGTTCAGTTAAAATGATCATCAAGACTGGAATGAATATGGCTCATGTGTAAATCTCCCTACATCAGCACGTCCTCAAACTGAGTGACCCTAAATAAAAGACTAGTGAGAGAGGCCACCAGGACACCTATGACTAGTCACAATGGCAAAAACTAAAACTTCTTTATTAATTAATCTGTTGCCAATTTCTTCTGTCAACCCTTTTCAAATCTGAGTTCGTTGATCCTGGCTCATCTTGTGAGTCACAGTCTGCTTTGAAAAAAAAAAAAAAAAAAAAAAAAAAAATCTCAGCATTCAGTGCCTTGCACTAGCATTCTTACATTTTGAACTTTTTCACATTTTGTCACATAACAACCATATTCTTTATTGTGCTATTTGAGGAATTCCATGTCATAGATTTACAGAAATTAATTCATAAATGTGAAGTTGTTGAGTAATCAAATGGTTTCAGACAGAAATGACACATAACTTATCACACTGAAAACTGTGTCAGTATTTTGTAAATAAGAAAGCAATTTGTATTCATGTAGCACCTTTCACAGATAAAAATCACAAATTGATTCATAAAGAGCCAAAATAAAAATTAAAATATTCAGTTAAAACATGATTGGAACAGTTAAAGATATAAACAAATCAATGATACTTAAGAAGTTCTTAAGGAAAACCACATTTTAACAAGAATGACTTTACCAGGTTTTTTTTTAAAATGGGTTCAGACTCTCAAGACAACCTAACAACCTAGAAAGCTTGACAGCTGAGGCACAACATTTTGGAAAGATCAATTCCCTTGTCTTTTATACCTGGACCTTAATAGTATATGTAGATTTTGGTTTTGAGGACCTGATGGCTCGAGTTATATTAACAATTCAATAATATAGGAGGGAGTTTGACAATTCAGGACCCTGAAATGTATCATTGGGATTTTAAAATGAATTGTAAAATGAACAGATGACCATTCCAAAGACTTTAAATTGGAGTATTGTGAGGTCTTCTGTTTGTTCCAATTAAGAGTTTTGCTGCAGAGTTTTGAACCAACTAAGGGTGTGATCAAGTGTTTTTTTTTTTTGTTGATGTCTGAATTTCTGTTTTTGTCACGTCAATATTTACTGAAACAATTATGGACACAAAGAAGTTGTATGAAATATTTATTTGGGATAGAAAATGAGAGAACATGAGTGTTGGAAGTAATGGTGAGATTGGAGATCCAGGAGGAGATGAATAGATCCACAGAAGCTGAGTTTGACAGAGTGCGGGTGAGCGGATGCTGGTGTCTCTCAAGCAAGTGAGTGGTTCGAGATTCAAACCACTCACTCACTTTTTTGCAGATGTGATTTCAAATGTAATTGAGCAAAATCCTTTACTCAAAACAAACTCAAGTAAAAGTTAAGGTTTTGTAAACAACTTTAAAAAGTACAAAGTACAGACAATTTGTACTTAATTACAGTAACGAGAGTAAATGTAACTAGTTGCATCCCATCCCTGCCTGTGCATGCATAGAACAAAGTCAAGTCAAGTTAAATTTATTTGTATAGCACATTTCAGCAACTTCGCAGTTCAAAGTGCTTTACATCATGAAAACATAAAGACATCATAAACACATAATATGGTCACCGGCTGTGAAACCAGTAAAAAACATTACATTTTGTTGAGTACCATCATTAAAAACAAAACATCAATACATATCAAATATGTTGGTCAATATTCCTGTTATTATGGGTCAAAAGCAGCTCTAAACAGGTGTGTTTTTAGCTTTGATTTAAAGGAGCTCAGTGTTTCGGCTGTTTTGCAGTTTTCTGGAAGTTTGTTCCAGATTTTTGGAGCATAGAAGTTGAAAGCTGCTTCTCCATGTTTGGTTCTGGTTCTGGGATGCAGAGTAGACTAGAACCAAAAGACCTGAGTGGTCTGGAAGGTTGATACAATGACAACAGGTCTTTAATGTATTTTGGTGCTAAGCCATTCAGTGATTTATAAATTAACATAAGTATTTTAAAGTCTGTTCTCTGAGCTCCAGGGAGCCAGTGTAAGGACTTTAAAACTGGGTTGATGTGCTCTAGCTTCCTGGTCTTAGTGAGAACACGAGCAGCAGCATTCTGGACCAGCCGCAGCTGTCTGATTTTTTTAGGCAGACCTGTAAAGACGTTGTTGCAATAATCAATCCGACTAAAGATAAACGCATGTATGAGTTTTTCTAGATTTTGTTTTCTAGATCTCTGCAAAACAGCCAACACACTGAGTTCCTTTAAATCAAAGCTAAAAACCCACCTGTTTAGGTTAGCCTTTGATCAGTAGTAAGTAAAACATTGAATTATATTTGCTTGATGATATTTGCTTGACGATCCTTATGATTTTGATGCATTGATATTTGCTCAATGATTTTGATCATTTTCATGTGTGTTTGCTTGATGATTTGGCTGCATACTTGCTTGATGATTTTGATGTTTTTGATTATTTTGATGATTTTCTGTATACTTGATCAACAGCAAGGCAGTTCAAAGTGAAGCACTTTGAACTGCCTTGCTGTTGAAATGTGCTATACAAATAAACTTGACTTGACTTAACATTGATGTCACCTGCTGACATTGTAACGTAGAGCTGTGTATAATATGCATACTTATGGTAAGTAATCTGGTTTTTGGTTAATCCTGCATCTGTGCGGTATACTCTAATGCATTTTCAGAAGTTGTTTATGTTTATTCTGTGTGGGTTTATGATGCCTGCTCATCGAGAACACCAGTGCTCTTCATCTATCTTTCTATAATACCCCACCTCACCAGACTGGTACTTGTAGAACAATAACTGACACAAGACTGAAAGCTGTTTGGCTACTAATTCCTCATAATCAGGTGGTTCTCAGGCTTGTTAATGTTGATTAAAGATCACTGTTTAAAAAAAAAAAAAAAAAAAAAATGTCCCAGGGCACTTATCAACAGTTATCAGTAGCCAAACAATATCATTGCTGTACAAGACATTCAAGCATTTAGGCAAATAATGTGTGCAAAATAAACAGCTCTAAAGTTTTACTTTTATCTTCTCATTGAAAGACGTTATCAGTTTCTTGAAGTGCACACCCAACTTTCCCCCAGTTTTACAACATGATCATCTGAAACTACAAATGCTATCCCTGTGATAAATAGGATCTTGGTTAACTATTGCGTATCTAAAACAGAGCAGAGCTGCTGATTATAGGATAGAAACTTTAACTGGTTAAAGACTCCTAAGTTAAATGAGGTGGAAAAGTTAAACTGTGAATTAAGATACCATTGGTTCACTTTTTCATTTCAATTATTTTAATGAGCAAATACTTTTTAAAAAGTTTTAGCAAATACTTTTGAAAATCTGTAGGCTGTGTGGAGCAGATTACACTTTTTAACAAAAAAAAGGAACTAAGATTGCATGCAAAGATATCAGTGGGCATCAGACTTTGAAATAATAAGTACTGCGTGTATGCAAGAGGAATACACCTATTTTAAAGCATGCTTTAAGAAGAAATGGAATGGTAAATAGTTTCTTATACACTAATCGCCCACACCCTCCACTTCCTCTTTTGAATTTTATGCTTTTTACTGTATGATAGAAATGTAGTGTTAACCATGGAAATAAAAAATAATCGAATACTGGAAGCTGTCATCAAGAAATACCCTGATATGTGGAACTAACTTCCTTAATCTGAGAAATTATGAAAACAGTTTATATATAAAACTGCTTTGCATTGCATTTATTTTAATACTTCATGAGGGAAACTTGTTGAACTGGATAAGTTATAATCCCCTCAGTAGTTCAGAGTTATGACTGCCTGTGATTAATTAAACTTCAAACTTGTCTGTTTGATTAAGGTGATGTTTTAAACTCACTGGGCTACAGTTTATACCCAGAAAATACAGTACTGATTGACTTTCAAAAAGCCTGCAGAGCGATTGTCTACAGTGCCGTGAAAATGTATTTGTCACCATCAGTTGTTGCCCCTTCTTCTTTTGCTTATTTTGCCACAGTTAACAAATGAATCTTAATTCCAAAGATAACCTCAAACAAACATCATACAGTAAATACAAAATCCAGTATTCAAGTGATTTAATGTTTTAAGAGTAAAAAGCTATCTAAATCATCCCAGCCTTATGTGAAAAAGAAAATGTCCCTCAAACCTAATAAACTGCTGTGCCAGCTATGGTGGGATTGACTGTCATCAAGCATTTATGATAATTCATGAGTCTTTTACATCACTGAGGAGGAATGTTGGCCCATTAAAGTGCTGCCAAAACATCTCAATTGGATGAAAAGTTGGCCTTCTATCACCCGAAGAACATTTCCAGGATTAAAGGACTAATGTCTCAACAAGATCTACAGAAACTTATTGATATGTTTATCTTTATTTGCACTGATTACTGCAACAATGTCTTCACAGGTCTGCCTTAAAATAATCAATCAGACAGCTGCACAGCTGCAGCTGATCCAGAACGCTGCTGCTTGCATTCTCACTAAAACCAGGAAGCTAGAGCACATCAACCCAATTCTAAAGTCCGTCCACTGGCTCCCTGTAGCTCAGAGAATAAACTTTAAAATACTTCTGTTAGTTTATAAATCACTGAATGACATAGCACCAAAATACATTAAAGACCTGTTGTTTTTGTATCAGCCCTCCAGATCCCTCAGGTTCTCTGACCTGCTCTGCATCCCCAGAACCAGAACTCAGTGTTTCAGCTGCTAAACAGCTGAAACACTGAGTTCCTTTAAATCAAGGCTAAAAACCCACCAGTTCAGAGTGGCATTTGATTAGTAGTAAATGGAACACTGATCAACATATTTAGCGTGTATTGATGATTTTGAATGTTTGTTGCTTGTTTCTCAATTAGTGACTATATGATGTTTTTGTGGTGTGATTAGGTGATTCTGATGGTGGCATCTGACAAAACGGGATGTTTATCGCTTGTTTCTCAGTTGGTGACTTTATGATGTTTTTATGATGTAAAGCACTTTGAACTGCCTTGTTACTGAAATGTGCTAAACACATCAAGTTGAATTGAAGTGGATGTAAGTCCAGACTTTATCCAGGCAATGCCTACACCTCTGATTTTTTTCAAGCCATTTAGAGTTGGACTTGCTGGTGTGCTTTGGATCCTTCTCTGGCTGCCTAAAGCAAGTGTTGATGAGCTTTAGGCTATAAACTGATGGCTGGACATTCTCCTCCAAGACTTTCTGGTGGATAGCAGATTACATTGTTCCATCAATTATGACAAGTTACCCTGGTCCTCAAGTGGCAAAGCAGCCACAGATGATCACACGACCAGCTCAATGTTGCAATGTCGGTATGATGTTTATTTGGTATTTGATAAGCTGTGTTATTTTTACACAAGATATGAAACACACCCACCTACCTAAAAGTTTCAGTTTGTCTCATCAGTCCATGTAATATTTTTCCAAATGTCTTGGGGCTCATCAAGAATGTTTCTTGGGGGAAGGGGGGGTGTTTAATGGGAGAACTTTTATGTTCTTTTTGGTCAGATGTGGTTTTGGCCTTGAAACCATCCCATGGAGGAGCATCTCAGATCCTAACTGAGGAAAGTGAGGATCTTACATGTTTTTCTGCGTTATTTTTTAACCTCTTGAATGGGCTGTGCTTGTGCTGTTGGAATAACTTTGGTCGGCTCCCCACTCCAGGGAAAGTTCTAAGGCCCTAGAAATAGCTTTGTAACCATTTTCAGACTGATACCTGTCATTGACTTTGTTTCTCATCTGTTCTTTAAATTCTGTAGATCGGGGCATGATGTGTTGTGTTTTTAGATCGTTTTTAGATCTACGCTGTGGTCTCAGACTGGCTCTATTTAAGTAGTTTCTTGATTCTATAGGTTTAACAGTAATCTGGTCTCGGTATGGAGAGTGAAATGATGGTAATTCCTGATCTGACAATGATCATTTAAAAATTGAACTTTGTACTTACTCAGGTTATCTTTGTCTGATTTTGATGGTCTGAAACACTTCTGCAGTTTGTCCAAAAGCATGCATGTTAGGTTAATTGCAGATTCTACTTTGCCCTCAGGAATGGTTGTTTGCATGAATGAACTGGGGATCTGTCCAAGGTGTACCCTACAGCTTGCACATTGACGACTGAAGATAGATCCCAACTCCCCTATGACTCTAACTAGGAATATTTGAGGATAGACAATGGATGGATGTTTGCCTTGCTTTAAGCAACTGTAACATTTTAATTACTTAATATTTTTAAAATTTTTGTAAACATTGACCAACTTAATGCCAGAGAAGTTTAATACTGAATTTGGGGCCTCTCTATTGGGCACCAGCTCTTCAACTGAGCAATGCAACAACCCCAGTGCTAATATTCTAGCAGTTTTCAGTTTATTGTCACAATTCCTCAAAGAGTGTGAACAAAACATCTCTATTTTCTATTAAAAATTTTATTTGCATATAGAAAATATTTGCCATAGTTACAGATCAATCATTACACACAGTATGGATGGATGGATTTGTGATTTATACAAACTTAAAATTGCTATGAGCACACAGATGCTCTCACAGTCATTGATAGGGTTGCCAGCAGTGGAGGGGGTGCAATAAATGTAGCCTACATTAGCATAGCTTGTATTGCAAAACCTTTAATCTGTATCTATGTATAAAGCATGTGTCTTAAATCACTATAGAGTTAAAACAAGGGATGCTGATCATTACATTGGTTATTTTGTTTGATCATCAACTCTTATACTGAGAAGCTGCTCTTAATTATTTACATGTTTCCATAAATATTCAGGTCCGCAGTGTTCATGTAGTCATCATTGTCATCCAGGTCCTGTGAAAAACAAGGATCATCAGGATAGTTGTTAGTTTTAAAAATGGGCTGAATTTTAAATGACTGGAAAACAAATCATACCTGTTTGTAATTGCAGGATTTTGGCTGGCTTTATAGTCCCATCACAATAGCAGAAATAAATAATTAGAAAATTTTCAAATGAAATTATTATATAATTTTCATTTAGTCTGAAGTATGTACCTTTTTGGAGATGGGAAGCGAGGTTTGCTAGCTTTCTGTCCACCACAGGAGTTTGCGTTATTGGGACTGGTGATTCAAATAATAGATTTTGCAATTTTAAACAACACCAATAAACCTTTGCCTTTTAAAGCTTCTTAAATCTAAATATTCACCTCTGATCAAACTCATTCCTTTGGGGTCTCCTGTTAAAGACAAATGAAACAGTATATGTGTAATATTTTCAAATAAAAACACAAAGGTTTGTCTGAGAGACAAACAAAATAATTCAGAAATGGAAAAAAATAGTTTTGGCTTATGAATAAGGTTATTACACAACCACAAAAAGTTCCTTTTGCCTTACCTCGAAAATCGGCTCCAAATAGACCGTCTGGAAAAAACAAAGAAGAACAGAAACTATGTAAATGTTTTAGAAGACATTTTCTCTAAAGTCAAAAAGGAAATTGCTCTTTTACTCTTAAGAAAAAAATGTCAAATAAACAATTTGCAAGCCTATTTGAAACTGCAGGTGGAAAATACAGAATTGTTCTCTAAAATTCAATGCTGCATTTAGAGAAGTAAAAAAAACAACAAAAAAAAACAAACAAACAAAAAAAAAAAAATCAAAAATCTCTTGCCTTTGATCAGAACGAACTGGTCTGGAGTCACCAGAATGAAGCCTGAAAATGTCACATACTGAATCATACATAACTCTAATGTTACCAAGATTGGAGTTATTATTTTCAACTGTCTCGCACAGAAAACAAACGAGATTGCAAATCGACTATTTCTCACCTGCGAGACAGTCTCGACATCCTGTTCCATATGCTAAATGTTAGAGAAGGAAAAGTTATTATGAGAATGCAATTAAATATAACCGTAACTGTGAGCAAACTGTCTTTTTTTACCTGCCATCCTGAGTTTGAAGCTCTTGAATACGTTTCCTTATAAACAGACAATGGTTAAAATATTAGACATATGCAAAAAAAATACCACACAGTGGTATTGATATTTATTTGGTGCACAGTTAATGAAATTAATGTGGTACTTTCTTACTCACTTGTATTTCTTCACCATCAAAACACAGAAGAGTCCAAAGATCACAGCAGTGACCACTACAGCAACAGTGGGAATGATGATATGGTTGTTGTTTTTGGTTCCTGCAAACCAAATGTGAACAATTCTTCTTTTAGTGCAAACAAGTACAAAGGATTTAAAATGGCTATACTTCTGAGAACATTTTCTAAATAAACAAAAAAGTAAAAACAAAGTTTGTCTCACGTTTTATGTTAAGTGTGAATTTTGTTTCAAATGTTTGCTTCCCATGAAATGTTGCTGTGCAAGTGAGCTCTGTGTCATCATCCTTCTCCTCAGGAATGAATGTCAGAATGGACTCTGTTTCCCAGATCCCTGAATAAAGAAATTTATGAACTTCTCTGATTTCATCATCCTTACTTTTCCGACTCCATGAAATTTGAGGCCAATGTGAGGAACATGTGTGGCGGACGGAACAGGTGACGGTGTAGGGTTTGCCTTGAATGGCTGTCTTAAGGTGACCCAGACTGAGTTCAGGTTTATCTATGAACAACAAATTCAGGTAGCAGTTAATGTATGAATTAGTTAAACTTGCAAATAAGTAAAAATAATATATAGACTAGAATAAATGACAACATACTCATCATTTTGATTTCAGAACATTGCTCAACAAAGGAGAACTTTTCTGCAGTGGGTTGGTTATTGTCTTTCCGCACTAATTCAATGCGGAAACAGAAAGGACCGTTGTCGAAATCTTTAACGGTTGTTATTTCTAAGGTGCAATTGTTCTGACCCAGGTTTCCCAGGAACTTTGTTCGGTCTTTATAGCTGTCTTTGATTTTTGTGCTATCCTCATGATAGATGATGTCGTTCTGATTTTCCTTAAGATGCCAGATACCCCTGAGTCTGGAGGTGGGCAGGATACCCCCAGGATGAGTGAATGAACAGGGCAGCACAACACAGGAGCCGACTAGGGCTTCAAGGGTTTTTTCAACAGATGCCGTCCACTCTTTTCCAAGCACAGGGCTGCAAACGACTGCAAAGGATTTATTAGAAGCAAAGCAAAAAGTTATTAATGATTAGTGAGGATTAAGAGAAGATGGATACAGTAATTTACTAATTATTTACCAGCCAAAACCAAACACATCATGATCGTTCTCTCATGGTCCATTCTTCTAAAGTTGGTTGTAATGCAAAACCCTCTAGGTTTGCTTGTTAAAATATGAATGAATCTATAAAGGAACAAAAAACCCACAAAAATACAAAATATTACATCAATCCCAAGGATCAAAAAAACATACAAAGGAGATTTAATTTACATGATTCTTAAACTACAAAGAAATGAGATCAAGTGTACAAACTCACACAACACTCAGGTTCCACCAGCTATAAAAGTTAAGTAGACTCCAGCACTGCAAAAATGAGGAACATGTCTAAAGCAACAGACTAGTTTTATTTTCCTTTTGCAGTGCCTATATATGTAGTATTCATGCCAACATTTTTTTTTAAAATTACATGTATTTCAACACACATTTTCAGGTTTAATATTCTTTACAGGTGTTTCTTTTGTGCTGAACTTGCTTTCGTTTTTGTGTCGTTATCATGTTGTACCCCAACCCCCACTCAACCTCACCTCCCAGTTGCAGTTTCACACAGTTTCCTTCTCACTCACATATTTCCACACTTGGGACTCTGAAATCACGACAAGATTTAAATTAGCTCCAGAGTGAGGTTTCCCTTGTTTATATTTAATCTCAGATTTCATTTTTTATTTGTGTTATTCTTTTAGATTATGTTTTTATCAGTTCTACTGCAAAAAATGTTTGGTCTGGAGGAAAGTTCAAAGTGAACTCTCCTGAGTAGGTATTTAATACTGT
Organism: Anableps anableps; assembly: GCA_014839685.1. Lineage (NCBI taxonomy): Eukaryota > Metazoa > Chordata > Actinopteri > Cyprinodontiformes > Anablepidae > Anableps > Anableps anableps. The sequence goes on along the minus strand of CM026072.1, from coordinate 22,348,955 downwards.
TAACTTCACCCACAAAATATTTTGAAAAGCATTTATTTTAATTGGTTTCAATATCAAAATGACATGTTATGTATCTGAATGTGCGCAGAATCACATATGTTTTGAATCAGAAATCTACCAGCTATAAAGGCTCTTGTACCATAATGTTGCACAACTGGTTTCTGCATGGATTAAATTGGTGATTTAAATATTTATTTTATAATTACTCATTTGGTAAAGAAAACATTATGAACAGATTACATCAAAAATAAATAAGACTCAGAAAAAGTCTGAACATTAAGTGGAAATAAAATATGTAATTACAGATATTACATTTGTTGCATCCACTTTTGGGATTTTACTTTTACTTTCTTACCCTATTATTATTGTTATTATTATTATTTTACAATAAGATCCAGTACTTCCATGATTTTATAATCATTTAGCCTTTTTAATGGTGATACATTTTTATATACTACTAACTGGTCAGAAAAAAGCTTCACTGTCATTTCTCGTAATTTCCCAAGTTAAATCAAAATATCTCATTAGAAGCAATCAAAAGTAAAAAATATTAAAAATCTAATTATTACTTTCAATTTATTTATCACTGTTGAGCTGCCTTTTTTTTTTTTTTTTTTTTTTTTTTTTTTTATAACTAAGCCCCTGTTATATTAGAAAAATGAGCATGCACTAAGTTTGGTCCAACAAAAATGAGAATTTCCAAAATCTTACCTACTAGCGTTTCTGTCTTCTCTGAGCTGTTTTCTGAAAACACTTCCTTCAGAATGATTCTTCGTTTTGGTTTCTGCAGTTTGGCAGCTGAGAGAGATAGTTTTACCTGTGAAGCGAGAGTTACTAATGCAGAGAACAGGGAGTGGTCTAAACTGTAAACCCCATCCATATTTGTATGTAAATTTCTGTTATATTTTAAAAATGACAATCGCTGACACTAATGAAAAGAGCTATTTTATTTCAAGTTTTTATCTTTTTCAAGGTTGAACTTACAAATGGCTTTAACCATACGAAGGTTAAATTCCCCTTCAGCTATAGATTTCCTGAAATAGGTTATGTAAAACACCACTGTGGTTTGCTCCACCAGTTTATCGCAGTTACTGGTCTGAACAGAGCTACAGAAAGGACTAAGATTTGTTTCCTCCAACATCTAACAGACTAATAGAGAAAGAGATGATCTCTTCTGACCTCTGCTGCTCAAACTGTTTTTAGTTTTGAAAGCTCTATACTTGATACAGGAAAAAGAGAATGATAGAATTTCTTGCAACATTTCAGGCAACAATTAATAGTAATAATAACACTTTAGGAAAAGTCATTGAAAACTGGCATCCACATGTATTTGCCAAATGAGCTGCTGGAGTTTATTGTTAAAACATCAAAGTCATGCATTTCCTGAGACTAACACTACAGTTTTAAAATACTAAAGAACAGACAGCATTTTTGACCCTTTTATTGATATTTTCCTTGTGTAGAACAACATCAAAGACAAAGATTGTCTTTGTCTTTGCTATGTCATGAATGACCGTCATTACTGGTCAGTCTGGTCTTGTAACAACATGGCTACTATATGATTAAAAGAAAGGACTTGTCAACAAGATGGAGGATAAGGTGGTCCACATGTTGCAGATAGGACTATCAGCTTTGTATCCAATAATGTAGTTTGTCAGCCTTCCTTGGCAAACATACATTTTTCCATCTGGCACACCAAATTTTGGTGCTGGAAAATGTGATGACACATGTTGCCTTGATATCTTCACTTTTTATTCCTGACATTTGGAAAATATACATATAAATGTGCTGAACCATGTTTATACACAAGAGGGTTTATAATTAGTTTGTGATTTTGTCTTGTATGAATGAGGCAATTATAAGTGAACTGTCCTATACCACTATATATGAACCCACTGAGGATGACATATCAACTGAAACGTAACTGCTGTTTAAATTGCTTTCTGTTGATTTTTTTTTAATCGAGGTTTTTGATCTCTTTAGGTAAATGGTTGATTATGAATGAAGTTTATTTACAATGACTGATAAATTGGAAGAGCTGAGGAATAGAGCCATTAATCCACACTGATTAACTTTTGAAGTTACAGTGTGTAGTCTGAGTGATTAGATTAATTGGTCAAATAATGTCAGGTGAGGTAATGACTTCTTTCAGACCTTCAGGACTTTAAAATGAAGGCATCTGACCATCTTGTGTTGCACAGAGACTTCAGCAGCCAGATCAGCAAGAAGAATAAAATCTGTTGTAATTTGCTCTGAAAAGGTAAAAAAAAAAAATATATACAATCATATTTTTGTGATGTGTAAAATCATTTGTACAGTAATTTGTACATTTTGTGTTTTACTGGATAATGTAATTATGTAGGGGTTTTTTGTACATTTTATGCTTGATTCACAGATTTGATCCTTGGATAGTGAAGTTCACAGCTTTTGTAATGGGTAACTCAACGTCCACTGGCTTCGCTGCCTCAACTTCCAAGAGATTATCCTGGGGACGCCAAAATGAGGATACTATCAAACTGCAAGACTTTTTCACCAAAAATGAGGATCTTTGGAGCATTAAAAGGAAACATAGCTTAACAGTCAAAAGGATTCACTTCCCTCAAAATATCAATTATATTGATCTGGATTTTCAAGAGAGAGGCAATTTTTACCGAAAAAGTAGATAATGCATTAACCTTGCCTTCGCAGAAGAAAGCGGCCCATGAATTTGTACCACAGTTTGGTGAAAAAATATTCTCAGCTGTGGTGTTTAAGATGGGAACATCTCTTTCATTTTTTTTTCTTTGTAGCTGTGAACTGGAAAAAGGAAGTGAAACAATACAGTAAAGATACACATACTGATAGTTCACTTTAAGCTTGATGCATACTCCAAGCTATTGTTAGAGGTTCAAGCTTAGTAAATAAATGTCCTGGAAGATGAACTTGATTGCAGGCTTCCTTCACAAAACAAGATCAAGAAAATCAGTTTCCTGTTAGTATCAATGACACAAATTCCAAGGGTAATGCTCAGGTAAACCCTTTTTTATACAAAAGTAACTCAACTTATCTTTCAAGATATTATTTGTAAATGTTTAAATCATTCAGTTGTAATATTTTTGCATTTCAATAGCTTTGATTCATGATTATGAGCACTTGTACCATAACTATATCTTTTACTGAACTGCACCTTTGCCAATACAGTTAATAGTCTCTTCTGTAATCCAGTTGCAATATGTAATTGACATGCATGGTAGCTTGTTGGACAAATACACTGGGTCTTTAAGCAAACACTGTTTTGGTCTCTTTATGTTGGGTCTTATCAAGAATATACTTATGCTAAAAACAAAAACCTCTGAGGAGCCAAGGATTTATTGAACCAGAATGTTGTAACTATGAGACCAGTGTAATAGTAGGAATTGTGGCTGCCACTTAATAAACTTTACAGCATAAGGACAACTTACATTACTGAATGCTTCTTCTTAACTTTTGAAACAACAAATTATTAAATATGGAAGATTTCAGGGAAAATCTGGATGTTTTGACCAACTTTAAAAAGCTGCTATTGGCAAGACCAGTTTAAGCTCAGAGCAGAGCCAAAGCAGAGCCAATCACCAAAAGAGGCCAATAGTCTGATTTTTAGCACTGTTACTAGATGGATGGTGACAACATTTTTTATTTTAATGACAAACCTTCTAGACTGGATGCAAAAAATAGCATTTGTTGAAGTATTTAATAAAGAATGCCACAAGTACACCTACAAATACATTTTTTGAAGCACCCAAACTTTTTAAATAAGTAACAAAAAAAATTAAATTAAATTAAAAAAATTAAAATAATAATAATAATAATAATAATAATAATAATAATAATAATAATAATAATAATAATATGAAATTGTCATTGGTGTTCTTTACCAGCTCTTTGGTGCAATTTGCTTGTTAGTACATTAGTGTGATATTAGAAAAAAAAAAAAAAAAAGAAGAGAAGATAGGATGAGTGTCTCAAATTGCTTATGATTTTTGTTTGTACATTTTTGAAAGTTATTCCTTGCAACTTATAACTTACAGTGGTATAGGAAAAATCCTGCATCTTTCCAGTAGCCTGTGATTTTTATGCAGGATGCTTCATCCCATACATCAAAGTCCTCCACAGTGTGGCTGCCCAGAAAAGGTCTCGAGATGAAAAGAATAAACAACAATGACACCAAAAAACTTATTGTTTTTCTTTATGTTTGATAATAATTCTTAATGCTAATAGTTTCCCAACAATTGTGCTGAAACAGATATTTTTCTAAAAAGCTAAAAACCTTAATTTTTCTTTTCTGTAAGATTTTGGTTTCAGATTGATTAATGTTTGGATTGACTGAGAACATTGTAGTTTTTTTTTTTTAGCAACATAACCCTTAAAAACACAACTTCTCCAATTTTTTGCACACAGCTTTGAGTGTGACCTCTGTGGGTACACGCAAAGCTGTGTTACAGTATCCTGTCTTCACATTTCAAAAGCAGGTTCTGTTCCTGTTTTCTGAAAAAAAAAAAACTTCAAAAGTTTTCTCTTTATTCAGTCCAATGAATTTAGCAGAAGCTGCCACACAGATCATGTTGCACAGTCTACCAGCAGGTTTATTTTAAGAAAACCTCTCAAGTAGAACAGAAGATTGTTCAGTTTCTGTACCGTTAGTCTACATTTTTGTCGAATGAGTGTTCACTTTGTTTTTTTTACAAACTTGTATAAGTACATCAAATTTCAAGAGTTGCTATTTTGAAGAACCTCTTAACTGAACTGTTTTTTTTTGTTTTAACCTTAACTTCCACTTTAACATCAGCACATTATGAGATTTTTCCTTTCCTTATGATATAGTTTTGCTTTATCATTTGAATTCCCAGCTGTGATCCAAGAAGAGCCTATTACCATCCAATTCCCTGTGGAAATGATATAAAGGAGGGGCAGTATCTCTGTATCTCAATCCTGCCCCATCTCCCCTGCTTGTTTCGAGTGGAGTCGCTCTGAAGAGGAGATCTATCAATCCCAAAAGCTTGGCAATGCCAAGTGGCGTGCTGTATGTATTCTGAGCTTTCTCTTGACTCATACAGATTATGACAAGCCTTTACAGTGGACTGTGTTGTGCCTCCAGCCATGAAGGACTGAACAACAAAGAACAAAGAGTATAAAAACTGCTATTTATGAATGCACTGCATCAACCTGCTTTTAGTTCCAGGAGGATGAAAAGGAGCAGTTTCAGGAAAGGAAGCTCTGTGATGTCATGGATAGTGTATAACCCTAGGAGGAGGACCACTTCCAAATGTCTCTTAAATAAACCTGGTTTCTTATCATTGCATCAGTTGATTGATTATATTTTTACTTATATATTTTCAGTGTTTTACCTTTTAGTAGTTTATTGGTTTTCATCAATCTTTCATGGTTTACTTAGCAGTTTAGTTGAGTGTTGTTAGCTAAGTGATGTTGATTAAAGTATTCCAACTGAAAGGCTGAATTCTTTTTGTTACCAAACTCTTGTATATGGGTAGGAAGTTGTTTGTGTCTATTACATACATGTGTAGTGTAGTGTCTTGCTGTTCTAAAACACGAGTGCTTGACTTGTTCTTTTATCTGTTGTTATTTTAATACCTAGACCTTATCAGGCATCTATTCACAAGCAAACCGATACTGAGAACTATTTGGCTAATATTTCCTGATAATCTGGTGGTGCCCTGACTTTGTAATTTCAATCTAAATCGCTAACTTTGTTAATAAATGCCTTTAGCATTCATTTAAAAGTTTTTCATAGCAAAACCAAACCTATTGTTGGACAACAAATGTAACATACGAGAGGGAAAAGGAAGAAAACATCAAAGATCCTTCAAGTAAGATGTAAGTGTTCACAGAACAAGTGTTTTAAACCACATGGATGCAAGAAAGCATCAAGAAAGGGAAGACATGTTAAATGTAAACTTAAATTACCCAAACCACACAGAAGAAAAAAAAGCAGAAGAGGTGGCATAATAGGAAGGCAGTGTGCTAGATACTGGTTATACGTTTCCAGAGTTGTGGAAAGAGTTTTACCTACAGATGTTTGTTAAAGATGTTGAAGCTTCTTACTCTCTCTCATCATGCTGTTATCCACAATTGAAAAAAAATATATGTGGTAACACAAGGGTATAAAATATTTATTTGGTGCTCTGCCCTTTAAACTCACTATTCCTGCTGTAATTAGGGCAGCCAAAAAGTTGTCAAAAATGCCACCTTGAGAACTGCACCAGTAAGGCAGTCAAGTTCATTATACTATTAATGAGAGCAAGACAAGGATCCACAGTTCATAATGTTAAAATTTATTCATTATTTCTAGTTTTTGAAAGTTTTTTATGTCTATTTATACAGGGAAGGGGAAGGGAAATCTAAGGGTGGTCTAAACAGGGAAGATTGGTTCCACAAATAAAGAAAAGGATAAAGCAAATAGATCACCCCAAGCACTTGTGAACATGGACCGGTCACCCTGAAGTCCCTCCACCACCTTCAGCTCTCAGCCTGGACACAAGGACAAAGGGACTGAGGAGGGTTATAAAATGAAAATAAAAATTAATACAAAATAACTCTACAAATTAGAAAATTAAACAATTCAACAAAATTTACAAAAGAAAATTAGAACATTGGTTAATCAGAACATAAAGTCTGAGCACAGACAAAAGTAGTGGCTTGTTTGTAGACAAATACAGGAAAGAATAAAGAATCTAACAATATGTAACTATAGTACAAGACCCACATCACTGTCTCCAGCTCAAAACAAAGCACTATATCTCCCTTCTGAATGGGCAGAGCCATATGCAGTAGTTCAAATTAAAGTTAAACATCCATTTACGCTGATCAATTATCAAATCACTGTCACTTATTATTATTTCCCACAGGCAATAGTTTACTCTTTTCAGAAGGATAAAAAGGTGAAGACAAAAAAGGAACAGCTTGCCAAAGCTGTCTAAAATGGGTTTTGTTCAAGTTCTCGGATTCAGGGTTAGACTTTTCTTTGATCATGTTGTGGAGCACCTTGTGATACCTACTTGTTTACCTGTTGCTGGTAGTTCACTGGCTAAGCAATCATATCTAACATAACACTTGTATCAAAACATCAGAACCATGTTCTGCGGGAAATCTTAACAATAGTATCTACTAATTGTCATGCTAGAGATAGGTACCAGCCACCCACCAACCCTACCCCACCCCACCCACAATTCTGCAAGGACTAAGCAGGTACAGTTCAGCCCAAAGGCAACTCAAGGGAGCTAAATAATAGGTTGGCTTGGTGGCAAGGAGGCCTTTCAACCTCAAAGACCTAGAGCTGATCAAAAACACTAGTGGAGACTTATGAAGACACTAGTGCACCAATCAATCCGACTAAAGATAAAAGCATGGATGACTTCCTCAAGATCTCCTTGGACATTAGTCCTTTAATCCTAGAAATGTGCTTCAGGTGATAGACGGCCTACTATGTAATTGTCTTTATGTGTCTCTGGACTTTCAGGTCAGAGTCCATCACTACACTGAGATTTCAGGCCTGATCACTCGTTTCGAGCTGTAATAGCTGAAGCTTTGTGCTGACTCTTGAGCATTCTTCTGTAGGTCAAATTTTTTTTTACTTCAGTTTGGTTTCTGTTTTTATATTATGACACATGAACTCTCTAATTTCCTTCTGGAATCAACAAAGTAATATTAAACTGACTTGACTTGCATTTGAAATTTGTGATATTTTATTTTGAAGGCAAGTTTTACCTGAACATCTTTGAGAAAAACCTGGAAATGAAGTAGTTTAGAGGAGAAGATAACAAACAGTTCAAGACTGAAGGTATGGTTTTTTTGGTCAACACCTGAGGAAGAATTCACAAAGATATGAACATGAAGCAAATACATCATGTTACTAACCAAGTGTAACTTTTGAGAAAAGTCTGAATGCACTTACTTTATCTAGTGAGACTCTGTTGGCAGGCAGGAAAAAGCTTAGGAAAGATGTAGTTTCCGATGTGACAAACCTTTTAGTTTCAGCTTTTTTTGTTTGTTTGTTTAATGAACTTTATTTAAAACAAATGGATAGAGCAAAGACGGAACAAGGAGAGAAACATGAGAGAGAAAGGACAACAGCACATGCTAAATAAAATAAACAAAAAAGAAACACAGTTGTGAACAAGACTGCACTTTTTGTAATTTAAAATCAAGGCTTTTGTCCCTTCAATAAATTTCAAAGACAACAATACAGTTTGTTTGGTAAAGTCAAGTGGATAGATAAAATCATTTTAACACTCAACCAATATGTCATTCTTTCCAGAGCTTCCTTAAACGTAAATTTAGAATTCCAAGCTCTGATCTTTCTTTTTCTTTTCAAAATCTATATGACAGTGCATACTAAAAAAAAATAATATATTAAAAAAAAAAAAAAAAAAAAAAAAAAAAAACCTGATACAGCCATTATATAGCCATTATTACAAACCTGGTATGATGCAGTATATATATACCCAGTGCATTTACATCACTGGGTATATACACATCTGACCAGCAATCAGATGTGTACTTTGCTATTGTGTAACCATCTCCCTTATTCTCTGCAGCAGCATTAGTTAATTCACCTATACCTTTATCCTGCTGGTGATTAATTGAACTGCTTCTTGCAAAGTAATGATTTCTGTTTTCATCTGCTGAGTGTGCCTGCTGAGTTCTCGTCTTGTCTGTAATACTTCACGTGTTTCTTTCCACATTATGGCTCTATGAGCAATCTTAAAGACTTCATATCATCCCCTCTCTTACGATTAACAAATCACAGATTCTAAAATCTTACAAAAATCAGAATAAAAATAAAGTAATGACTTCCTAAAGTAGAAAACAAGTACCTGAAAGAAGTACCCGAAAGTTCCGAATGTGTAACTAAACCCCCTGTGAAAGCATAACCCTGCCCCTAGACAAATTTTGAAAAATTCCACCAAAGTGGACGGAGCTCAGAGACACAAAGGGGATGAGCGGAGGCGGTTAAGCAGGACTGTGGTCAGGACAAGGGAAAGCACTGCTGCTAACTTAATGACTTTGTCGCTATATTTGGTGACTTTTCAGACACCTCTAGTGACTTTAAAAAAAAAAAAAGAAAGTGACTAGCTACAAATCTAGCAACTTTTTTATTTGTTTTTTGAGACTTTTATGGTGATAACATGTGAAAGCGCCAAACCCTCTGCAGGAACTGTCCTGAGCGAGAAATGAGTGCTGCCATGAGCCCCTTCTGCTTCCTAAGCACTGTAGTCAGTCTCGCAGCAAACTGCCTACAGTCAGAACCAAGACGAGATCCATTCCACTCCATGTCCACACTGCCAATGTATCACATTGTGCAAAGCTGAGAAATTCTTGCAATTCCAACTTCTGACTTTTCACTGTGGCGGGTCTGAGTGGGATGGTAGCTGAACCCGGGGCTGTTACATAGACACCAACCAAACTTTACTATTGTAAACAATAAGAAAATTAAACGACAAAGAGAGCAGAACTAAGATGGTTTTAGGCAAAGTATTGCAGTATTAAAAAAATTATTGGAAAATCTCTCAGTTTGCACAGAAACATAAAGATAGCACCCTTAAGGCCCAATTTATACAGTTTATCTGCAAAAAAAGTTGATTTGGGGTTTAGTTACTCTAACTTTCACAGACTGTTGGTTGTTAAAGCATGATGTCGTGCAGAAGTTCACGCCGCTTCACACTCTACTCAGAAGCAGCTCTTAGCATAAACAGAATATTGACTAAAAATATACTAATGGCTTATGCAGTCAGTGAGTGACAGGTTGACATCTTTTGAACAACGATGTTTTAAGCATTCTTTGGACCCTTTTATTACCTGCTGTGTGTACAATTAGTCCACATGGCTACATAAATTGCATCTCAAATTTGACAGATGTTTATTTAATATTCTTCTGCATTTATCTATCATGAAAATGTAATCTAAAATTGTCTTTTCATTCCATGTTCATTTCTTCCCTGTATGTATGAGGTCTCTGTGCCTCAAACTATGCTAATGCTATGAATGTCCCTAAGATTATCTTAAAATTCTGTTTTAAATCTGGTCAGCAGTCCATGGATTTTCCTTGTCCTCCTATTTGTTCTCCCTCTTTGTTGCTGTATAATTCAACTTTTTGCCCAAATGCACAATTTAAAACTCTGTGCTCTTCTCTACAGGTGTTAGTCCTACCCCATGGAGAGCCCAGAAGGTACCAACTTCTATGTCCAAGGGGCCTGCATGGTGGTAGTTTCTTTGTTCTTGTAAATTTGCTTGGGTTTGGATTGGCTGGATGATTCATTTCAGCTGCTTTTTAAAAATCCTTTTATTACAACTGGTGGCAGGACCTGAGATGCATAGCAAATGTTAAAACGAATAAGACTGTTTGCCAGGATTTTCAGGCTGGAGCCTTGGTTTGAATCTGGCATGGCGACTCCTCCTTTAAATTCTGTGATAACAATAGGTCGTGCATCGTAGAATTGGTGAGATTGTGGAGGGGCTTTCTAAACTACAACAAAGTGAAGGATGACCTGGGAAATTATGTTTTTATCTGTCAAATTTAACCTTTAAACCTTAAGCAATTTAATGAACTATTACAGCTGTTAAGCTTGTAGCTGGTGGCATCCTGTTATTGTTCACACGTTGTCACACTTGCAGATGACAAAAATACTCAGATGTGACACACTGAACTTGAGGTTTATTAAAAGTGGAATGGAAACTGGACAAGTCATCTGTCACAAGAGCAAAAATGCAGCTGCAACCCATGTAGCCATTTTATCTCTTTCATATCCATCTCACCAGAGAAGATAAGATGGGTACCTCCAAATGGCTTACGTTTTTTGTATGCATTTATTTAAGAGGTAAGATATATTTTGTGTAGTTTACATATTGTTATAAATTTTGAGATACAGATTTGCTCAGTCTTCTTTTCAGAATTTTATTTTATGAGATATTGTAGTAGTACAATGTTATTCACAAGCTACACCAAAGCAGTGCTATTTAACCTCAGATACTCCTGCACCTTCCTGTTTTACTTACAGAATCTGAAAATGAAGCCTCATCCTGGAAATCCACATCCCCAACCTCAGTTAAAGGTCTCGTCAGCTCATGTGTGGTGATCCCTTGCTCATTTAACTACCCAGATGAAAGAAATACATTTAATTTCACTGGGATTTGGTATAATCCAAATGGGATAATTTTCCATTCAAAAGAGCCTCAAAAGATGATACAGCAGTATCAGAATCGGATTGAGCTGGTTGGAGATCTGAAACAAAAGAACTGCTCTCTGAAGATCGATCCCCTTCAACAAAGCGACAAAGGTCCTTTTGATTTCAGAATTGAAATTAAGAACTATGACAGCTATTCCTACAAAAATAATATCGCCCTTTCAGTTATGAGTAAGTAGTTCATAATTTTTTATAATGCATAATAACAGCATTGATCTTCTTTCCAGTTTCTGTGTTGCTATAATGTTTAATATTTATGGGGTTTTTTCATATTCAGTGAGTAAGTGTTTTTAAGCGTTTAACTACTTTAGACACATTTTTCTTACATAAAAATCTTCGAAGAAAAGATACAAACATTAAGAAATTGCTTGGAAACTACAGTAAGTAAATCTTATGTTTTATACTTGCTTTTCTGACCCTCATGGAAAACAAAAATATCTGAAATGAAAAAGGTAAAAATTGAAAAGTCCCTGATATGAATTTATTTCTATGCTGTTTCACAGTAAATAATTTAGTTTGTGACAGAAAAATATATTACGTTTTTAGACTGCTCAGTTGATTACAGTTTCATTGTAATATTTGTAACCTCTTTAACAACTTTACATCAAGTCAAGTCAAGTTTATTTGTATAACACATTTCAGCAACAAGGCAGTTTAAAGTGCTCTATATCATGAAAACATAAGAAACATCATAAACACATCATACAGTCACTGGTTGTAAAACCAGAAATAAATATCACAAACATCAAACCAAAGCATTTTAATGACATGAAAAGTATTATAACTGAGCAAATGAAGAAAATGTCCCAAAATATATTTAAACTGGCACTATTGCAATTTGTGCAACATAACTGTTCTTTACCTGAACTGAAATGTTATTTTAAGGGAACCTCTTGAACTACATTCAAAATCTTTCTCTTTATGTTCCTTTATTCTATGTCCATTTTAAATAGGCATCAATTTTGTCATTTCATAAGTTTGGGATAGTTTCAAAGACTACTAAAATGTATTTAGTTTTAAATTAAATTGGGTGCAATCTGAACTGGGCATTGTATTATCAGCACAGGATCTAATTATTTTCTTTTCCTGTTTGTGAATATTGAACCTTGATCATTTTAACAGCCTAGTGTGATCTCTCTTGGAAACACAGGTGAGCCAAATCCCATCCAATTCTCTGTGGGGGAGGACATTAAGGACGGACAAAATGTGTCTGCATTTTGCTCTGTGTCTCACTCCTGCCCCGCCTTTCCTCCTGTTTTCAAGTGGAGTCACTCTGGAGAGGAGATTCATCAGTCCCAACAGCTTGGCAATGCTGAATGGAACGAAACTTCTATTCTGAGCTTTCGCCCGACTCATATTGACCACAACAAGCCATTACAGTGCACTGTAACATACAAGGGAGAAAAAAAACAGGAAAAATCCAAGGTCCTTCAAGTAAAATGTAAGTGTTCACAAAATAATTGATTTGATGAACCTTTTTCCTTTTTCTGATTACATTCTGTATTTAAAACTAAATTACAATGCTTATTAAGTCATGTGACAGTAAAATTAAAAATTCCTGTTAAAAAAATAAATATCAAGTAAAAGAGAAGTGAAACTATATGACGTCAAGAAAGTTAAAAGAAAGAGAACACAACATAAATGTGAACAAAAGTCATCCAAGCCACACTGAGGCCAAAAAGCTGAAGAGGTGATGTGGCAAAGTTGCATTTTGCTGCATAGTGGTTTTAAGAATTCACTATTTTGGAAATAATTTTACCATCAGATGTCTGCCAATGTCAGTGTGTTGCCAGTTCACACTTAATAAGAACTAGTTCCAAAATCATGTCAGGCAGGTTAAAATGAATTAATTCATGTTAGTAGTTCACCACCTAAACATTCTGAACTAAGATCATAACTCCAACATGAACCAGCTTTCATTAATTTACTGTATTTTTGCTCAAACTAAAAATAAATAAAACAGATTTATGTACAGGTCATGATGCTATTACCATATTATTATGGCATGTTTCCGAAATGGTATTTGCCTACCTGACATTGGTTTTATTTCTTACCGCTGTCTTTGCTCAAACTGTACTTTAGAAGAAGACATTAAAGCTGCTATATGTAATTTTTTTACAAAAATATGCTTTTTAGATTTTTGTTAAAACTGTCACTATGTCGTGACAGTTTGGTACGAGACAGATAATCTATGAAAAGAGCCTCTTTTGCCATCTGAAGAAATACACCACTCTTGACCCAAACCAACCAATCAGAGCCAGGAGGAAGGTCTTAGTGTTGTCAATCAACTTCATTTACTCGCTGTTAAATGTGCTAATGGCGGAGGAACAACTTACCATACAGGAAAACCGTTTATCTGTCATCATCGGTGGCCATGCTAACTAGCCTAGCCTCTGCGAGCTGCAGCGTAGCAGGGGGGTATCATATCAAAATCAAGTTTATATATATATATATATATATATATATATATATATATATATATATATATATATATATATATATATATATAAAAAAAAAAATTCCCTTCTCACCCTCCACGGGTGGTCTTTCTCAACCTCTGAGCTTGGGTCCTCTACCAGAGGCCTGGGAGCTTGAGGGTTCTGCGTAGTATCTTGGCTGTGCCGAGAACTGCGCATTTCTGGACTGAGATGTCTGATGTTGTTCCTGGGATCTGTTTTAGCCACTGCTCCAGTTTGGGGGTGACTGCCCCGAGGGCCCCGATGACCACAGGCACCACTGTGGTCTTCACCTTCCAGGCCTTCTCCAGTTCCTCTCTGAGGCCCTGGTATTTCTCCAGTTTCTCGTGTTCCTTTTTCCTGATGTTGCAATCGCTTGGTATTGCTACATCCACCACAACGGCTTTCCTCTGTTGTTTATCCACCACCACGATGTCCGGTTGGTTCGCCATTACCATTTTGTCTGTCTGGATCTGGAAGTCCCACAGGATCTTAGCTCGGTCATTCTCCACCACCTTTGGGGGTGTGCCCCACTTTGATCTCGGGGCTTCCAGTCCATATCCTGCACAGATGTTTCTGTACACTATGCCCGCCACTTGGTTATGACGTTCCATGTACGCTTTCCCTGCCAGCATCTTGCACCCTGCTGTTATGTGTTGGACTGTCTCAGGGGCCTCCTTGCACAATCTACACCTTGGATCTTGTCTGGTGTGGTAGATCTGAGCCTCTATTGCTCTGGTGTTTAGGGCCTGTTCCTGTGCAGCCAGGATGAGTGCCTCTGTGCTGTCCTTGAGTCCAGCTTTTTCCAGCCATTGGTAGGATTTCCTGATATCAGCCACTTCAGTTATTTGTCGGTGGTACATCCCATGTAGGGGCTTATCCTCCCATGATGGTTCCTCCAGCACCTCATCCTCTGGTCCCCATTGTTTGAGACATTCGCTGAGCACATCGTCGGTTGAGGCTTTGACCTTGATGTATTTATGGATCTTGGATGTTTCATCCTGGACAGTGGCTCGCACACTCGCTAGTCCTCTGCCTCCGTCCTTACGGCTCGCGTATAGTCTCAGGATGCTGGATTTAGGGTGGAACCCTCCATGCATGGTTAGTAGTTTCCGAGTTTTAACATCCATGGTCTTTATCTCTTCTTTTGGCCAGCTTATTATTCCTGCAGGGTATCTGATTACTGGCAAGGCATAGCTGTTTATCGCACGGATCTTGTTCTTGCCGTTGAGCTGGCTTCTCAGGACTTGCCTTACTCGTTGGAGGTATTTGGCCGTGGCTCCTTTCCTTGTGACCTCATCGAGGCTGCCATTTGCTTGTGGTATTCCCAGGTACTTGTAACTGTCCTCAATGTCTGCTATTGTTCCCTCTGGGAGTGAGACCCCTTCTGTGTGGATGACCTTCCCTCTCTGTGTAACCATCCGACCACACTTCTCTAGTCCGAATGACATCCCAATGTCAGTGCTGTAGATCCTGGTGGTGTGGATCAGTGAGTCGATGTCTCGTTTGCTCTTAGCGTACAGCTTGATGTCATCCATGTAGAGGAGGTGACTGATGGTGGCTCCATTCTTGAGTCGGTATCCGTAGCCAGTCTTGTTGATGACTTGGCTGAGGGGGTTCAGACCTATGCAGAACAGCAGTGGGGACAGAGCATCTCCTTGGTATATGCCACATTTGATGGACACTTGTGCAATTGGCTTGTAGTTGGCTTCAAGGGTGGTTTTCCACATCCCCATCGAGGCTGCAATGAAGGCTCTTAGAGTCCTGTTGATGTTGTACATCTCTAAGCATTCAATGATCCAAGTGTGTGGCATTGAGTCATAGGCTTTCTTGTAATCAATCCAAGCCGTGCACAGGTTGGTGTGTCGGGTTTTGCAGTCTCGGGCGACTGTTTGGTCTACCAGGAGTTGGTGTTTGGCTCCTCTGGTATTTATGCCGATGCCCTTCTGTGCTGTACTCATGTATTTATCCACGTGCCCACTTATCTTAGCTGCTATGATGCCTGACATGAGCTTCCATGTTGTAGAGAGACAGGTTATTGGCCGATAGTTGGATGGGACCGAACCCTTTGAGGGATCCTTCTGGATCAGGATTGTGCGCCCTTCAGTTAACCATTCAGGGTGAGTCCCACTTTGTAGCAGCTGGTTCATTTGAGCTGCCAGTCGCTCATGGAGGGCAGTGAGTTTCTTTAGCCAGTAGGCATGGATCATGTCAGGACCTGGTGCTGTCCAGTTTTTCATACCTGAGACTCTTTCTTGGACATCTGCCACTGTGATAGTTACTGGGGCTTGCTCAGGGAGGTTGCTGTGGTCATCTCGTAGAGAGATTAGCCACTGTGCATTGCTGTTGTGGGTCGCCTCCCTTTCCCATATGCCTTTCCAGTACTGTTGGGTCTCCAGCCTTGGTGGGTCTGCTCTGTTGTTATTACCCTGCCATTGAGAGTACACTTTAGCTGGTTGGGTGGAGAAGAGCCGGTTAATCCTCCTGGCTTCATTTTCTCTCGTGTACCTCTTTAGGCGACTGGCCAAGGCTTGGAGCCTTTGTTTGGCAGTTTCGAGCGCTTCAGGTATGGGCATCTGGCTGTACCGCTTGGGTACTGGTCTTTTGATTGCACCTCTTTGGAGTTCTGACAATTGGCTCACTTCCCTCCTTGTTACCTTGATTTTAGCCTCTAACCGTCTTTTCCATGGTGGGTATTGAATCTCATGGTTGCTCCTATAGCCGAGCATCTCAAGGATCACTGATGCTGAGTTGTACACCAGCTCATTGGTTTCCGTTATGGTGTTGGTAGGGATCGTTCTCAATGCTGCATTCACATCTGCAATGAGACTTTCTGATGGTACTTCACTCAGCCGTTGTAATTGGCATCGGGATTGCCTGGTGTTCATTCGGGCCACGATCCTACCTCTCAGGTCAGTTGCTGCCTCGTTCAGCTGTGATGGTTCGTTCATTATTGGGGCTGCATACCCAATCTGCGGGTGGGGAGTTGAAGCTAACTCCCCTCTGACCTGGCGTCCTGGCTCCCCCTTGCCGTAGCATTTGTGTTGTACCTCGTCTATCTCAAGTTGTGACAGCATTTGCCGTTTGCGGATGTTGGAACACTGAGCTACTAGTTGTTTGGCAGTTAGTGTTGAATGGGGATGTCGACGTAACCATTCCTCCCGCATTCTTTGCATGTAACCCCTCTGACTAGGGTTACTTGAGTAGTAGCATTCCAACAGATCCAAGTTTTCACCTCTCGCCCAATTCCGTCTTGTTCCAGTAACCCATTTTTCGTGAAGGTGCCCTGGTTCCCCAGCACCTGACGCAGACCTTGTTTGGCCGGGCGACGTCTGAGCCGGCATGGCGTGTATTCCTTTATCACTCATCATGAGGTAGGCGGTAGCGCGAAGGATCTTGCCTAAGGACCCACACTGGATATCTCAACCAAGCGACCCGGCCTGGATTCGAACCCCGGTCTCCCGGGTGAAGGTCGGGTGACTTACCCATTGAGCTACCCAGCCGCTATATATATATATATATATATATATATATATATATATATATATATATATATATATATATATATATATATATATATATATATATATATATATATACACATTTAATGGGGGGAGGGATATCATGTAAAATTGAGTTTTTTTAGCTTTGTATTGTGTTATAATGTTATTCCCGTATCAAAAACGCACCTGGAGAGTTGCTTTGATTCTTTTATGCATGTTTGAGGAATCCTAGAATCTCCTGTGGCAGCCATTTGGGGGTGCCTAAACAGACGGCACTTTGCTCTCACAAAGTGCCATCTGTTCACAAAGCTCCTCCTCGGAGCAGCAGTCTCCAAGCCAAGATTTCACCTCACAGAATCTACACCCCACTCAGCTCCTCCAGACTAGTGGCAGCAGCAATTAGCAAACACCTGGTGGAACTGTGCATCTGCTGAACTTCTCATACGAACTACTTCTCAGTCCAACGGTCCTAAGGACAGTTGGAAACGGCATAATGAACGAACATTATTGAAGGCAGAGTGTTGGAAAGAGTTGGAGCTTCTTAAAGAGAGAGAGGCCAATTTCAAGGCATTAAATTGCGAAGCAGTGAGAGTTGTTCTTAAGCCAGTTCAAGATGTGTTCCAGTCGAGGTGGTTTGGGCATCTGATTTGGATGCCTCCTGGATTCTTCCCTGGTGAGGTGTTCCTGGCACATCCCACCGGGAGAGGACCCAGAAGAAAACCCAGGACACACTAAAGAGACTATGTTTCTAGGCTGGCCTGGGAATGCCTTGGGATTCCCCCGGAGGAACTGGCCCAAGTGGCTGGGGAGAGGGAAGTCTTGGTCCCTCCCTCTTAAAAAAAGTTATTGCCACCCATGAACATGTTCATTTGAAAGCATAAATGCACAACACTGGTTGAAATACAGTCAAGATCTGGAAGCTATTTGATCTCTAGTTACTAGATTAGTAATCTTGTGCGTCTACACACTAAAAAAAAACAAAACAAAAAACATTAATACATATTCTCTATATTGTCTGTTAGTTTAACTAGTCTGCACCAAATGAGCACTACAATTTCTATGGATTTACTTTTTCATGACATGTACCAGCAGCTATTGTTAACAATATAGTTAATATGGCAAGGATTTTTATATCTTCATGCAGATGCACCAGTGAATGTGACCGTTGAGTACAAGGTCGATGTAAAGGAGGGAGAAACTGTGGATCTGACTTGCTCTGGTGATGCTCACCCTCCTGTCAGTCACTATGAGTGGCACAATGAAACTGGTGCAAAGGTCTCCCAAGGAAACCTGTACATAATGTCAAATGTATCTAGAAAGATAGGAGCAATGTATTGTGCTGCTTTCAATGACGAGGGACAAAATATTTCACAGCCCGTTCAGCTCAATGTTTTATGTGAGTAAACAATAACAGACAATGAAGTTTTTTCTATTGTAAATAGAATATTAGATGAGCAATTCATAACTGACTCCACCTACATTCTATGATGTTTTGCCTTTACAGATGCTCCTGAGATAAAGGCTGAGTCATCATGCTCTTCAGAGGGCGACTGGGTAAACTGTGAGTGTATTGTGGACTCCAATCCTGCCAGTAAAGTAACTTTTAACTGTACTGACAAAATTCTGCCAGGAGCTACAAGAGTTAAAAATGGTACCTATACCATAAAGATTCTTTGGAAAGACATTGAGTCTTCCAAGTATGTGCAGTGTTTGGCATTTAACACGCAAGGGATGGCCAACCGTAAACTCTTTTTACCTCATGATGGTATGAACTGATATCAGATTTCAAGAATCACCACCAAACATGTTGAATAAAATAAAAGCATATTCTTTGATTTCTGTATTAACAGGTATGATGCTTTACATTTTTATTGCCAGTGGAGCAGCAGGGCTTTTGGTGATGATTTTACTTGTAGTGGGAATCTTTAAGAAATGGTGAGTAAAAAATAAATATTGTTCTTTATTGCAATGAAATCTGCATACAATTAATGTTGCATGAGAAACAACTTTCTTTTTTAGATAATACAAGAAGTTACCTTGCAGATAGAATAGTGTGTATTTTAATATAAATATGTCAAGTATTTAGAGAATTTTTAAAGGATCCTCCGAGGCAGAGTTTTTGGCCCTGTTCTTTTTTTCCATTTTCTAGACAGCATTTGAAAGAATATGTCAACAGCTAAAGTGCATTTTAATGGCGATAACACGATGCTTTAGTCAGTTGGGCCTACTCTGAGGTAGGCAGTTGCCAAGCTTCAAATTGTTCTTCAGCTTCTGGAATCAAAATTTGCATCAAGGTTTTGCTTATGTAATTATTGATAACTATGATTAATAACTTAAAATTAATGAAATTATTAATAAAGTTAAAGTTTCTTTAGCTGAATCGGGGCACCATCCATAAGCTGGAACCACAAGTCAAACTTGTCAGTCTCTTGTGAAGGAATGAATTCAGACTAATGGCAAAAGAAATTGCTCACACAACAAGGAACAATCTCTGACACACTTATTTTCAGTTTAGTCTGAAAATATATTAATAACATAGCCCAAAGTTATATGTGAATTATCCCATAAATAACTTATTTCTCTAACTACCGACATGGAACCCCAACAAATGTATGACTTAAAACTGATTCTTAACATGAAGGAAACAAAAACCCATGCTGTTTTTTACAATTAAACTGTGATCTTAGATGATATTGGTATTTCTACCCTGGGGGAGACCTTAGTGAGAAAATATGATCCTCCAAATATTTGGGTATCGAGGTATTGATTGGATGATAGAGTACCTACTGAGCATTTAGTAAAAATGCAGGATTTTATTTTGGGCTGTTATTTTTGAAATAGGATCTGTACTATCTTATCAGTCAGGAAAAGCCTTATTTAGGCTACATTCTGGAATGTTCTTGTTCACGGTGGCATTATTAATATGCACATGGCTTCCTCCCCTCTTTATTCAAGATTTAATTTATTATTCACACAGTGGATCACTGTGTACTTTATAAGATCTTGTTTTCTGACTCAAGTTAACCCTAAGGAGACAAAAGCACTAATATGTTTCCATGTACAAAGCTATGCTGGGTAGATTCCCCTCACATTTATATCCATTCTTAGTATCTTCAAACTGTTGCTTGATATGCAATCATTAAATGGGCTTCTCTTTTTAAGTACCAAGATTTTTTTCTAGACTTTTTAGAATTGTCTTCTGTTTTTTGCATCTTGAGTATAATAAAGCTTCATACTGTTGTCTTTTGGAAGATTTTAGAGCTGTTTAAAAGACTTCTGTCGCAGAATAGAGCAATTGTTATTCTTAAAATAATTCTATTAAAATAACCTAAGAAAACTTTACAACAAAAGTTTTATAAAATAACATGACCTCTGAGAAAATTCTTTTTTACTGTAAACATATCAGTTTTTGTTTCTCTTTACCTTTATTCCTCCAGCAGGGGGACAGTTATTGCCTTCTTAGTTAAACCTTTATTTCACCGGTAAAACATTTAAAACAATTTCTTATTTACAAAGTTAGCCTGAAAGTGTGAAAACACTTCAAAGAGGATCTTGATCATGAAATATTCTTCAGAGCATAATAAAACTTAGTACTGTTGTCTTTCTTCAAGATTTTAGAGCTCTTTTAAAGACTTCTGTCACTGAATAGAGCAATTGTTATTCTTACATTGGACCTTGCACCTGAATTATGTTGACTTCTATTGTGTTTTTATTTTGATGTTAATGTCAAAGCATTAGCTCATAATTTGTGGCAGTGTATCTTTTGAGCAAGGTTTCCCATGAAAAGGAGAACTTAATCTGTGTTACATCACTGTTCATTTATTCAAACGTAGGTCAACATTTAATGTGCCCAGAACTAAGACATAATTGTAACACCCCAAAGCGAATACAACAAAAGCAAACCTCCTATCAACCATTTGGACAAGCCCATTTGTTATGTCCTGGCTCAAAGACCCTAACAGAGAAAGGGCGACAAGACACTGCAACAGATTTAAACCCATATATATGTATATATAAACAAAAATCCTAGGATGTTGGCAACAGCCTGGGCGTGCCAGCATATGTTTAGGGGCCGCAGATCAGGGGAGAACTCTCCTGTGGGTGCAGCGGAAGCCCGTTTTATACTATCCGGGAACACCCCAAAGCCCTGTGTGGTCATCAGACGCCTCCTCTTTCCAGGACCCCAGAAAACAAGCAGTTACTAGGCCACACTTCACCAGCAGGGGGCCATCACATCTGGGACTTTAAATACATTGAATATTGATGAATAACACTGAATACAACGTGAATGCTTCTTTTAAGATGCCTTTTATATATATTTTAAAAAAAAACAAAAAAAAACAATGTTTCTTTTGAGCTGTTGAAAATTGAAGATTCAGTGCTAATACTTTTCCCAAAAATCTGCAACTTCTGCTAAACTTGAATCCCATTTTATTTGAACTTCATAAGTATTCAAATTTCAGCCCATATATAATAAATATACTTTTGGGAAATGTTTACAATCTGCAAGATTCTGCTTTTTACATTTAAAAAAAAAAAAAATCTAAATTAAGCTAATAAAATAACCTAAGAAAATTTTACAATAAAGTTTTAATAAAATTGCATTACATCTGAGAAAATTCTTTTTTGTTGTAAAAATATCAGTTTTTGGTTTTCTTTACCTTTGTTCCTCCAGCAGGGTGACACCTAGAGACACTTCAAGATTAAACATGAGCATGATGACGCAAAGACCTCAGGAACCTCGACAGAAGGCCTCAGAAAGGTCTTTATTTCACACCTCAGAGTGAATTAAACAAGCTTTCCATCTTATTTATTACTGTTTTAAAAATATACTTTGTTTTCTCAGGAAAGAGATTTGTGATGATCCACCTTGTTTTAACATTTATATGAATGAAAATACTTATGGAAATGTTGGGGTATGTATTTTTTTTCTACTTTTTATTTTTTTAAGCATGCATGAGTGAATACACTAATTTCATAGTTTATCTTTTTCAGACTGACTGGGATGATCAAATATATGCCAATGTCTAATGCATGAAAGAAAAGCTGCAGTCTGTCTACCTGTTTTTGGTAGTGGTAAAAAAAGAAGTGTAGTTCATTCTGTTTTAGGAAAACATTGATATTCTCAAAATATTTAGCTCTCAAATGTTCACTGCTGTTAACCTTATAAGGCACTTTTGTTTGCAGCTATTTTTTTTTTTTTTTTTTTTTTTTTTTTTTTTTTTTTTTTGCAAATAAGTCTTGTAAATACATGTATGAATAATGGCCATTAAACTCTTGTAAAAATGTACCTTAGTGTATTTTGAACTCTTGTTTATGGGGTAGGACTTATCTGGTTACAACATGTTGTGTAAGTGTTGTCTTTAGAATTTCCTCTTTTGTTTGAAAGACTATGATATTAACATTTGTGGAAGTAAAACAATTCTGACAAAAGAGATAAACTTTTCATAGATCAAATGATGACCCTGTGGTAGCTGAGCTGCAAGTTTAATAAGTGCATATGTGAAGACAAGTGAGGCTGAAATAGCCTGTCACTAATTACGATTTTTCAGGAATAAAGAAGAAAGTGTGATTGTTGCTGGGCGTGTGCTCTTGGTCAAGTGTGGAAAAACCCATGGGTGTACATGTAAGTGTGTTCAGAATTAACCACCGGAAAGGGAAGTTTTTATGAACCTTGGTGAAAAATTTCAAACTACATTTGTAATCTTAATACGTCACAATTCAAAAAGTCAAGTTACGTTACTTAAAATAAAAACTGAAAAGTTCCTACCTTATTTTTGCATTTGGCTGACTCAAACAGCATACCTTATTTTCAAATTCTTCATAGACAATGACAAATGTATAACTCACACAATGAGAAGTAATGTGGTAGTTTTCTAACTTAGGGTAACAGTAGTTGTGCTGCAGGATGCTAATACTAGATTGTACCTAAACAGAAACATGAAGTGGGACTTGGTTTAAGCTGAATTTCTATTTCTGTACACCCCTATTCAACTTACTCCTGGTGTTGCTGCTGGAGGACTGATTATGTTGGCAACTTCTAGTGTAAGGGTGGCAGCTACAACAAAGCATGCAACAATGAAGATTGCCAATTAAAAGGTAGCCGAATGAATAACTAATGTGCTCCATGAAATTTAAAACCATAGAAAATGTCAAAGTAATGCAAAAAAATGTATTTTACCTCCCTTCTCGTCTGAAATAGTGGAGCTGACAAGGGACATAAATAGAGTGCATCAGATCATTATCTCAATCTTTGAAAAAGAAATGTCCATCTTATTCTATTTAACAGATAAAAATTAATGTTCCCACATATCTTTTTATCCTCATTTCCTCTTTAAGGGACTTGCCCGCTTGTAGAAATGTTGAGCCAGCAGTTGTCAGTAGAATTTACTCAATGTGTCATACAATCGGAATAAAGTGGATAACACTGCTATTTCTGTCTCTGTTTATGAAGATTCTTTTCAGCTTATTTAAAGTGCTAAGTTAAATATTCTATGATGTTGATTCACCACATGTGGGAGGCTGCAGCCACAACAATTCCCGACTTCCCATACTTCTGGAAGATAATTGAGATAAAAGTGAAAAACAAAAGAAAAGAAAAGAAAAAAAATGTACAAATGAAATATGTGTCATAATCTTAACACTTTGATAAAAGCCTAAATACAACAGAATAGGACAAGTAGTGGAAGTTGGCGAAAAATATGCAAATTTAATAGTCAGTGTTTTATCTTACAGTTGATAAAGAGTAAAAGAAAGAGAAACATCTAAACAAGATCAATCCAAAACCCATAAATCATTTTAGAAAATCATAAAAGTGAAGTCTATGGGGGAAAAAAAACTCCTCCTAACTTTTGTGCAGCTAACATATTGGCAAAAGAGTTAAGTAAAGTTAAAACCGATAATGAAAAGGAAATATGAATCAAACCATGCAACAATAAGAATTTCTGGTCTCTCTAAATGCAGTTTTTAAAAATAGTTTTTACTAATTCAGCCTCTGTTCAGCAGAATAACTTAATCATTATGGTGGACAGCTCTAAAAATATTGCTCTGATTTAGTACTCCATATTTAGTTTCATTAGGTACTCTTCCTACGGAGAATCACAGAGGTCTGTGCAGTCTTCTTCGATCTGTACATTACTCTACAATTTAAAGGCTTGTTGAAGTCGGATGGTGAAGGGACAAAGATCAGGACTGACTCTGTTATCCACATCCAGTTACTCTGTATTGTCACTGTTCTCTGGATTCCAGAGCGACTCCAGTAGAATTTTGGAGGATATGTTGGACAGGAGTGGGAAACTTTGCAGAAGGCCGTCACTTTATCAAGGACTGTAACAGACATGGTAGGAGGCTGAAGAGTTCCTGCACCATCAAAAATGTTCACAAAATTACTTGTTAAATAGTTATTTAAATATATTTTACTATGTTAAAGCATAGGGTTTAGGATTACTGAAAAGATTTCTAATATACTCACGTAAGACGTTAACGGTCACTGTATTTTTTGAGAAAGTGACTCTTTTTTGCTGTGGGATTTCAACTCTGAAGTAAAAAGGGCCGACATCGGTGGTCCTGACACCAAACAGCTGCATGGTGCAGTCGCCATTTTGAACATATCCCAAAATTCTGCTTCGTCTGTTGAATTCCGAGGTTAGTGGAAAGTTGGGCAAATTTGCTGAGATAATTGTATCCCCTCTCTTCCAGAATCCCAACCATCTGTTTGAGAGTAAGCCTCTCTTGGGAAAACTGAAGTAACAGGGAATGACAAGACACGAGCCGTGAAGAGCAGTGATTTTTGATGGTAAATATATTTGCCATTGGTTGCCCCGGAGTTGAGCTTCAGCAATCCCTTAAATTAGCACAGAAACAGGAATACTTTCTCAGCAAGTAGACAATGATGGAATGATGATATTTCATGAATTGTCATTTTAAGATGAAACTTACCACAAACTATCAGAACTGATAGCCACAATTTCAGCTCCATCATTTACTCACTAGAAGTCTAAAACCAATATAAAGATTAAGACAAACATATCAAAACCTTTAGTGTTGTTGAATTCTTATTAATCTTTGTAATAATGATTCACTCACCTTTAAATTTCTTTTACATCTGAAATTGAATCTTGTGGGATTTGAATGTTTGTAGAATAAGAATGTCTTGAGTAATTTGTGTGCTCAGAGTGAATATTATGGTTATAAAGCAACAGCAGAGACCTTGAAGACAAAAATTGTTGCAGTTTGGAATTACACTGGTACAACTGGCAAAAACAAGATAAACATGATAAAACATCTTACAGTTGCAAAATGTACTGATAACAATGGTTAGGGCAACATTTCTAAGCTTCTCAATTTTCTAGTAAGCCATAATCTGGAAGTGGTAAGAAAGTTATTTCACCATAAACCAGCTATGGCCAACAGCCCCTTATAAGATTTCTGACAGAGGAATCAAAAAAATAATCAAGAACTGTCACTGAGAGCTGAGAGCTTCAGAAAAGATAAAAAAGCAGGTAGAGTTTTTGTTATGGAAACAATGTTATGCACTCAACCATAATGGCTTCTGAGCACATTCACTTCTGAGCAGATTCCCCTGCTGAAGAAAAAAAAACATGTTCATACTTGTTTAAAATGTCCTGTAGGAGATTTGGACAAGCCAGTGAAATACTGAGAAAATATAGTCTGGTTTGATGAGGCCAAAGCTAAACAAACTAATGCTTGTGCACATCAGCCTAAAAACATAATGTAGAAAGTGAATTTTTCTTATAAGCTTATTTTACTTGTGGAATTTACAGTGGCTTGCAAAGCGTTCATACCCCTTGCACTTTTCCATATTTTGTCACATTGCAACCACAAATGTAAATGTATTTCATTGGAATTTGATGTGAAAGACCAAAACAAAGTGGTATACAATTGTGAAGTAGAAAGAAAATTATACATGATTCAAAATATTTTTTTTTTACAAAAACTGTACAGTATGGTGTGCAGACCCCCGAGTCAATACTTTGAGGAAACACCTTTTGCTGCAATTCCAGCTGCAAGTCTTTTAGGGTATGTCTCTACCAGCTTTGCACATCTCGTGACTGGAATTTTTGCCTGTTCTTCTTTGTAAAACAGCTCAAGATTTCCAAGATTGCCCTGTATTTGGCTCCATCCATCAACCCATCAACTCTGACCATCTTCCCTGTCCCTGCTGAAGAGAAGCACCCCTAAAGCATGATGCTGCCACCACCATATTTGACAGTGGGGATGGTGTGTTCAGTGATGTGCAGTATTAGTTCTCCTCCACACATAGCGTTTTGCATTTTGGCCAAAAAGTTCAATTTTGGTCTCGTCTGACCAAAGCAGCTTCTTGCCTTTTCCATTGGTACTTTTGATGATGTACACACATTAATACACATAACATGTATTTATGTTTCCCCTTGTCATAAAGTAGTGTGATTGTGTGTGTGTGTGAATGAAGTTGTTTATTGTATGCTCCTCTGTAAATAGTGTGCTAGGAGAACATAACAAACTGCTGACCTTGATGGAAAGCCTACATTGATACAGTGGGTACATGTTAATTTTATTCCTCAGCAGAATCTTTTCACCCTCCTCAATTTAGTTCAAATTATCTCCTAAACTGTTTTTGCAGCGAAACATTTTCTCAAAATGTTCATCATTTTTGAGAAAGAAGCTGACATGTTACCATGAAAAGGAAACAGTTCTTGGAAAAAATACAAAATTCTGTTTATCAAGAACTCAAAAGCAGAAAATAACCTAACATCAATTTATTCATAAGCCATAATTATATATATATATATATATATATATATATATATATATATATATATATATATATATATATATATATATATATATATATATATCCCTATACTTTCCTGTTTACAAGAGCTAAACAACATTCATGTTAGAATATTTATTGATCACAAAAATTGAAGCACACTTGTTAATAGTACTTTCTTACTTCCTCCAAAAGTGTTAAGGGCATGTACAATGTTGGCCTTTAGCTCAGTTTTACACAACTGTTGTGCTGTAAATTAAAATCAGCAGATCCACATTTTCACTGTTTTTTTATGCACATTTACACCAACACTGAACTCAACTTCAAAATTATGGACAATAGATGTTATGAATGCAAGTAGATTAGACTATTGCACATACATGTGGATATGCTGGAAAACATGTTGAGGCTGTGCTTCTTTTCACATCTACATCCTGTGTTTTTGAATAGAAATGTGAATTCTAGAGAAAGCAGAACTTAATTCAAAGATGTTCTGGTGACTTGGTAAGATGTGAAATAAGTTGCTTAATGTAACTACCTCACAATAGTAAAACAAATACACAACACTTGCTGTTTATCAGCCAGTTTATTTAAGGGAGATAAAGAGTTTGGTAAAACAAACAAAAACAAATCTAACATCACAGAACTTATCTACTGAGCCTACGCTAAAAATCAGACAACAAAAATCTGATCTTTGCCAATGCACATGGGATTTGAGAAGTTTTATTTCAATCATCCTTTAAATCCATTCCAGACATAAACATGTTTACAGAACAATGTAGAATAAAGAGATGAAATACAGTGTAACTCACTGGTTCTCTAACTTATAACAAGTATACAATCTTACCAAGTCACGAGAACATCCATTATACTGACAGACATTTTGAAACAGTAGTAGCTACATGGCTTGAACTTTTGTAGTTTGTTGTGACATTTCAAACAATGAAAATGAAACATTTTTACCCAGTGACACTTTATCATTGGTTGTAAGCAGAAGCTTCATCATAAATTTCATTTTTACTAGAAGTTGGAACATCCAAACTCTAAATACAGAAAATAAACAGAAAGTCCAAGTGGAAAATTCAGATTGTTCTTGCTCACAAGTTAATTAGTTCAAGATCTCTTACTTTAGTTGTAACTAAAAGTAAATTCCTATTAGTGATCTCTCATTTCTGTACTTCATTTTTATGAAGCCAATTCATGTGTGACTTTCATTAACTGGTCTTGATGGGGGCACCCAACACGCTGGCCGTCACACATCAGAACATGTGCAGTAACATTTGTGCAGAGTTGAGATGTTTTGTATTTAGAGGGAGTTCTGCCATAGCTTGATCACCCTCTTGTATGTGCTGATCACACACTCCCCCTCGCTTTCTGCTACGCTACAGCTGGATCATAACAACATAGCCTGCTGCTGATGCTAAGGCTAGTTTGTATGGCCGCCGATGAGGGTGAAGAAACAGTTTTCCTGGAACGATAAATTGTTTCTTCACCATTAGCACATTGAGTAGTGCATACATGAGCATGATTGACAGCGCTAAGACCCTCCTCCTGGCTCTGAGTGGTTGTTTTAGGTCGGGAGCGGTGCATTTCTGTAGACGGCAATAGTAGCTCAGGGAGGAGGTGGAGGAGCTGGATCTTTTCACAACTTATCTGTCTCTTACCATACTGTCACAACATGTGACAGTTTTAACAAATATGCAAAAAACATATTTTTGTAAAAGTTACAGTATGCACCTTTACGTCATTTTAAGAGAGGAGTGACGATTTTTATATAAATATATATATATATATATATATATATATATACTCTATCCTTCTTCTCCTGAGAAGGATACAGTTCATATAGAAGAGCATAAATCAGTTTGCAACTGATTTATGACTGAGCCGTAACTCTTATGTATTGTGTACGTGACTGTCATACACAATTTCTGTCCCAGCAAAACCAACAATCAAAAATCGAAGAACTGATACAACAATGACCAGATACGTTTTGATGTTTCCAACATCATAAAATAGAGGCATAAGACTTTTTGCCAACAGTAACATATTAAGTAAGTATTACTTGGCTGAATTATGACCAAATCATGTGAACATCCATTATATAGTTGCTATTCATTTACTTTGTGAAAAATATATATCATTAAAAACAAAATAAACTGACTGAAATTCTCACTTTTCACAGAAATGTTGACAAAGTTCTTCACCAAACTGTACCTCTCCTTTAATCCAACAACACGCAGGTAGATAATTGGGTTACTTTCCTCAATATTGAAGATCCGTAAAGAACCGTTTCCTTCGGTTTTGTTTCCAATGAGCTTTGTCTTATTCTTGTACTTTGGAAGCACACAAGAGGAATCAGGGTGAAATACAAATGTCTGTTTTTCATTGTCATTCCCGCTGCAGTGACTTCCCCCAGGCGTTTTCCGGTAAACTTGAAAGTTTTTAGTGTGTTTTTCCTGAGGATAGGTAAATGTACACCAAATGGTTATGTTTGAGCCCATTGTTGCTTTAATTCTCTGAATGATGGTAACTGTTCAAGCTGCATCTGTATTTAAAACCAAAGCAAAGAAACAATATTAATTTTCAGTCACAGCAGAATCGAGTAAATGTAAATCAACAATCTGTTGGAATTTCACAATTACTATGCAAAACAAGTACTTACTGTAAGAAGGCCTAAAGGATGTTGGATAGGTTGTGGTTCATGAGTCTCAATAAAAAGCAGAAAGGTTTAAAAAACTCCTTGGCTGTTTTCATTTACAAGGTTGTGTAACATGGAAAATAAGGAAGGCAATAAGATGAAACATGTCTGATAAGAACATAACTCAAGCTCTTCTTCATTTCTCTGTCATTTTATGATGGCTCATTGGCATTTGTGTCACCAGTTAACTCCTGAAAAATAGTAACTTGTAACAATACTGATTGAAATAGAGCAGTTACTTGGATGAACTGCTGGCAGCAATCTTGCTCTGTAAAGTACTGGAGACAATACAATGTATATTAAAAAACAATGCTACTTCACTGTGGTTGCATCTTAAATCAGAACTATGTTACCATAATCCTAAAACTTTACTTTTAATATTCTAATCTTGACTGTTGTGTTTTCATGAATTGTAAGCAGAAAATCATCATTAACAGAAATAAATAATTCAATCATAATATTCAAATTTATTGAATATGACTGTATATCAAATATACTACCACCAAGTGATCATTACTTGGTGGTAGTATACATCTGGTAAAAATATCTTTACAATGATAACTCTATGTATACAATACAAAATACTGGACAGTAAAATCAGAATTTCTCATTGTCATTTCAATACAAGCAATACTAAAATTTCTGTTTGTTTTGGTGAATATCAGACAGAGACACAGCAGAGGGGCTGAAGATGGATGACTTTAGTTCTCAATACTCAAAAATTCTTAATGAAAACTTAAACAATTCAATACAATCTACACAGCACATAAAAGTGTAAAGTAATTTTAGATTTGTGAGATTCTGAACTTTCTATTATAGACGATTTCTCAAGGGGAGGTGGATAGGCTCATCTGTTAACCAACCTGCAATGCTCACACTGATGAGTGAAGTTCCTTTTCACAACACTTTGGAGTTTCCATGCATGTGTTGCAAACCAGCACAGCGCACACCTTCTCAATCTAGTTGACACACTTTGAGTCCTTCTTATTGCTCATATGCATGTGAAGACTAAAAACAATGCAAGAAAACACATTCCTTTAGGATAAAAGCTTGGAGACATGTTTTTTCTAAGTTGTGTAGTCCACATTTCCATAAATATTGTCTACGCTTTCCACCTGTTGGTCCACCTGATATGCTGATGCCTAAAAAGAAAGGAGAAAAATTAGATCAAGGTTGGAGTTAACATAAGATTAACTACTGGGCTTATCTTGAAGGATTCTTAGGATTTTAAAATCAAATATTATTGTAAATACAATATACCTGAAAATTCATGTAAACAGCTTCATTCATAACTTTTGGATCTGGAGGCATTTTGTTAGATGTTTTACAAAATGGTTCACTAGAAAAAGGAGGAAATGTAGAGAGTTTGGATTTTAGTTAGCGTATCGGGTAAAGAGTGGTGTGTTTGCAGTTACTAAGCTAAGAAAACAATATTTATAAATAGTAAATGATACAATGCGTGATAAAGTATTTGTCCCCCACAGATTTATTCTGTTTTATGCTTTTTTTTATCACACATAAATGCTTTAGATACAACATGCAGTTTTCAAATGATGATTTCATTTATTAAGGAAAACCAACCTAGCACACCATCAAATCCACCTCTGAATGGCCCAAAGAACAAAATGAAGGATTTGTAGTGGCATAGTCAAAGTCAGGGCTTAATTTCAGTTGACATGTTATAGCATGACCTTATACAGACCATCCATGCTCGAAAACACTCCAGTGTGCCTGGATTAAAATAATTCTGCAAAGAAGAGTGGGCCAAGGTTCCTCCATAGGGATTTAGCATTTCAGGTGATATGTTCCTCTTTCTTCTACGTTTCATAGTTTGAAAATTGTCCCAACAGACTCATGATCAGCTGTTCCAACAAATCAGCTGAAGAGGCGTGTTAATAGACCATTCATCTGTTTAGCTTGTCAGCTTCCACCACTTCTTGAACATATTTATTTAACAATAAATAAATATTATTGTTAATAATAATATTAACAACTCAGTTCAACTGAGGGAACTATTACCACCAAGAATGCCACAGAACCTCACTTGAAAAAAGACAAACCAACCCTTTATTGAATTTTGTCATTTAGAAACTGTTTTTTGTGTTTATTCGGGGTCTTTTTGGCTGAGATTAATAAAATCTGAAACTGACTTAAAACTGAAACCGTGCGACAAAGAAAATGTCAACTATGTGAGGGCAAATACTTGTTCAAAGAACTGCATAATGAAAGGAAAATATTTTGAGAATTAAAAAAAACAGAACCTTTTAGGGGGGGTTGATGATGTCCGGCTGAAGTTTGCATAATATCCAGATTCTTTCCTTTTGGATATGTATGACCTGGGATATTAAAGATAAGCATTGAATAATAATACACTCTAACCAGCTTCACCGACAATATTTACAAGATTTTGGGTGATGCTGGGACCTGCTTCCAAATGTATTTTATCTACATGTAACATCAAAAGCACAAGGCTTGGATCATTTGAAACTGATGCTTACCTCTTGTGCATTTTGTAAGCGACTGTCCCAACAGCAGCAATGACGAGAAGTCCGAGAAGTGGCACAAGGGTGGTCAAATACCAGTTGATTTTTTCATCAACATGTGAAAGAGTCGTGGAATCTGCTGTGAACAAAAGTCATTTTCATTAAAGAAGCTAAATCGAAGAGTTTAACATGTGCAGTATATGTTTTTGAGAGACATACTGAATAAATAACTTGTTCAATGAAAAATTACTTGTTGAAATCTCAAATGAGGAATCTGTGTGACTTAAGGAACCTAAAAGAAACCCCAAAAAGATGTTTTTCCAGACATTTGGAGAAATATTAATTTGTGTGATTGCAAACTACAGCTACTTAAACTAATCAAAAATGTGACTTTAAAACAAAAAATTTTAAAGGTTTGAAGTGGAAATAAAAATAAAAACATACTAACTTAAATTCTGAACATCCACATGAAATTTGACAGTATGCTTTTTGAAACTGTAGCTGTCATTCAATCCAGAAACCCGCAGGTAGATTGGTGGTTCACTTTTCATAATATTGAAGATCTGTAGAGAGCAGTTTCCTTCGCTTGCTCTTCCAATGAGTTTTGTCCTATTGTGGAAGTGTGGATCTACACAAGTGGAGTTAGGGTGAAATGCAAATGCCAGCCGATCTTTGTCATTTTTGCTGCAGATACTGTTCCCCGCTGTCTTCCAGTAAACTTTTAACTTTGCCTTTTGTTTTGGAGGAGTTTGAAATGTGCACAGTATGATTGTATTTGAGCCTTTTGTTGCATTAATGGTCTGATCCACACTTATCCTCCAGTTGGAGTCATCTGTGTTTTAAAACCAAAAGAAAAAAGTTTGTTGTTAACAGTATTTTTCCTTCCAAAGCAATAAACGTATTGAGCATATTGAGAATATATATATATATATATATATATATATATATATATATATATATATATATATATATATCACAAACCTTTAGCTAATGCTTTAGCTTCTTCTCTCCATATCCACATTAGAGTAAGATAAAACAGGATTGGCAGCTGCATCTGATAGACGAAGACATATTTTTGGTTAAAATATGACAAATCTTTGAAAATTCCATCTGTTACAGCAGAATAAAATAAATAAGGTCAATTAAAGCTCTATTTTTAGCACATAAATTAAGCACTCACTGTGAAAACGAACCAGCTTGTGTCGTGCTGTTTGCTCTTTTGGGTTAGGGTTACATCTAAGCACTGATGTGAAAAGTCTAGAGTGAGTTTCCTGCTGCACAGTTAGGTAATAGTTGAAAAAAGGAAGGCAATTAGGACTGAAAAATGACACTACAGTTTCACCACCAAAGCTGCAGCAGAACTTTTATTTACACACTGTGACAAAAATAACGTTGCTTTATTGATTGTATTGAAATAAACTCCCTATAAGCCTCTGACAGCTCAGTTTGAAGTTTTACGGGTATATCTCAAATAATGATAACTTCATTGAAAAGTACTTGTGTTTTAGTAATCCAGTAAAAAAAAAAAAAAGTGAAACTCATTTTATATAGATTAAGTAGGCATGCAGTAAATTATTTGAGACTTTAATTCATATTAATTTTCAAGACTCTGGCTTATAGTAAGGAAAAACTCAAAATTCAGTTATCAGAAAATCTGAATACAAGATATGACCAAGAAAAAATATAAGTTTTTTTTTATCCACAGTCACAGTGATAGCAATGACAGGTTTATAGTCGATCCATTGATTAGGCCCCATGCACTGCGGGGGCCTAATCAATGCACCTCTGAAGCTTACCTTGGCACGGATTGTGTGTGCCACCTTTCCCCCAAATGGGACGATTTGGAAGGTCCTCTTGCAGCGTAGCTTCCTCTGTAAATTAAGCTTGAATTCATAATATCCCTCTATGAAGGCTGTCTTTTCGGAGAATACTGCATCAAGGTAGGTGTCAAGTATAAAAGCCTTGCTGCTTGCTTGGCTTGCGCAAGCTTAGTATGAACCACAGATATAATTCAACATAGACACACTTTTAGATATTCAGATTGAGCGCGCAGTGAAGCTGATGTGCTTTGTCTGAAACTCCAGAAGACATAGGTGGAGGCCTCAACAATCGTCTGGATCAACGACCACTTGACAAACAGACCACAATTTGTGAGACTGAAGGACTGTGTGACCATGTGGTCAGCAGCACAGGAGCACCACAGGGGACTGTACTCTCACCATTCCTTTTCACTCTGTACACTTCAGACTTCCAGCACAAGTCAGACTCCTGTCATCAACAGAAATACTCAGATAACTCTGCAGTTGTTGGGTGTATCAGAGATGGACAAGAAGCTGAGTACAGAGAGCTGGTGGACCGCTTTGTGGCATGTGGAAACAATCATCTCATCTTGAATGTGAACAAAACAAAGATGATTGTAGATTTCAGGAGAAACAGGGTTAGAATAAGCCCTGTTTCCATTATAGGATAAGAAGTTGAGGTGGTTGAGGAATATAAATACCTCGGTGTTCATCTAGACAACAGACTGGACTGGAGACTCAACAGTGAAGCTGTCTGCAAGAAAGGACAGAGCAGACTGTACTTCTTGAGGAAGCTAAGATCCTTCACGGTTTGCAGCAAGATGTTGCAGATCTTCTGTAAGTGTTGTTCAGAGTGTCATCTCCTCTGCCATCATCTGCTGGGGCAGCAGCATCAGAGCCAGGGACCTAAAAAGGCTGAACAACCTGATAAAGAAGGCTGGTTCTGTTCTGGGGACAACTGTGGAACCTCTGGAGTTGATGATGCAAACAAGAATTTTACATAAAATCAAGAAAATTGTGGACAATCCTGACCAGCCTCTTCATGACACTGTTATTGAAAAACAGAGTGTCTGTCTTCAGTCAGAGGCTTCTTCAAATTTGTTGTAATACAGACCGCCACAGGATATCTTTCCTGCCCACAGCCATCACCATCTACAATAAGTCTTTAATGAAATGAGTTACAGCAACATTTAATTTCCTTTTGGGATGAAGAAAGTATATTTGAATTGAACTGAACTGAATGTGAGCAGATAATATCTTTGTGAATAACATCTCATACGCTTGAACAAAATCTCACATGCTTGCTCAATACGTGTTCTGGCACACGCATGGTTCTGTGTCTGTTCTTGTAACTTGATGACGTTAATGTAAATGAACCACACCACCAGCCAATCACAGACAGATCTTTTTCATTCAGAATATTTCTTGCAAATACTGCATTCAGTTGGATAAATAACAACCAATCACAACCAGCAAATTAAAAGACTGCATCAAGCAGCAGATATTACTAAAAGAAAACTTAATACAACAAATACTTGAATTTTATATTGTAAGAATATTTAGGTAAGCATATGAAAACTTGTTGTACATTTTAGATAATATTTATTTTATTTAATTTATCTTTTTTACTTTTAAATGTGAACTAGGTTGGCCCAATGTCTGGGAGAGGGGTCCAAGTTTGATTGGCCAACCTTAAAAGCAGTCACTGATAATTGGTTATTATTTGCTGAGATATATTTGTAAACAAACCAAAGCTTAAACACAAGGATTGAACACATAGCATCAGATTGTAGCTATGGTAACACAACAATCAACCTATGAAGATTATTCTTTGCAGTTTACAAAGTAAACTTGCCAACTTCTTTAAATATTAAATTTAAATGTTAAACATTTTAAAATCTTCTAATTTATCTATGCTGTAACCATTAAATCAAGTTTAATAGCATTGGGATTCTCCATGAACAAATGCTAAAATTCTAGATCTATGGTTAAAACTTAAGCATTTATGGTGGGGTCCCTGAAGGTCTGGGGGGGGCAGCTAAGCAGCTTAGGTCATCGGCTTTGAATGTGTAAAAAATGTATATTATTTATTTTAATTTAATTTAATTTTTTTTGTTTGCCCTTTTTAAGACTCTATAGTTGTGTTTTTAAGTATTGTCAATAATGTCTTCCAATAACACATATCATATCTACTTAGTCATATTTTTACATTTCCTGTCGACTTTTAACATTTTTAACACAAAACAGGATGGGTCGCTGGTAAACTGCCCTAGCGCCTCTACCACTGGGCTTAGCAAGTTTTCTGGAGGAGACCCTGTACCCTGGGAGAAGATATTACTATATTCAGATGTTTGGAAGCTATGGTTACCTTTTACAGCAATACTGCTCATACTTCTCTGTATGTGGTGCAAGTAGGATCTGCATTACTGAGGATGGACTTAATGAAAGGGAACCAAAGCGTATGGTCAGAAGGGACCATACCATACCAATTTTATGTACCACATATAGCTTATTTGGTCGTGCTAAGATGGTTTCCACTTGGGTATTGATGGATATTAAGGTATATTTGGTATCAAAATTAGCAGTTAAAAGCATTATAGAGAGAGTCTCAAGTTTTCACAGATTTTGGCTGAGTGGGTGCCTGTGATCCCAAACACCCTTGAATACTGGGGCACAACTGTAACTGGCTTTCAATATGATTCTATCTCAATATGAAATAAATTGTGAGTTTGAAATGAGATATTTTATACTCAAGCTTCACCAGAAACTTTACATTGCATGAAATTGTTCATTGCAACTTAAATTATGGAAAAAACATGTAAGGAAAACCAAGCATATACATCAGAGCACATTCATAGGGCCATGATAAAAAATGTGTTCAGCCTATGCTTTTCTGCACCTCACATGTACTGATGAGATACAAATTCTAAAGAAAGCAGAAGTTAACTCAAAAAATATGCTGTTCCCTCTGCAAAATGCAAAACAGAATTTTGAATAAATTTTCAGTTTCGCAACAGAGCATCTGAGATAAAAAATTTTTTTAAAAACTTACTTCCCTTAAGGATTCTTTACTTGTTTATTTCATAGAAATAGTTATAGAAAACAATAAAATCTAACATTACTTCAGGCAACAGTTTTGATTCTAGTCAGTACAAATTTTGCTTTAACTTGGCTGGCTTCTAATCATCCAAATTGATCTCACACGTATCGCCTCTTCTGGCTAGTTGTAGGTAAGCTCCTGGGCCAGCAAAGACAAATACCCTGATCCTACACCAAGAGTTTGCAACTTTTTTGAGCCAAAGAGATATATATATATATATATATATATATATATATATATATATATATATATATATATATATATATATATATATATATATATATATATATATATATATATATTACCAAGCGATTGCAACATCAGGAAAAAGGAACACGAGAAACTGGAGAAATACCAGGGCCTCAGAGAGGAACTGGAGAAGGCCTGGAAGGTGAAGACCACAGTGGTGCCTGTGGTCATCGGGGCCCTCGGGGCAGTCACCCCCAAGCTGGAGCAGTGGCTAAAACAGATCCCAGGAACAACGTCAGACATCTCAGTCCAGAAATGCGCAGTTCTCGGCACAGCCAAGATACTACGCAGAACCCTCAAGCTCCCAGGCCTCTGGTAGAGGACCCGAGCTCAGAGGTTGAGAAAGACCACCCGTGGAGGGTGAGAAGGGAATTTTATATATATATATATATATATATATATATATATATATATATATATATATAGATAGATAGATAGATAGATAGATAGATAGATAGATATATATATAGATAGATAGATAGATAGATAGATAGATAGATATATAGATATAGATATCAATTAGAATATGCGGTCGTGTGAGGCTCATTTGTCAATTTAAAATTAACTTGAAAATTACAACCTTTAAGCAGCTATTAAACATACTTTCTTTTAAGCCTACCTTTCTGGATTATTTTTTTTAAGAATTGGTCTTATTTAATACTCTTATCTTAAATATCGTGTTTTCGTGAACTGTAAGCAGAAAATCATCACAATTAACAGAAATGAAGGCTTGAAAAAAATCATCCTGTTATTTGGTCAACATAATGTGTTTCACTTAGTGAATATACTTAACTGAAAAAATTAATTTGTATGTGTGTGTGTGTGCAGAATAAATTAATTTCAGGCTGTCTTTTGGATGCTAGATTGAATGCAATAATAAAGTAAAAAGGAGGTTAATGAACACCTGGTGGTAATTTTCTTGTACATGCTAAGTACTGCTGTAGTCCTCGTCTTTTTTAATTATCTTGTTTTAATGAATTTGTATTGCCTTGTAGTTTATTTATACTTATTTATTTATTCTTCTCTCAGACATCTAAAACAAAATTTCAAACTATTTCACATAATAGCACATATGATATAACAATAAAGTTTGCTTAAATTTTTAAAACTAATATTTTAATAAACATTCTAGCAAAACCTCATTTTTATCATAGTTAACAGATCGTGGTTTACATCTGGTAAAAATATCTTTACAATGATAACTCTATGTATACAATACAAAATACTGGACAGTAAAATCAGCATTTCTCATTGTCATTTCAATACAAGCAATACTAAAATTTCTGTTTGTTTTGGTGAATATCAGACAGAGACACAGCAGAGGGGCTGAAGATGGATGACTTTAGTTCTCAATACTCAAAAATTCTTAATGAAAACTTAAACAATTCAATACAATCTACACAGCACATAAAAGTGTAAAGTAATTTTAGATTTGTGAGATTCTGAACTTTCTATTATAGACGATTTCTCAAGGGGAGGTGGATAGGCTCATCTGTTAACCAACCTGCAATGCTCACACTGATGAGTGAAGTTCCTTTTCACAACACTTTGGAGTTTCCATGCATGTGTTGCAAACCAGCACAGCGCACACCTTCTCAATCTAGTTGACACACTTTGAGTCCTTCTTATTGCTCATATGCATGTGAAGACTAAAAACAATGCAAGAAAACACATTCCTTTAGGATAAAAGCTTGGAGACATGTTTTTTCTAAGTTGTGTAGTCCACATTTCCATAAATATTGTCTACGCTTTCCACCTGTTGGTCCACCTGATATGCTGATGCCTAAAAAGAAAGGAGAAAAATTAGATCAAGGTTGGAGTTAACATAAGATTAACTACTGGGCTTATCTTGAAGGATTCTTAGGATTTTAAAATCAAATATTATTGTAAATACAATATACCTGAAAATTCATGTAAACAGCTTCATTCATAACTTTTGGATCTGGAGGCATTTTGTTAGATGTTTTACAAAATGGTTCACTAGAAAAAGGAGGAAATGTAGAGAGTTTGGATTTTAGTTAGCGTATCGGGTAAAGAGTGGTGTGTTTGCAGTTACTAAGCTAAGAAAACAATATTTATAAATAGTAAATGATACAATGCGTGATAAAGTATTTGTCCCCCACAGATTTATTCTGTTTTATGCTTTTTTTATCACACATAAATGCTTTAGATACAACATGCAGTTTTCAAATGATGATTTCATTTATTAAGGAAAACCAACCTAGCACACCATCAAATCCACCTCTGAATGGCCCAAAGAACAAAATGAAGGATTTGTAGTGGCATAGTCAAAGTCAGGGCTTAATTTCAGTTGACATGTTATAGCATGACCTTATACAGACCATCCATGCTCGAAAACACTCCAGTGTGCCTGGATTAAAATAATTCTGCAAAGAAGAGTGGGCCAAGGTTCCTCCATAGGGATTTAGCATTTCAGGTGATATGTTCCTCTTTCTTCTACGTTTCATAGTTTGAAAATTGTCCCAACAGACTCATGATCAGCTGTTCCAACAAATCAGCTAAAGAGGCGTGTTAATAGACCATTCATCTGTTTAGCTTGTCAGCTTCCACCACTTCTTGAACATATTTATTTAACAATAAATAAATATTATTGTTAATAATAATATTAACAACTCAGTTCAACTGAGGGAACTATTACCACCAAGAATGCCACAGAACCTCACTTGAAAAAAGACAAACCAACCCTTTATTGAATTTTGTCATTTAGAAACTGTTTTTTGTGTTTATTCGGGGTCTTTTTGGCTGAGATTAATAAAATCTGAAACTGACTTAAAACTGAAACCGTGCGACAAAGAAAATGTCAACTATGTGAGGGCAAATACTTGTTCAAAGAACTGCATAATGAAAGGAAAATATTTTGAGAATTAAAAAAAAAACAGAACCTTTTAGGGGGGGTTGATGATGTCCGGCTGAAGTTTGCATAATATCCAGATTCTTTCCTTTTGGATATGTATGACCTGGGATATTAAAGATAAGCATTGAATAATAATACACTCTAACCAGCTTCACCGACAATATTTACAAGATTTTGGGTGATGCTGGGACCTGCTTCCAAATGTATTTTATCTACATGTAACATCAAAAGCACAAGGCTTGGATCATTTGAAACTGATGCTTACCTCTTGTGCATTTTGTAAGCGACTGTCCCAACAGCAGCAATGACGAGAAGTCCGAGAAGTGGCACAAGGGTGGTCAAATACCAGTTGATTTTTTCATCAACATGTGAAAGAGTCGTGGAATCTGCTGTGAACAAAAGTCATTTTCATTAAAGAAGCTAAATCGAAGAGTTTAACATGTGCAGTATATGTTTTTGAGAGACATACTGAATAAATAACTTAAGGTAAGTTAAAAAATTACTTGTTGAAATCTCAAATGAGTGATCTGTGTGACTTAAGGAACCTAAAAAAAAAAAAAAAAAAAAAAGACATTTTTCTAGACATTTGGAGAAATATTCATTTGCATGACTGCAAACTAGGTCTACTTAAATTAATCAAAAATGTGACTATAACACAAAAAACTTTAAAGGTTTGAAGTAGTGAAATAAAAACATACTAACTTAAATTCTGAACATCCACATGAAATTTGACAGTATGCTTTTTGAAACTGTAGCTGTCATTCAATCCAGAAACCCGCAGGTAGATTGGTGGTTCACTTTTCATAATATTGAAGATCTGTAGAGAGCAGTTTCCTTCGCTTGCTCTTCCAATGAGTTTTGTCCTATTGTGGAAGTGTGGATCTACACAAGTGGAGTTAGGGTGAAATGCAAATGCCAGCCGATCTTTGTCATTTTTGCTGCAGATACTGTTCCCCGCTGTCTTCCAGTAAACCCCAAAGTGTTTTGTTTTTTGTTTTAGAGGTGCTTGAAATGTGCACAGTATGATTGTATTTGAGCCTTTTGTTGCTTTTATGGTTCGATCTACGCTTATTTCCCAGCCGGGGTCATCTGTGTTTTAAAACCAAAAGAAAAAAAGTTTGTCAATAGTATTTATTCACTCAAAGTAATAAACTTTATATCTATATCTATATCTCTCTCTCTCTCTCTCTCTCTCTCTCTATATATATATATATATATATATATATATATATATATATATAGATATATATATATATATATATATATATATATATATATATAGAGAGAGAGAGAGAGAGAGAGATATATATATCTCTATATATATATATATATATAGAGATATATATCTCTCTCTCTCTCTCTCTATATATATATATATATATATATATATATATATATATATATATATATATATATATATATGCTTACAGTTCATGAAGGCATGACATTTAAGATGAGAATATTAAATCAGACCAATAAAAAACAATTTTCTTTTCAGAAATGTGGGCTGAAAAGAAATATGTATATATATATATATATATATATATATATATATATATATATGTATATGTATGTGTGTGTGTGTGTGTGTGTGTGTATGTGTGTGTGTGTGTGTCACAAACCTTTGGCTTGTGATGATAGTTGTATCCGTATTTGAGTGAGATAAAGCAGGATTAGCAACTGCATCTGATCAAAGAATGTATATTTTTTGGTTAAAATAGGACTAATAATTTAAAATTCCTTCTGTTACAGCAGAATCTAATTAAAAGGCTCAGTTAAAGCTTAGAACATAAATTAAGTACTCACTGTGAAAAGGAATCAAAATATCTTGGGCTGGTTGGTTGTTCTTTCTGTCTGTTATATCTAAGCACTGATGTCAAAAGTCTAGGTTGAGTTTCCTGTTGCAGAGCTGGGCAATAGGTGAAAAAAGGAAGGCAGTTAGGACTGAAAAGTGACGCTGCAGCGTCACAGCTAAAGCTGATGAAAAACTTTTACTCACATTTGTGAAAAAAATTATGTTGGTTTCAACTTCAGTTTGTATTGAGACAACTCCCTCTGAGCCTCTGACTGCTCAGTTTGAAGTTTTACAGGTGCATGTCAATAAAAGTCGATAACATTGATGAGTTCATGTATTTTAGTAATTCAGTTAAAAAAGTTAAACACATAGATTAAGTAGACACCCAGTGAATCATTTCAAGCTTAATTTTATATTACTTTTGATGACTCTGACTGACAGTGAGGAAAATCTCAAAATTTCTTTTTAGAAAATTGTAATACTAGGTATGACCAAAAATAAAAGAATTTTTGCACCAGAAGCTGTCTACTAGATAAGTATGTCCATGTATTGTAAAATACATATATTCTATACTTGTGTGGAGCTTCTTTTATATGTATTACAGCATCAATAAGGCATAACATGGAGGAGATTAACCTGTGACTGAAGTGTTCAGGAAGGCCATTGCTTTAACAGCAGCTTTGGTCTGCATTGCTCTGCCTTGTGTCTCTCATCTTCCTCTGCACAATTCTCCGTAGATTCTCTAAAAGGTTTAGACTGGGACAGTTTACTGGCCATAGAAGCACCGTGATAGCATGGCGATAAAAGCAGGTATCGGTACTTTTGGCTTTTTGGGCAGATGCCATGTTTTGTCCTAAAGTGAAATCAGTTCCTCCATGAAGCTTGTTGCCAGAGGGCAGTATGAACTTTAGTTAAGTTTATTTGTATAGCACATTTCAGCAGCAAGGCAGTTCAAAGTGCTTCACATCATAAAAAACATCAATCAAGTATACAGCAAAGTCATCAAGACCATAAAAAACATCAAAATCATCGAGCAAAATCATTTAAATTATCTAGCAAATACACATGAAAATCATGAAAATCATCGGGAAAATGTCAATGCATCAAAATCATAGGGATCATCAAGCAAATATAGTTCAAAAATATTGAGCTCTAAAGTGGTGGGTTTTCAGCCTTGATTTAAAATAAATCAGTGTTTCGGCTGTTCTGCAGCTTTCTGGAAGTTTGTTCCAAATTAGTGGTGCATAAAAACTGAAGGCTGATTCTCCATGTTTGTTTCTGGTTCTGGGGATGCAGAGCAGACCAGAACCAGAAGACTGAGTGGTCTGGAAGGTTGATACAATGACAACAGGTCTTTAATGTATTTTGATGCTAAGCCATTTAGTGATTTATAAACTAACAGAAGTATTTTAAAGTCTGTTCTCTGAGCTACAGGGAGCCAGTTTAAGGACTTTAGAACTGGGGTGATGTCTGTTTTGGATCAGCTGAAACTGTCTGATTGATTTTTTTAGGCAGACCTGTTAAGACAGTATTGCAGCAATCAATGCGGCTAAAGATGAAGAGCTCTAGAATTTCCAGGAATTTCCAGGCTGAATTTGCCTCAATAAAACACAATGACCAACACCAGCAGATGACATAACTCCCCAAATCATCACTGATGGTGGAAACTTCCCACTGTACCTCAAACAACATAGATTATATCCCCATCCACTCTCCCTCCCGACTCTGGTACCTCAATTTCCAAATGAAATACAAAAGTGACTTTTATTTGAAAAGAGGACTCAGGACTGCTGTGTCCAGTCATTATTCTCCTAAGCCCAGGTTAGATGCTTCTGATGTCTCAGGTTCAGGAGAGGCTTAAAACAAGAAATAACGGTTCTAACTCATGGAAATGTCTGTGTGGTGACTCTTGAAGGACTGACTCCAGCTAAAGCCCATGCCTTATTAATCTTTCCAAGCTCTTGAAATAGCTTTTGTTAATGATTCTCTCAGTGCTGTTGTTATCCGTATTGTTTCTGCACCCTTTTCAACTGCCTTATTTTCCTTCCACTAAACATTCTATGAAATGCTTGTATACAGCAATCTGTGAACCACCAGCTTCTTTAGTAATAACTGTTTCTGGCTTCATTTACTGTCTGCCAAACTACTGTCAAATCAGCATTCTTTTCGACTGTG
Organism: Anableps anableps; assembly: GCA_014839685.1. Lineage (NCBI taxonomy): Eukaryota > Metazoa > Chordata > Actinopteri > Cyprinodontiformes > Anablepidae > Anableps > Anableps anableps. Next base: position 22,304,831 of record CM026072.1, on the reverse strand, counting down.
TATGTTATAACATGTATGTAAATAATTATTTTATAGGTCTGATGTAATTTTCTAACCTTTTGAAAAACTACATTTTGGGGTTTCATTAGCAATAAATTACAATCATCCAAATTAACTGAAATAAGCATTTGAATCACTTAATTTGTAGTGAATCTATATTTGTATTTCACTTTTGAATTGAATTACTGAGCATTAGCTTGTTATTTGGAGCTAATGCTTATATGAAATACAGTGAGGTGATAATGTTTTTGCATTCACTGAATAAATTAGTTACTGACGTGTCTTCTGCAACTACCAACCTTTTCAGTGAGTGTTGTGAAGCGTGTGGTTTAGATCTGTTAGGAGGAAGTAAGCAAACTAAGGGTGTTTCAAGTTATCAGACTTATGTGGTTCTATAAAAAGCTTGCAAGTGCTGCACAGTTTTACCCTGCTGAACTTTAGGCAGCCCAAACAGGGTTGGTTTTTTTTGCAGTTTGCATGTTTTTCTGAGAATTCTGAAATGACCTTCGTGATGTTTGTTCATCAGATGTGTATCTTTCTTTGCTCTGTAACAAACTGGAATTCTTTCAATGGTGTATCTCCTCAGACTAAGGCCTTCTGACTATTGGCATAGATTCCAGCTTCTTCACTGTCCTGGACAGGGCAAACTAGGTTTAGAAAAGGCATTCATAAATACTGACTTATAATCCTAAGAACATGTCAGCATTTTTGTTAATGGAATTTCTTTTTCATGTGAATTGAACATTCAGGAAATGAAACAATATCCACATTTCACATCAAAATGAGTGATGAAACAGGTCAAAGTTACAATGACAATGATGTAAAGCTTTTTATTTCAATACCACATTGTTTTCTCTTTTTGAGCCCTTTTTTACAGTTCAGTCTTTGTGTTGACCTCATTCAGTGGAATGGGAGTGATTTTTAGTGATTATTTATTTACCACTGACCTATGAATCTATAAAACACTAAAAAACACCAAACATTAAAAAAGCAGTTGTGCCTTCAAAAGTCAGATAACTTAGATGAACCAGTTTTTTCTTTAGACATGTTTTATAGTCAGCCTTCTGTGAAGACAGTTTCCCCTTAATTCTTTTCCAAAATCTATGAAGTTTACCTTTTATATCACACACTCAATACATACATTGATCTTATTCTCCCCCTGTTGAAAACTTGTAATCAGGACTGTCAATATATTTATTAAAAGTTTTATATATTCACTGTTATATACTACAGGGGTTAAATGACTACAGGCCTGTCATCATGACATCTGTGGTCTTGAAATCTTTTGATCAGCTAATGTTGAAGCATCTAAAGGACATTATTGGAGCACCTGCAGTTTGCTTAGTAGGTGCACAGGCTGTCAGATGATGCAGTTAATTTGGAACTACACTTCATCCTGCACCACCTTGACCACCCAGAGATGTTGGCCAGGATTCTGTAGGTGGACCTCCTCTCAGCCTTCAACACTATCAACCCAGACAACTTCTACCAGAATCTCACAAACCTCACAGTGTCGACTTCCACCTGTCAGCGGATCACCAGCTTCCTGACTGACCAGCAGCAGCAAGTGAGGCTGGGGAGCATCTTTTGCCACACAAGAACCATCACCATCAGCAGGCCCCAAGGATGTGTTCTCTCCCCACTCTTCTTTTCTCTGTACGAAAATAACTGCACCTCAGTGGATCTGTCTGTGAAACTCCTGAAGTTTGCAGATGGCACCACTGTCATTGGTCTGATCCAGGACAAGGATAAGTGCATACAGACAGGAGGTGGAGCGGCTGGTCCACTGGTGCGGTCAGAACCACCTGGAGCCTAACCCAATCAAGACAGTGGAGACGACGGTGGACTTCCAGGGAACACCACACATACTCCCTCCCCTCACCATCTTCAACAACACTGTCTCTACTGTGGATCACTTCCAGTTCTGAGCAATCACCCTTTCTTTTGACCTGAGATGGACCTCACACATAGACCCTGGTCGGAAGATGGCACAGAAGCAGTGATATCAGTAACGCATTACTATTTCCAATCCAGTAATCGGATTAAAGTTATCCAAATCACTGTGGGTTACTATTTTTGTCATTTTACTTAGTAAAAACATATATTTTTACTTTCCTCTTGCGTCTCGGGAAGAGACGCCTCATCTGTAATACCAGGCAGCGACACAAATGTAAACAACGGAGGGAGGAGAGAGACATGGGTTTCCTAGCTGGAAATAAAAGCACTATTTGGAGTTTGTGTCACGAAAGAGGACAATATCAAAGTTTGTTCGTTCCTCTGTGCTGGAGACAAAGTGTTATTGAAAATAGGGGAAACAGAAAAATGAGAGCTATTTTCAGTACTTCTCTTTGGCTACAATTAAATGCAATGAGGAGAGAATGGGGAAGCCCCCAAGTGGAGGATGGAGCCACTACCAATCAATCCCAGAATAGGCTTACTAGCTGATTGTTGATGTATAGATCTCAATTTCCTTGAATAAAATAGCAAATAACATTAATACATGAAAAATAAAAATAAAAATTCAGCAATTTTCTTACTGTATTTACATTTTTTAGTGTTATGTCAACTAATATTAATATTTTAATATTTATTGATGGATTAATATTTATTGTAAATCTTTTTATAGTAAACTATAAATCTTTTTTTTTTTTTTTTTTAAACCATCAACTCTTGTTTATGAAATCAACATAATAATTACATAGAATCATTTAGTATTGCACTGGGGGTTTAATAATAGTCTTCCAACCTATCAAACTATATAGCTTCAAAAATGCTACACTAAATTAAAAACAACAACAACAACAACATTTGGAGTCGCAGCATGGCACAGTCACACTGACAGAGCAAGTCCCACCAGGTGGTGCGAAGCAGAGCGCTGCAACTGAAATGTAGGAGGTCCCCCACCACCCACCTACCCAAACAAAAAAACCTGAACTTCGATGTAAAATCAGTAAGTGGGGGAGAGTTAAAGTTGGTCGGACAGGATGTAGCAGAGGAAGTGCTGCCCTTAATCGCTACTGACTCGCCCTGATTGTCATTTTTATGTTGAGGCGGTGGGGGCTGTTGTCGGCAGCTGCTGAAAGTAACTAATAAAGTAACTTGTAATCTAACTTAGTTACTTTTAAAATCAAGTAATCAATTAAGTAACTAAGTTACTTTTTCAAGGGGTAATTAGTAATCAGTAATCAAGTTACTTTTTGAAGGTTACTATGCCATCACTGTCCAGAAGAAACTATACACTCTGCAGCAAATTCAAGAAGTGCAACCTGCCAAAGGAGTTTTGGTTATATGCTACACTACCATTTTGTTATTTTTGTTTTGCTATGAAAGAAAAGTGGTACGATACATTTCTTGTCTGCCTCAGAAAAGGCTACTGTAAATCATCCTATCATCCTATCAAATTATTTTAAATGTGTAATTACTCTGTAAAGCCACTAGATGGGTCCATGCTACCCCCGAGTGAACTTTGGATCATAAGGAGGGACTCCACCTGGAATGTGGGGTAAACTTTAAAGGTGCAGTCATATGACTTCCAGTTGCATGAATGTGTGGGAAACAGAGTTGAAAATGCTCCCTGGGCCGAATTCGGGTGTTTTTGTAGGGCGGATCTTGACCTTTCAGGAGCTGACGCTTGGCCCACTTTAGCGCTGATCCCCAAAGATAAGAAGATGGGTGTTGGGAGTAAAATTTCCGGATTGACGGCAACTTTTGGAGTTTGATCCGCAAAATCTATATACGTGCATGGAAAATTTGCATTCCAACGGGAAGCTGCCGCAGACGGTAAGAGAAGATCCGGGCAACATGAGCCGGCAACAGGCAGAGGTCCCCTCTCGGAGGAGAGTAGCAGCGGTGAGCGCTCCCGCTCTATCCGCCTCACGGCTTACCTTACCCGGGGTAATGGACGCAGAGGGGAGGGTTGACGAGTCAAGACTGAGGATGCATATCTTCAAGAACGGTAGGTCACTAAAAATATTAATATTATGGTTAAAAGCTGAAAAAAAGATTGCAAGTTTAAGTCAATATTGCACAATTGTTTAATTGGGCTACTTGAAGGATGAATATAAATCTTAAACCGTTTATAATGATTTTAAACTATAAGGTTGATAGTTATCCAGTGGATTTCAAATAAAAGCAAGTCTTTGTTACAGCGCAGCATATTCATGATCCAGCTGCACCAACCATCCTTTCTCACACAGGCGATAACCCTGAGGTTATGCATGTACGCTCAATGTTGAACTTGTTGAAAATGTGTTTTATTTTTACTTAGTGGTTTATACAAGACCCAAGAGGATGTTGCATTTTATTGCTGATAATTGCCTTAATAAAATAACACAAAGGCATATAGCAATAAAATACCAAATATATTTATACAGTGCTTCTTTCAAAACAGCATGCATATTTGATTTTTTTTTTTTCTTTCTTTTTTTTTTTTTTTACTGATCTAGAGATAAATATTTAAAAAAAAACAAACATATACAGGTCTGGAAGAAATAAGAGAGCACATTTCATATTATTTACTATGATTTTATCATTTACAGATGTTTGAGAAAACATTTTTGATTTATTTTTACATCCACACATTCCTCAAAAATTCCAATAGTAAAATATTGTTGTTTTGAACAGTTATTTGCAGAACATTGTCACAGAAATTGTCAGCTTGTCAACAGAAAAGATGCAATTTTCAACCCTGATTTTTCACGTTTCTGTTAGGTTCAGTTACCTAATCAGTATCTGATTAAGTAGAAGGATGCATGCTTGCACTGAATTTAATAGACACTGGATTAAAATGAATGTCATACATGTAGAGATGATGATTTCAGAGCCAAATTTGCTGCGATGTTCTATTTTTTTCTAGACATGTATTTGATAAATGGGCAGTCTGAATAATTCAACAATTATTAGCTGTGTTGAGATGCACTGTGACCCTTTGATCCCATCATCAGGAAGTCAAGTGATGCTTTTCTTCAGGCAGTTTAGTTGAGTCACAATCGAACCATTCTCCTAAGAAGTCTAAGATTTCTTTGTATGTACATCAGATTTCCCCGGGGGAAGAGTACCCCAATGTGACCACTGTGATAAAATAATATAATTAATTTGTGTTTATTAAGAAATCTCTGTCACAAAAGAACTGAAATTTCAAACCTAATGTGTGAGAGTTTAATACATAAGATTACTTCTGGATGCAGCAGAGTGTGAGTTCGACCTTCCACCTGGATTCATTCAAAACTATTAGTGAGGAAGCAGGCAGCAGACATGAGAAGTTACCAGGGAGGCTGTGGGGTGCAACATCATGTGTCTGTTAGCAGGAATGTTACAGCTTACCCTCCTTTTTTGAGGCCTCACTGAACTTTATGCACAGTCCAGTCCTACATAACGGTAACCAAGAGATTTAAGAACACATTGAGCAAAATATTATTTTTTCTAATTACACTCTTTAGTTTTTGCCTAAGTATTTCTAAAATTTGGATTTCATGTTTTTACAACTATTTTTTCAGCAAAATTCTGTTTCTTCACTTTGATGTGATCATTTAAAGGGAGATTTAGGATTATATTCTGTGAAATTATTGCCAGCAATAGCATACTTATCTGTTGCAAACAGATTTTGTATTAATAAGAGTTTGTAAAAAGTAAATAAATCTTCACAATGGGCGAAGGTCAACAGCTAGCCAGAAGAAACCTATGTTTTAGGTGATGTTAGTAATTTAAAATGTAGGGAAAAAATATTTGCGTGCATGGAATAAGAGGCAATATTAGTGTAGATCAGCTATCTGCATTTCTACAAATAAAACTGTTGTCAACTGTGTCACTGTTTTCTCCACAGATCAGCTTCCATATTTCTTTGCTGAAGTTATGTTGGCTGCCAGTTGTATCAGTTCTCAGCCCATCATGACCCCGCAAGATAATTTCCAAACTGCAAGACCTCTGAGAGCACAGGAGCATACCATCTTTGATACTGTTTCACAAATTATTTCTTTTCACAAAATCCAAAGGTTTACTCCATTCTTGGATAACTTACAGCAGACTGATGAGTTGAAAATGATACAGGGTAGCTTCAACAAGCATAACTTTAGCATACCAGTGTAGAAACTGGCTGAGAAAGCAGTCGAAAGCCTAAAAACTCAGGGTAAGAGCACACCTGTCTACTGCAGGTGAGGGAACTATTACTGATAACATCACAGAACATGACTAAAAAATAACTATATCTTAAGGTGGTGGTTTCCAAGATTTTTTAACACATAGGTTAAAATCTTCAAGTTAACATTTTCTTCTTTTAAAATATGTATATATTTTTTTGTGTGTTTTTTCACTTTTACTAGCTCAACAATAAACTAAACATGCATGATCTCAATGAAACAAAATAGATTTTTGAGGAAAAGGGATCTTCAGTCTTGTAGACTCGAAGCGTAAAAATGGTCTTGGATGTATGCCTTACTAAAAGAAAAGCAGTGAATTTCCTAAATGCTATGTTAGCTGAAAACTGAAGCTTTTCATTCTCCTTAAACAGCATCCTCACAGTTAAAACATGGGGGAGTCAGCATTATGATGTGGGAATACTGTTCTTTTTAGGGACAGAAGAACTGCTCAAAGTTGACGGGAAGATGGATGAAGTTTAATAGAGGTGTTATCCATCCATCCATGCAATTTCCTACTTTTTGGATAGATTGTTTTACAATTTTTGGGGGTCTAGAATTATTTTTATCTCACAAGAACAGGGCCACTTTGTGTTGTACCTAACAATATCCATTTTACAAGGATTTTTACTGGTTCGTCAAAATCTCACTTAAAAAATTTATAAAGGCGTCCTTCTGTATGTGCTGTAAATTTATTTCCTTCTTGAATTACATTCAAAAGGTGAAAATGGCTCATGGGCTGTACTTTGAACACCCCTTCCTTAAGGGCTTGTTTTAGATTTGTTAACTGTAATATCATAACTTTACATATCCTCTCAGCTTGAAAGCAGTGCAGCTCAGTAAATTCGGTGGCTTCAACTGTCTTTCATTTGGGTCTAGGTGGTGTGTCTCCATCAGAGCGAGGCTTGGCTTGGCGTTTTCTATTTGGCATGTACCCGTGCAGCTCCACTGCATTGGAGCGGTCTTTACTGCAGGAGCAATATTTGGTACGTTACCAGGTCATGAAAAGGAAGTGGCAGCAGTTTCTTCCTTCAGCGGTACGGATACAGCTCAACGGTACTGATGGTAAACGTCCAAACATGTAGATGTTACTGATGTTACTGGAAAGGAGGGCATTTTTCTTTCTGTTCTGTACCTTTTTGACCCAATCTATCACCTCCACCATATTTTCCTTTCTGTCGGTGAAACACCTGTGCTGATGTGACCCAGCTGAGTTGTTCACAGCTGTTCGGTACTTTGACCAGAGGGAGGCACAAACCCAGCAGCAGGCCCTGGATCAGTCTGAGGAGGTGAAGGAAAGACTGGCATTCTTGGAGCTTCAAGCTCAGGTTAATATAATTATTTGTATGTATAAATGTAATGTATTCTAGTTAAATCTGAAATTCCTTCTACAGTTGTTGAAAGTGTTGGTTTAGATAACCTTCACAGTTTAGAACAGTTCATCTCTTTTAAACTGGGAGTGGTGAAGTTTGACTTCATTTGACTTCTAAAACCTGAAGGTGGGGTAGCTCTAGCTCGGAGGGTCACGTTGTCTCATGCCAACAGCTGGCAATCTTCAGCCTTTTTTATCTAAAAGAGTTTATAGGAAAGAACATATTTTTATGCAAACATAACAAACTGAGATGAAATTAAGAAGAGGCTACTGAAATCTCAATAAGTAATATTCATATAAAATGACAAATAAGAAATTAGAGGAAAGAAATTAATCCTAGACCCCTAAAGTCAGTGAATCATGTGACCCCGTTTTATCTAAGAGAGGGATTTTGTTGGTGTGGTTTGGAACCAAACCAACTGCAAATCAGCTGAGCACATTAAAGGAGTAAAGGAGTGAAGAAAGCCGTGAAAGTCCCTTCCAAGATGATGAAAACATCAGGTGTTTTCAAAGGAATGTGAAAGAATGTGAAAAGCAGTCAACAGATCTCTACCCTTTTGAGTAAATAACATTAATAACACATTTACATTAACTCCCTCTTGCAGTGTAAAGGTATTCATAGCTGTTTAACTTTTCCACATTATGTAACTTTACCTCCACAAACTTCCACCCATTTTATTTAGAATTTATGTGAGAGACTCTACCATTTGTCACAAGCCATGTAGGGGAGCAAAGGAAGTGTGCTATATGCTAAAATGCTATGTTCAGCTGAGTACGAACGCTGTACATTCCCCTGAATTTACCATCCTCCCAATTAAAAACATGATGGAGCATCATGCCGTGGGATTCTGTTCTTCAAGGAGGACAGTGAAAGTCTTCATAGTTGATGAGAAGATGTATGGTGCTCAGTTCATTCAGTTTGACTGACTGGGCCTAAATTATAGTCTCTTGATATGCAAAGATGATTTAAACAAAAGAAGACTTAAAGCTGTACCTGCAGTAAAAGGGGATTCTACGTAGTATTGAGTCAAGGGGACAGAATTCAAAAGCCTGCCACACCTTTTTAGACTTTTATTTGGAAAGTTCTTAAAATGTGTATAATTTTTCTTACACGTTATCCACTACATTAAGGCACATGAATACTTTTCCAAAAAACTCCTTCCTTTAATAAGTCATCATTCAACTTTTTATTCATGTAGCTTTTTTTTTTTTTTTTTTTAACAGATACTGTTTGAGCGTATCACATTTGACCTGGAGGAGCTGCGGGAAGCCACACGAATTATTGACAAGGATGTTCCCCGCACAAACAGAGACCTGAGCTACTACCAGTGAGTTTTTCTCAGTAATTATTGTTCTTGTCTTTGTCAAAGTCTGCATTTTTGGGAATCTGCCAAGTCTGAGCACAGGGTTTGTGCCACCTATTTTTGATGAAGGTGAAGGTAAAAATACCAGAAAGATAAAGAAGCACTACTGCCATTTTACTTAGAAATGAACATTTGTTTCCCTTCACTCATGGTTTAGTGGTAGATTTAGTGGCAGTAAACCACTTGACACAACTCCACCTCTATTGAACAAGGTGTGTCTTGTTTGAGATTCATCATGCATCCTCAATTTACTATCCAAGTGTAAATTTGGGTACATGTTACATTTAGTGACTGTTGAAGCAATATATGTATTTATTTACCCATCCAGTGTACCCATGAAAATGCATGACAGATACTGTCAAAAATCTGGACTCATTACTTTTGTGTGTGTCCAAACCTCTGTTTACGGTTCATCTGGATGTTATCACTATTATTGAATTGTTTATATTATCATCATTAAAAATGCCAAAAGCCTAGAAATAAATATATTTTAGTCATGGTTCTGGGGTGTTTGGGTTTTGATAATTTCTTTGTGGTTTATTTATGTTCTAAAGGTCTAGTCATATTCTTTCCAAGTCTCTGTATTTATTATTACTCAACATGTCTTTCTACATTCAGTTAATCAGAGGGCTGTTTCACAAAACCAAGATAGCGGGTTAAGCTGGGATTTTCCGGATATCCTCGCTCATTTAAGCCATAAGTTACCATGGCGATTTATCTTTTGCAGCTAGCCTGTTCCAGACCAGGCTAACAGCCAGGCTTAGTTAATCCTGGTGCCTTATCTGCTCACTCAGCGGCCATGTCGATCAGAAACCAATGTGTTTTGTGCGTGATTCCATTTTCTTATCTGTCTGCTTTGGTTTTTTTTATTTTTTTACTCTGCCTGCAATAAAATACCATTGATTCATTTTGACATTCAATCAAACACAGTTATTATTTTAACATTATGATGGTTATCATTATCAATTTAATAATTATCCATGTGGGCATTGTTACTGTTTGATTATGTTTCTGAAGACTGCTGTTGTTCTAAGTTTGACAGAAAGGCCTTTAATAGACTATTGCAGTGTAGATGGGATTAGAGAAATGGCTGATAAAGAAGCAAAGGTGTTATAATCAAGTCAGGCCATATAAGTGGTAGTATACCCTCCCAAATGAAGGATGACACTTAACTGATACATATTTAGGTTTAATGGTAATAAACCCTCTTAACTTAAAATAACGTTTACAACTTAAAATATCTTTAATTTTGGCATATAATTGAACAAATGCACAGTTTAAGTCACACAATATTTAAAACAAGTACTTATTGATATCATGAACATACCTTGTGCCTCTATCAAGGGGGCTGCTTATAAAGATACATTTTATAAATGCCATTAAAACTTTTCTTTTGATTGCCGTTTAGCTTCTTTTGCGCTAACAGTTAAACAGGAATTTGTCCCTTGGAAATAAAAGCATCAAAGCTCAAACAGGAAGTTAACCATAGTGAAAATTAAATAAAGGCGATAAGTGCCAAAAAAGGGATGCAAGCAAATAAAGAAATGTATTTAGGGTTACGTACATAAGTATCTCCAAACACATGTGTCATCCTTTACAATGGCGTGCCCAACTTATCCATTGTAGCATCAGTGAATCTGTGATCGATCTCATGGTCTTTTGAGGGAATCTGTGGACGTGGATGTAAATGAATTACTTAAACCTTGCTTGACATAGCCGGACCCCCTGAGCCCAGTTTGGCCTTCGTGAAACAGATAAAGCCAAGATGAACTGATCATCCTAGATCAGTCTCTTATCCTGGATTTCTGAATCCTGCTTTTGTGAAACAGCCCTTTGAATGGTCATTGTTTGTTACTGGATCCTTCTGTTTGCTTCTGTGGTCTTTCTTTTAATCAATTTCTTGATTTAAACTTACATTTTGTTCTACATCTGGGTCCTTTCCAACATCAAACATGACATTTTTGTCCTTTAGGCTTTGACAAAATTAGCCCAGCTTGCTTTAAGGATAGATATTTTGTGTTCTGCTCTTGTGGTCTATAGGATCATAATCGTTTCTACAATCTTATTTTAGGTGTATTAAATTCTGAACAGTAGGTGTTAATCAATATTAGTACATAAAAATATGTCAGGTTTTAGCCTTCACCTGATTTTCATCACTTTTGCTTTTGGCAGGTTCATATTATTTACAAAAAAAAAGATAAAAACAAAAAAAACAAGATTAAACAAAACTATTTTACACACCTTGTCATTGCATATTTCCCATTATAAAGTACATTTTGCCTGTCAATATTGATCTGACAATATTTTCTACTAACTTCCCACAGTGTTTTTTTTTTTTAAATCTTTTTTTTATGTGTTCTTGTAAAGTCACTTTAGTCACCTCCGCCAATGGTTCTTGCTAAATATGCTTTAGAATAACCAGTTTTTAAAATTTTCCAAAACTTATTCATTCGTATTTGGACTGGATGCTGCAATGATGACAAGTTAGATGTTTCTTCTTCACCGAAATGCAAGCTTCTTTGAGGAAAACTGTATGAAGAATACAGATTGCATATGCAGTCTGCAAAACTGGGGTAATGCCTTTGAACTGCTGTCATTTTAAAACTGCTGTACTAAACTTTAAGAAACTGGCAGACTTTTTCGCAGGAAAGTCTAGATTTTACTGTTTACTATTTTTTCATTTTCTGCTTAGCATCCTACATGAATTTCCAGACAAAGGGAAAAAAAAACTGTGTTTTATAACATCTTTAGTACCAACTGTGTAGTTTTCCTTTCTTCCTTTGTTCCCTAAAAACTATCATCCCAAATTACTTGGTTTAAATCAGCTGTCAGGTTTGTCTGTGGTTTCTAACATTTCCTAGAGCACTATAAAGATAGTGTATATGATGTGTGACCCTTTTAAAGGAGTGAAAAGGTGCTTGGCATTGTTCCTCAAACCTATTTGATACAAAAAAGATTGAAAAAAATGTGGACAGACCTTTCATAAATAACATGAAAATATATAATTTTAATATTATTGTAATAAATTAGCGTTAAAAAAAACTGAAAAGATAATCAGAAGTATATATAGTTTGTCTTTAATATACTGGCATATCAGAAATGTTTATCAGATCTTCCACAAATGACTTGTTTTTGTCAGCAGAGATGAAGGCTTAGGCAATCTGTTGGTGCTGAGAGACATCCTGATCACTTATGCTGCTTTTCATCCAGGTAATTAGACTAAATCAGTCCAAACTAAAGTTTATTGTTGATCTGATAACTTTCTCGTTGTTACTCCAGAGGTTAGCTATGCCCAGGGCATGAATGACCTGTGCAGCAGGTTCCTGGAGGTCCTTGACTCTGAGGTGGACACCTTCTGGAGCTTTTCTTGCTACATGGAGAAGTTCTCCAGGGATTTCATGGCTGACGGCCTGCATAGAAAAATAGGTAGGAGTAACAAAAAGAAAAGTAATTTTGTTTGCAGCAAATGTCACAGGACCAGAACAATTAGGTTGTTTGCTTCAGTATTAACTTATTCTTTTTAAAAATTTTTTTTTTTTTTTTTTTTACATTTTTGGCTTTTTAGTTTTCCTCTCAGTTCTCAAATGTTTACTACCAGGCTGCTCTGCTAATACCGCTAATCTTAACCTTTTTCTTGCTTTGGATCTTGTTGAATAAGACTCTCCTGCTTGTGATGATTTCTTTTTATGCTGTCTTTTGATTGTGTCAGTCTTGCAAAACTTAAGATTCTAATTGTGTCCAACCACCTTTGCATTATTTTATTACACTCAGCACAACCTAACATAATTATTTAGGCAGGTAAAAGTGTGTTGATTTCAAAATCCGCATTAAAGCAGTCTGCTTAAATGTAAATTCATTGTATGAAAAATTTAGATTGATTAGAGATTCACTTCTTTTCTCAAAGATTCTCACATTAGTTGGTGTTCGACAAGTTGCAGAACAAACCCCAGAACTCCAAAATCTTTGGACTCATATAAAAACAGGCTCTCAACATATTAGACAACAAATCCTTTGATCATCATCATTGTGATATTTTAAAGAAATATACCTTACAATTTTTGGAAAATATAAACTATAGAAAGGTTTATTTGATTTATAGGGTCCTCAATGGCCTTGCTCCTCCGTCTGAGGAGAACTATAAGAGGAGCTACTGGAAGAGAATCCTGCCTAGAAAACATTTGGTTAGGCTGTCTCTCAAAGCATCACATTGGTGAAGTTCTATACCATTCACTGTCAAACATCCCCCCTCAGAAGCACTTACATGAATGCAGCCAAGACCGAGCCTCTCCTTCTGCACCCAGAATATATTAAGTAATCAGAATTTTTTTTTTTTTTTTTTTAGAAAATTGAAATGTCCCTCTTTCTCGATTTTCACAAAACATATCATTTTGAAAGAATATGTTTACAGTCTATACTAGGTCAGTCAATGCGTGATCATATAATTTGGTTTTCATGCTGGGCTCAACATAAGGTGATGCTAATCAGTTTCATCATTGCTAGTAGATTTGACTAAAATGGAGCTACACGTGATATAAAAATGAATTTATGAAACCTTGCATGTGCCCAGAATCTTGTGATTCTGTTTTGTTTCCAGTTTCAACTACAAAAATATTTGCGACCTCTAGTGGTTAAACTAAGTAAAGGACTTTTTCAGCTCAGAAATTGTGTGTGAACTCCCTTCATTGCCAAACAAAAAGGTTTCTGAGTGGTGAAATGTTAATATGAAAGTTCAAATCAAGACTTTTGTTTTGGATCAATTTGACTTGAGCTGTAAATGCTTTTAATGTATTTTAGAGCTGGAGGCTGCGTTGTTGAAGGAATTGGACCCTCCACTTTATGCTCATCTAGTCAAAGACAACATGGAAAGCTTTACATTTTGCCACAGGTAGAGCTTTTGTAGCATTTTCCATATTTCTTTTAAATGATTTTGTTGATGAATTTTAAAATGGAACTGTTTTATTTAATCTTTGGTTCATGTTTTTTGTGTTTAGGTGGCTGCTGCTGGGTTTTCAAAGAGAGTTTGAACACAGTGATGCACTACGTTTGTTTGAAATCCTGAGCTGTGACCATCTGGAGCTAATCTCACAGCAAGTTGACCGCGCTCGATATCAGGAGAGACTGGACCAAAAACACTACACAGGTGACACACAGGGTTAAAAGCAGAATAGCTTTACAATAAGTTTCTGTAATACACCTGTCTTCACCTTGTGATGTTTGCAGAGGAGAGATCAGAGTCACCACGGCAAACCTTCAACACAGACTTCACCTTTGAGCTCTTCATCTGCGCAGCCATCCTACTAGATAACAGAGAGTCTCTGCTTCAGTGCCGAGACGACGTGCATCTAATCCAGTTTACCAGCAGGTTTGATCCTGTGGCTCACATAGGACATATTTTAGTATGTTTGTCATTGTAATGTATTCAAAAAAAAATTTCCTCTTTGCAGTCTTCAGGGAAAACTGGACCTGAACAGCACTCTGGAGAAAGCAGAGAGCCATTTCTACAACTACTGCAAGCACTGTGCTTGGGGTTATATGAATGGGCATTGCCGAGCAAACAGTAGCAAACATGAAGACTTCTTTATCAACTCCGTAGTTTATTTGTCTTGAAGTGACAACTTCTCAGTTGCTACAAAATTATAGTTTTCTTCTGGCTGACATTTTCCTATGGGGACACATTGTTTGATTTACTTCAGTTTGAAAGGAAACACTAGTTTAATGCTGCTTAATGAGATAGAATTATTATTAATGTACAGTATTTATTGAAAGGTATTCTACAACTGTTGTAAGTTATTGTGTTTACAAATGTAAACAGCATTAAAAACTAAAGTCTAAAGCTTAATAGTATGTATGTGAATTATCACTTTATCACATAGGGGTTTGCTGTTATGCAACAGTCCCAGATCAGCAATGTGTAGATGTGGTCTGTCCGAACAGCTGTTGTCTGAAATAAAACTGTGCTATATTTAAGGCCAGATGGCAAACATGTCAAAAAGGCCAACGCAACGAGAATAGACCATGTAGTAACAGGGAAGTGAAATACACACCCTCCGTGCCTTACAGAGAGTCTTGCAAAAGGATTTATACCCCTTGAACTTCTCCACATTTTGTCATGTTACAAATTCGATGTATGTTATTGGGGTTTTAAGTACGAGACCAACACAAAGTGGTGCGTAATTGTGAAGTAAAATCAAAAAGTTATAAATGGCTGCAAACAAAAACTGAAGTATCAAAGGAATTAATATTCAGTCCTCTTTATTCTCATCCAGTCCAGACATGTACCTTCAGAAGTCACCAATCAAACAAAAAGCAGATTGCATATGTGTGTAATTTAATGAAAGTATAAAAAAACCTTTTCTCAAACCCCATGAGACTGTGGGGGAGGTTCAATTTTTAGCTGGACAATGAGACTAAACCTAGATTTATAACTACAATAAAATGTTTTGCATTAAACTATGTTACTGTCTCAAAAAGGCTCAGTAAAAGAGCAAACCAAATGTGGTCAGACGTAAAATTTTATGATCTTTGATGCTTGAATCTAGTCAGACCGAGAGTTGTTTTGCTAAGTTGGCTAAATACAAATGCACACTACTTTTCAGATTTCTGTTTTTTTAAAACTTTTGAAAACATGTCTTTTATCATCCATTTAGAAATGATGCGCTACATTGAATTTGTCTTTCAATTAAACTCGCCATAAAACATGTTGGGTGTTTTTTTTTTTTTTGTTTGTTTTTTTTTTGTTGTTTTTTTGTTTTGTTGTGTTTTATGACTTCATTTTGGTCAAATTTGAAATAATAAACTTCTTATTTCATTATTAAGTGTAGGCAGGACATGGCTTTGAATTGAATTTTAACAGATTTGGAATGGGTTATGGAAAACAGTGCAAAAGAATTAACCTACAGAAAGAAGCATAACCTCAAGAGCTACACAACCTTGTGTAACTTTGGTTCCCTGTAAGGTTTTTTACAAACTGTTGCAACTTTTTGCTTGATGTGTTGCCTATTTTTGCTTGGAATTACTTTTTTTGCAAGAGTTGTAAAAACATTAAAAAAAAAATTAATTAGCAACACTGCATCATTCTGTTTCCTGCTTGCATGTACAGTTAAGCATGTGAGTGATATCAGCTGTCTGTCTTTAGAAAGTAGGCTTCTTTTTAAAGAAATCTTCTATTTAGTCATTGAACTCTGCAACAATTAGGTGGAGCTTTTCTACCAATCAAAGCTCTACAATTTTACATCTTTCCAGTTTCAGTCTTGTTCAGTTAGCAAATTAGTGCAGAGATAATAATAGCAAGCTTTCATTCAAGGAAAGTCCTGCCAGTGAGCAGAAACACGGGTCTAGAACGTTCCACGGCGGAGTCACCTGACACCTCCAGTGGGCTCTCGCTGAACTGCGCCTTATAAACACAGGAGAGAAGGGACATTCATCTGCCCCCAGGAGAAGAAGGGAGTGCTGGAGAGGAGCTCAGACCCGGTGTTTAAAATAAAGTATCACTTTAATTCAGTAAGCTCTCACTTCTTGAGAATCTAACTTCACAAGGTAACTGCATATAAAGGAAGCATTGCTCTTCTGGCCTGGCTTGATAATCTGCCTTGCTTACTGCTTTGAAAGCCTGAAAACAAAGTAGGAGGTATTGAAATATTTCAGGTTTGCATGGTTTTTGTCAAACAATGGCATGATACATGAAACCAAAATCAATCCAAGAAAAAATTTAGTTATGCAACCAAAATCTTTTTCCTTTTTGACTAAGTTTTCTGGCTAAGCAATTTTAGTTGTGAGTACGTGGACAAAACATAGAAGCATCAAGTCAGCATTTCTTTGTGTCCTGTGTTGCACAAGTTCTGATTTAACAACATGTTTTTTTACTAAAGGAAAGTTTCAAGCCTTGGAGTTAGTTACTTGGAGTTACTTTTCCATAGTCACACTGACATTTTCCTGTTCTAAAAATGATCTTCAGTTAGTTGAGCGCAGCTCCAAGAGCTTCTGCCACACAAGGGTTTTGTTAGATTTCTTCTCCAATCAAATAGGTGACAAAGCCATAGATTTTCTTATATTGTTTTTTGCAAAAAAAGCATTAGCATTTTTTTTTTTTGCCAAATTGTGCAAATTATTGTAAAATAGATGGATCGTAAACACCATTTACTGCAATATTAGTATAGAAATTTTAAATAGACTGGAAGGACACTTCTGTGTTGCTTCGCTGGAGCGCTTACATAGCATCGACTAAATAGCCATGACGTCCACACATGCAGCTAGTGACTCTTCTTGCATGAATTATAACCTGGTCAAACACTTCCTTCTACAACTCTTTGAATACATATTTTCATTAAATTTCCTAGTTGGGTGTAGCTAAAGGTAGCATCCATGCAGGTGCAAAAGGAGGAGAAGGTGAGACAGGTTAGCAGCGGCACATGCTCAACATGGGGGGGTCGCCCAATCCATACTGACTTTGCTTGCAAATAAGAAATAGAAAACACATTCAGGCTGCAACTTCATAATAAATAAGCTCTAAATGATTGAGTCTGGTGCACAAACACCCTACTTGAAACGCTCCCCTGGGCCAGCACCCATATTACGCAAGTCAAAAATGACTCCTGCATGCACTAGAAGTACTAAGTACAGTGTACTAAGTACACCTTTCATAGTTATGTTTTCCTTCCATGAAGCTCAAAATCCTTGTAATCTTTCAAAGTGATTTTTATAGA
Organism: Anableps anableps; assembly: GCA_014839685.1. Taxonomy (NCBI): domain Eukaryota; kingdom Metazoa; phylum Chordata; class Actinopteri; order Cyprinodontiformes; family Anablepidae; genus Anableps; species Anableps anableps. Next base: position 22,287,262 of record CM026072.1, on the reverse strand, counting down.
GAAAAAAAATCCCCAAGCTTTCTTATGGTCTTTCAACATTTTGGGGGATTTGGGTTGTTCTTCCACTTTCTCCCCAGTCTTTCTACCAGCATGACAAGTGGATTTCAAAAACAGATGTTTCAGGCCCCAATAAATTATTGACAGCAGGGGTATAGCAAGAAATATTCACTATGTGATCTGTAAATCCGCTTATTGGTATTGAAATATTATTTTATGCTAGTCTATATCCTTGAAAAGGTGTGGTAAACTGCAAGAAAGTATTTTTTTTAAAAAACTGATTAGCTCCTAGACTAAAAAAATGCAGCAAAAACCAAAGCAAACCTCTACACCTCTACACCCTTCTGTTCACTAAGGTCAGCTGATTGGCTGCTCCTCAGTGTGCCTGCAACAAAATGGAAGCTTAGGGGGGACCTTGCCTTTGCTGTGGCCAGTCCTAAAATGTGGAATGAGTTACCACTGTACATCAGACAGGCTACATCACTCTCTGTTTTTAAATAATTTCTTAAAACTCATTTCTTTGCCTTGGCTTTTGGACACCACATAAGATGTTGATTTTTGTTCTGCTTATCCTATAAGTCATTTATTGCATGGCTGGTTATGTATTTTTATAAACTGTTTTCTGTTTTCGTATTCCATGTTTTTGTGTGTTTAAATGGCATTTATAATGTCTTAAAATATTTTTATGTGTCCTGTACAGCACTTTGGTTTCTCTGTTAATTTAAAGTGCTTTATAAATAAAGCTATATTGGATTGACTGGATTGGATACAAGAACTACAAGTGAAGAAAATGTAATTTCATGTGGATGTACAGAGTACATGTTTTAAATGATATTGCAACAATAAACCCTAAGCAGAAAAACATATAGACATTTAGTCTATATGTTGCTCTAATTTGAGATTGAGGAGTCACTTTAAATGTGCTGAAATACCAAAAAAAAAAAATAAAATAATAATAATAATAAAAGTTTCTTTTGTCGTTTGAAGATGTCTAAAGGACCAGCAGTAGGCATTGATCTGGGTACCACATATTCATGTGTGGGTATCTTCCAGCATGGCAAAGTGGAGATTATTGCCAATGACCAAGGAAACAGGACCACGCCAAGTTATGTGGCTTTCACAGACACAGAAAGACTTATTGGAGATGCTGCCAAGAACCAGGTGGCCATGAATCCAGCCAACACCGTATTTGGTAAAAACACTGCGATAAACCACAAGACAGCACTGTCAGAAACAATAATAAAAATAATGATTTCACTTCTCCATCCGTTTTATTTCTCAATTTTTTAAAACAACATTTAATGTGAAAATACAAAATGCCTGTACACACAATAAAACTTTTCTTTTACTGTTGCTGAATTAACTACAGATGCTAAGCGTCTGATTGGTCGCAAGTTTGATGATGCTGTGGTGCAATCTGACATGAAACACTGGCCCTTCAAGGTTATAAATGACTCCTCAAAACCAAAGGTGGAAGTTGAATATAAGGGGGAGATCAAGACCTTCTATCCTGAGGAGATTTCCTCCATGGTTCTCACCAAAATGAAGGAGATTTCTGAAGCTTATCTTGGCAAGGTATGCTGCTTATATTGCCATAGCTACTGCTAAAACTATTTCCTGCACTAAGACTTACAGTGACAAAAAAAAAGTCACAGCATAAGTTCCTCACAGTTTCATTAAGTGTAATTCTTTCCATCCTTACAGCCTGTGAACAATGCAGTTATCACAGTTCCTGCTTACTTCAATGACTCCCAGCGTCAAGCCACTAAGGATGCTGGAACCATCTCTGGCCTCAATGTGCTTCGTATCATCAATGAACCCACAGCTGCAGCTATTGCATATGGTTTGGACAAAAAGGTATCCAACAACCTCGCAGCTAAAATGCTAACCTCTTGTTTTTTATGTTCCGCTTACAATTTCCTTCTATTTATTTTAGGTCGGGGGTGAGCGCAATGTTCTCATATTCGACCTTGGTGGTGGTACTTTTGATGTGTCAATCCTGACAATTGAGGATGGCATCTTTGAGGTCAAGGCCACTGCAGGGGACACACACTTGGGTGGGGAGGACTTTGACAACCGCATGGTTAACCACTTTATTGCTGAGTTCAAGCGCAAGTTTAAAAAGGACATCGTCAACAACAAGCGAGCCGTACGCCGTCTGCGTACAGCATGTGAGCGAGCTAAGCGCACCCTCTCCAGCAGCACCCAGGCCAGCATTGAGATCGACTCACTCTATGAGGGAACAGACTTCTACACCTCCATCACCAGGGCTCGCTTTGAAGAACTCAATGCAGACCTGTTTCGGGGAACTCTCGAGCCCGTGGAGAAGGCCCTGAGGGATGCCAAAATGGATAAAAGCCAAATCCATGATATTGTTCTAGTGGGTGGATCCACACGTATTCCAAAGATCCAAAAGCTTTTGCAGGACTTCTTTAATGGTCGTGACTTGAACAAGAGCATCAACCCAGATGAGGCAGTTGCGTATGGTGCAGGTAGGTCTCCCCAAAATTTACTCCTGTATCCCTTGTTCAAATAAAATAAGGTGCAAAGAAAAACTTTTATGTAATCATGACTTTATTACTTGGAAACCCACAGCTGTACAGGCTGCCATCCTGGCTGGTGATAAGTCTGAGAATGTGCAGGACCTGCTCCTGCTGGATGTCACGCCCCTGTCCCTGGGAATTGAAACAGCTGGAGGAGTGATGACTGTCCTTATCAAAAGGAACACCACAATTCCAACCAAACAAACCCAGACCTTTACCACCTACTCAGACAACCAACCTGGTGTGCTCATTCAGGTAGCACATACCACAAACAAGAGTTCACACATTATACAGTGCAATGAAACGTTATTTACCTGCCTTTACAAAGTTCTTCTGTTCTTCTGTTTCTGCCTTTTCATCGACATGTTTTTCAGGCAAATATCACACAAAGATGACATAAGTAAATGAAGAAAAAATTGGATTCAACTGATGATCTTATTTATTAAGGGAAAAGCGATCCAAATCCATCCCAGCCTTTTGTCAAAAGTAACAACAAAATTAGGTGTTTAACTGATTAACTACATTTTAAAATGCTAAGTTCAAAATTTCACCAAGCTCTGATTACTGCCAGACCTGTAGAATTAAGAAGTCGTCTAAATAGACTCTGTCTGACAACATGAAGTAAGCTACAAGATCTCAAAAAGCTAAAAAAAAAAAAAAAAAAAAAAAAAAAAAAAAAAAAAGACAGATCATAAACAAGGTCCTTGACATCAATCAGTCTGGAAAAGGTTACATAGCTATCTTTAAGATTTCTGGAGTCCAGCAAATTACAATGAGACTCATTATCTATAAATGGAGAAAATATAAAACAGTAATCCATCCCAGTAATGGCCAGCCTTCCTGTTACTCCAGGTGTGCGAAAACTCACCCTGGAAGTCACAGAGGTGGCTAGAACCACATGTAAAGCATTGCATTTGGCTCAGAGAAGGTCACTGTTCGTGACTGAAAAATAAGAATACAACTCAGCCAAAATTGTATCTGTGGAAGTTCTAAAGCAAAAGTCACTGCTAACTGTAAAGAATACAAAGGCTAATCTCACATTTCCCAAGAGACATGCTGGCCTCCTTAAAGACTTTTAGGAACATGTTCAGTGGACTCATGAGACAAAAATTGGAACTTTTTGGAATGTGTGCATCCCACAACACAGCATTTCGGAAAAAAACTATCAAACATGGTGGCAGTAGTGTGATGGTCTGAGTCTGCTTTGCTGCTTCTGGATCTGAGCAACTTGCTATTATAAAAGAAACAATGAATGCAGCTATTGACCAGAAAATCCTGAGGTAGACCATCTGACTAATTAGTTTCTGACCTTAACCTCCAGCACACTGATCGTAATGCATAGTAATATGCTTACTTGTAGTAAAAATAATCCAAACCACACGAACAACTCAATCACTGAATGAATATGGTGTTGGAATAACAAAGTCCAGACTTTAATCCAATTGAAATGTTGAGACATGACTGAAAACAAGTCATTCATGTTTGTTTCAAAACTGCATTATGTGTTCACTCATGTTAACGTTGTTTAATATTAAAATTAGTTTGATTATTTGAAGCATTTAAGCATTTAAGTGTGACAAAACAGCAAGATCAGAATAAATCTGTAAGGGGATAAAAACTTTGTGAATGCACTGTGGCTTAGTGTTGAAAATGTTAATTGATTTAATAAATTTAACATCAATACCTGGTTTTAGGTTTATGAAGGGGAAAGAGCCATGACCAAAGATAATAATATCTTGGGGAAATTTGAATTGACTGGCATTCCACCTGCTCCCAGAGGAGTACCTCAGATCGAGGTGACTTTTGACATCGATGCCAACGGAATCCTCAATGTGTCCGCAGTCGACAAAAGCACTGGGAAGGAGAACAAGATCACCATCACCAATGACAAAGGTTGAACCACATATTACAGACCAAAGACTGTTCATCAGAGAAGTGTCTAAAGTGACAAAAGCTAGCTTTATATTTCATTTCTCCTCAGGTCGACTGAGCAAGGAGGACATTGAACGCATGGTGCAGGAAGCAGAACAGTTCAGGTCTGAAGATGAGGCCCAGAGAGACAAGATCACAGCCAAAAATTCTCTCGAGTCTCTGGCCTTCAACATGAAAAGCACAGTGGAAGACGAGAAGCTCCAGGACAAGATCAGCCCTGAGGACAAAAAGACTATCATAGACAAGTGCAATGAAGTAATTGCCTGGCTGGACAGGAACCAGGTAAATATTCACAAATTAAAACAGTTTATTTTTACATCCCTAAACAAGAGTATCGTATCTAAGAAAATTGTGAAATCAAAGATTTTTATCAGACAAACAGTGATAGGTATCTACCCACTTTCCTATCATACATGACACAGTTCCAGCTCTTACAACACAATTATCTGCTTCTTTTTTTACACAGACGGCTGAGAAGGAGGAGTACGATCACCAGCAGAAAGAGCTGGAGAAGGTTTGCAACCCCATCATCTCTAAGTTGTACCAGGGGGGTATGCCTGGAGGAATGCCAGGAGGAATGCCAGGGGGGATGCCTGGTGGGTTCCCTGGTGGAGCTGGTGCTGGTTCCTCCTCTGGCCCAACCATCGAGGAAGTAGACTAAATATAGGCAATAAATACACTACAAAGGTTACCTATCTCAGCCTGACCATATGTACTGGCTGTTCTAACCATGTTTTTTGTTCCAAATGGACACTCCATAAAAATTCAATTTCATTTTCCTCTACTTGATTTTCCAGCATTACTGTCACATTTTAGCAATAGTTCCTTACACTAAGGATAGTGCCCAGGAATTAAAAGTTTGCACAACTACCTTTTCCTACAAATAAAGCTGCAAAGCCTTTTGGGATGACTCTGTAGCAGCTTTGTAAGAGCTCAAGCTCAGTTCTGTTGGATGTAGAGCCTCTGTACACATTATATTCCAAATCTTGCTAAAAAAAATAATAATAAAAAAATTCAAGTTTGAAATTAGGCCTATACCATTCTGACACTTTTTAATATAAATCATTCCACAGCTAAAACCATTTTAGCTTTGGCTATGTGTTTAGGGTCATTGTTCTGCTGGAAGTTGGACCTCAACCTCAATTTTAAGTGAGTTGCTTCTACAACATGTTTGGCTCATTGCAAATTGCAGGAACTCCTTTTCTCAAACGTCTCAAACAAACCTATGAGAAGTTCACAAAACAGCTATATCTATACTGAGATTAAATTAAACACAGGTAGACTCTTTTTACTAATTAGTTGTACTGTACTTTTAAGGGGAAAAAAGTTAAAGGAATTGAATACAAATCCATACCATATATCTTTTTTCAGGTTTTGATTTGTAAAAACCTTTGAAAACCATGAACTAGTTTTTCCCTCCTATTGTTGATTATATGCTTCTTTGTATCACTATGTCACAAAAAATTGCAATAAAATTTAATCTTCAATCTGTAATTTTGTCCAGTTTATTTATATAGCATATTTAAAAACAACATCAGTTGATGAAAGTGCTTCATAATTACATTAACAATCATAAAAAAGTAGTGTTCAAAATAAACAGCAATGGTCCCAATATCAATCCCTTGGTAACCACAAAATGGAGAGGGGCTGCTGAATAAGGAATAAGCCTCTAAATTGACAGAAAACCTTCTTCTTGAGGTATGACTTAAATGATGAGAGAGGTGTATCTTTAACACCAATTATGTTCCAGCCAAAAAAAACTAAATGTTGTGATCTATGGTATCAAAGGCTGTGGATAAATTTAAATGCACTAAGACAACAGAATTCCCCGAGTCTACTGTTAAAAGAATTAATGAATTAAGAATTATAAGCATTGCACAAAACCTGAGGTCTGTAGCTGTTATCAAAAAGTATGTTGAATAAAAGAGCAGTCCTAGCAGCTTTGACAGCCCTATGGCACTTTGACAAGCAGTCACATGAAGGCTTGCCGTAAATTCAACCTGGCAGACTCTATTCAGCTTACCTGCATTCTCAATCACTGGGTCCACGCCTCCGCTGCTGCCAATTAGCGTCCAAGATTCCAGATATAACGCTCGCAATCCATGGTTCCACCTGCTCACCAGCCAAGCTTTGTCCCATGGCCACCCTGTCTCCATCCTCGTCCTCTCAGGCTCCTTTGGGCTCCCTTTCTCTGACCTCTTCTTCACCACCAGGTCTGGGCCCCGGAGGGAAGACGACCCTAAATCCTCACCCTATGTTGTTCATTCAAGCTCATGGTGATTCTCAGTATACTTGTCTTCTGCCGGGGTCCGAGCGCCAAAAAACTTTAAGTCAATAAAACTCTCTAATTGCCTCTATCTCTCTGTGTGAGTCTCTCCAGGCTGAATTAATATTTCTTAAGAGACATGAGGGTTATCCTTTTTCCACTTTTTCTAAGTTGTCTACACTGACGTCTGAGAGAGTGAGTGGTTTCCTGCAACCAGGGCTGAGATAATAGTTTTCTGTGTTTGGTTTGTAGTGGAGCAACTGAGTCTAAAATATCACAGCAGGTGTAATTAAAACTGTTTAAAAGCTCCTCAGGACTCATTTCAGAGCACAGTTGTGGGTTCTAGAGAGGAGAGTATTTAAAAGCTGTATAAAACAGCTCTGAGGTTTAAGGAATAATTAAATGGAAACAACATTTTTAATATCTTTAAATCAGTAAAGTTTACTTTTGACAACCTTGTTAAAAAATACTGTATCTTGCTGTTTAAATTTAAGATAATTTATTCATCAGTTAATAAAGAAGCATGTAACGTGACACCCATGCTGTCGATCTGGCACACTGTGTTTGCTGTAAGTGCACCACAGAATATTTTTAACCCATATCAATTTGTCTCACAGGAAATTAAAGAAAATGTGTTCAAAACAGATTTCCTGTGAATATGAGAAGCATTTATCAACAGAATGTGTTGCTTCTTCTTTCTGCATTTGTGTGTGATTTAAAACTAAGAAGCAAGCTTAACTTAATGAATCAGTTTTAATAGCAACAACAAGACAAAACTATGTTGTAGCTTCTTCTAAGCCAAATAATTATGTGACCTATTTTTTCTAATTCAAATGTGGTGTTAGATTGTCTGAGGTGCTTATCATCAGGTGGTCTTTTCTCATGCAGTGGCTAGTGGAACATTAATGGGATGGGGTTTATACTAATGGGTACCCACAGAAGTCAGGGTCAGTCATGTGAGATACAGCTATAAATGCCAATGTATCCCAAAGCTACCAGACAGGGACTTGAATGAAAGTCGGATTACAGATATGTTCTTGCTCTTTAGTTGTTTTGCCCTAGTGGCCTCTACATTGGGTGAGTGGCACTACAACTCCCTTTTATCTTAAAGCAAACAATACAAGTGCAATGAAAACTGTGTCTTAGAATCATTTGACAATTTGCATTTTAAATGGACTGTAGCCACAAATGCACTATTACACTTTAATATAACTGAGCATAAACATTGTAAGTGGGCACAAGAATGCTGCTATAGTGCATTTTATTTTTGGGCCTCAGGGTGTGGAGTGCCTTCTATTAAGCCCCAGGTGAGTGGATACAACAAGGTTGTAAATGGGGAGAATGCTGTGTCTGGTTCCTGGCCCTGGCAGGTTTCTCTTCAGGTATGTAGCTTAGTCTTAACATATCCTGCAGTCCTGTAGAATCACACAAAAACAAATAATTCTAGTGAAGAAAATCCTTTAAAGTGACATTGTGTCAAACTTAGGATGGCAGCGGATTTCACTTCTGTGGAGGATCACTAATCAACCAGTACTGGGTTGTCACAGCTGCTCACTGTCGTGTGTCGTAAGTCATTAGATGTGTCCCACAGCAAATCATTTGAAAACAGATTAATAAAGGTAAGTTATTATTAAGATGACTTTTCGTTCCGTTAGTCCATCATACCACCGCGTGATCCTTGGTGAGCACGATCAGCAGTACAACAGCGAGCCCATTCAGGTCAAGACCATTTCCAAGGTAAGGGAAATCATTCCAAAAAAAAATTTTTTTTTAAATCTCTTGTCTGTGTGACAGTTTTAAAAATATTTCAATTTGTGAGTAACTTTTCTTCACCTTACTATTCAGGCCATCACCCACCCATACTTCAACTCAAACATCCTTAACTATGACATCACACTGCTGAGGCTCTCCTCCCCAGTACAGTTGAACTCCCGTGTGTCTCCAGTGTGCTTGGTCTCCTCCAGCAGCAGCATCCCCTCTGGAACCAAATGTGTCACCACTGGATGGGGCAGGACTGGACAAACCTGTAAGTGAGCCCCTTTACATGTTTTGTCAGGATCTTTTAATATACACAATTGTAGATAAGTATTAATGCTGGAAAACTGTATAGGCTGGACAAAAAGCACTGTAAGAGATCTGGAATGACTGTTGTTTTTTCTGTGCTCTCAGCAAGCCCTCGTTACCTGCAGCAGACCTCCCTGCCTCTGCTCAGCCCTGCTGAGTGCAGAAATTACTGGGGTTACAACAGAATCACTGATGTCATGATCTGTGCTGGTGCTTCTGGAGTGTCTTCCTGCCAGGTAACATACATTTCAATGGCTACACTTAAATGAGTAAAATATATAAGCTTAAAATGATTTGATACATGATATATGATTAAAATGATAATTAAACATATGTATATTTGCTGAATACATTTGTAACCTGCAAAATCTGTTCTTAAAAATCATGTTCCATAAATTCTTATGAAGGATCTTTTAAATGTCACTGTCAGGGCCTTGTATATCATCAGAATCAGCAAATGTGCTCTTGTTACACATTTTCCTGTTTTTGAAATCAGTCAGCCCACAGCCTGCACAAAACCACACAAAACCCGGTGCTCACATGAGGCAGTGCTGCTAAGCAGAATAAAGATAAGAATGCAAGTTCTTTACCTTACCTTCATAAACTATGTGTCTTGTTTCAGGGTGACTCTGGTGGCCCTCTGGTGTGTGAAAACAGTGGTGTGTGGTACCTTGTGGGTATTGTGTCTTGGGGCACCACCAACTGCAATGTGTATGCCCCGGCAGTGTATGCCCGTGTGTCCTACCTGCGCAGCTGGATCGACCAGACCCTTGCCTCCAACTAATCAGCAAAAAACTAAAACTAACATACATGCAAACATACTAATGTTAATTTTGGATAATACTGAGAATAAACAGAAGCAGTGTCCCAGTGTTGCTGTTTGGTGCATTTACGAGAAATCAAGCAATCTTGAAGACGACTCTCGCTGGTGTCATGTTCTTACATAATAAGATATGTATGCACGTGTGTGTGTGTGTGTGTGTGTGTGTGTGTGTGTGTGTGTGTGTGTGTGTGTGTGTGTGCGCGTGTGTGTGTGTGTGTGTGTGTGTGTGTGTGCAATGTCAGAATTTTCTTTTGAGAATTTGTTTTGACATGAGGTTGATGTGAGTAAAACAAAAAGACACTGATTTAAATTTAGACTAAGTATGATGACATGCCCAAAGGTTTGAATACATTTAGGTATAGGATAGATTATAAGTAGAAAATTAAAGAAAGTCTCCATAGATTAAAACAAAATCTTTGTAATGCTGTTAGTAGTCCACGTGTTTCTAGGATCATGTGACCAGTTGTGCTGTTTTAAAGTCATTAATTCTCCATGGGAAAGCACTCCAAGCAACAACACATTTGTAAAATCTGAATAGTGACATCCAACTATACAAATCCATTAGTGATATATGTGATACAGGTAAAAATCATACTATATTTGGAAAGCTTTCACCAATCAGCCTTAACATTGCATCCAGTGACAAGTAAAGTGAATAACATTTTACTTAAATGACACTCAGATTTGATATGTTAGAATCAGCAATCATAATTCGCGGCATTTGGGGTCAAACATGATCAGTATCTACCAAAAGTGATTCAAGGAAGAATTTAGTTGGGGGACGGTTGCCCATTATTGTCTGATCTAACAGACAATTTTTGGTAGTTTAAATTGCTAAAGAAGGTAATACTGGTTTTGACAGAAAGGATGCACGATTCATACCAGGTTGTTCTGTATGAGGCTGCATATCTGTAGATCAGCCAGGGTGCTCACACCGACCCCTTCCACCATCAAAAGCACCAACAATTGATTCATGAGCATCACAAAGTGGAAAAACGTAGCCTTTTAATGGATCTCAGAATCTTTCTCCAGACATGAAGCTACTTTCTCAAAGTGGGTGTGTCCAAATTCAGGGGGTGCATCCTTCAAAGGCCCCATTTGAAAGCCAATTACATCACAGTGATGCAACGAAGGCTGTCCAAATTCAACGGCTCCCCCAAATGTGGCCCACAAATGCGTTCTTTTTTTCCTGGATTTGAAGGACGGGTCTAGTGTATCCTTCACAGCCAACCCTATCCCAAGATTCTCCAAACAGGAGATTTTTTGTTCTTGTAACAATGGCTGACGAAGCGGGAGAGGGAGAAGACTACTATTTTATTCAAATCTGGAGGTTCAATAGACAAGTTTTTTAATATAATTTTTGTAAAAAGAAAATCATAAATTTAATTAATTAAAAAGATCAAATAAATAAAAAACCTCATCAAGATTTCAAGCTCCATTTTTACCAGCTTGTGTCTAGAGCCGTCATGGTTGCTAGGCGACAGGACATACAGCAAGGTAAGGGCAGGAATATATCTGAAGGCAAGACCATCCAATTTCATAGCTGCTCCCTTCCAGTCTTCACGGTTAATGAAGGACTGAGCCTATGTTGACTGGCTCCTTTGAAGATTGCAGCCCCTGAATTTGGACACTTAATGCATATCTGTAAGTGTTTTTTTGACATTCCAAGGTAAAATGGAGCCTCTATGAGACAAAGAAAGTGATAATGAAGGTTCAGCACTTGATTTGATTTAAACAGAGTTATATACACGTATTAATCAGAAGGTTCAAAACTGAATGTTTTTTTTTATGTAATGTCTGGTGTTAAACAGTTTTTGTCCTGCAAAATAATTGCATAATTTTAGTAGCTTGAATATGCCTAGTTGGTATTCAGACCTGTGGCTGGATCAAATGTTTGTTTGAATCATAAGTCAAATTTTTGTGTGAAGCCTCTGCAGAAGGTTCCAGTTTGTCTTTCTGCAAATTTCTGTTGCAATCAGCACCATAAAGTAGCTTTCTAACAAATTCAAAAAGAAGAACCAAAGCAACCAGGCCCTATACAATAAAGTGATCACCAGCTAAACCTTTTAACTGCTTCGAACATCGTTGACAGCAACAACTGGAATTGTTGAGGTAACTAGCATGAGTCTTATATTCTAAATCAGTCTTTTACTTTGCTGTGGATAGAAATTGGCCCACTGTTTATGAATAAATTGTTCTATTCAGCCACATCAGGAGCTTTTTGAGCATTAACAGCCATGTTTTGACTGTTGATATGATGTCCTTTTTATGTTGGGAATAGTCACAAGGTTTTTTGATTTTGCTTGTCTGTGGGGCTGATTTATATATGGACAAGTAATTTAAAGTGGGAGAAGTCTCCAAAGTTATTAAGTATTACATAATTAGTTATAATTATTATATTATTAGCTATTTATAATACTATGTCTGTATGTAAGACATAAGTAGAATGGCTTGCCTTATAAGTCATTTTAAAAATTCTGCTGTATTTTCTGGGTAATGTCCTTTTAACCATTTCCACTGTATGGTTGCATTGTCAGATTGGCAGTTGAGAGGGAGGAGTAAACAGAGAGACAGAAATATAGGGAAGACCGCATAGAGATCAAAGAAAGTAAGGACAGGTAACATACTTTTAAAACTACTTTAAAACCACGAAACTGATGTTTTTTTCAAACAGGATCAGCAGAAATACTTGTGCAATGTAATGTCTTGCCAAACATGCCATGTATATAGGAGCTATTGTTGAGAAAAATAAAAATCTAGATTCAACTATTTCCATTTTTCTTTCATCAGATAAGACCAACGGAGACGACCCATCTGGACTGTCAGTCCAACATATTCAGATGTTCTCCCTGGTCATGTACTGCATGATTACTGTCACTGGGACTATAGGTAATGGTCTGGTCATCTACGTGACAGGCTTCAAGATGAAGAAAACTGTCAACTCAGTGTGGTTTCTCAACTTGGCCCTGGCTGATTTCCTTTTCACGGCCTTCCTGATTTTTTTTAAACAGTTTCTCTCTCTCAGCAGCATCACTGGCCTTTTGGAGAGTTGATCTGCAAACTCAGCAACTTTATGAGTTTAGTCAATATGTTTGTCAGCATCTTTTTTCTGATGATCATAAGTCTCTGGATCGTCGTTTGTTCATCTGGGTGGTGGTGTGGGTGCAAAACAAGAGCACCGTCTGTAAAGCTCAAATCATAAGTGCTTTAATCTGGTTGGCTGCAGGGATCTGCAGCACACCTTATGCTAGCTTTCGTACTGTGACTGACCAGAACAATAAGAGTCGTTGCAGTTACTTGATAAACAAAGAACAAAAATGGGATCTGTAAATATATATATATATATATATATATATATATATATATATATATATATATATATATATATATTTACATATATATGTAAATATATATATATTATTTATATATATTATTTATATAAATATAAATATATATATATATATATATATATATATATATATATATATATATATATATATATATATATATATATATATATATATTTATATAGCGGCTGGGTATATAGCTTTATATAGCGGCTGGGTAGCTCAATGGGTAAGTCACCCGACCTTCACCCGGGAGACCGGGGTTCGAATCCAGGCCGGGTCGCTTGGTTGAGATATCCAGTGTGGGTCCTTAGGCAAGATCCTTCGCGCTACTGCCTACCTCATGATGAGTGACAAAGGAATACACGCCATGCCGGCTCAGACGTCGCCCGGCCAAACAAGGTCTGCGTCAGGTGCTGGGGAACCAGGGCACCTTCACGAAAAATGGGTTACTGGAACAAGACGGAATTGGGCGAGAGGTGAAAACTTGGATCTGTTGGAATGCTACTACTCAAGTAACCCTAGTCAGAGGGGTTACATGCAAAGAATGCGGGAGGAATGGTTACGTCGACATCCCCATTCAACACTAACTGCCAAACAACTAGTAGCTCAGTGTTCCAACATCCGCAAACGGCAAATGCTGTCACAACTTGAGATAGACGAGGTACAACACAAATGCTACGGCAAGGGGGAGCCAGGACGCCAGGTCAGAGGGGAGTTAGCTTCAACTCCCCACCCGCAGATTGGGTATGCAGCCCCAATAATGAACGAACCATCACAGCTGAACGAGGCAGCAACTGACCTGAGAGGTAGGATCGTGGCCCGAATGAACACCAGGCAATCCCGATGCCAATTACAACGGCTGAGTGAAGTACCATCAGAAAGTCTCATTGAAGATGTGAATGCAGCATTGAGAACGATCCCTACCAACACCATAACGGAAACCAATGAGCTGGTGTACAACTCAGCATCAGTGATCCTTGAGATGCTCGGCTATAGGAGCAACCATGAGATTCAATACCCACCATGGAAAAGACGGTTAGAGGCTAAAATCAAGGTAACAAGGAGGGAAGTGAGCCAATTGTCAGAGCTCCAAAGAGGTGCAATCAAAAGACCGGTACCCAAGCGGTACAGCCAGATGCCCATACCTGAAGCGCTCGAAACTGCCAAACAAAGGCTCCAAGCCTTGGCCAGTCGCCTAAAGAGGTACACGAGAGAAAATGAAGCCAGGAGGATTAACCGGCTCTTCTCCACCCAACCAGCTAAAGTGTACTCTCAATGGCAGGGTAATAACAACAGAGCAGACCCACCAAGGCTGGAGACCCAACAGTACTGGAAAGGCATATGGGAAAGGGAGGCGACCCACAACAGCAATGCACAGTGGCTAATCTCTCTACGAGATGACCACAGCAACCTCCCTGAGCAAGCCCCAGTAACTATCACAGTGGCAGATGTCCAAGAAAGAGTCTCAGGTATGAAAAACTGGACAGCACCAGGTCCTGACATGATCCATGCCTACTGGCTAAAGAAACTCACTGCCCTCCATGAGCGACTGGCAGCTCAAATGAACCAGCTGCTACAAAGTGGGACTCACCCTGAATGGTTAACTGAAGGGCGCACAATCCTGATCCAGAAGGATCCCTCAAAGGGTTCGGTCCCATCCAACTATCGGCCAATAACCTGTCTCTCTACAACATGGAAGCTCATGTCAGGCATCATAGCAGCTAAGATAAGTGGGCACATGGATAAATACATGAGTACAGCACAGAAGGGCATCGGCATAAATACCAGAGGAGCCAAACACCAACTCCTGGTAGACCAAACAGTCGCCCGAGACTGCAAAACCCGACACACCAACCTGTGCACGGCTTGGATTGATTACAAGAAAGCCTATGACTCAATGCCACACACTTGGATCATTGAATGCTTAGAGATGTACAACATCAACAGGACTCTAAGAGCCTTCATTGCAGCCTCGATGGGGATGTGGAAAACCACCCTTGAAGCCAACTACAAGCCAATTGCACAAGTGTCCATCAAATGTGGCATATACCAAGGAGACGCTCTGTCCCCACTGCTGTTCTGCATAGGTCTGAACCCCCTCAGCCAAGTCATCAACAAGACTGGCTACGGATACCGACTCAAGAACGGAGCCACCATCAGTCACCTCCTCTACATGGATGACATCAAGCTGTACGCTAAGAGCAAACGAGACATCGACTCACTGATCCACACCACCAGGATCTACAGCACTGACATTGGGATGTCATTCGGACTAGAGAAGTGTGGTCGGATGGTTACACAGAGAGGGAAGGTCATCCACACAGAAGGGGTCTCACTCCCAGAGGGAACAATAGCAGACATTGAGGACAGTTACAAGTACCTGGGAATACCACAAGCAAATGGCAGCCTCGATGAGGTCACAAGGAAAGGAGCCACGGCCAAATACCTCCAACGAGTAAGGCAAGTCCTGAGAAGCCAGCTCAACGGCAAGAACAAAATCCGTGCGATAAACAGCTATGCCTTACCAGTAATCAGATACCCTGCAGGAATAATAAGCTGGCCAAAGGAAGAGATAAAGACCATGGATGTTAAAACTCGGAAACTACTAACCATGCATGGAGGGTTCCACCCTAAATCCAGCATCCTGAGACTATACGCGAGCCGTAAGGATGGAGGCAGAGGACTAGCGAGTGTGAGAGCCACTGTCCAGGATGAAACATCCAAGATCCATAAATACATCAAGGTCAAAGCCTCAACCGACGATGTGCTCAGCGAATGTCTCAAACAATGGGGACCAGAGGATGAGGTGCTGGAGGAACCATCATGGGAGGATAAGCCCCTACATGGGATGTACCACCGACAAATAACTGAAGTGGCTGATATCAGGAAATCCTACCAATGGCTGGAAAAAGCTGGACTCAAGGACAGCACAGAGGCACTCATCCTGGCTGCACAGGAACAGGCCCTAAACACCAGAGCAATAGAGGCTCAGATCTACCACACCAGACAAGATCCAAGGTGTAGATTGTGCAAGGAGGCCCCTGAGACAGTCCAACACATAACAGCAGGGTGCAAGATGCTGGCAGGGAAAGCGTACATGGAACGTCATAACCAAGTGGCGGGCATAGTGTACAGAAACATCTGTGCAGGATATGGACTGGAAGCCCCGAGATCTAAGTGGGGCACACCCCCAAAGGTGGTGGAGAATGACCGAGCTAAGATCCTGTGGGACTTCCAGATCCAGACAGACAAAATGGTAATGGCGAACCAACCGGACATCGTGGTGGTGGATAAACACCAGAGGAAAGCCGTTGTGGTGGATGTAGCAATACCAAGCGATTGCAACATCAGGAAAAAGGAACACGAGAAACTGGAGAAATACCAGGGCCTCAGAGAGGAACTGGAGAAGGCCTGGAAGGTGAAGACCACAGTGGTGCCTGTGGTCATCGGGGCCCTCGGGGCAGTCACCCCCAAGCTGGAGCAGTGGCTAAAACAGATCCCAGGAACAACATCAGACATCTCAGTCCAGAAATGCGCAGTTCTCGGCACAGCCAAGATACTACGCAGAACCCTCAAGCTCCCAGGCCTCTGGTAGAGGACCCGAGCTCAGAGGTTGAGAAAGACCACCCGTGGAGGGTGAGAAGGGAATTTTATATATATATATATATATATATATATATATATATATATATATATATATATATATATATAAGCGTGGTCAAGTGGTTGTGGAAATTTTTTATTTGCACACATCTTTCATACATGGCACAGAACACCTGGGGGACACCACTCCCACTTCAGTAAATGTCATGCCCCTACCCAGTGTTGTAGCAAGCTTTTCAAAAGTGTGGGGATGTGATTTGAAGGAGACAGTGCATTTCCCCCAACAGACTCCAGTCAGTTCTCCTCTGAGGCACCGCTGATAGTGACCCAGTCATGGAGCTAAATAGTCAATTGTGTGTGGTTGCTAGGGAAAAATAAACATTTGATCAATCACTATTGCTGAATTTAATGCCTTTGGGGCGCTCTGAATTTTGCCCCTGCCATAGTAGATGGCGGAAAGTCACTATGGTAATAAATTTGATGATAGAGATGATGACAGTCGAGGGGAAGCTTAGGCCAACTTCTCAAACTTGACAGTGCAGAGGATTTTATAGATGGCTGGTAAGCTTCTGTTTTAGTGGTGGTAGTGGTAGATGTTTCCCCTGTAATTAATGGGTTGCCGGTTCAAGCTCGTCTTCATCCATCTCCATCGTTGTTTACTTGTTTATTTTTTAAGATCCCCATTAATTTCAACCAGAGTGGTTACTCATCTTCCTCAGGTTCAATTGACAAAATACAAAATTATTCATACAACATATAGGCCAATTTTGACATAAACATATAATATGAACAAAATTAATCTGACATCACATTTTACAAATTACTTACATGAACTTAAAACATTATATTCCAGTGATCTTTTAAAAGAAAGTGTGCTTTTTAAATCTCTAATGTTTTTAGGTAATTTATTCCATTCCTGAATTGCTCTACAGACAACAGATTTTTGTAACAAGTTTGTCTTAGGACAGTTTACAATTAATTTTGTCTCAGATGAGTATCTGGTAAAATGATTATGTATCTCATCAGAATAAATAAGCTTTTCATAAAATGATTCAGGTCTCCTGTTAGTATGACTTTGTTTAAAAAAAATTAATAAATTATACTGCAACCTAACCTTCAATAGAGGCCACAATAAAGTGTGGTGCATTTCGATAATACTTGTAGAGAAAGGACATCTTAACTTCATTGTAAGGATCAACTGTGGATTATTGTGCAATTGCTGTTTACATCCAATTAGCATTGATCTAGTTTTGTGAACATTTAAAATCCTATTATTATCATTAACCCATTTTTCAAGCAAACCCATCATGTTTTCCAGTACAGTTGATATAGCTGTGGTATTTGGATCAGAATAGAACATTGTTGAGTCGTCAGTATACATGACAACTCAAGATTGGCTTAATATACAAGAATAAACTGAGAAAAGGAAAAGGAGAGGGCCAAGGGAGCTACACTGAGGTGGACCACAATGGATCTCACAACTGTCAGACAAGAAGCCATTGTAAAAAAACTTAATTTCTGTCAGTTAGATAGTCATTGATCCATGACAAAGATTACTTTGATACTCCATAGCATTTTAACTTAGCAATTAGAATATCATGATTCATCAGATCAAATGCAGCACTAAAGTGACTGATAAAAATGTCCAGGTTTTCATTGTTTTTCCAGGGACCAAACGACATACTTAAACTGACTGGTGTGATAAATGGAATATAACAGCCTTTCTTTCAATTGCGCTGTAGCTGATGTTTACAAAGCTCTAGTGTAGTTTTACGGACAAACCAGAAAAAGATTTCCTTCTTACCATCCTGGTTGCAACAAATGGGTGGTGGAGTGCACATAGCTGGCATTACTTTTTGTGTATAACAAAGGTGACAAGGATCCCGTAGGTCACATGGACCCAAAACACTGAGTGAGAGTTCATCTATTAAACTGACTTAAGAAGATGGGACAAAAACTAAAGACTCAAGTATACACATTTTTTAAAGTGTCTGGGTGAGACTGCTGGTTTTTATATTTATTACTACTTAGAAAATAAGTTCATATTTTTCTGTATTTTTTTCCCGGTTGACTTAAAAAGTGAGCTATTATTGTTACAAATTTATTTTCTAAGCTACAGAAGAGTAATTATTAGGGATGCACTGATATGAAAATTTGGGCCAATATCAATATCCGATGCTAATACTGCTATCATGGCAGTGTTTATCAATATTTACCGGAATCATATATATCATATATATTTCTCCTACACTTTTGACTGTAAAAGCGGTCACACCACCTTCATTGCTTCTCTGCTTCAGTTAAACAGTTCATAATCCTATGCTGCATCACTGTCACATGACCAAACAAATACCACATCACCAACCCCCCCAAACACATACACAAACAGCAACAAGATGGAAATAAACACTGATTGTTCAAATCGACCCAGTTTTACTTATCAAACTGATACCGATATTTTTAAAAATGATTAACATCGGCGGATACTGATGTTGATGCCAACATATCACGCACCTGTAGTAATTATTTCTATAATTATTTATTTCCAGTGATTTTAAAGTCTTTTTTGTACTTCTTGACTTGTGAAAGCCTATTTGAAGTTTATTTAACTATTCTTTCTAACCACAAGAGAAGGCACACTTTTAATACACTAACATCAAAAGTCTTCATTAAGTAAACAAAGTATGATTGAAGTGTTTCAGGACTGGGCCAAGAGTCCTCTTTTTTGGAAATCAAAATATGGTCACTCTATGCTGTATGATGTTTTGCCCAGCACCTGTCAATGGCCTCAGTATGAAGAAACAGAGTGTCTTACCGCAGGTCTGAATCATGGTGCCAGCGTAGATCATTTACAGGGATCCTGCCTAAATCTCTGTTACAAACATTCACTCTCACCTGTTGTAATAGTCTCATCTTGGCACATCACTGCTCGATCATCCTTAGTTTGTTTCAAGGTAGAAGGTGGTGCTGTTACGACTTGAAAAAGTATTACATATTCAGTGCTGTCCAAAGCTTGGATGATGACAGAACCATTGGCTAAGATTGCAGATATTGCAAATAAAAATAACAAAATAACTTCCTGTTTAAACTGAGGCATCTTCATGGTAAGTGGAGAACTGAAATTCTAACATGAACTTCAGACAAACTTTACAGAAAACATACAAAACATTGACTGAAAGTCAAATTGGGCCCAACTTTAACTCCACTTCTCAGTTTAGTGAGCTCTCTACTCAAATGACTGTACCTCAACAGACCCGTCTGTGAATCTTCTTAAATTCACAGATGACAGGACAGTGATGACCCTGCATACAGAAAGGAGGCGGACCTCCTGGAGCTTAACCCCCGCTCAAGACAGTGGAAATGAGAAGATTTGTTAATCTTTTTCATATTTTTGGGTGGATGAAAACCCACCTTTTTGGATTAAACTCCTGTGTCCTCTATGTCTTACTGCTTGTTCCTATACACCATGACTCCAAATTTAGTCACCATCTTTATTCTTCAGCATGTGATTACATCTTTGAATAAAACACAACATTCATATTCAAAAATTGACAATTAGAATTTGAATTTATGGTTAATTATGACATATTGAAAAGCTTTTTTATGCTAGTAAATTCACAGCAGTTCTAAAACTTAAAAAAAATCCATTAATATGTTGTGTCAAACATTCAAATACCATTTTAATATTTACAGCTGAGCAGGGTTGCATGCATGCTTTGAGATTTTAGATAGGAATTAATTTTGATCAAATCTACAGCCCTATAAGATGCTTGGAATGACCTGCAGAAAAGCAGCTCTTACAATATAACACTGTTAATAAATTAATAAAATTATAAAATGATAAAATGATGGATCCTCTTATATGACGATTTATATACTCTCAGCATAAGGCTCTGTCTTAAATGTGCTGCAAGCCTAAACTGAGGTCTCAAGATCTGATGTGCAATCAGACTCTACAACACCAAGCAATTCCATTTATGCATTTTCTACACCCTCAGTCTTTGCAGGGTCAAAGCTACACCCTCAACATATTTCTGGTCAAACAGAGACAAATAAAAGCAGCTTTGCCTTTTGGAGGAAGCCAGAGTTTACATAAAAAACGTTCACACAGGAAGATGACTCAAGCCTCATACTGAAAAGCTTGTTATGACACAGATAAAATCTGGACACCTTAGTTGTAAGGCACCAGTCCTAACACCACTTAACTGCATATCCATCGATGAGGAATCAGTGATTATTTTACCAAACTCTGTAGGTTTTAAATGATATAAATCATTTTGGTTTCATACATTTCTTACTGCTCTTGCAACTGGAAAACAGCTATGAATGCATTTGAACAACTACATTTCTTTGCATCTTGCAAAGTGTATTGTTAATAATGCAGTTTATAAGATCATATGAGCAACCCTTTCCGTTCAAACACTGATATCATAGTATCTTTACCCATCTGTTTTTTCACTGTTGCATTAATGTTGAAAAAAAGTTGTTTATATTTTACACACAACACTTCAAACATTCAGTCACACCTTTTTATCAGTATCTTCTTCCTGCTCATTATTGCCTTCTTCCTGTTTTTGCCTTTGCATGAGGTTTGAAAATTAGATAGAAACTAATTAGATGTAATTTAAATCTAGTTTTTACTGCAAAAAAATAGCAAAACATTGCTTCTTTTTACCAGTGATACATGATGAGCAGTTTAGTAATTCATAGTATGTTTCGGAAAGTTATCCTGAGAATGTCTCTTAAGTGGGAGCTGGGGAAACATTGACGTTGTGGGGTTCGGTGACTATACAAGTATGTCAGGATGGAATGTACAAGATGCACACAAAACATCAGAATTCAAGAGATTGATTGCCATATGCAATGGAATGATAGTGTTTTTGTCATTACAGTGATATTCTTACTTTATTGTTCTCTTGCACCTGTGATGCATAATTTAAATCTTAGTAATAAATACACAATGTCACAAAAGTCAGAAATTTGAAGAGGCAGGGTTGTGGGTGTCTGCTTCTCATAAAGATCCTCACCATAGGTCAGAGAAATTTAATATTTCACCCCTTGCTTCTCTGTCCAGCTGATGTGTATTTGAGTGTGGTGCTCCTTCTTCGTCCTCCTAAGGTCAATAAGTATCTCCTGTGCTTAAGAAGACATTTCTTTTTTGAAAACAGGCCACCAGTCCTGCCATCTATCTTCTCTTGGTGCTTTCTTTATCACTTGATCAGTCCTATGGATGTAGTGTCATTTGCAAACTATATGTTTGTGTTGCTCCCTAATGCCACAGAGTCAGAGGTGAAAACTAGCAGGCTCAGCATACAAGCCTGAGGGATCCCTAATTCTTGGTTCTAATGCTTCATGTCCAACATCTGGTTCTGACTCACTGAGGTGAGCGAGAGAGCGACTGCAGAACCCACCTTCAGAGGGAAGATGTCCAGCTGAGGGTGAAGAGTTTTTCAAACCACTTGTTTGGCATATGTCCTCATAATTACTGAGACACAGAGGCTGAAGTCATAAGGAGTCCTTCATCCTTTTCTTGCCTGTTTTTTGTTTGTCTGTTTTGTTATCCTGGCGTTTGTAAAAGTGGGTGACATTTTTTTAAATCTTCACTGCATCAAAAGCAGGTAAACATGTTTTACCTGAGCAGCCACAAAATTATGCAAAATATCTATTTGAAAACAAATCACTGTTACAAACTAGTGACAAGTCATTAAATTACTTTCTCTGTGAGGAAATTAAAATGTTCTCTTTTATATTGTAATGCACTGTTGTCATTTTGTTCACTCCTTCTTGCAACAGTCCCATTGGTAGATAGATAAGATGTGAGGGAGGAGTAATATGACAGCATGAAGAAATAAAACTCAGAACAGATAGCCCTCAGCTCAGAAGACAAACTCCTGCAAAATGGGGATTGGTAAGATGTTTTAAAACTTCAGTTATCTTGAATAGTGTTGCTGTTATGTTGTACCAGCAGAAATAAGTAAAAGAAAAAAAGTATCCTAACTAAACTTTGAAAGAACAAAATTTAGATATGCATTGACTATGTTTTAAACTGGTAATCTTGGATATTTCTTAGCCTGTCAGTTCAGACAAACTACTTGTTACTTAGATGTCTTTGTGTTTTATTTTTTACTGCACATAAAATAATTGTAATAAATTGTCTAGTTAAATCAGAATTTCTTGTTCTTTCAGTGTATTCTTAAAAATCTGTTTTCAAATATTTCCATTTTCTGTCATCAGAATTGGCTCAACAACATGTAAAAACATTCTCCCTGGTCATCTACTGTGCAATAATTGTGCTTGGGACAGTGGGTAATGGTCTGGTCATCTACGTGACAGGCTGCAAGATGAAGAAAACTGTCAACTCGATATGGTTTCTCAACTTGGCTCTGGCAGACTTCCTCTTCACAGCGTTCCTGGTGTTCACAGCAATCTCTCTCTCTCAGCAGCATCACTGGCCTTTTGGACAGTTGATGTGCAAACTCAACAACTTTGTGAGTTTAGTCAACATGTTTGCCAGTGTCTTTTTTCTGACAGCCATAAGTCTGGATCGTTGCGTGTCCATCTGGGTGGTGGTGTGGGCACAAAACAAGCGCACCGTCTTTAAGGCTCAAGTCATTAGTGCTGTAATCTGGTTGGCTGCAGGGATCTGTAGCTCACCTTACGTCTACTTTCGCTCTGTGATGGACCACAACAATAAGACATACTGCTCTTACTCTTCAACCTTGAGAGAAAGATGGAGTCTGAATATTTTCCGCTCGCTTACGGGTTTTCTCATTCCATTCCTGGCAATACTTTTCTCCTCTGTGGCTATACCCATCCGTTCCAGGCATCTGCAGCGGGCAAGAAAACGGAGATTTCATCGCATCCTTTTCTCTATTACTTTTGCATTCTTCTTCTGCTGGTTGCCTTTTCATGTTTTTAGTTTTATGGAATTGAAAGTCAATGACTACCCAAATCTCTCGAACATTGTTCGGATTGGAGGTCCTCTAAGCGTGAGTCTAGCCTTCATGAACAGCTGCCTGAACCCCATACTCTATGTTTTCATGTGTGATGAGTTCCAGAAGAAGCTCAAAAAGTCCCTGTGTTTTGTTCTAGAGAGTGCTCTGGCAGAAGACCATTTGTCTTTTGTGTCATCTCTGTCATCACACTTTTCACGGATTTCACGAAAATCAGATTCTGCTCCCCCAGAAGATAAACACAAGGATACATTGGTTTGCACAGAGTAGAGTGGTCTAGATTGAAGCAAAGACAAGAAAACACCCACAAATGACGGTAACAGTTGTTTTCTTATTTTATTTTTTAAAGCAAACTTGCAGAAATTGCTGGAAAAATAAATAAATAAAAAATCCAAGGTGGTTGTGATATCCATTACCGTAGATTGAAATAGACAATGCTGTGCATCTGTGGACTGAAATCAAAAGAATATTCACTGTTATAAGTGCTTTTCCCTTTACTTTTTATGATTTAATAATTTCAGCCAAAACTCTTTATGCTATACTTTTATGTTAAGATACAGTGTGATGTATGGGAGAATATTGTGATCTCTGTGACCATGAGAATGTAAGATTGTTAAAGAAGCACACATTGAAATGTTGCAAATAACCAATGAAATCTTAAAATATTTTTGCAGTTCTTTACCTTTGCACTGAATAAACTTACTGTAGAATTCTGTTGGTTTCTCTCTCTCTCTCTCTTTCTCTCTCTCTCTCTCTCTCTCTCTCTCTCTCTCTCTCTCTCTCTCTATATATATATATATATATATATATATATATATATATATATATATATATATATATATATATATACGCACACACACACACACACACATGCATTGATTTACTGGGTTGTATTTCAGACTTAGCATAGCTTTTATGATGCTGTCAACTAAAAACAGTTAAGTTGGAAGGCTCAGTTAAAAATGTGTTGATAAACAACTAACAGGTTACCTGGGACAGACGTAAAACAAACTTCCTGTATCAGATTAAAACTGGGCAGACAGACAAAAACACAGAGCATATGTGGTGTTTCAATGAGTAATGATCTGGTTTACAAAGTTCTAAAATTATTTAGTTTTAACTTCAGTGTTGTGCCACATATTTTACTTTGAAACAATTTTATGAAACAAAGATGATGTCCAAAATAAAAAGGTTTGTGACAAATGAAAAGTGTAATGTGTTAGTGCTTGTTTATCATGTTCAGGTAGTTAAGTTTCTTGCATTTAGAGTTCTCTTTGGTTTCTTCTTAGTAGCTTCCTTTTTTTGTTTTGGACAGCCTGACCCGTTCTGTTCTGTGTTCTTTACTTCCTGTTTCTTTACTGTTTCTATGTTTCCCAGTCTTCTGCTGGGTTTTAGTCTCTCTTCTGTGTTCTGTTTGTGTACTGCTTATTATTTTCTGGTCTGTGTTCAGTCCCCCTTCTGCTATTCATTTGATTCCATCTGTGATTTGATTCCTTTTGTGGCACTACACTGTGACACTAATCTTTGTGTGAATATGAATGTGCCCACTTGCTCCTCTGACACCTGAATTTCCGTACTGTGGGACAAAGGATATTTCTCTTCTATTCTGATGCATACAATATACCTCATACCCTAAGATTTTGTTGACTGTGTAGACCAGTCCAGTTTGTTGTCAAGATGACCACTGAATATTTGTAGGTCTGTATTACTTGGATCTTTGTGGGATTACCTGCGCAAGTGGCTGAAGAGTAGACAGATGTTCTCCAGTCGAGCAGGTGGTTTATTTAAAAATTGTGACAAAAAATATTGACAAAAATTATTAACACAAAAATGAACTTGGTGCAAATGAACATTACTGAACTTACAAACAGGAAATGAGGCAGCAACACTGGTACATAAAGTAAGTTTACAAAGTAAAATGCACAAATTGACTATTCTAAACTATGGATAAAAGGTTGACTTAACAAAACATGTCAGGGTTGATTTAAACCAAGATGCTAAATAAACTTTAAAAATACCCCCCCAAAAATTGAAAAACTAGGATAGTAAATGTTTGCAGACTACAGAATAAAGATGAGGTATGGCTAAATCAAGCAAACAAGAATGTTAACTGAAAATAAAAAGGTTACACTTTATGGGGCAAATGGTCTTCTTTCCCACTTTGTCATAGTCTCACATATATCTCACAGCATGGGTGTCTAGCTCCAGTCCTCAAGGACTGGCGTCCTGCCAGTTTTAGATGAGTCAAATGGTCCAGCTACCTCCTCAGCACATCAAAGTTCTCCAGAGGCCTGCTAATGAACCATCTTTTGATTCAGGTGTGTTAAACCAGAGAAAGAACCAAAACATTTCAGGATACCGGCCCTAGAGGACTGACTTTGGACACCACTGTCTTACAGGCTTACTATACCAGGTGACTTAAGCCTATGAAAGTCCAGCACCATCTCCTCACTCTTCAGTGTGTTTAGACAGAGGGATTTGGCAAAAAATCAGTCCCTGAGTCCCTGTGCTCCCCCTTTCATCCCTTGCTATCACATAAAAGCTGTGATGACACAACTACTGTGTCAGCAGTGCATAGAGTGAATAGAAATGGATAATGCAAATTTTGAACATCCATGGACATTTTTATGGGTACTTCAGATTAGTCAGTCAAGGAGGTAGGGATAAATAGCAACCCCCTTTGAGCCCCAATACGATCTAAATGTGCCAGGGATATGAATAATTTTGGGCTTCAATGTCATATTTCTAAACAAATGACTGTTCATCTTAACTGTTAACTGCTTTATTCATGGTTACTCTCATATATGGAACAAAACAGCAGTTTTGTTCCATATATGAGCAAAACTCATATATGAGCAAAACACTCCTGTGTTCCTCCACTGTTAATGGAGGAACACAGGAGTGTTTTCAGATCATCATTTTTACATACTGCCATTTGTGTAATAAAAAACACCCTTTGTATTGCTACACTGAAACCATGAATGCCTCCCTCCACCCTGTTACTAACAATAAAATCCAGAAATTTAACTTCCATTTTTTTGATTTTGCATTATTTTCTCTCTTGTCATTTTTTAAATCTAAGATTTCTTAGCATTTTCATCTGTTTTTTCCTTTTAACATGAATAGCTTCACTAATTGGTAGGGGTATGTAACGAAAATGAGCTGCTGGGAATGTGTCAGGAGATTTGGTGATAAAGTTTAAAGGGCGAGAACTTAACTCACCTTTAATGGGATCCAGTTTATATGGCAAGAAAAGGAAATAACTGTGTTGGTGCTTCTTAACTTCATTTCCACTTGTAACATGTCTGGTGAAGCAGACGGATGAGAACTCTTAAATTGCAATGTTGTTCATATTCGGTCTCATAATGGGAAATCTTTGAGAAATGTGACTGAAAGATAAATCCTTTGCCTCCATGGAATAGTTTCCATTATGAATGTAAATAATCAAAAAGATTCTTAATCACTATCAATTTTATGATTGATTCTTTAAAATAAAAAGAAGCACAAATAAAGTAAAACAAAAGTTTTAACTCTAACTCTAAGGCTGGTTTTTTTTTTGATCAAGAGCTGAAGGGTTAAGATGTTATCTAGGCTGATCAAAGGTTCCTTTTTCATCAAAGGTTTCTGGGGGGTTTTCTGAAGTAAAAGAAAAAGCTTGAGGCCTAATATAGAGTTATATCTAACATCAACTAAAGGAGAAATATGTGAGAGAAGAGACTATAAGAAAGTTGGAAGTTTTCCAACTAACATGATTTGTGATTTTACTAGCACCAGAAAGCTCTAATATTGTTCGGAGCTTGCTTTGTCACCTTTCAGATACCTCATTGGCTTTCTTCACCTTGTGTTTTCATTTCAGCACAACAGCTGTTTTCTGGTCAGAAGGTTGTTCTGTGTCAGGGTTGTTGGAAGCTTGGTTTCCCACTTTGGATCATTCCAAAACCGATTTGGACACAAAGGAAAAAACCCTCTTAAAGAGACCCACTGAGTGATGGTGTTCACATCAGAGGTATAGAGTAAGAATAAATCTCTTTGGGAATTTCAGCCCAAATTTAGATGAAACTTATCAGGCATTTTCTTGCATTTTTGTCTGTTTCTCATTTGGACATTTTTTATCTTCATGTCAACTCTTCAGGGTAAACATTTAAAATATGAAAACAAGATTTCTTATATTGACTCAAACTTGTTACTCAGAGCTTCTACAAAACTTTGTTCTCCCCATAAAAAACTTTTTGCTTCCTTGCGAACAAATTTGAAGATGTTTTATGTTTCAAGATTCCAAACATGTAACTATCCAAATGAATAATAAGACAGACTTACATTTAGGGTCAATACATTTATCACGATTCTAAGGTAAATAAGCACGGGCTGCTTTAAAACATGTTCATGAGTTTTTAAATCAGCAGGAAATTATCTTTCACATAACTGATACGTGTTCACAGACACTCAGACAACACTTCTTTTTAGTGTAACACCTCAGGATCATAAAGACATTCATGCATGTAGATAAGGTTTTGCTGCCAACCAGAGAAGGCCCTTCTTGAGCGGGCAGGCCCTGCAAAAAATAAGTGGGCAATTAATAAATAAAAATAACTAGTTAAAAGTTCCGTTTGCACAGATTGAAATGGAACTAATTGATATTCAAGATCGACAAGACTCACAACATAAACTAGTTCACATCCATCCATAATTTTGTTTTTTCTTTAAAAAAAATATAGATCATAATGTCATGTACCAATTGGCATACTTATTGCTCCATAACATCCAGCATTTGAAACCTGGCCCTTGCCAGTATATTTGCATATGTTTAGTTTTCTCCTCATCTGTTTGTTAACATAAACTGTATTTTAATTTGAATAACTTCGCAATAAACCCTTTCTCATTTATGTATTTTCCTGCTTTAGTTGTTAGAAAGGAAAATGAGTCTGAAATGTTATTAGAAAGTTTGCTCATTGATTTCATTGTGCCCGTCATTAATGCCCTGCTAGGTCACTGTTCCTTATTCATGAATATTCAGATTCTATTTGAACATGTCAGCAACCCATTGCTCTGGGTGCTCATGTGTGCGTGTAGGTACGATTTGATGTAAGGCGATGCTGATGTGAAGATAAGGAACAGCTGCAAACTGTGCAACTCTTTGTTTCCAATACTGTTTGAACTTAACAAGAAGCAAGTTTGTTACCAGGTAGAAAATGAACCTGGAAACAGAGGGCAGAGGAAACTTCATCTAAGTCACTGTTATTTTAAATAGTTAGGCAGTGACAGAAAACAGTATGACTCTCATCAGCTTCTAGCTGTTAAATGGATTAATGTAAAGATAATGACATTTTTTTTTAGTGCTGTCAAAATTGAACAGCTTTAATTGTCAGAATTGTCCTGAGTTAAATCTTAACTCAGGACAATTCAAGAATAACGAAACACATTTTAAAAACTTTTTTTTTTTTTTTCAAAAGCATCTCACTGCATCTAGTTTCTGTACTCATATTTGTAACTAGACAGACGGACATGGTTTTTCTTTGATTGGTCATATTGGAACTGATACTTGACATAAAGGGCTGTGGGCTGTTTGAAGGGTCATTGCCATTTTGCTAAGAACAAAAGTATATGACATAGGTGTTCAATAAACTAGAGCTAATTGTTTTACAGAAAATAACTCATAAATATTGTATTGTGAAAACAAATAGCCAAACATTAACGTTTATTGACTTTTTAAATTTAGGTTGATAATCCACTATATTGGGTGAGTTGCTGTTGATCCCAAGCACTTCCACTTTGTTTTAATACCACCAACAGCTGATTGTGGAACATGTGCTAGGAAATTTCATGACTGGACTTATTGCATAGATGGGCATCCTATCACAGTACCCAGGTGAAATTCACTGAGCTTCTAAGAGCCATATGAGCCTATGTGAGAGAAATTCCAGGATCGTTTTTTTGCCCCAGTCTACAGATGAGCACTATATTATCACAGGATTCTTTTATCTGTTGCTAAACAACAAAGTGTGATAAATATGTGAGTTTATTTAGTGTTGTTTCACAACCAGGCTGGATAGATTGATAGATTCATGAGTTTGGGGAAATATACAAAGAAATTATTTGCATATTCTAAAATCCATAAATGTACACCTTTCTTGGCTATTACATTTCAATACATTTAATATGATTTTATTTCATGGTCAATATTCTTAGCGGGTACTTCCCTTTCGTTCACTCCCTTTGTGTGTCCACACAGTCTTATTGGCAGTTGTAATAGCAAAGAGGGAGGAGTAGTTAGAGAGTGAAGAATTATAGGTAAGATGAGATATAAATCAGCTCAGAATGAAGACATTGTCTTGCAGCTGCCCGCAAAATGGGGACTGGTGAGTTGCTTAAACAAATAACATCTATACTTTCAAATCACATTCTTAGTTTAAACAGAAAAGTGTATGTCTGAGTAACATAAGTACGTAGAGTTTAGATTTTGCAAAATAACTGATACGTTTATGTTACAGAATGTATATCTCACTTCTAAAAAATAATGTTAAAAATATAAATACTGATATCTTAAATTTTTTTTTTTACATCTTTATGTTGAATTCTTCTAGAAATTGAGTAACTTCTGATTTAATGAAACATTTTTTGGTTGAGTGAGCTAAAGTTTATTTGGGTCAACTCAGCTTACTGTGGCTTAATACAGCTGGTTTTCAATGTAACATCACAGATGCAAAAAGATAAAAAATAAAGGTTTAACCACCCAACTCAGAAATTCACCCCGAGTTACAAATTGTTTAAAATCCAAAACGTTATTGAAAATTTATCTTTATGCAGTAAATAATACATTTTAATTCTGAGAACTTTGCTGAAGATATTTCTGCTGATTCAACAAGTTTTTCTTTTTGTTTAAGAATGCAGATGCAATCAGAAACAAGATAAGATTTTGTGAATACATCACAGCATGTGGGAAAAGGCATTGTTGCACAGAGCATGCAAATGTTCTCTCAGTGCATTCTGTAGACACTAATAAGTGTTTCCACTCCTCTTCATCAGATAACACAACCATAGATCGTTCATCTGGACCGGAGGTGGCTTCCAAACACATTCACACATTCTGCCTTGTCATCTACTGTGTGATTACTGTTGTTGGGACAGTGGGCAACGGTCTGGTCATCTACGTGACAGGCTTCAAGATGAAGAAAACTGTCAACTCTGTGTGGTTTCTCAACCTAGCTCTCGCAGATTTCCTCTTCACGGCCTTCCTGGTTTTTTCAACAGTCTCTCTCTATCAGGGGCTACACTGGCCCTTTGGAAACTTCATGTGCAAACTCAACAACTTTGTGAGTTTAATCAACATGTTTGCCAGCGTCTTTTTTCTGATGGCCATAAATCTGGATCGTTGCTTGTCCATCTGGGTGGTGGCATGGGCACAAAATGAGCGTACCCTCCTTAAAGCTCAAATCATGAGTGGTGTAATTTGGTTGACTGCAGGGATCTGCAGCACACCTCACACCTTCTTTCGCACTGTGATGGATAAGGACAATAAGACTAACTGCATGTACAATTCTACCATGACAAAGGAACAAAGATGGAGTCTGTATATTTTCCGCTTTGTTATGGGCTTCCTCATCCCGTTCCTGGCGATATTTCTCTCTTATGTGGCCATAGGAATACGTTCCAAGCGTCTGCAAAATGTGAGGAAACATTTATCTCACCGCATAATAGTTTTCATCGTTGTTGCATTCTTCATCTGCTGGTTGCCATTTCATGTTGTAAGTTTTATGGAATTAACCATCAGCGATGACCAGGACCTTCGGAAGATTGGTGAGATTGGAGGTCCTCTGACTTTGAGTCTAGCTTTCATGAACAGCTGCCTGAATCCCATCCTCTATGTTTTCATCCGAGATGACTTCCAAAATCAGCTTCATCAGTCCGTGTGCTTTGTTCTAGAAAATGCTCTGGCAGAGGACCACTTGCCAGCTGCATCCTCTCGATTCTTGTCACCACAGTTTTCACGGGCTGATAGAAAATCGGAGTCTTCTGTTCCTGTCTAGGGGAAATATGTGGGAATCTCACTACAGTGACAACACTGAGGAGACATAGAGCAAAGACATACTAAACATTTTTTTCTGAAACAGACCTAGAATGTATGTAGAGAAAATATGTGAATGTTTTTTTTGTTTTTTTTAAACTTCATTTAGTTTTTAATGCTTTTTCAACAGTAGGTGATTTTTTTGTGTGTAATTTTCTTAAATGTTAAGTCTTCAAAAGAAATATTAATAACATCGTGTAGTGCATTACAGTCTAATATGTGGTTGACACTCTGTGTACCGCATTAGCTTAGACTATTTTAAAGTAAAAATTTCAAAAGGTCTTTCCATCGATCTGTATGCTAAATTGCCTAAAATTTTTTGATAATTTAGGATGTTGCATGTAGCAGTAGAAATGGTGCCCCATTTCCAGAGGATATCATTGTAAACCCTAATTTGTGAACATTACTTATAAATTCTGATGAAGCTGAGCTCTTTCATGTCCTTTCATGTCTTGTCCTTTAATTGTGAATTGGTTTTTAAGTCCAATCTACTGAAACAAACAATCAAGTTTCCTTTGGGAACACCTACTTTGGAAACATCTACTTTGTTTGCAGACATACATACTTGACTTAGTTCCTAACATAGTGCCAATATGCCAGCAAAGCATAGAGCATCAATCCAGCTTGCTCTTTTATGCAAAACAACCCCTGTAAAAGAATGTGGTGATGCTAAAGTGCTGGACACACCGATACATCATATAAGGTCACTTGAAAAAGAGGCTGTTTACATAGACCCCTTAGGTGCAAGTGTGACAGGAATTATTTTGTATCTAGTTACTGATATTTTACAGTGTCCAGGTCTTAAGGTGGGGTCATCATCCCAGGGTGGTTGCATCAAGTCACTGTAAACCTGCATAAGCTAAATCTACCTTTAAAAAAAAAAACAAATATTAAATCTAGGTAGCTTGTTGCCCTAATTTTTTAAGTAATTAACTTTTAGTTGAATAAGTGCAGTGAACTATGCTTAATGTACTTGAGGCCCGAATGGAATGGAAGCTATAAGTTGAATGTATTAATACCAGTGCTTTAAGTGGGCCGGTACGGACCGTACCTGGTCTTTTTTCCAGCGATAGGTGCATACCGGGACTTTTTACTGTTGTAACAGTTGTTACCTCAGTCTGTGTTTCCCCTTCAGTGCTCCCCCAAAGCTCTGCACGCACAAGCGGTAAAAACAAACAAACAGAAAAAGGCATGTGCTTGCTCTCGGTCCTCAACCGACGCGCTCTGCTCGCACACAGAGGGACTACGGCAGCCTGTCAAGTTTCGAGGTCAAGAGACAGAACCAATGTGCAGACAGCCATTGATAAGAGGCATTAGTGAGAAATTTAATAAGCAAAACTTACAAAACTCAGAGACAAGAAAAACAGGACATGAAAGGGAGCAAAGAACTATGTGAATCAGGGCATGAAGACAAAGAACCTGGCGCTGAAGAGTGAAAAATCAAGAGCTTGACTGGCAGATTAGGTGATGAAGCAGCGCTAGTGAATGGCATTAGTGAAGATTACTAGTGAGCGAGAATACAATACCATTTCCAGGATTAAAGGACTAATGTCCCAGCAAGATCTAGAGAAACTCATCCATGCGTTTATCTTTAGTCACATTGATTACTGCAACAGCGTCTTCACAGGTCTGTCTAAAAAGTCAATCAGACAGCTGCAGCTGATCCAGAAGGCTGCTGCTCGCATTCTCACTAAAACCAGGAAGCTAGAGCACATCACCCCAGTTCTAAAGTCCTTACACTGGCTCCCTGTAGCCCAGAGAACAGACTTTAAAATACTTCTGTTAGTTTATAAATCACTGAATGACATAGCACCAAAATACATTAAAGACCTGTTGTTTTTGTATCAGCCCTCCAGATCCCTCAGGTTCTCTGACCTGCTCTGCATCCCCAGAACCAGAACTCAGTGTTTCAGCTGCTAAACAGCTGAAACACTGAGTTCCTTTAAATCAAGGCTAAAAACCCACCAGTTCAGAGTGGCATTTGATTAGTAGTAAATGGAACACTGATCAACATATTTAGCGTGTATTGATGATTTTGAATGTTTGTTGCTTGTTTCTCAATTAGTGACTGTATGATGTTTTTGTGGTGTGATTAGGTGATTCTGATGGTGGCATCTGACAAAATGGGATGTTTATCGCTTGTTTCTCAATTGGTGACTTTATGATGTTTTCATAATGTAAAGCACTTTGAACTGCCTTGTTACTGAAATGTGCTAAACAAATCAACTTGAATTGAATTGGATGTAAGTCCAGATTTCTGTTGGTTTATAAATCAACAGAATTTGGTGCTAAGCCATTCACTTTGGTGCTAAGTGGCTTAGCACCAAATACATTGAAGACCTGTTGTCGTTGTATCAACCTCCCAGACCTCTCAGGTCTTCTGGTTCTGGTCTACTCTGGATACATAGAACCAGAACCAAACATGGAGAAGCAACATTCAGTTTTTATGCACCACTAATCTAGAACAAACTTCCAGAAAACTGCAAAACAGCCAAAACACTGAGTTCCTTTAAATCAAGGCTAAAAACGCACATGTTTAGAGCTGCCTTTGATTAGTAGTAAGTAGAACATAGATCAATATTTTCGAATTATATTTGCTTGACATTTGCTTGATGATCCTCATGATTTTGATGCATTGATATTTGCTTGATGATTTTCATGATTTTCATGTGCATCTGCTTAATGATTTTGATGATTTTTCTGTATACCTCATTGATGTTTTTATGATGTGAAGCACTTTGCCCTGCCTTGCTGCTGAAATGTGCTACACAAAACTTGAACTTGAACAATAGAAACAGGAGGCAGACTAACATGAGAGAAACTCAAGAAGACATAACAACAACCAAAGAAAGGCTAAAAATTATCTAAGAAAACTAAATAGAAATGCACAAAGAACAAAATGCAAGAATAAACAAAAACTAAATGCCAAGGAATACAATTATATGGCAAGACCTTTTGAGCAATAATAAATATAGGGGACTGAACAGAAAATGGCAAGATCTGAACTGAAAAAAGAATCTCCACATCATGCGGAGATGGAGCTGTCAGAAAGGTTGCCATCAATTTAGTGAACTGATTAGTTAAATAGGATCAATTGGAATGTATGTATGATTGAATTGAAATGATTTTTTTTTCCTGTAAAGTGCCTCGAGACGTTTGTTGTGAATAATAATAATATAATAATAATATAAATAAACTGAATTGAATCCAAATTGTCCATATTTGTTGTCTAAAGCAACATTAAACAGTCTGCACAGAAGTGACAACATCACATATGATGCCCTTGTTTTTGTGGTTGCTAAGGAACCATCTTTACCGCAAACATTGATCAATATGTCGGTCTCTGAAAAAGCACTGCTCATGTTTCTCAATTGACTCATCTATCTTAGAATTATAGTCCTTAAGACTCAACTTCACCTTGTGATGCAGAAGTGGCACTGACAAATAATGTATATCACAAAGCTATTTGATAACAACCTATTCTATTCTATTCTATTCTATTCTATAAGAATATACATATACAACAACTATATATAACTGACAGAATGAACACATGAATTATTTTAACACAAAAACACTTTTTAAAAAAACTACTTTCTTTGCTGTAATAAAGTTGAATTCCTTTATAACATTTTTTATTTTAAAAAAAAACCCTGGCATCCTTTAAAAACTATGAACCTCAATATATGTTAACAGTTGTGTTACAGTTATTGCAAGTACACCTGTACATGTTTGAGGTAATGTTTAATCAAAGAAACATGTCAGTGCAACATTAAATGGCTTCTTGCTTTTCACTTGAAATTAGCTTGGCTCTTAAATTTACTAAACCTGCTAAATCAGCCATGACAAAGTTTTGTCTTAACTTCATCAAAGTAACTAGAATTTGGTTGACTGCAGGCATTGTTGAGGAAGCTGGAGCAAATGGCTGAAGGCAAGAAACAAGTGTGTGAAACTCAGTGAGTGGAATCCTTGCATACAAGAGGGAATCTGGATCAGTCTGCAAAATGGCAAAGCTAGAGATAGTGCACTCATTCCACATGTGATCGTGGGCCCTCTAGAATAGGTGTGGTCCTCCATCACTGGGCATGACCACAGTGTCTGGGCATCACAGGATTATATATATATATATATATATATATATATATATATATATATATATATATATATATATATATATATATATATATATATATATATATAATGATAGATACCTTAATGTCCCCACGGGGAAATTTATCTTGGACATCGTACGCCAAACAAAACTGCTTCCACAATTAAATACACTACAAACAATAAAAGTCATGTGAACACCACAGTAAAATAAAAAACACATGTTGACCAATAAAAGCACATATTGCACATTCCTTCATACATTCCAGCAAGTAAACGAACCAACAAATCAGACCAGAGCATCAGAAGCATGACAAAACACTATATGCCTCCTTCATTTACAATCTGATTGATGTAGGGACAAACGAATTTTTAAATCTGTTAAGTCTGCAAGCAGGGATTCTAAACCATTTGCCAGATGGTAACAGTTCATATTGTGGGGTCAGACAGTACCCTTCAAGCAAGTCTGGGGAAAGACTCTTCATAGATGGACTGCAGGGAGGAGTTATCAGTCCTCCCAGTCACCTTCATTGCAGTTTATACAATGTGACCAAGTTTAGATTTTAGTTGCACAGAGAGATTACCATACCACGCTGACACTCCAAACCTGATGATGCTTTGCAATACAGCTGATGGAATGAAAACATAAGCTTCTGGTTAACCCCCAAAACTCTGAATCTATGTAAAAAATACAATCTCTGCTGCCGACGGGAGCATAACATATTAATATGAATTTCCCATTTGAACAGGTTATCTAGGTGAACACCCAGATATCTGTAAGAGCAGACCTGGTTTATTTTCTGGTTATGAATAAAAAGTGGGATATTGTCACATAGAGACTTGGGGTCAATCAGCATCTCTTCTGTTTTCCTGGCATTAATAACAAGGTGGTGGTCATCGCACCATTGAACAAAGGATTGAACCTTATTAAAATATGAGGAGGGGTCCATGTTTTCGTCCAGCAAGCTGAGAAGCAGAAGAAGCAGTATCGTCAGAGAACTTAAAAACATAATTTCTGGATTGGATACTTTCATAGAACAAATCTCTTCTGCATATTTATCAGGACATCTGAACTAGTTTACCTGAACTTATGTTATTCTTAACTAAAAGAGGGATCCATTGAGGGGCTGGGAGGGCAACAGGTGTGGCTCCTTGTTCTATCTCCATATGATTGGGGTCCCTTAGCTTGCCTAAACCCGGGAAAATGGTGGATAAGCTTTTTTGCAAGTTTGTGTACTGCTGTTATGAAGGCTTCTGCACTCTCACCTTCTTGCTAACATCTTGAATGAAACTGTGCTCTTTCAAAAATCATGTTGTGTTTTCCAATATAATGCTGTTAAAATGCTGCTTTGACCACATCATGTTTCTTTTTTTCATCATCAATCAAACAGCCAGTACATCATCAGCTTTGTCTCCCATTACGTACACAAGTGAATTCACCTGATATTCCTCTTCTTTTTCATTTAGAGCTGTTGTGATACGAAACCTCTCAAACCTCCTGATCTGTCTTGGCCATTTAGCAGGCCTGGAAAAGTCAAAAGACGTGTGCACTTATCTCTACAGTTGCAGCCATTTATTCTTTCTTTTTCCCATGTTTCTCCCAGGTTCTGGATGAAAGTCTAGTCTCTTCCCTTCTCTGTCTGTCTGTGTTGTGCGAGGCCGTATCCTAGCAACACTCACACTGCTGCTCGATGAAGCTACGCGGAAAGAAAAGAAAACTGTTCTCTCCTTTTCTCCATTTTTCATCTTTAATGGCACCTGAAAACACAACGTAGAGTTGTAGTCTGTCATTTCTGACACCAAGTACAATGAGGACACCATATGCCACGTGCTGTAGTTCACAACAAACTTAACTTCAAGCCCCAAAACATGTACAGTCTAGACATTCTGTACCGAAAAGCATTATTGGAACAGTAGTCCTACTTCTACAGTGAGGTGCCAAAGTCCTATGCCAGAAAAACAAGCCCAAATCATCGTTCCTCCAAACCCATGTTTGACAGTTGATATTAAGTGTTTGTGCTGATGTGCTGCATTTAGATTTCAACAAATAGCATTGTGCATTATACCCAAACAGCTCTCCTTTAGTCCAATTTTTCCAAAGCACATTGATCCAAGTGTTTTGATTCATTTATATGCAGCTTTGCAAACCTAAGTCTTGCAGCCATATTCCTTCTAGAGAAAAGATGATTTCTACAGGTACCCATTTTAAAAAGCTAACAAAAAAAGAAACAAAGGAAATGTCCCTGTCTAGGTTTAGTTGGAATTCGAGAGATGGTTGTCAGTCACATTTTTTAGTTTTGTCATTTGAAGCAGGTTTTGCAACGCAACACTGAAACTACAAAGCTCTCTTAACAATCCCCACCCACATATACATCTACCACCAAGGGTTTGAACATTAGTGATTCACATTGTTGTCGTTAGCTGATAAGTGAATAAGTAAAGTGGCACTCACTGCGGAATGTTTTGCAGACATACTTTGTTCCTGTAAAAGCACCACATAAGTTCTGATCATTATCTTTTTCGTGTATGTAAACTAGCTTCACTCACAGGCTAGCAGGGCTTATTCACAGAATATACCTCTTGTTTGCCTAAATGTGAGATTTGAAACAAAAATACAAACTTGACTTTATGAAGTTATCATGCCATAACCCATTTATTCAAATGGGTTATGGCATGTAAAATGCTTTCAGATATTGCTGCAATATGTTTCCTGATTCAAATGTAGTTTTAAATGATCCCCCTTGTTTATTTTTTTCAAATTGGAGCAAGTGGAACATAATGTGGTGAGGACATATGGCAGAAAACTTAGAGTAGACATATGAATTACACACTTAAATCACGATCAAGTTTGTGTTAAATTGTTCCTCAAGAGATAGGGTGCTTTTATAGCTTTCTGTACTGGCTGAGCAGCACTACTTGTAGGCAAACAATTGCAGAAATAAAATGTGGGGGGAAATGTGGCTTTAACACTTGCTGTTTCACAATCTGAATTTCAAAAGGAGTGTAAGCACTAACATAGAGAAGGACAGTAATTCCTGCTTCTTATATTTAATCATTGGACCTCAGGTACAATGCATGTTGCCAAGCTCCAGGTGAGCAGATATAAGACTGTCAGTTAAGACCCTGGTGAGTCCAGGGTTCCTACACATATGTCATGTAAAAGTCCAGACTTTTCCAGACTCAACTTTCCAGACTTGTCTGTTTTTTTTACATAAACTTCAAATTACTATAAGATGGTAAAGTCCCTCATGAATTTATGAAACACATCTCTATGGTGGGGCATTCCTTAAATTTGGAATCTGCAACAGAAACTACAAGAAAGACAGAAAAAACACTTAGGTGAGTAGTCATAATACTATATAAAGGAACCAAGAGAAAAATTGATTGTTCAGCAATCAGGAAGAGGGAACAAGAAAGCTAAACTATGAGCTCAGATTTCATGCAGTGCCACTGTACAGCCAAATCAAGAAACTATAGGGCGGTACAAGCAGGATACAGCATCAGCTCACTTTATGAGAAGTGAATATAGATGGAAACCAATCAGAAAAATTTGAACAGAAATCTAAACACATACCTTTCAAAGTTCTGAAGATCATAGTTTGCCTCCTTCATGTCCTTCTTGTGATGTCAACGACCCAAAGTGCAAAAGTGGTGCAGACCGACTGCCCTCTTTAAATTAGGATTTTGCGTGCACTAGTGGGTGTCATCATGGAGAGTGTCGGAGAGCAGCGTGGCCATAAAGAAAGATGAAAAAGAAAGTCATTATGCTGGAGGTCAGGGGTGGACTGGAGAGAAAAACTGGCCCCAGAGTTTCTGACAGACTGGCCCACATCCTATTGTTTGGTTGAAATTTTAATTTTAAGCCTATAAATATACACACATAGTTACAGTGGTAATATAATGATTTCTATTCTCAGATGGCCAATAGGTAAAATAGAACATGAAATTTAACGATGAAACTAACTATAAAATCTGAGCTTTGGTCCATCTGGTTGTCTAATTCCTCACCTAAGTCATCATCAGCCACAGTCTAAGCAAGAAATTAGTATTGTTAATCTCTAAAGGCCTGTTTAAATAATATGCAACAGCCATAACAACAAAAACTTTTTGAAGTTAGAAATATAAAGCAGTGCTGACCACCTCACTTAAGCTGCTGCCAGCAGTGTCATCTGACCCCTCATCAATTCTGGTGGAGAGACTAGACCCAGAACTAGAAGAAGTACCACCAAATAGGTCAGAAATTTTTACATTTGTTACTGCGCTTTTGTTACTGGAGGGTTTTGTTTTTTCTATCTCTCAACTTTTCAGCACAACCTGTGTAAGTGATTGATAGGTAATGTTCCACAGAGCACAAGGCTGGCCCAAGGCAAAGCAAACTAAGAAGCTGCCTAGGGCCCCCAGACGTTCAGGGGCCCTCCATAAACGCTTGAATTTTAGCACAGACCAGACTAGAATTTTAACATTTGTTTATTCAGAATGCTATTAAATTTTATTTAATGGTTTTAGCAGAGATAAATTGAAAGATTTTAAATTGCTTAGCATTTAAATGTAAGATTTAATTGTCAAGTTTATTTTGTTAAAGTGCAAAGAATATTCTTCATAGTTTGATTGTTCTGTTACCATAGCTACAATCTGATGCTATGAGTTTAATCTTTGTTTGAGCTTGGTTTGCTCACAAATACATCTCGGCAAATAACCTATTATCAGTGATCTCATTTAAGATCTGCCAGTTAAACTTTGCCTCCTCTATTAGAGTCCGTCAAATCTGTCTGGAATTATTCAGTAATCCTGCAGCTCAAAATCATTGCTGGATGGTATTTTTAATCTATATTTATATTTACA
This sequence comes from Anableps anableps, assembly GCA_014839685.1. Taxonomy (NCBI): domain Eukaryota; kingdom Metazoa; phylum Chordata; class Actinopteri; order Cyprinodontiformes; family Anablepidae; genus Anableps; species Anableps anableps. The sequence continues at coordinate 22,246,717 of CM026072.1, read as the reverse complement.
TTTAATCTATATTTCATTATTTTTATTTCATCTTCTTTAAATGTTCCAAATATTTGACAAGGAAAGTTTTCTGCCATTGGATCATTGCCTCCTTCTCAGCATAGTGACCACAGACATTTTTGTGCACCAGTTTGCACCTGCTTTTCAAACGTGCTAAACATAGACACAAAAACAGCACCTGCAATCTGGCTCTGGTTTAGTAAATTGCATTAGGGGCTGTCATTACACTTGCATGCTCTCCTCTCAATATTTTGCGCTTTCTGATGACCAGTATTTGTTTTGCATACTCATAAAGGCATACATACTAAATTCATTGCGTCTGCTTTTCTCCTCATTTTGCTGATCCAATCCCGTTTGTATGTTGTTTGTAGATCAGGTTTGTGCATGATATCAAGTTTGCACCTGGTTTTGTAGCACAAACCTTTTGAAGCTCAGTCCCTTTGTATTTTGTGAAATCCTGCTGTGAAAATCCATACTTCTTTACCCAGTTCTGTCTGTTAGCATTTGCTAGGAGAAAAAAATACACCATTCTAAAAAATAAAATTATAAAAAATTAACACACTACTCAATAGTGTCTTTAAATTAAGTCATGTTAATGCCCTCAATGCCTTCATAAAACATACTTTTCTGTCTGTAAAGATTTGACATCTTTGTAGTATCTGCTTTCAAAAACATCAGGTTTTTGAGAACATACTCAAAAACATTGGATGATAAGGATGATAAGTGTGATATGATGTGCTCAACTCAGGAAAAATATTTCCACATAGTCAAATGATCATTTTCATAGAAAACTTTTCACAGCTCTCATTTACATTCTATTTCCATCTCCAACAGAAGTCTAGCTGTATTTATTTGAAAGCCTTGTCGAAGGGATAGGCAGGGGTGGAGGTGTAATATCAGTTGCATGTTGATTCACCTGACGGTGTGCCAGATCCAGGAAAGACAAATGACAAATAGTCAAAAGCTTACGATCTATATATAAATTTCCACAGTGCATATTTTCGTTTCATTTCCATTGCTAATTAGTTGGTTCAAACACATCGCACAGATAAAATGAAAAACATCTCTCCAATAGAAGATTACAGCAATTTTGTAGTCGCAAGAATGCTAACTTGCAATCTTGTTCCAGAGAACTGAAAAGTTTTTGTAAAAGGTAATTACTACACATAGAAATCATCAAGTAAGTATATCAATATTTATTTATATTTTTCACACTATATAAGTTAATTTTAGGTTTTTATCGCACTGTTGTCTGCAGACATCAAAAGCCTAATGTTAGGAGTTACAGGCTAGAATGGACAGGGCCTAAAACAGCTCCTTAGCTAGTTTCTTAGCTTTGCTAGGAAAGGATTTACCAATATATGTCACCACATACTTTTCAAAATCAAATTAAGAACAAGTCAACTCTTGACAATGATTTCTTGGATAACATTTTAAAAGCTAAAAGTTATTATGGAAAATATGAGATGCCTCCTCCAGTTTTAAAAGTCAATGCCTACTTTTTTCTTTATTTCTTAGCTAAGTAACTGTTAAATAACTTCTTTAAAGAAGCATGAAGCACATTCTGTTGAATTGCTATGCCTAAAGCCAAATGATAAAGGAAAAAAAATTGTGTCTGACTTCTGCTTGTAAACAATTTAGGCCTTTCATCACCTGTTGCAAATTAGACTTTAAAATTAAGTCCCAGTTTTTTTTATTTCCATATTTCTCAAGCCAGTTACTATATAAACTCTTACAGTGAGTGTTTTTGGAATATTGAAGCAGAGCCTAAGTGTGCTGAGCACAAGCAAAACATTTAATACCATATGTAGAGACTGTGAAACATTCATGCATAAATATTAAATTGCTACATACAGACACTGCTAAGTAAATACTTTGTAAACCCATGTTTTCTCTGCCTCTACCAGATTTGCACATCTTAAATTTTGGTCCATTCTTCTCTACAAAAATAGATTTTGCTTTGATCAAATCAAGTCAAGTATAGCACATTTCAGCAACAAGGCAATTCAAAGTGCTTTACATGATAAAAACATAACACAATATATAAACAAAAAACATTACACTACAGTGGCAAAATAAAGATAATTAACCTATGTTCTATGTTCCATTTATCAAAGGTAAACCTCCGTCCCAGTCTCAAGTCTTTTACAGCCTCTAGCAGGTTTTCCAGAAATGGATGCTCCATCCAGCAACACTGCTAAGGATAAGCACCCACCATTTTTAAGTGTTCTGCACATAGGACAAGAAGTTACACTTTGGTCTCATCTGACCAGAGCACTTTCTTCCCTCCATGTGTTTGCTTGTGGTAACAATGGTACTTCTTAATATGATGTCCTGTCACCTGATTCTCCCATCTGCGCTGTGGATGTCTGCAGCTAAATGTTGCTCTGCACCCTACAGTGCTGCTGTGAGTTTATCCACTCCCATTGGCACTGTCTCATTGGCAGGTTTATGAGGTGAGAAGGAGGAGTGATTACACAGAGAGAACAAATATAGGTAAGACTAGATAGAGGTATAGTCAAAGTGGGGGCAGGCTCTTGCAGCTAAAAGCAAAATGGAAAGTGGTAAGTTGCTTTAAACATGCAAAAGTGATTATTTTAATTTATTTTAGAATTGTATACTATACTTCATGAGAAATCTGTATAAAAGCATATTTTCATCTGGCAATTTTGGCAGTCTGTTCAATAACAGGAACTGTGTAAGATTCTTTTAAAATTGAAGATGCCAATCTGCTGTTCTTATAGTGCATTCTAGTGAATCTTTATTAAAACATTTCTATTTTTACTCATTAGATAATGAAACTTCCACTGGACTGGAAATGACAGTCAAGCACCTACAAACATTCTCCCTGGTCATCTACTGTGCAATAATTGTGCTTGGGACAGTGGGTAATGGTCTGGTCATCTACGTGACAGGCTGCAAGATGAAGAAAACTGTCAACTCGATATGGTTTCTCAACTTGGCTCTGGCAGACTTCCTCTTCACAGCGTTCCTGGTGTTCACAGCAATCTCTCTCTCTCAGCAGCATCACTGGCCTTTTGGACAGTTGATGTGCAAACTCAACAACTTTGTGAGTTTAGTCAACATGTTTGCCAGTGTCTTTTTTCTGACAGCCATAAGTCTGGATCGTTGCGTGTCCATCTGGGTGGTGGTGTGGGCACAAAACAAGCGCACCGTCTTTAAGGCTCAAGTCATTAGTGCTGTAATCTGGTTGGCTGCAGGGATCTGCAGCACACCATATGCATACTTTCGTTCCGTGGAAGATATACACAACAAGACAAACTGCTATTACCCTTCGAATGTGACAAATAACCAACGATGGATGTTGTATATATTGCGTTTTGTTATGGGCTTCCTCATCCCATTCCTGGCAATACTTTTCTCATATGTGGCCATAGGGATTCGTGCCAGGCGTCTGCTAATGATAAGAAAACGAAGATCTCAGCGGATCATTTTCTCAATCATTTTTGCATTCTTCTTCTGCTGGTTGCCCTTTCATGTTTTGAGTTTTATAGAATTGAAAGCCTATGATTACCCAAATCTCTCAAACATTGTTCAGATTGGAGGTTCTCTAAGCGTGAGTCTAGCCTTCATGAACAGCTGCCTGAACCCCATACTCTATGTTTTCATGTGTGATGAGTTCCAGAAGAAGCTCAAGCAGTCCATATGGTTGGTTCTAGAAAATGCTCTGGCAGAGGACCCCTTGTCGTTTGTAACATCATCTCGCTCCCTACTGTCAAGGATTCCCAGAAAGTCTGATTCTACTACCCCATCTGGGGAGAAAGAAGCTGAGACATCAATGATCCTAAACGAAAAAAAACGGCCTGCCAAGAGACAGAGCACAGAGGGAAACAGCCACAAACTGACTGAAAGCATGAACTTAAATGAACCACACTGAAGTGAGAAAAGCATTGATTTGAACAGTGGTGTGAACACGTGAAGAAATTCAAAGAATTTTTTTCAATGATGACTTGTCACTGGTTTACACTAACAGGTGTTTTTGTATGTGGTTATCGAGACATCCTGAGATATACAACAGAAAGTCTGATAAAATCGCATAGAACTTCTACCTTCCACATTCAATCAGCAAGTGTAACTGAAACCCTGTGTGGGTGTCCTGCAGAAATATATTGTACATATTAAGCTTTTAATGCAATGATTGTAAAGAATGTAAAAATAGTATTAAATGATTTGTTTGCTTCAGAACAGATAGGTGTTGTTTTTTTTTTAACTTCTAGCTCTTTTTTAATATACCAGCAAGCTTAAGAATGCTCACAATTAGTTTATCTACTGCATCAATGACATTGTCAAAACAGACTATTCAACATCAACAGATTTTCCAGCAATGAATAAAAATATCCTGACAAAACACTCTTGTCACACTTTTACCCCTGATTTCTTATCTTAACAGGATATAACAAAAGCGTGAGATAGTGTTTGGGTTTTAAACAAACTGAAGCAGCTGGAGAAGTGAAGTACAGAAACTTCTGAACACTTGTGTGTGGTTTTCGCTCCCATACACCTTATCAGCACTCATACTGCAGCTCATCTTTGCAGCCATAAGATTCTACAAGTGTGGTTAAAAAAAAAAAAAAAAAAAAAAAAAAAACACCAACTCAAATCAATGTTTTTAGAATATAAAGAATGCATTCTTTATGAATTTCATACCTCTTACTACAAGTACACTTCATACATAAGGATAGTCAAGAGGAAATGAAAATAGCTGTGGTCTGTGGAAATGTCTAGTTCCATATCCCCTGTAGTAAATTGTTATACAATATAGCAGAAGTAGTGTTGGAATAAACATACAAATAGAGTATGGATATTCTAAACCATATTAAAGTAAAACTGTGAAATTAATTTTGGCAATTGTGCTGAAAGTGTACAGCCTCATGTGATATAAAACCTTGCATTGGAATTGCAAATATATTATTATTAATAATCTAAAAAACATAGCAGGACGCAATCAGGTCTTTGCAAACTGTAAAACTGCGTAAGTAATGGAAAACTGCAATTCATCCCGTTTCTGTCAAGTTATGGTATGAATTTAAACAAATATGTTCACATCATTACAGTTTAACTTCATATTGATGTGCTATAGTAAAGAAAAGGTAGATTACAGTTCTGTTTGCTCATTGCAATAAAATGACAACAGCTGCTTTATATCAAAAAGTTAGTTTTGGTACATCAATTCATTGTGATATTTTTCAAGCATTTATTCCTGATCATTTTTAGGATTATGGCATGCAGCATACGAAGACCCAAAATTTTGTTTCTCAGAGACATAAAATATTACCTGAAACCAACAAATGGAAAAGGATCTTTAATAAACACACGCCATGTTATGATTAATGTTGACTTGACAGGTTTCCAGCAGTCACTGGCATCTTTTGCAAGGCAGGAAACTCACCATAGGTCATTTTTAAAGAAGCTGCCTGCTCACATGCCATATCCCAGCATATTAATGGAAAGTTGACTGTAAGGAAAAAAGTGTGGAAAAAGGGTATATAAGCCTTAGGGATAATTACAACCTAGAGAGGATTCTGAAGTAAGATCCACTCAAGGTTTCAGGTAAAATTCACAAGGTGTGCACTGAGACTGCAGTCAGTGCTTCAAGAGCCACCGCACAGAGGGATCCAAGGTATGGGGTGCCTCTGTCACAATCCTGTGTTTTGCCACTCCTGACCAATAGATGTCAGAGGTGTTTTACCTGAGCTAAAGAGAAAAAGAACTGGACTGTTGCTCAGTGGTCTAAAGTTCTCCTTTCAGATGAAATCAAATGTTGCATTTTGTTTGGAAATCAAGGTCCCAGAGTCTGGAGGGATGGTTAGTTTCCACAGTAAGTGATGAGTTGGGGAAGCACGTCACCTGCTGATATTGGTCACCATGTCTTATGGAGTAACGCCAAGAGAAAAATGAGAGGCATAAGAGTTAATAATGCAGATGATCACCTGAGCTTCCTTAACACTTAAGACAGTGGTGTCCAAACTTTTTTGCCAAAAAGGCCACAACCATCAAGTTCAATTATTGCAGGTCAAAACATTTTTTTGTAATTTTTATTTTTTTTTATTTTTACCTACTCAACAATTAACAAAACACATATTTTTAATGGAATGAAGAAATCAGATTTCTGTAGAAAAGGGAGATGTAAATAATTCTAGATCTCTCAGGTCTGCAAAAATACTACAATGTCCTAAATGTCAATTGTTTTCTATTATCTTTGTTTAGGTTTTTCTCTGAGTATTGTCAGCACCCAGAACAGATATGGGTCTCTCTTCAAAAACGTTTGATTTATTTAGCCATATTTAATACGTGGGTGCACCCAAATCTGCTTTTGAGTAAAAGTATCTGGAGGTTTGTGGTCCTATTTACAATGAAATTGAATTAAAAGCACAAACATGGTTGATAAATGAGTTGTTTGTATTGCACTTTTCAGAGGACTTAATTTTTCTGCTGCCTTAGCAAAAATGTCACACTTTTTAAAAAAAAAAAAAAATGTATCTGCATCAACTTCCTGAGCTGCCAAAACAATTTGTCATTTTTGTACTGTGGTCAAGGACAGCAGAAAACCACGCAGAGGGCCACAAATGGCCCCCAGGCCACACACTGGACATCCTCGACTTAAGCAGAGCCATGGGCTGATCACCTCTACGCCATGCTTCACTTATGCACTAATTCATGCAAAAAGAGCCGCAACTAAGTATTTGGTTTTTTATAAAGTTTTTTATAAAGGAAACCACACAATGTCCCGGCTCTCGAATCTGAAAGTGTTTTTTTCTTCATTTTGAAGGAGTTAGCGATGTGTAGCAATAATAACCTATCTGCCAATGTGCTGCAGGTGTGAAATTATTCATAATTGCTCATAAAGTTGCATCCTCCAAAATATAACATTGAATAAAACTCATATTAAACTGTAAAGTTAATTTTGTCCACACATGCTTAATTATAGATTTATAACACTGGCATGCTCCATAATAAAAACCCATGGACCTAAATTTGATCCATCTTTAAGCATAATAAAAAATACTAAAGCAAAAATAGCTGAAAAACCTTTGTGGGTTAATATATAAGCATGTTATTCACATGCTCAACATGTGAATAACATGTTGAGCTGGTGTGCTATTTATCCTACAGCACACCACAATGGTTTATGCGAGACTTCCTGTTTGCAAGACAGACCAAGCAATCTGGAACCTGCTCAATAGGGTAAAATCCTGTAACCAGTTGTGTATATGCGAGCTGTATGTGTTCAGTTTAGGGCTGAACATAAACGTAATGAACTGAAACTCATGAATTTGAGTTTGAATTGGAGTTCTACATTTAAATGAAATGACAAAACGTTTATATTCTCTGTAAAATGAACTGAGAGAACTTCTGAACTTCATAACAGTAGACCAAGCAGATAATTACTGTAAACCATTGTCATGAGGAAAAAGTTGAATACAAAACCAAAACCGCAAAAATACATGTCAAAGCATAAAACAATTAACATATTCTTTGTATCTATCCAGTTACACTAATTCTAATCTTATATCTCCTATCATAACAGTAAAACTAACAGTTATGTGAGAACTACACAGCAGGCCAGTAAGACAAAGGTCCATGTTAACGTCAGTCAGTGTCATTTCAAAAGAACCATTTGTTGCTACTGTAACCACAATTTTTCTATTCCTAGAAAATGTTGGCTGTGCTTTCATTCTGTTAACTGATACCAAATCAGGTTAGTTACATGAGAAAGACTGATAATTCTTGCTTTTTGGGGGACTTCCCCACCAAGCTCTTATCACTAGAAATGTTAAACAGAAAGAAAAAACAAAACGAGTTCTAAGTGATAATCACCATAGTAATATAAACAACTCGTCTGTGTTTAGAAAGTAGTTGATCAACCATTTGGGCTCTATTTTTTTTGTTTGTTTTGTTACCAAGTTCTATGAAACAGGTAAAAACAAACAAAATAAAAAACCCAACAACAACAAAAAAAGAACAACACACACACACACACACTGGAACACCTCACAATAAACTTTATTCATTTTTGGATTATATTAAGGATGCACTTGAGTGTGTGTGAGAAAAATCCTACCTTAAATGTCATTTATTTACACATTTACACAAAATTTACTTGACTATAAAGTCTGACATCACACTCCGACATACTCCCACACAGGAAATTACAAAATATCTTTTATGCAACCTAAGGGACATAAGATCTGTTAAGGTCCAAAGTGCTGCTACTGATTTTTTTTTTTTTTTTTTTTTTTTTTACTAGTTTATGGTGTATGCAGGAGTCATTGAACATTAAACACAAATGCATGGCTCCTTTCCAACTGTGGAGAGTCCTCTCTGCAGCAAACAGCTACAAGGCAGGGCATTCAGTGGTCATAGAGTTCCTTCATTTCCTTCAGAACCTTGATGCTCTCACTGTATCTCAACTGGTTCTTATTGGAGCACTCCTTCCATCTAAAACAAAAAGAAAGAGTTTTATATTTACAAACCTATTATAAAGAGTGCATTTTGTTAATGAAATAAATCACAACAAACTTTTAACAGATATTGTTTTTGTTGTACTAGAAGCCTGAAAGTATTAAAGCTATCATTTGCAGAGCTCTTGTTTAATGAAAATCTCACAATTAATATTTTCGCATTTATGTTAAAAGGTCTGCGGTATGTAAAAACATGTGGAGCTTAAGACACGTTTATTTTCCAAAGAAAAAAGGAACGTTGTAATTTCTCAACATGTTTTTAACCAAAAGCAATTACACCACAACCAGCAACATGAACACAGTTTAACCTCTTAGCCTTATTTCTTCCTCTTCTGCTTATTTCAGTTACTTAACAACTGTGAAAAAAGCAGCACTGTGGAAGCTATGAAGAACTCCCAAAATTAGATTTTCCCCTTTGAGCAACTTTCATCACATATGATGTGTAGGGATCACGGGAAGCATATTTGGTTTAACAGACTGTCATTTGCGAGGAAGTCACTTCTCTAACACAAAACAAGGTTATACAGAGTGAACCAATATATCCACAAAAATGGAAATAAACTGGAAGCTTGTTAAAAAAAATAATGCACAAAGAACCCTGAACTAGATGGCTAAATAAAGCAGTGAATGTGAAAATTGCTGCAAAGAAAACTATATCAATATATTTTTCATATCTTGCTAATACTACTCGGATTTTAAATCTCTGCATTGACTTTCTTTGATTCATTTATTCTTTTAAAGGGGAAGTATAATGTGTTTTCAAGGCACATAGAATCATTTTATAGCACAATCAAGGAACTATGTTACATTCAGTTGTTACAAAAATGCTGTATACATCAAATACGACCTAAAAGAAATTTGACTTCGTAATTTAATACCTTGAAATTGGGCCTCTGTCTCTTTAAGAAAGTCCTGCTCTTTGTTAAACTCCACTTCCAGGAAGTCACCGCAACAGCTAACCCTTTAACAATGTTTTTACCAGCGTTTCGCTGAGAAGTACCACCTATAATGAGCTCCGCAGATGCGCAGTTCCACCAGGTGTTTGCTAATTGCTTCTGGCTAGTGTGAAGGAGCTGTGCAGGGGTGCTCTGTGAGGCAGAAGCTCGGAAGCTTAGAAACTGCAGCTTTAGGAGGGAGCTGGGTCTCAAAGGTGGAGCTAGGTCCATCCAGGTGTTTCGCACAGCTGCATGGTTGTCACGGGAGATTAAAGGATTTCTCAAACATGCATGAAAGAATCAAGGCAACACTCCAGGTATGTTTTTGATGAGGGAATAATGTTATGGCATGACATAATTCTAAAAAACAGTCGATTTTACATAATACGGCCCCTTTAAAATCTTTTTCTGATTAGCTACAGAATAATGTGCTTTCTTGATCTCTAAGGAAGGCAGATGGAAGTGTTTTATTAAACCTGAAATTTTGACGGGGGGTGGGGGGCGTTTGGACTTTGGTAAGTGAATCATTTAGATTCCATGGCAGTGGAGCTATTTTTTGGGGGGACCTGAGGACAGCTGGGAGTACTGAAATTTTTAAAAGGCAAACTGAACTCTTTTTAGCAAAGTTTTTTGTCTTTTTTTTTTTTTTTTTTGGGAAAATTTACAAGTTTGTTTTTTTTTAAATCAGGCTTTAGCTCTTATTTATTTAGTTTTTTATTTAACTCCCCCATAACTTTTTAGCTGATTTGTTATTTCTCTTTGAAATGCTGGTTGATTCTTTCATGAAGCAAGCTATCCACAGTTAATTTATTTAATCATGTTATTTTATTTCTGACAATCACCATTTATTTTTAAAGTAAAGATGCCTTTGGCAGTACATAACTCTTGCTTCATCATAAATTAATCAATGAGTGCTGGTAAAAGTATTCTGAATCCGATTAACTACAATCCAAGATAACACTGAATGTGAATGTTGGACTACCATGACTGTTTCCACACAAGAATAAATCTTTCCAAAAAACAAACAAAAATAATAGAGCATCTAAAACAACTTGTTGAGGACTTACTTTTGCCTTATCTTTTTCCAACGTTCCATGTGGTCACTTATAAGAGCTCCTGATACGGGAACATCTGTGGACTGCGAAAAGAGAGTAACTTTATTCACCACAGTTAATATATAAGTAGAGATTTGCATTTTCATAGAGGAAAAACAATACAAAAATAATCATATAATATTTTAAAACCTTGGAAATGGAGGGCTTTTCAGTCTGTGGGATCCTGAGATTGATGAGTTCACCAGAGGGGCTAACTGGGCAGGCAGATGGAGGAGGAAGTCTGTACACATTCTGACCTTTTCCATTCATCATGTCTGTGACCTTAAAAAAACAATGTTTCAAATTTAAAACAAATGTAATAAGTTCTCATTCAACCTATTCTAACATAGTAATGCAGAGATGGGTTTGAACAAATGTGTCATCTCTTAAAAACAACCTTAATTAAACTGTGCGAATAAGACTGTCCACATGAAACCAGATATTTGGCACAACTGAAAACTTTTTGGTGGCAAAACGGAGGAAAAAATGCTTTGCAAAGTAGAGATGTTTAAAAGCTATGCTTCTGGTGTGCATAGGGTTATCAGGACATTATTAAAACTGATTACATTATGGCCCACTTTAGTTTTCATTCCTAAAAACCACAAGAATCGTGGGGGAGTTTTTTAATTGGTTTTTCTACATTTGTCTCCTTTTGTTCTGACTTGGTTTCCATTAAACTTCAAATATAAACTGAAGAAGCTAATGGAAAATAGATTCAAAGAAAACATGGGCTTCAATTGTTCTCAAAAAATCTTTCACCTAATCAATGCTTGAGCAATTTTTTTAAACAAAGGGGGGAAAAAAACAAACAAACATTCATTTTAACATAGCCGTTGGCTCTAATAAACATCCAAAGTTCACTCTGATCATTTTTTGTTAATGCTTGTATGTGGTGAACAAAACAGACGTAACAAACTTAATCACAGTCCCACCTCCTCCTCTGGTATGCTTTGTGGGGAGTTTGGAGAAGCCGCTGGTTCCCTAAAAGAAGGGTTGTTTCTCATCCAGGCACGGCAGATTGGATACAGTGGGGTGGTGGTGTTGAACTGAGCTAAATCAACACTGCGATCAAACAACTTAATAATGTATGCATCTACATAAAAGGAGAAGGGCAGATAATGTAAGGACAAATAAAAAGAGACAAAATGCATAATGCAGAAAATAGAAAAATGGACCATCAATAAATGAGGTGCAATTAATTATCCAACTGTCATTGTGTTAAAATCTGCACTTGAGTTTACTCTGTTTATGCTGATTGGTCTCTGGGATGCCCTCATCCATCTCCTTTCGCTTCTTCCTCCTGTGCTGTGGAAATCTTGCTGAAGGTCTAAAAATTAATTTAAAAAAAATAAATAAGGATTGAGACTTACATGTGGAATTGTCCCAAACATTTATAGCAATAAACATAATCCATGGAGTTGTGCAGCTAAAATTTAGTTGGACAAACAAAAAAGGAGAAATGCGTGTATGTACACCAAAGAGACATTTACCTTTTTCCAGCAGATGATGGAGACAATTCTCTAAAATGAGCAGACAGACCATTGGGTGACTACTTTGCAATAATACTGATATAAAGTTACAAAAATGTGATCACAACATGATATCTAAATTTAATTAAATCAAAGCATAAATTAATAATATCCTGGTACATACTTGTTTAAATTGTCCACTGACAACTTTCCTGGATCTTCATTTGGTTCTCTGTTTACAGTACAGAAAAGCAACTATTAATATCAAACATGCTCACAGCTGTGATAATCAATATATTGATTTTAAGAAGTATTTTACAAACCTTTCATTTTCACTCTTTTCTACAAGACCCTTTAACACAGCATCCAACCTGCCACGTGCACCTGTGATCTCCAAATCTAAAGAAGCATAATTATTCATAAAACAATAATAATCAAATACATTGAGGTTTAGAGTGTGGGTATTAAAAAAACAACAACACGATATTAGTAGCAGTAAGTGTAAACTTCCGTTTTCTACACTTCATGAAAAGCCAACACAAATCCTGTTCAAGTAGTTTTAATTAATATTAATGTAAAATAGAAAACATTTGATCTGTAGTACTTTATTTTTGGCTGATGGCGACTTTATTACATAATTATGAATGACATGTTTATCGTCTTACCTGGCCTTTCTGTCTTTACCTTTACGTGGTGCATTTTGCTCAATTTACTTCTAAAGGCTTCTCAAAAAAAAAAAAAAAAAAAAAAAAAAAAAAAAAAAAAAAAAACCAGACTTAAAACAGCTGATTTTGTACCTCTAACTAAGGTGTACGGGGTCTTCGAGCTAACAACGACCTCTTGTTGATTGTTCGGTAACAGCAACGTTAGCCAGTTAGCTACGGTTACTTGTTAAAGCCAGTTAGCCACCTTTCTGCATTAGCTTAAAAAACTGTTAAAGCGAGTCCAATATCTAAAATCTAAATAAAAATGCTTCTATTAAAAACTCGCTGTTGTAGTGGCTCCAAAAATAATTACGTATTTTTACTTATAAACATCTTACTTCGTTTATTATTTTTTCGGAGAGTAAAAGTACAAGCTCAACTACCGTTGCTAAGTTAGCTTGTTTTTGACAGGCTCGGACCCTATGCTGGCTTTCCTCTTCCGCGCGCTGCCGGTCTCCAATCACTCGATTGGTACCGATGTAAACTATGCGTCGTCTGTGATTGGACAAATTGTACGTCCATCATTTTTTACTCGCTGTCTATTGGCTGATGAGTAAACAAACGTTGCAGTACACGTATTGTGCTTTCAACGACACAATCGACAGCTTCTAATAGTTTTACAAAACCAGACTGCTTTTAAGTTATGCTTTTTGTTTCAGATTGGATTTGAGGTTAAACAGGCTTTAACATGCTGTGTGTAGTTTCGTTCCTCCTTTCGTTTTATTCCATGGTAACTATTGAAAACAAGGTCAGACATGCGCTGAAAAACTGTCTTGTCCAGATGTAAATCGGTTACTTTTTTCCTCACACCAATTTGTGTTAGTGTTCAGCAAACTGCTAATTAAACTGTGACATCCTGAATTTGCTATGAAATCCAGGTAAGAAGCAATGGGCACATTTGTTCGTTTGTAATTAGAAATTACAGTTATACAAATCTTGTTTATTGTTTGTTTTTAGCGGACCTGTGTTTACGAGGCAGAATCCATTCCCGCCTGTGTCCACGGTGAAAAGAGCACACTACCACCCTTCACGGAAGCAATCCCTGTCAAAAAAAGATAAGAAAATTGTATGTTTAAAACACAGTTATTATCTCATTCACAATGGTCACTTCTTAATTTTGAAGATACGACTTTAAACTCCTGCAGCTGATCCTGCATTGTTTTGGTCTGGAGAACTTTAGCTAGTTTCTTCATTATTTGCTTGTTCAGGAGGGGGTTTGCTGCAAGGTCAATAATTTGATGCAATCGTCTGGGCATCCTTAGCAAGATACATTTTATCAGAATTTCTGATTAGGATTAATTAAAATGTAAATAAATCTATGATTTGATCTAATGATACTGTGTCTCCCTTTTTTTTTTTTTTTTTTTTTGTTTTCTTTTTTTTTCACAGACTCTAAGTCCTGTTCGTTTACATCAGCGCTCCAACCATCCACCTCGCTCTCGAAACCAGGAAAGCCAACAGCTGTGTGAAAATCAGGATTTTTCTGCCAGTGATGGACAACATGTATTTACCGAGATCTGGCCCTCCAATGAATGTGGCTCGTCTCCTGACAGTAACACCGACTTTCCTGAAATGTTGCCAGACAAACCGCCCACGAGATCAGAAACATCTGCAGTTCCATCTGGGGTGAAGGAAGATTCTGTGCTTGCAAAGTATGTTTGCCATTGTTTTTCTAATTGCAGTGCCTTGCAGAAGTATTCATACCCTTCAACTTTTTCACATTTTTCATGTTGTAACCACAAATTTCAGTGGATTTTGCTTGAATTTTATGTGCTAGACTTACGCAGATGAGTCTGTGAAGTGAGAGAAACATTGTTTACAAATAAAAATCAAGGAAGAGTGGCATGACCCTCTGACACAGAACTATGTAAGACTGTGTTTTCCTGAAATTACAGCTGCAGGTCCTTTAAGATATTTCTCTACCAGCTTTGTACAAACAGAAACTATTTTTTAAAATCTCGTTCATCTTTGTAAAATAGGTCTGGCTCGGTCAGATTGGATGGAGAGTCAGGTCATTGTCTTGCTGGAAGAAGAACGTTCACCCCTGTTTCAAAGTCCTCTGTAGCCTCTAACAGACTCAACTCAAACCAGCTTCCTTATTCCTGCTGAAGGAGAAACCCCACAGTATGACGGTACCGCCACCAAATTTCACAATGGGGATGGTGTGTTTAGAGTGATGTTGTGTGTGCGAGGGTGATGGTGATGCTGTGTTGAGGATCTCTGCAGCTCCTTCAGAGTTCTTGTGGGCCTCTAGACTGCTTCTTCTCACCCAGTCTGTCATCTTACGTGAACGGCCATGAGTTGATAGTTTTGCAGTTGTGCCGTACTCCTGTCCAGGTGAGATGTTCAAAGAATTAGATATTGTTTTTACAACCCTGGTGCCACTTTAAACTTCACAACTTTATCCTTGTGTTCCTTTGTCTTAATGATGGTGTTTGTTTAATAATGTCTAACAAACCTCTGGGACTTTGACATTTATTAATTAGGTGACTTCTGAGAGCAGTCCAGTGCACTGAGTTTTATTTAGGAGGATCTGATAAAAAGCATCTAAAAATATTTGATCGTTACACTTCAGAATCTTATTAGTAAAATTCTTAAAATCCATATTCCTTTCCCTACACTTCGCTTTTATGCACTACTTTGTGTTGGTCTATCACAGAAAATCTCAATAAAATACATAAGTTTCTTCTGGTGATAATGTGACAAATGTTCAAGGACCACGAATACTTCTGCAACTCAATGTAACTATTTTGTGCCTCGGAAAGTACTCATGTGTGCTATAAACAGATACGTTTAGAGCGTTTTTCGTCGTGGTCGGCCTCAGAGTCGAGAGGAGCGCCAACAGATGGTCTCTACTGATGGAGAGGAACAGATGCCTTTTTGGTGGATGACCCACTCATCAGTCCCCAGTTCAACCCCAACTAAGGGTAAACTCTCTTGGTGTATTTATGAACTTGTAAATTTTGCTCATTCTTTCTCTAACAAATGTGATATACATTTCTTTCCAATGAATGGATGTGCGCTGTCCCTGAAAGATGGCCATGATTCTGCCGTTTGCAGTCCAGATGAGCAGCCTAAACATGACAGATCCTTCAGTGTGAGTGCATTAATGAGTTTACTCGAACAAAACAATGTGTAACCAGATATGCTTCTCCATCTGCATTGGGAAAATAGGTGTACTGCTGGCTGTACTGTATGTAAACTGATGAAAACTGTGTATGTCATCGAGACTGATCAGGGTTTTTTCCTGACCCAGACAGATTTCTGCTTTCCTTTGAGGTTTGACCGACCGATTCTGACGTTGATCTCTTCTGATATTCCTTTTCAAAAAAAACCATACCACATAAGAGTTTAAAAATATTCTGTAGGTCCTTTAATAGATGTAGTAGTTTTAATCTACTACATGTTTGCTTTTTTTATGAAGCAAACATCAAAAAATAAGAATTAAAATATCCCCACTCATGAATTAAAGCCTATGTCTCTAACCTTTATGTAATTCTCTTGCTAAACAAAAAAAGTGCATCAAGTTGTATGCTGTTTTATGATGCCTTTATAGGCCAAAATGTTGGGAGTTCTTAGTTTTGATGCCTTGTAATGAATAAAACAAAACAAAAGAGATTTTTCAGTTTCTGACCTGCGGATCACTGATTAGAGCCGATAAAGGGGAAAACTGGATGATTTTTATTTCTTGATTGTTTTATTTCTTACACTGTTGCTTAGGTTAATGCTCTACCTTTTCTTCTTTTCTTTGATCATCTGGTTGGGTCTATCTGCTCCCAGTGGGAATCTGATGACACAGAAATAATAAACCTTCAAGAAAGAGCAAGCAGGCTTCTACTTAAAGGGTGTGTAGTGCATCAAGTAACGTTACTGCTCAGTGGTTAGTCTTCTTGAGTTAAAAAAAACTTATCTTTCTAACAGCGAATGTAGTCCGAGTGATGGATCCATCCCTGTTAGCTCAGATGGCTTAGCATGCTCCGATTTCTCCTCTCCAGTCAGTGTGGACGAGCCAATGCGGCAACCTTTGATTCCCAGTTTGATGAAAGCAACTGCTGGTGAGGCGAGTATGTGAAATAGCCATTTGAAGGCAGCTATTAATTTTCTTTTTATAGTTGTTGTTGATGCAGATAACTCCTCCTCGTCTTGTGTTTATTACTACGAGCATTATGGCTGTGCTTGTCGTGTTTACAGCAAAGATCAGTCCAGACTCAGCTCCAGCTGCCTCCTCCCAGAAATCTGTCCTCCCTACCATGACACCCCCCACACACCCAGAGGAGGATATTTTGTTCCAGTGGCGTTTACGGAGAAAGATGGAGCAGGCTAGAGGGTGGTCCCAGTCCATGAAACAATCAGGTCTCCATGATTCTGCTTGTAGCTGGCAGGCCCCCAGTTTGATCCATGCATCAGCCATCGGACAACCTTACAAGGTTGGATTTAAAAGTGCATGATATATTTGTTTTGTATGTGTCAAACACAAAATAGTATGATTATAATCCTTGTTGCATAATCTGTAGCAACAACAGAGCTTCTGGCCTCCTCACCTCTCAGAAAGAGATGCTCATCCACACATGACTGCTCCCCAGCCAGAAATCACAGAGGCTCACAAACGAGGTGCTCCAGCCCCAAGTCCTCCACACTTCCTTACTGCTGCTCTTCCCTCTTCCTCTTTGATGTCTCAACCCCAGGCTCTTTCCCATGTTCCTGCTCACATGCATTTACTCTGTGATGTCCTTCCCTGCCCCAACCAGTCATCTCTTGCTAATGATGATCAGAGCACTTCACAAAAGCTGTCTGAGCCCCAACCCAAAGTTGTCCACAAAAAAACCCAAGTCTCAGAAAGCCTATTGAGTACCAACAAGGACGGGCCTGTCAAAGAACGTTTGCCATCCTCCCTACACGCATCGTCTGGAAGCATAAAAGAGGAAGGGCCTAGTCAGCAAAAAGTACACGGTAAGAACAAGAAGAAGAAACTGGTGACAAAAGAGTCAGACCAGAAGACAGCTCTACCTTCCAGGCAGCAGAGGAAACCTGCCAGGTGATGCATTGAAATACGAAGAATTTACTGCAGGTGTAGCTCAGTAAATCTGAATGTCTTCTAAAAGTTCCTTTATTTCAGAAATTCAGCTCTAAAAGTCAAGCTCATATATTAGAATGCAGGTATCAAATTTCTGTTGATTTAATGGCTTATGGTCCAAAAAAACCTCCAAATATTTCTTGAAAATTGTGATGAATATGTCCATATATGCTTCTTTAAACAGAAATGTTGGCCAACTGAAAAGAGTGTCCATGTTCCGTACAGGATATGCCCTCAATACTTTCTCTTTGCTTGAATTGTCATTTTTGCTTGAATTATAATTTCTTCATGGTCCCTGTTGCTCATTCACCTTTTTCTACCACACTTTTTCCTTCCACACAACTTTCCATTAATATCCTTGGATACATCTCTTTTGAACAACAAGCTTGTTTGGCAGTGAGCTTTTGAAGTGTGCTGTCCTTGTCGATGAACCATTTCTGTTTTTAAAAGTTTCAGTACAACGTGAGTTTCACTTTTTGAATTGATTTGCTGAAATAAATGAACGCTTCATAGATATTCTGATGGATAAATTTCCACCTGTATAATCAAATATTTCTTCTTGAGCTGGCTAGCATGTTTACTGTTATTGCTGTTCAATCAGGGAGTCTTCAAAGCCGAGCGTTCCAAAAAACGCAACATTAAAGGAGCAGTATCAACATGATGAAAGCGAGGAGGTTCACAAGGCCAGCTGCACTGGGGGTCATCTACCACCCTCCTCTCCAGTTCATACTGCCTTAGGACAGGTGAAGAAATGCGCATGCTGAAACTTATTGTAATTTTTTCTAAAGTACAATCTTAGTTAAATTTTTGTTTTTCGATAAATGCATACTTGCCTATCTCGAAAAGGACTAGACAGGGTGCATATTTACTGTTAGAACACCTACATTACTCTCCAGTTGATAAATTTGCACACCTGCACACATTTTGATATGTTCAGTATAACATAAATATCGTGGTTTTGTGTAGTAATACTGCAGCTGGTAATCTGTATCAATTTTTGTTCTCAATGGGTTTTAACAGGTCATTTCAGAGGTTTTGTTCCCTACGGTGGCTCAGAAGACTCCTGTTTCATCATTTTCTACTCCTAAAAACATCTCTTCATCTTCACAGTCCCCAGTTTCTTTAAACGTCACACAGAACTCCCTGGAGGTCATTTCACAGCTGCTTCAAGAGGCTGAAGGTGATCTCGTGGCTTGACTGTTGGCCAGGCGGCAACTCTAATATTTATATTCCACCAACTGCTATTTATAACTCCTGTATTTGCTCATAATGTAAAATTTTTTTCTTCCTGTCATCTGTATTTTGTGTCAGATTCTGATGGAAAAGAATTTGAAGATGACCCTCTGTTACAAGTCCTCCGCCACCAGAGAAAATGGGTGAAAGACCAGATCAGGTAGCTTTAAATAATGCTATAATTTAAACAGTTTGCTGTTTTATTTTAATTCATATTTCTGACCTGATTTTATTTTTAACGCTTGTGAACTTTTTTATTAGATTCATTTCCAAATCAACACTATGAAGATAACGTTTCATCTTTCTTCTTTTAGAGCGGTGGACGTGATGCTGAATGAATCCCTGGAGGAACAACCAGTTGCTTGAACAAATCAGACTGTTGCTTTTTTTTTTTGTATTTTTTTATATTGAAATAAAGTTTATTTATACTATAGGATTTCAACAAACAGTTTGGAACATGTCTGTGCATTGATCACAATATAGTGCATTTACAATTGTTGCTCAAAGGTATAGCAGCTTTAACAGTGAGTTAGGAATAGTTACAAAGTGTGGTTCTTTGGAATACTGTGGATGATTGATGAGCAACACTAGAAGAGTACTGTATATACAAACCACAAAGAGCAGGGACTATCAGAACAGCGCCAGGAACAAAACAAAACAAATCAAATGGGTGTTTTGGTAGGCTGTGTGCTGTTGGGAGTACAGAGACGAGTTGAATCTGCTCGTATCTGTGTGTTTATAAAGGCCGCTGTTTTCTTATATGGCGAAGATGGAAGAGGCGTCTGTGTTAAGTCAGGCATCTGGTGCCTTCAGTCTGCAGCATTGGTGCGGATATGATGAGGATGCCTTCAGGGGAGACTGCAGACTCCAGCGCCATGATGTTCACCCCCTTTGGGATTCGGTAGCGGCGGTTAAACTGCAGTGTTGTAAAGCCTTGGCCCTCCTTCTACCAGGAGACAGTTAAAAACAAGTTAGGAGGATAAATCATTTTAAACACTGTTCTGGTTAGAAGTTTACATCAGGGCTCCAACAGACACTAGAAAAACATGGTTAAAAAAATGGAATTTCATTTGAGTATTTTCCAGGTCTGGGTAAGTAGGGGGGGGGATAAAGAGTGTGGAGAAGTATTTGTTTTTCCAGACATTTTGCTATATCCCATCTGTGAAAAGGTTGTGCCTTTCCTTCTTTGTGTCCTGTCTTTTCCACCTTCTCTCTTTGCTTCCTTTTGTCCTTCCTTCTATGTCATTCGTTACCATTTTCCTCTATTCATTGTGTTGTCCTTCTTTTATGTTCTCCCTTGTCTCCTTTCTTCCTTCCAGTTTTCCTCTTTTTTTTGTTTCATTCCTTTGCACCTTCCGTATTTCCTTTCTACCTTTTTCCTTCTTTTTTTCCTGCATTGTCATTCATTCCTTACCTCCTTTTTTTCCCCCTTCGTGTTCTAC
This sequence comes from Anableps anableps, assembly GCA_014839685.1. Taxonomy (NCBI): domain Eukaryota; kingdom Metazoa; phylum Chordata; class Actinopteri; order Cyprinodontiformes; family Anablepidae; genus Anableps; species Anableps anableps. The sequence continues at coordinate 22,226,283 of CM026072.1, read as the reverse complement.
CTCCCCACCTTCCAGCTGTTGGTATTCTCAGAATATTTAAAGCCTGCCCACTGCTAACATCTGTCAAGAATTCATGGTGAACATTTATATTTTAAAATGGTCAAAATTGACCGAGCACCCTTGAGTATAAGAGCATTCCCATGAAGAATGTGTGCAAACCATGTTACACTCATGTTTTCTTAAGCAAGAATTAGGTGCACAAGTTTGACTTTATTGGGAATGTGCTCTGACCCACACAGTCAAAATGACAGAAGTGTCAAATGTGTACCTCTTAGTAAACAAACCTTCTGTTCTTTGTGTTGTCCTTGCACTTCTACAAAGTCCCCTACAACTTTGACCAGTAGGTCCTCAGGGTTGAAATGCTTCACATCAACTTGAACTGTAAATCCGACCTCGTCACAGTAGACCTGTCCACACGAAGTGAAATAATTTAAAGGATCTTTTTTAAAAAAATGAAATGGCAACTGAAAATATCCCTATAAGATGCATATTCTCAATTATGAATTTTGTGTAAATTTGCTGTATTTGAGCATGCAATGCTGTCAACAAAAACAATCAGTCTTTTGAACTGATTCTCACAGTCTTCCTCTAAAGAAGATGCCAGACAGTAAGATTTGGTTTAAAGAAGATTAGCAGTAGATTTTTTTTTTTTGACAAGCTTTCATGCTTCTCTGAAGAACTATTTGGTTCTCTTTATATGTTAAATAAATGACCTACCTCTGTAGAGCTGACATTTTCAGTCTCTGGAATAAGTAACGATGGAGACCAGTTATAATAACCATGAGACCCATTCAGCCGAGGTGGTAAAACCTCCTGCCATGGAATACCACCAGTTGTCATAGTGGGAGGCACAATAAAATCCATTTCTAAGAAGTAAAAAACATTTAGAAGAACAATCAAAAGAGTTCGATGGGGTGCAATGAATGCTCGGAGAGGAGCAGCTTACCCTCGCTTATAAATTCTCTGACCAAATAAGTGAGCAAAAAGAGAAAGGCCTGCCCCTGGTGTTATGTTCCCGCTTGTCCTGAGTAGGAGGAATGATCTGTCTGACTCCAGTATTCCCTCTCCCTCTGCGTGCTGAACGTGACTGACTGTCACAGACTGTTTTATACTGGAGTTGGATAATGACTTGAGAATTCATATTGGGGCACCTTGCCTCAGTCACATTCCAGACTGTTTAGCACTGGGTGTCCACCCAAAGATGAGTGTATGTTTTGGGAATGACACAGCTGTTGCTGGCTTATTGTCAATTAAAGTGTGTGTTACAAACCCTCTGTGTTTTTGTTGGATCGATGACACGAATACAAACTTGTTACTAGTGTGCAGCTATCAGAGCAACTGCGGGATGGGTTGGTTGTTGAGGAACATCCTTCTAAAAATAAGTTCAAAAGAAGAATGGCTCCTTGACACATGCAGAAACACATGCTCTGTATCAGACACATCATCACTCACCTGTTATATAACAGGATGGGAAGTATTAAACCAAGTACCCTAAAATTACGAACAAAATACATTTCCAAGAACATCCTAAAAGCTGCTAAATACATGTAGTGAAGATATATGGCCATTTCAAATTCTTACATACATAGGCACTGCAGCACAGTAAATTAAAATGCTTCCACATCTCCGTTTCATTGGGTGGCTTCCGGAAAAGAGAGAAGCATTGCATGTGCTGACAGTCACTGTTCTCCACATATTTAGCAGTTATGTGCACATGTTCTCCCTGTTAGCAATGCTAAACCTGGCACCTAACCTTTGACTGTGACTAAAAGTGGCTCTGATTATGCTATGACTCATGATGATGGGCAAGAGGGGACATTTGGAGGGATTAAGTTATTGGGTTTCATAACAGGCGCCAGTGGTTGTCTGGACTTTGGGAGACATGTAACAGTAAGGAAAAATAAAATATAGACACACAGATGCCAAAAGAAACGCATAATAAAGGTAGGCAAGAGCTTTAGTTAGATATGCCTTAATTTAGATTTCCAGTCATAGTTGAGACACAGCTTTGCATTTCTTAATTTTGACATTGAAACCTGAATTGATTTTATATCTCATAATTATGACTTTGAAAATAATTGATGATTCAAAGTTGACATTTTGACACTGAATCTCATGATTATGACTTTGAAAGCTGGTACAACTATATTGTATCATGATATTCAAAGTCAAAATGTCATTGAATCTCATTATTAGTCAAACTTACGTTTTTCCTCACAACTTTGAAATAACTTGATATCCCACAGTCTGTCTTGTTTTTCTTTACAGTTGTGGAAATAGGATTTCATATGAAATACTGACAAACCTCCTTAAAATGTACACACCGATTAAAAAAACATGGTCACTTAAAAGGTATTTATTAGTCAACAAGTAAAAATGATCTTGGGTGCACAATCAAAGTCATTTTAGGGCTATTTAACAAAAATTTAAAAATTAGCCTAATCAAATCTATATTTTCATCAACACAAATTTGAATGCACATCCTTTAACAACATATTGTTAGCTCATACTGAAATAAAAGAAAACAAAAGCTCTAAAATACAAACATACAGACATTCCTAAATTCTACAGTACGAACATTTTAAAGGTAATAAATGTCACACAGACCCAAATCTTTTGCTTTATTAAAGAGAAAACTCTTTGGTCCATTCTTATCGGACGCCAGATGTCTCACGGCGTGCCCAGTGGAATTGTGAACGAAAGGTAATCCCCCACCTCTCCCCACTCTGCTCTGAAGTGTTGGTAAATTGTGATCCATGTTGTCAGTACTGTGACCCAAAACAACAAACCCAGTGCTGATCGCTTCACATCTAGAAAAGAAAAGACGTGAAAATGATAAAGTATTTTCATTTAAAACTTAGGCATGTTTTACATTACTTATCCAGGACACCCTTTGACATTGACAGAGAACACTAGATAAATAAAGACCAATTAAGATCTGTAACTGATGACCAGCCCATGCATGGAAAAAAAAAAAAGTCTCTTCATTTTTCAACCATTCTTTAAAAATGTATGGTCAATTTGTATGATGTGAATGTTAAAAAAAAACAAACATCTTGAAAGATTGTTTCAATAATTGAAAGGCATTCATTAGAAAACTTGAAAGTAAAATATTTTTTTTACCAGATTTGATAAAAATTCTATATTTTTAATTATTGCATTAATACTTTCCTAAGCATTTACATTTCAATTTCAAACTGTTGTCAGTCAGGAAGCTATAATCTATGGACTAACATCAACAAAAAGTATGCATGTTATTGCCAGTAAATCTGCAGCTGTTGATTTTAACTTAATGTTATGACCAACAGTAATGTTCACTTGAAAAAAAAAATACACAAAAAAGTACACTGAATGTCTTTTTGCTCCATGTTAAAATATTTTGTCATTGCTTTTAACGGTGATACTATGTTCTACAGTAACAAACAGGATCTTGAGGCTGAATAAAGACAATTACAAGTCAACTACCTAATAGTTATTCATACTGCTTTAAGGGGTAGATCTGGCATCAAAAGTCGTTTGTTGAACTTTTTTTTTTTTTTAATTTTTGAAATTAAACATTTTTTGGCATTTTTTTACAGGTTTCAATGGAAATCTAAAATGATAGCTACACGATCTAGATACATGATCTTAATATCATTCAAAATCTGTTTCAAAGCTCTTTTCGATTCTTTTTTTTGTTTTGTTTTGTTTTATTTTAACAAATAACCATTTTGAAAATGCTGCTAACATACCTCCCAAGAATGTTTTTACCCCTTTAACTAAGTTCTAGTTACTTTGCACCAAGATGACCTTGACACTTACATGTTTTAATTTGGGTCTGTTCAGTGAAAGGCGGCTTCACAAAGGCTTCCTTAAAAAACCAAACAACGTTTACGAGCCACAGGAAAGGAAGAAGAGCAAAACCACCTGGAAAAAACAAAACAAAACAAACAAAACTACTTACAGCCAGAGCAACCCAAATCATGTTATGCAACTCTAATATATTGCTCCTGGACTTAATATGTAATCCACCCTTCCTGTTTCCATATATGGGCTTCATAATGGAGGTTATAACTATGGTTATAACTATCAACTGCTTATATTAACAAGTAAAGCTGTTTGCAGTGCTGCATTCCTTTAAAATGTTTCTTACCCAAGTAATATTTTCTACAAAGGCTGAGTTTCTCTTCGTTAGGAAGTCGTTCCAGGTTCATGGTTAACACACTGCGGCCCTGCTGAAGGAGGAAACAAAAGTTCAAGGGAGATGTTAAGGGCTAGCTCCACTTTAGTACAGCTAATAACTCTCGAGAAAACGGGATATGGCGATAGTAGCTACATTCAAGAAGATGACTAACCACTGACTTAACAAAGCAAACCAGCTTCATCAGAGACATTCAATATAACAAACATACTAGAGAACCTTCCTAAAATGTACTAAACCACTGTCAGGTGACTTGAAATAGCCTCAGGCAACATTAGCATTTTGCTAATTGTTACGCCAGCTGCGGAAAAAACTGTCATAATCCAGACTCCAGACAAAGTTTTTTTTTTTATTATTTTAATTATGCTAAATATACACTACCAATAATGTGACAACATACCTACAGTCTCTAAGGCTAACTCTCGAAAAAAAGAACCGAGTAAATAGAAACAAACACTTCCTGGGCCCCCTCTTCTTCGTCGTTTTCCTCATCACCTTTCTTCTGTTTGGAGCAGTGACAAGTCAGAATTAGAATTCATACTGCCACCTAGTGTACAGATGAAGGAAACACACGGGGATGGTTCGTTTCCAGATTTAGAACTATATTGGGAATTGAAAAATAACCCTAAAGAGGAAAAAAAAAAATCATCAATTTCTGGAGGATACAGTCTTTAAAAATAAATGTAAAGACAAAACATATTTTATCTTTAAAAAACGTTTTAGATTGAGTATACCTTGTACATTTAATCCGTTGCACACAAGACTTTAATTTTTAACTCTTTTTGATGGAAATGCTTACTGACCAACCTGGAATGGCTCATGTTTCCCCAAATACTAGATATTAAGGATCTGAGATTTATTAGTGCTCTTGGAAGAAAAGAAAGGACAGAGTTTAACACAAACAAAAGGTGGCAATTTCCAGTGGTGTGTTATAGAGATTTAATTTTTAATTACTATTGCATCTGACTTAATAATGTCTTACTTTTATATAGTTTACATACAATTTCTTGTCTTAAAATAAAGGTAAATGCAAAGTTTTTTAATATGGATATTAAACAATACAGAAGCATGTTTCATTTTATATATATATATATATATATATATATATATATATATATATATATATATATATATATATATATATATATGTGTGTGTTATAGAGATTTATATATATCTATATCTCTATCTCTATCTCTATATCTATATCTCTCTATATATCTATATCTATCTCTCTCTATATATCTATATATATATATCTATATATATAAATCTCTATAACACACCACTGGAAATTGCCACCTTTTGTTTGTGTTAAACTCTGTCCTTTCTTTTCTTCCAAGAGCACTAATAAATCTCAGATCCTTAATATCTAGTAATATATATATATATATATATATATATATATATATATATATATATATATATATATATATATATATATATATATAAAATAAATTAACTGGTATATTTAGACATTGTTTTTATTTTCTTATTTTTGAGACTGCGGTCAAAAGTGTGGTCCACTTTTTTTCTTCCTCGTGGGGAATGTCAGTAACTGTCTGCGACAAACTGTCAGTCAGCAAGTTTTCCCATGCAAGTAAACCATAATAAGGCCAAACAAAAAAACATCCGTATTTACAGTCTTTTGCACTGATTTTACTTAACGTTTTAATATTCTGAGGAACTGCATTTTAGGTTTTCATTAACTGTCACTCATACTTAGTAAAAAAGTAATGCCTGAAGAGTATAACTTTGGTTGATCTATGGACAATATAAGCTTTATTTTTTAAATTTATGTAAACAAATAAGATTACTTTTGATGGTATTCTAATTTACAGAGATGCACCCCTACAGTATTAATCCTTTTTGTGGCATAAAAATTTTGTGTATGCGATATACTGCCACCTACTGTACTACGAGGGTAAAACAAGTGGGAATTTATGTGTTAATTAAACAAAATAAAGGTTTGCGTAAACAATATTTTGTTTGACATTTTCTCATTATTTTATCAGTATTTCATTATTTATCAGTTTTATTTTATCTTATTATGCAAGCATTAAAATAGTTTCGTTTTCAAAATCGATGTATCGGTAGGCCTGCTGAAAAAGTAGGTTACATATGAAGCAATAAAAATTATAACTGAATTAACTGAATTATAACTGAGTATTTCTCATCTAAATTGGAAATGATAAAATTCTTCAATTTCCATTTCTGCGTTTGTAAATGCTCCACCATGTGAAAAAACACTCAGTTTCCCTTGTGTCATTGCGGCTCCCCCCTCCCATCTCGCGCCTTCCCTCTTGTCTCCCCCTCGAACTGCTAGCTGTCGGTGTGTGTTGTTGTTGAAGCAATGATGGCGGCGGCAGCGGGATGCGGATCAGCAACCGCGGCTGCCGTAGGAGGCCAAGGTGGAACAGCTACGGCTAGAGGTCGTTTCCCCGGTCGGCCTTGGTCGTCGCGCAGTCGTTTGCGCTCTGAGAAGCGATGGCAACTCGGGCGATCAACCTCAGAAGCTGATGATGTGACTAACGGAGGGCCAAGGCCCGCAAACCTGGCTCTTTCGTTGAACGAAGATCAGTCTCACTTGCGCCTACTCGGGATAGAGGCAAGCCACAAGATCCTCGGCCAGGCTGGATATAGCTCTAGTGGGAGTGAAGAGGTAAGATGCCGTATTCATAAAGGAAGTGGGTGATATATTAAAAAATTACACATGTATTGTGATCGTTTTATGCGCAAGAATGAGTGCTGTATGACTGGTTAGTGCCATGGAGAAATGTCAACATCCCATTGGCAGGCTAGCGTTAACATTAGCATTAGCTTCAAGCTAAACGGTACATGTTGACCAGCATTAGCCCAGTTGAGCTTTCCATTAGAGCCCTCCAAACACAAAATGTCACTTTAACTCTGACAGCAGATCTTTTTAAAGTCACATTAGCTCGACGCTCTCAGTTGATCTTTTACATTTAAATTAAAAAAAAATTAAAGGTAAAACATAGATAACCTTAATATTTTTAAAATATAGAGTGAGCATTTGTAAACATGCGCCGCAGTTATTTTACGTATGGCCCTTTCGTTACAGGGCCAGAATATCAGCTAGTCTGCTAATAGCCAACACAAAGAGCAGGAAGGCTAGCGCTTTCGTACTCTGCAGAGACAAGCAGCTAACTTTTTGCTTTATGCTTTTCTAAAGTCTGCTTAATTAAGACACGTCTTGTGGTTGGCAAAGTATAAAGTGTATATAAACAGTTAGATAACATTTTATATTGTGGCTATAAAGCTTCTTAACTGTCACAAGGGAATAAATCGTTTCGGGTTAGCTAGCTGTTAGCCTAGCAAACAGGGCATGTTTAAATGGAGCAACAGAAGTGTGCCAAAGTCACTGCCACACATTTTAGTCATACACGTTTTAGAGCTGAAACGCAACCAATAGTGTGTGATTCTTGTGCATTAGATCTCCTGTAAGCTGCAGGTATAAAGAAGATTGTAAGTGTTTGGAGGGAGTTGATTACAGACTAACGTTTTGGTGTAGCTTTTTATAACATCAGTGAAGGCGTGACCATCATTAACTAAAACATGGTTTAACCTAACTCAGAGTTCTGAGGTTGCATAGGATTGTAAAGATGGTGTAGACCTTGACCATTACATTAATCAAGTATTATTTTCCTGGTTGTCACTGATTATGTGGTATTAGAGATACTTTGAGAGTCTGATGTCATGGCAGGAATTGCTATTTAAAGTTATTTTTTTATGCACATGTATATTGATTTAGTATGGAGAAAAGAGATTGCCAGTGATAGAAAATCACAGCTGCATACAGTAATCTCCTGTTCCTACCTGACTACCTACCATGCTTGTCTGTTTTGCCATTCACATTCCTAAAGGTTACATTTTCTCAGTCATAAGTACTGGTTTCTCTTAGAACACGTCTTCCTTTCCAGAACACAAGTTACTAATACGTATGTAATACTAACCATATAACTTTAAAATAAGATAAATATTTTACTGTAATAACCATATAATAACCATGCTGCTGCATGCACAGAGAAAAAAAATCGTACTTCTGTATTATAAAATGTCCACACCCCTCTCTGTGAGTTTTAACATCTTAGCTGCTAAAGGTATATATCAGGTGAGCACATTAAGAGCACTTAGAGTCCATCCAAATACCGAATATATTATCCACATGCAGAGTTGTTGTTTGACACTTAAAATAAAAGACCCTACCAAATATTGCTGACAGGCAGTCCTATGTGAAAGCAACATTGCACACACTGATATCGCAATGATGATTGCAGCTCCAGTAAATGCATAATTTATTTTTTATTAATTAAATTCAGTTTATTTTTTATATTGGACCAATTCTAAAAAAAAAAAAAAAAAAAAAAAAAAAAAAAAAAAAAAAGGAAAGAAAATTCAGTCGAATTATACATGCATTCCAATTGATCCTAGTTATTGCTGTTATTGCAGTTGCAGAAAAGTTTTCTTTCTAAGGAAAATCAGTAGATTGCGTTGAGTCATTGACTTTTGACGTACTCGTCAGTGAAACCTAGAAAAAGGAATAAATGAAAGCAGTTGGTATGCAGTGCAAAGAAAATCCGATATAGTTAACACCTCAAATTTATTCTAAGGACTATTGCACTCAGGACAGAGAAAGAATGTGCTACAGGTTCTTGGATAGTGGTTGCAGTTTTGAATCCAACTGAAAATTAAGGAATCACAAGATTATTTCCGTTTAGGCATCAAAGTGCTTGTCCCTTTTTATAATCAACTCAGATCAGTGCTTTGAAGAGCATGCATTTGGCTGATGTGTTTATACACTGAAAATTGTGTGAATTCTTAGTTTTGATGCATTTAAGGAGTAAAAAATGTTTAGATTATTCAGTATTTGAATCTGTACAATTTTTTTTGGATTATCTCCATTTTTGATTGTCCTATTTTAACCTAGAAATTATGGTAAGGCTAAGGTTCACACTCACACTGGTTGGTTTGTTGTATTGATTAAATCTACATTATGCTTCACATTAATCTCCTCTCTCTGTTTAAACATGCAGAGAAAATGTCAGCATTCCTTTAGGAAAATACTACTGGTGTAATGATCATACTGTAGGTTTGTTGTTGCTTTTGTAAATTAAATTAGTTTGTTTAATTATTGTCAGTGCAGAAATGTTAAGTGTATATGGGCAATTAATTAATATTATTATTTTTTTTTTTATAAAGGGTGATGACTTCAAAGGATTTGAAGCTGACAAAAGAGGCTCTGCAGAATCTGTGATTTCACAAAAAAATTCTTCCAAAGGTAAATAGCTTTTTATTCTGTCACATCAGATTTAAAATTGTAGAGAAGAAAATAATGATGTATAAGATCAACCATTTTCCTACAAGGAATATAATTATTATTTTTTTTTTTATTTATTTATTTATTTATTTATTTATTTATTTTTTTGTAGGAGTTGCTGTCGGCACAAAGTCTAGGAGAAAAAGTGAGAAGCCGCCACAAAAAGTGCCAGCAATTGATGAGGCTGTCCCACCTGATCCTGTAAAAGATGTGAAAGCTCTGGATAAGATACATGACATATCTCTCGAAACAAAACCAGCGAAGGAGTCAAAGAAAACTTCAAAAGGAAAAAACACTATGGACCAAGGGTCAGCCAAAAGCAGGGCTTCAGCAGCAGCACCAAGGATTACAATAAAACTGGTGGCCAAAAAGAAAGTGAAAACTGTAAAGGAGCCTCAGAAAAAAGCAGATAAGAAGCTGAAACTGAAAGGCATGCAGGACCAGCCCGATGTTAAGGACATCCAGGGTGATCAGATTTTAAGCGCTCACATCAAGTTAAAAACCGAATCGTACGAGGATGATCGCAGCACTGGGGATAAAGGAGTGCGGACCATACCTACAAGGAGGCGAGGGAGATCTGCTGTGAAATTAGCAGAGCCTGTGAGTCAGACTACTGCCAAAGTTGTCATTGATGACCAAAAATCAAAAGAGAAGGAACTGACCAAGGTGGTTAAGGACAGTGGATCCGTAGAGCAAAAACTGAATGCAAAAGACTTAAAGAAAAAGAAAACGGCCCCACCGCAAGGTCCTGAGGTTAAACAAGTGACTCGTAGAAGCACTAGAGTTACTAACCCACTCTCTAAAAACTTAACGGACAGTGTATCTGAAACAGAAAGTCTGAGTAAACCTGCTACTGTTCTGGACGAGTTCAAGCCAGAAGTTTCACAAAAGGCTGAGGCCAAACCAGTGGTGGGGAGAGGAGGACGAAGGCAAAGCAGAAGGCTAAATAAAGATATGACAGTGCCACAAAACCCGGGCTCATTAGCCACAGAACTTGAAAATTTACCTGCACATGCCAGTGAAAGTTTGCCTGTTAAAATTGAGGAAATGAGGGTCCCAAGCATAAAGTTAATAAAGACCAGAAACCCTAAATATGATGCACAGGCCAGTGGGAAGACTTCATCTCGTAAGAAAAAACGGAGAAAATATATTTGGACTTTAGCCTTAGTCAAAGTTGGAAGTCAAACACCACAGGCAGAAGATACCCTCAAGCTACCAACGGAGACTGTGAGCCAAGTGGATCAGACACCTCCTTGTGACACAACTGTAAAGAAGAACACAAAGGGACAAACTAAAAAATCAAAACAGGAATGTGCAGCCCAACTGGAAAGCACGCAAGATGTTGAAAAGGGTCTCCAAAGCATAGTTGATTTGGAAACATCAAGTTTACAAGAGCAAGGTGAAGCAGATCCTACGCCTGAAATCCCCACGCAAGAAATCACTAAAGCAGATTGTGGGAAGGTACCACCTCTTCAGATTAAAAAGGTCTCATCTCCTGGCAAACATAAAAGCTCAAAGCCGTCTTTTCTGATTCAACAGGTCAGCCCCGTGCCTGAGAACAAAGAGGAAATCCTGAAAGATCAACCAGAAGTTCAAGAGGATAAGTCATCTTTACAAGATACTGAGACCACTCCTACTAGAAGGCTAAGAAGAAGGGCATCAAGTCTCGAGTCACCACCGAAGAAATCTGTCAGCCAAAAATCTGTGACCACTCCGAAACGAAGGTTAAGGAAAAGTCCCCTAGCAGAAGAAATGTCACAGGTGGAAGCTGAAGTTCCCTCGCAGGTTTCAACTGAGGAGTCCGCTCCTCAAGTTCTTCCAGCAAACTCATGTCCTGATTTGGCTGAAGATCCACCACAGGTAACCAGTTTAAACTCCCCTGAAGTTATTGAGAAGGAAAGTCCAAAAACCGCCGACAGCCCCTCACAAATGCCAGCTGAAGTTTGTCCACAGTCATTGGAGGAAAAGCTAGAACCACAGATTGAAGAGGCCAAACCATTGCCCGTGCCTTCCAAACCCAGAAAACCTAGAAATAATAAACACGCAAAGAAGAAGAAGTCTGTTCAAAATCAAAAGGCTGTTGTCTTGCCTGATACCACAGTAGACGCAGTCCCTGACACGGTTGACTTTATTACCATGGAGCCTATTCAGATGGAAAATGTTGAGCCTTTAGTTGAAGAGGTGAGTCAGCTAGAAAAGGAGAGAGCAGAACCAGAATCTGAGACCAAACAGGACCATATTTCAGTAGAAGTAGTAGAAGAAAAGCAGATACAACCAATGGTAAAAGAGGAACCAGACATTCAGTCTATAGACAGTCAGCAGTTGGGGGAAAGTCAGAAGTTGGAGGAAAGTCAGCAGTTGTTGGACAGCGAGAAGATTGTGGACAGTCAGCAGTTGGAGGTGTCTAAAAGTCAAACAAGTGATCTTATATCATCCAAGAAATCTTCCAAAAAACTAAAAAAGAAACGCAAAACCTTAATTGGTCAGCGCCAAAAGCACAGGCACCGAGGCAGGGATGGAAAATTTGCTCCACTTAAATCCCCTGAAGGTGAAACTACTTTTGAGGCTAATGATGACAGTTCTCTAATGCTGGCAGCTCCCACTCCACCCCAAAGCTCTACACTCATCGGAGTACAGAAAAAGTACAGAAAGAAGCACACAAGCATGCCTTTTGTTGGAGCTAAGAAGTCCAAATCCCAGTCTAAAATCCTTTCCAAGCTGATTGAAATGGGAATGGAGAAAGGTAGTTTGAAGCAAGAAGAAGCAGACACTCCAGTGGACTCGGGACAGCCGGACGTTGTTAGTGTTCAGCCTTGCAAGTCAAAGTTTGTGAAAAACATCAAACACTTCATTATGCCTGTCGTAAGTGCAAGATCCTCTCGAGTGATCAAGACCCCACAGAGGTTCATGGATGACGTTGGAATGTCCGTGTTGCCTCGAAGGCACTCTCCAAAGAAGGGTTTGCAGCTGGGCTTGAACATTCGTCCGGGGAAGAGGCGAGACGATGGGGCAGAGAGGCCCTTATCTCCCATCTTTCCAATTGATGATGAGGATATTTTGAGTGAAGCTCAGCTGGATGTTGATCTCTTTTCAGCTCAGGAACTGGAGGACAGCATTGATTTAGCCGATAGTCTGTTTTTTGATTGTAAAAGTGAGAAAAATGAAAAGAAGAAGTCTTCTCTGAAGAACTCAAGCTTCAAGTGGAATTTGCCTGAAGATTCCTGTGAGGAGTTATATACACTGGATAAAACCCCAGAGAGCAAATGTGAGGATCTGTTTTTATCTAATCCAGCAGATAAGCTCCCAGAACCATCAACGGACCTCTTGGAAGTTCTGAAAAATAAGAGTCCGCCCAAATTCAACAAGCAGGCAACTCACCTGAAGATTTATCAGAGGCTAAAGAAGCCTGTTTTGGGACTTCCAAAAAGTAAAATCACACATGAGCTTGAGCCTGTGAGTAAACCTGCTTTACCTCCAGTTGATTTAGCAGAGGGACTCGATGACGAGGTCATGAGCATCAGTCTGAGACAGCGGGACACAACCGTAGAAAAGGAAAAGTCCAAGATCAAAATCGAAGACCTGGATAGTCCTGGAGTGGTGAGAAAGGTTGCAGTCTGTCTTCGGACTCCTAATCCCAATTCTGTCACATTGAAACAATGTGAAGAGGAAGCATTGACATTGAAAGACACTGCCCTGTGTGACACAGGTAAGACAGTAATAATTAGACATGATGCTGATAAATACTTCAAATGAAGACATTTAATAGAGCAGTGATGTCCTTGTTTTTACAGAGGAGCTGTCGTCAGTACAGAAGTCAGGCACAGACGGAGGCGTTCCTCTTGGGCATATAGAGAAGGGAGCGCCACAAAGGGCACGCCTCACTAGTGCAAATAAAAAAATGTTGAATCTCCTCAGGAAAGCAAAGGTTCAGCTCATTAAAATCGACCAGCAGAAACAGCTCAAGTCTTCTGGGGTAAGGTTAAAAAGTACAAATTCATTTTTTAGCATAAAGAAATTCTTTTTATATGTGCATCTCAACAAAATTAGAATACAACCGAAAACTTGAAATATCTCAGTAACTGAGATCAAAATTGGAAATTTTCCATTTTTCTAATGGACAAAAGTCGAATGCTTTATAAGTACTGTGGGTTTTTAAAAAATTTTATGTGTTCTTTGATTTACAAAATCTTACCTTGATTTCAAAAGGACAATTTTACTACATATCATGTCTCTAGGCAACCTTAAATTAAGGTTGATCTGTACCTGTGGTTTCTAAACTGGGTCTTAATTACCGATGTTGTTCTAAAAATTCTTGAAATCTGAGTCTAGGAAAAGTGTTGAATGGATTTTATAATGATTCATTTATGGAAACCTTGATTATTGCTTACAAATGATAAAAACGCCAATATTTTAATGTCTCAGAAAATGAGAATATCGCATAAGATCAACAAAAAAAATTAATTTTAATACAGAAATGTCAGCTTACTGAAAAGTAAGGCCATGCCTGGCTACAGCACTCTGTACAACTAGCTTCTTTAGCAATGACTTTTTGAGGCCTTCTAGTGGAGGGTGTCAGTGACTTCCTGCTGGACAGCTGTCAAGTTGACATAACATTTCTATATTGAATATATTTTTTTTATTGGTCGTAACTAATCTAATTATCTTAGAATCAGAATTTTAGCTGTAAGCCATTAGTCATCGTCGAAAGTATTAGAAACAAAACCTTGAGTTACACCTTTTGAATTAAATTACTAAAATAAATAACCTTTTCAATGACGCTCTTAATTTTTTGAGATGCGCTTGTAGAAGTCTGTTCATTTCAGACCAATCCAGTTCATTCCAGTTTCATCCAATGGTGTAGTAGCATTCAGATCCAAGACCACACAGGCCAATGCAATTATAAAGTATTACTTAACTTCTGTGTATTCCTATCTGTTATATATTACTGGTATATAACCAGAAGCACGCCAGGCCTTTTCCCTTGGTTGAATAGATGCCTTGTTTCTTTTTCTCTTGTAGCTGTTATCCGGTCCTACTGGTTCTAGATCTCAAGATATTGCTTTAAAAAGACAAAGGAGGAAGCAGAGGGCACAAGTTCCTCGTCCTGAGGTTCCTGTCAAGACCGAGCAACTTCAAGGACAAGTGAGTCCTCAGATCAATACTCCCCAATAGGGACCAGCATCGATCCGTCTTAAAAGTGTCTGGTCCTACCAACCCTGTTGTTTTTTTTTTTCTCAGCCACAGCTCATCTCCCCACTGTGCCAGGAGTTTCGTCGAGCAGGAGGTCCACGAATCAAGCATGTGTGTCGCGCTGCTTCCGTGGTACTCGGCCAGCCCCGAGCCATGGTAGCTGACGACATTCCCCGACTGAGTGCCTTGCCTCTGCATGAAAGATCTGGCATCTCCCCATCAGCTATCACTAAAGGTTGTTATTATAATGATTGTCAGCATTTTGTTTCATAGGAGCTCTCCTGATTGCTGTCAATGTAGTGATTGTGAATTTGGAAGTTGATTTCTCCTTTTCAGGTTTATTTTGAGCAACCTGATTTGTGTGATTGGGTTAAAAGTGACTGAAAGTGTGATTACTAATTTTAGCAAGGTAATGAATCTATTTGGATATTTAACTTAATCATTTTAAAATTAATATGTCCATTTCTAAAATTACCATCTTTCTTCTCTTTTTTAAATCAAGTATGTTATTTTTATATGAACTAGGAAGAAACAAGCACTTTAAAGAAAACTCAGCCCTTATTGGTGTTCAGAAAACCTTTAGCAGGCTGTTTGTTTGTCCAGAGGTCTGTAACCTGTTACTCCACCGTTGCAAGTGGCTTCTTTTGCCCCTCCACAGTGACTCTTATACCAATGATCAAAGATTATATGGAGCTTAGCATTACATTTACCATAAATGTAACAAAAAGACCAATTTTGATAGTTATTCCTATTTGTTTGATGCAGTATTGGTATGAAAATGATCCTAAAGGTACATAGGCGAGAAAAACCTGATTTAGTTTTTGTCATTTACGTACAACCAAGCACTCCCCCCCACCCCTTTTGACAAATGTAAAGCATTCAAATAATGATATTGTTAAAAAAATATTTTAGAAAACTAATAAAAGATGTATTTTTAAACTTGATAATATACTTTTTTCCCCTCAAGTGTTACATAGACTTGAGGGGTTACATAGACAAATCCCTTTAGCACAAAGAATGGTAACGATTAGCTCCTTAGATACTGATAGGTACTGACCCCTGGGTTTGTTTCCCTTGTTGCAGATATTGGGTCTCCATCAGAGTCAGACAGCCCAAGCCTCTCAGATCCAAAGGCAATAAAGTCGAAAAAGCCGTCCAGTTTCGCCAAGAAGAAGGGGCTCGGGCCATTCGGGTACCGCTCTCGAAGGTGTGGCGTCTGCAAAGGCTGCAACCACGAAGAGGACTGTGGGAAGTGCATAAACTGCCTCGACAAGCCTAAGTTTGGTGGTCCCAACACTAAGCGGCAGTGTTGTGTGTAAGTTTAATGTAATGATTAGATGTTGGTTGATACAGCAGAGTCTTCAGAAATAATTACTTTCTTTTTCTTGCTTTTACCTCAAGGTATAAGAGATGTGATCAGATTGAAGAAAGGAAAGCGCGGAGACTTAGTGGCAGAACAGCTCCTAAAAGTATTTTGCTGCTTTGTGTGCAACCAAATAGATGCTTTTAATCATCTAGTGTCTGTTGTAGTACTTGTTCTACAGTTTAATTTTGTTTTTCTGCTTCGGTAAGGTTCGACTAAGCGGAGGCGGTCATCTCTCAGCGGGGGGTATTCAAGCAATGACGAAGGGAACGAGGGTGGTGGAGACTCGCCATCTGGTCCCAACACAGACGGCCACAGTCCGTCAGTAAGGAAGCAGCCAAAGCGCGTTGTGAAGCCTCGAGTCTATTTTGACCTGGTGGATTATGACTCTGATCTCGACGACAAAGCTTTATCTAGCT
Organism: Anableps anableps; assembly: GCA_014839685.1. Classification (NCBI taxonomy): domain Eukaryota; kingdom Metazoa; phylum Chordata; class Actinopteri; order Cyprinodontiformes; family Anablepidae; genus Anableps; species Anableps anableps. The sequence goes on along the minus strand of CM026072.1, from coordinate 22,209,795 downwards.
CTGCCTCACCAGCAAGGAGGAGGGGTGTTGGACCACGCTTCAGCCAAGGTAGTCTAAGATTCAGGAAACAGGGACTTGTAATAACTTTCATCACTGAAAGTTATTACAAACATATCAGTTGTTCCATATGGTAATGTATAAAAAAAATCATTGTGCATAATTACTTAATTTTCTGCTGTGATAAAGACTTCGTCTCCCTGGACGGATTCTTTGAAGACTTTTCAGATGATGAAGTCAGACACCGTAAATCAAGTTCACATCGGGTACCACAGGTTCGACGGAAACCTGAGAAGGTGAGCAATAAGCATCCAAACTCTCAGGTAATATCTGGACTGCAGTCGATAGCTCTTTAAACATCTTCATCAAGGTTAAGACTAGAACATTTGGTTTTGGAGGCTGAAGCTAACTGCTAGTCTGAGATGGACAGAAGAAATGTAACATTAACCATGTGAGTTATTAAGAACAAAGTCTTATTTACAATAATGACCTGGCAAAGAAGAAAGCAGACTTTAACTGTCCTGAAACAACTCATCTCAATAACACTATAGCACATTATGGAAATGCTACTTTTTCAACATTTAAACCATGAACATGTTTCCATTGTGTGGGTATTCACAGAGAAGCTGATGCGGGGTTTTCGTGGGGTCTTAAAAAGTCTAAAAATTGTCTAAAATTTGAAAACCACAATTTTAGGTCTTAAAAAGTTTAAAATTTGCAGAATTTTGTCATGAATTATTCTAAATATTCTAAATTTTTGTATGCCCATGTAACACTACCTCAAATGCTCAATAAAATGCCACAGCACTTTAATGTGCTTTATGGAATGTGTTTTCAGCTACAAACACACCAATGACGTAACCAGCCAATCAGCTTGATGGTCCAAAGAAGAAGTGCTTTTGCTAACATGGGAAAATACAAATTCAACGCTTCTTTCCCCTCAAAGAAACAAGTTTAAGACTTGGTTAAAGCCTGCTTCAAACAGACAATTTGAAGCCTACTGCTCCTTATGAAAAAAAAACCCCCCAAAAAACTGGGAATATTGGGATGTTGGGAGTACGGGTGGTGGAGTCGCATTTAGAAAGTGACAAACACATTACTGCAATGAATGACCTGAGACAGACAACAACAACCAGTCAGTTCTGCTGCTCTGGCTCCAGCACTAGTACTTACACACTGCCTTGAAGACAGGGTGTCAGCACATCCTTAAAAAGTCTTAAATTCATGTATCTAAAATTGAGGTCTTAAATTCATTTAAAAAAATGTAAGTTGGCCTTAAATACGTTCATCACAGGTCTTACATTTTGTCGTGGCAGGACTGTTTACTCATCTTCTATGTTGTTTATTTTTCTTGTGAGACTTTTCGGTCGCACGCAGACATCCTCATGGTCTGTGATTCAAGGCAGTTAAGGATAGTGCTAACTAGCTGCTAATAAACCCTAGCCAATTTTTTTGGTGTGTCATTGTTAAATACAAATTAATTACCAGTTTTCTGGATGATTTTCGTCTTGCCACTGGGTCACTTCCGTTGCCAACCCTTACGATGCTACGTGCATTCTGGGCAGAAAAGCTTGGCAGTACGATATAAAATATGCAGTTTTCTGTTGTGCATTTATGTTGTGATACAGGTCTTAAATTTCATTCATAATGGTCTTAAAAAGTCTTAAATTTGAGTTGGTGCAACCTGCAGAAACCCTGAACGAGACAACAACTTTGCAACTCTTATTAACGGCCTGTGTGTTGTCTTCGGGTCAGGCCCTACATTACAAGGTTCTCTGAAATCGCCACACGGTAACTAAACACCACTCGTAGAGAGCAAGTGATGAAATTGGGGACTTGTTCCAAACTGTGTTTCTGGACTCAGACATCGGCAAGTAATTTAAGTGTGGAAAATATAAAACTGCATACAACCCGCTTTGGACTAGCAGACTTTGTCAGGACAGAAGCAATTTCTGAAGTAACTGTAACTTTCATTGATCTCTTGTTCAATGAAAGTGTAAATCGAACTGCCACAACCAAACAGCTGGACCTACTCTGGTGTTTTTGGGAGTGGGGGAAACTACAGTCCAGACAAGCAACAGCCAACGACTAAATGAAAAAAATTTCTCTCTCTCTTTTTTTTATTTATATATAAAACTTTTATATGTTCCGCCATGATATAGGTCTAAAATTTCCTTCCTAATGATCTTAAAAAGTCTTACATTTGAGTTGGTGAAGCCCTGTGATGATCTTTTACACAGGAAATTTGAGGTACAAGGTGGTGTGCCACCAATGATCTTCCTGTGTGAAACGTACTGACAACAGAACATCTGAACTGTTTCTGTTAGGGTAAATGCTTGATATGAAAGTAAAGCGGTTTAAAATGCTATAGCGCCATAGTGGTTTAAGTAATTAAGTGCTGTTGAAATGATCTTATTTGATTGGTTACTTAATCTGACTGGAAACCTTTATATTGTCCTTTCTAAGTAGATTCTTGGTGGCACATCATTACGTCTATTTCCTGTGTAAATATTTTCCAGCTTTTGTGTATACACCCACCTGATGAAAATGTGACAACAGTTTTGAGCTTCAGGATGGTAAAAAACTTAGCTTAGTCTTTGACCGTTTTGGAATTGTGTTAAGTTCAGCCTTTGTGTCCAAAATTCTGAATTTATGCTAAATACAGTCACCCAATAATCATGTACTGCAAATCTGATATTAACTGTTTTAACTTCTTTGACAAAACCCTAATTCAGAAATCTTGAACTATCCCTTTAAGGCTTAATTACAGTCAAAAAGGTCTGCAGTGCAGCTTTGGCTCACTGTGGTTCCCACTAAACTTGGCTGATTTTAAATTAACTCTTTGTTATTAGTATTGTTGCTGAAAACCTCTAGTCACATTTTTAGTTATTAAAGGCAAGTTGTATTAAAAAAAAAAAAAAAAAATTAAAAGTCCAAGTCTCTGTTAATGTTTACTTTCTCTCTCAGGCTCTCTCATCTCAGGTTCCCTTGGAGCAGACTCCTCCCAGCGTCCTGGCTGCCCTTGCTCACGGATTTGAGCAGCGGGAAGTTGAGTCTTCTAAACCAACTCACAAAATCAGAGTGGACTTTAAGGTTGTGACAAATTTCTTATTGTAATACAGTATTAATTACTTTTTTTTTTTTTTTTTTTTTTTTTTTTTTAAGGAAAGCATTTTTGTATTTGCAGCACTATCTGTTACAGACTGTAAACTGTAAAAATACAAGTACATTTCTTTAAATTAAATGTTGAAAAATCATTCATTTTAGTAATTGATTTGAAAAAGTAAAATGCATATATAGATTGATTAAACAAAAGGATATATTTTTGATCTTTTATTTTTATTAATTTTGAAGACTAAATGAAAACCCAAAATTCGGTTTCTTTAGAGCAGAAATGTCAGCTGACTTAAAAAGTCTGTCCATGTACTGTCGAAAATATGCACTCAATGCTTGGTTGGGTCTCGTTTTGCATGAATTACTGCATCAATGCAGCGTAACATGGAAGAGATCAATCTGTGGCTTGGCTTATGTGTCCAGAAAGCCCAGGTTGCTTTAATAGCAGTCTTCAGCTGGTCTGTGTTGTTGGCTCTGGTGTCTCTCAACTTCCTCTTGACAATCTATAGAGCTGATCAAGCAGGATAATTCCACGGTCATTTCCCAGGTATTGGTATTATTGGCAGTGAGAGGAGGTGCTAAGTCTTACTGGAAAATGAAACCTGCATCTCCAGAAAGCTTTTCAGCAGAGGGCAGCGTGAACAGCTGTCCTGGTAATCTGCTATGCTGACTTTGGACTTGATAAAGTAAGGCAGTGGACCAATTCCAACAGATAATATGGCTCCTCAAGTTATCACTGACTGCAGAATCGTCACTCTTGACCTCAAACAGCTTGGATTGTCCTTCTCGCCCCTCTTCCTTCAAACTCTGGGACTTTGATTTCCAAATGAAATACAAAACTAAGTTTAATTTAAAAAGTGGACTTTGGACCACTGTTTAGAGTACTGTTTTTCTTGAGCTTTGGTACAAAGCTTCTGACGTATCTGGTTCAGGAGTGGCATAACATGTCCTGGATATGGCTGTGTGAAATGGCCGTTGAAGCTCTGACTCAGGAGTCTACAATTTGTTAATCTAACCCCAAACTCTTGAATGAGCTTTGGTTCACAATCCTCTCAAGGCTCCAACTATCACTTTTGTATGTGCACCTTTTGCTGCCTTACGTTTTCCTTCCAATTAACGTACCATTAGTATTCTTGAATGCAGTACTCTGTGAAAAACTGTGACCATCTCTTTGACAACTTTCAAGTCAGCAGTTCTCCTCAAGATTATGAACATTTCAGTATTAAAAATTTTCTGGGGCACCACATTGATCAGTGGTAAAGCAGGCGGACCAAATTCAGAGGCTACAGTCCTCGGTGTCAGCGCTTTTGCTGCATGTCTTCCTCTTCTCTCTCTGCCCTTCCTGTCCAGCAACAGTTGAGTAAAGTGCCTCAAAAAGAACTTAAAAAAAAAAAAAAAAAAAAAAAAAAAAAAAAAAAAAAAAGGCTTTCATCTTCACCCTTATGAAACATTTTAATTTGCTGAGAAACTAAATGATTCTATATTATGAGTTTAAAATCCCAAATTGAATTACTGTAGTACATCACATTTTAGTGGTATTTTAATTTATTGAGATGCACCTATACAATCCAATAACCAATGTAAGTCTATGCAATTTATGCCCAGCAGGGGTCAGTGTTTGTTTTTAAATGTCCAAATTTCCAACTTAAGTACTGTATTCTACTGAAAACAAAATCTGAAACTATATTCTAGCCTGAGAGAAAGTTTTTTTTACGAAAATGTTTTAATTGGGCTTTAGTCTTAAATAATATAGAGACACATGGAGTTGTTGGTTAGTGGCGAGTGCTGTACCTGTAACAGCTGTCATTGTTTCTCTGTATTGTCTCATCTTCAGGAGGACTGTACTTTGGAGAATGTCTGGAATATGGGTGGTTTAAGTATACTGACCTCTGCGCCTGTCATGCCTCCCTATGTCTGCTTCCTTTGTGCCAGTAAAGGACAACAAGAGGTGACTGCTCAGCGCTTTCTGCTCTGTTTAAATTTGCAAAGGGGAGACTGTTAACTTCTGTGTACATTGATAAATGTCTAACAGTTCTGTTTCATGTTGATATGCTAACATTATTAAGGAAATTATTTTTGAAACGAGTATACTTTCTTTTTACAGATGCTGTACTGCCAAGTATGCTGTGAACCCTTCCACCAGTTTTGCCTTGAACCCGCGGATCGGCCCTCAGAGGAGAATAAGGAAAATTGGTGCTGTCGACGCTGCAAGTTCTGCCATGTGTGTGGAGGGAAAAACAAACTCTCCAAGGTAACAAATTATAAAATTGCGTATTTGCTTAAAGTTGAGCAAAAATCAGCTTAACATTGGTTGATTTTGTTTCTTGTTCTTTTTGGCCCTTTTTTTATTTTCACAGCCTTTATTGGAGTGTGAGCGATGCCAGAACTGTTATCATTCTTCCTGCTTGGGACCAAATTATCCCAAGCAAAACAAGAAGAGGAAGGCCTGGGTATGTTTCTTGGAAAACTTTGTCATGAATGTTGATGTGTGTTTTTTTTTCTTTTCCTTCAGCTAATATGATGTTTCCCTGCAGGTTTGTACAACCTGTATCCGCTGCAAAAGCTGTGGAGTGACACCAGGAAAGACCTGGGATACTGACTGGAACCATGACAAAGGCCTTTGTCCAGACTGTTCAAACCTCTTTGACCAGGGTGAGGAGAGATTTAAGCTTCCAGTGTGATTACTAAATCAGCCGCTGCTTTCTGTGTTTGCATTCAGTCACAATGATTGGTATTGTGATTTGTGTGTGTTTCTTTTTTTTTCTTTCAGGTAATTACTGTCCAATCTGCTTTAAGTGTTATGAAGACAATGACTATGATAGTCAGATGATGCAATGCGGCTCATGTAACCACTGGGTACATGCCAAGTGTGAGGATCTAACAGGTGATTATTGTTGGATGGCATCACGTTTTAGTGTTTATAAATGATAATCACTCATTTTCCTTTGCAATGGCTTGCCTTGAACTATTTCATATTTTTTATTGTTACAACCACAAACTATTATATTTTACTGGGATTTTATATGATTGACCAAAACATAATGGTGCTTGATTGCAAGGAAAATTATAAATGGTTTTCTGATTTTTATACAAACAAAAATTTGAAAAACGTGGCATGTATATTTATTCCATTTTAAAGTCTTGACACACATTCTCAAATGGATTGAAAAATATGGTCTGAACTTTGACGAGGCCATTGTAAAATAGGAATAGGTTTTGATCTGAGCTATTCCATTGGAGCTCTGCCTGTATAAGAGTCATCCTGCTGGAAAGGGACCCGCAGCCCTAGTCTCAAGTGTTTTACAGCCTCTATCAGGTTTTCTTTAATCTTGGTCTCATTAGTCCAGAGCACCTTTTTCTACATGTTTGCTCCTTTGTAGAAAACTGGAAATGGGTTTTTTCAACAACGACCTTCTTCTTGACACTTCCGTGGCCTGATACCCTTTCCATTTTTCAAATGAAAAACTGTGCTTAATTCTCTTTGAACTGTAATCACGCCATTGAAGTTTATGATTGCAGCATGAATTTAAGGGATATGAATACATTTCCTTTTCCTTTCCTAATGACCCTACTTTGCTGGTAAACTCTTCCAGATGAGCTGTATGAGATCCTGTCCAGCCTGCCTGAAAGCGTGGTGTATTCGTGTCGGCCGTGCAGCATCACCCAACCCAGCGCCTGGAGGGAGCTGCTCTACATTGAGCTTAGGGCTGGCGTGGAGAAGGTGTTGGCTTGCCTGCTCTCCTCTACTCTCACCCAACACCTTGTTACATGCTCACAGGTAATACGCTAAACCTCCTCTCCTTTGTTAATGACACTTACATTATGTGACAAATAAGACTTTTGGGCTTTTTACTTGAACTTAAAATATCTTAAAATAAATTTAAATTGTGCTAGACAGTGCCTCTGCTCTCAAACAGGAGGTTATTTGTGAAGTAGACAGAGATGCCGCTTTGGTTCTATATATGCACTGGTTTCTGTTTCAGTGTGAAAAGTGGGTTGACCCTGACAGTGGAGTTGAAAACCAGCCGGCCTGTGACCTCCGAGCTGTTGGCAAAAAGTTCGACAAAGGCCTGTACACCACGCTAGTGAGTACAGGACTCTTTTTTTTTTTTTTTTTTTTTTTTTTTTTTTTTTTTTTTTTTTTTTTTTTAAAGAATTTTAATCGCAACACTTAAGTAATCTGTTAAAATTCTTGGGAACTTTTAACAAGAATTTAAAGATAAAACACTATTGATCCTTTCTAAGGGAGGGGTTGTTCTCTTCCTCAAAGTAAATCTGGTTCGAACCAGATCTGTTTTGGTAAACACGACCTTTAAAAGAACAGCACATGACATTTATCTTCAGGACTGCAGAACCTATAAAAAATGTTTTATGTTTTGGATATAATAGTGCTTACAGAGCCACCACTGTCAGAACTTCACTTCAGAAAGCTGTTTTTTTTTTTTAGAGAAGTCTTATGGTTTATTTTTGACAACCTCCGCTGTGCCGTCCTTAGAGAAGGACTACAAAGTTTTCTCCTTGGAGCCCGTCCAAAGACCTTGGACTTGTTTGTTTTCCCAGGAGCTTAAACTTTGAACATACTGAGTTTTGTCAAGTCTGAGAGGTTCAGATATTTTGCAACTCATCTGTGACTTTGCTGTGATGCAAGATGTGACATTTTCATGGAGACACTGGCCAATATTGTCACTACTTATTCTTCCAGAATGACTGCCTGAACTTCTGCTTTTGTGCATGAATTTTCAAAAGTATTTTTCAGTTCTTTGTGTGAATTTCTTTAGCAGCCCATGACTCATGATCAGCCTTTCAGATCCTGCTGAAAAAGATGTGGATTTCTTCATGTAGTTCTACTACCGTTTTTTCTTGTTTTTTGTTTTTTTTAGATAAAGAATGACACAGATTCTTTTGAAGAGTTGCTTTGTTATGCATTTAATGTCTAAAACTATGATAAATCATGATGAATAAAGCATTTGCTTCAGTGACACTAGCTGGGTTAAAAAGGTTCTAAAAGTGTTTGGGAGTACTTCTAGTTTGGTGATGATAAACACTGTTGAGATTCTCTTTGAGGTTTATTGGTTTAACACAGAGTAGGGACAAAAATATCATGTTGCTGTATTTTAAATTAAAACGAATGTACTTTATTACGGTTTGACTACATAAAAGCTTAGTTCCTGGAGAAAAAAAAATAATGGGCAAAGAGCATTTCAACCCAATTCTAATTGGTTTGAACAGTTTTGCCAACTTGTGTTGAACACAACTGACATTCTGACAATCTTCAAATATAAAAAAAAAAACCAAAACATAAACATTAAAAAAACCCCACTGTATCTCAAAATGTTTTGTCTTATTCAAAGCACTTTGTTTTAATTTCAAAACAGAAACGACATCACTCAGGTGAAGTTCACAACCACCTAACACATATGCAGCAGAATGAAAATCTATCATGATTATTATGTGGAAATTCATCACAGGCATCAGTTTAACTCAAGCATCAATGTTAGAATTATTATGTGGAGCAGCAGTAGGTATATTTTTCTTCATTTCATCGCTCTGTAATGAACACATTCAGAATTTCTTCTGTTTTACATGATATCTGTTAGGCATAAATTGGAGCCTGAACACAGAATACACACAACGTTCACTCTGTTGGGTTTTTATGAGCAGAGGGGTCACTTTAAGTGGGTTCAATTAGCGTTATGCTATCTGAAGTTCAGAGCACTTTATACCTTGATATGGCTCTTTTTGAGAAGGTTTGCCATGTTGAAGTTAAACCATGATTTTAACTGTTTTGGCTGCTAAACCGAGTTTAAGCAAACCCTTTGACAAAATGCTGCCAGTCCGGTAAATCTAACAAGCTGGTAATCTGTTAAATAGACAAACCAGACCATTCGGCTGAATGCTTACTAACTCACCAACAGCTGCTCAGCAGCCAGTTGCAGCTGGAGGATTGTTCTTCACCTTTTGTGATGGAAAAAACATCTTGTAAACGTTACATAAGTCCAAAATTGAGCCAAAGTTCTCTTTGGCTGTGTAAATAAAAACATCTGCTTTTCGTCACTGCCTTCTGCTCATATCTGCTGCAGCGCTTCTGAGATGATCCATTTGATGAATGATGAAAAAAAAACAAACAAAAAAAAAAACTATTGTTTGATTTAATGGTAATTTGATTTTCTGCTGACTATTCTAATATTACTACCATATCATCCTGGCTACTTAAGTATGTTTTTTTTTAAGTTGGAGAAAAAGGAGGAAGAAGAAACTTATCCATGTGAGCCAGAGTTTAAAGCAGCAATTTGTAGTGTGAGCCTTATAGATGACATGATCTCTGGGTGGGCAGCTCGTCAGCATTTTTCAAATCCTTCCTGATCTTAGGTCATCCTATCACTCTTCCCCAAATGCAGACTGTCAGGTGGCACTGATGAGGAATCTATACTTCCTTTTCCATAAGTTTTTTTTTTTTTTTTTTTTTTTTTTTTTTTTTTAATCTGATGAACCCACTCTGACATGTGTTAATCCAGTCCAGATGTGACTTCTCTGTCACAGATTTTAAAATAAATGTATAGATGTATGTTAGATTATCTGTATCATGCAGCAGCATATTTCCAATTTTAGCAAGCCGTGCGCTGAGTACAGTCAGATTTACTTCATGATTGTAGAGTCACTGGTATCATCATTTATTTGTGACTCAGGGAACAATATGCTGTGGTCTTTTAGAACCTATTATTTATTTTTTTGTACGTTTTTGTTTTATCTCTGTACTTTGGACCTTTCTTGTGTCTGTAATAAATTTTGATTGAATGATTGAAACCTGATTTAGGTTGATCCAGATGATTGAATGATCAGAAAAGTAGTCCTGAAGCCAACTTTAGCATTGTGTTGTTTCAATATTTGTGGAACAGACAGACAGTAAAGCGTAAGGTTATTGTTTTGTATTCAAATGTTCCGAATGTTAGGAATTTAAGTGTGTGTAGAAACTATAAAAGATAAGATCTGTGACTAAATGAACCCTTGCGTTGTTGTCTGAAATAGAAAATGTTCCATGAAGATGTGGTTCAGGTGATACGAAAAAGACTGGAGCTAGAAGACCATCTCCCGGAGGAGCAAAGACCCACTGCCCTGGCTCGCTCTTACTACCTAAAGGTACTGCAAGGCCAGATGGTGTAAAATTCACTTCAGTTTCTTTTATTCATTGCTGTTGTGTAAAAATGGGAATGAAAATATTGTTTTTACATTTAGAATTTATTTGATTTGATTTATTTTTAGCTCCTTGAAGAGGTTTTTAACTGGTTTAATAGCCAAGACCCAAAATTGTGGAACCTTTCTACCAAAGACTTGCCAGCGTGAGTAGTGATTATGTTCTATGTCATAAATTACTGCCCTAAAACAAGACTGAATGTTTTCAGCCTTCTTGTAGGTTGAAAATGTGTTCATTTCAATAAATACGCCTTCTGCTAGGCTGCAAGTTGACATTGATATGTTTGTGGTCTTCGTTTAGAGGGATGCTGTCAACTGCTGTTCACCCTCCCACAACGGAACATGTTTATGCCCAGTGGCAGGAGAGGAAGGAGCTGTTATCCAGGCCCCCGCTGGGCCTCCTTCAGGATGACAACGGGCAGCAAAGCTTGGACATAAAGGAAGAGGAGGCAGCTACTCCCATGTCGGGGGACTCAATGAGCCAAAATCACTTCAAAAATAGCCGAATGGCCAAACTCAAAGGCAAGTCTGTTCTAAGATCGTGATGGAGTTTTTTTTCTTTCATTTTGTGAGTGTTTGTTACTCAAAATGGTCATATTTGTTTTTTTTGTTTTTTTTTGTTTTTGTTTTTTTTCTAGGGAAAAGAGGCAGGCTTTCAAAAGCTGATTTGGACACAGGGTGGTCTAAGGAGGATGAAAGGCAGTGTTCCCTGTGCCAAAAATATGGAGACCTCAAGCCAAATGTAGGAAATGCAATAGTCTTTGTGATTGTTTATTGTAGCTGCTCTGGCAGTGTTACCAGGTAACTTAATGCTCTGTTTTTGTAATTCTGTAGGAAGCTGGCAGGCTGCTCTACCTTGGCCAGAATGAGTGGGCTCATGTTAACTGCTGTTTGTGGTCTGCTGAAGTATTTGAAGAAGATAATGGCTCTCTGCTGCATGTACACAGCGCTGTGACAAGGGGCCGATTGATGGTCAGTTACTGAATTTTTCCATTGTAAAATCAAGCAAAATCAGTAGAAATCTGATTTTATTTGCAGATTAGAACAGCCAGCTCAATTATTTGTTTGAAACTTTTAACTGCTGTTTCTAACTAAGCGTTATGCTTCGTTCTTCCTGACCTTTACAATGTCATTAGCGGTGTGAACGCTGTAATCAGACGGGTGCCACCGTGGGTTGCTGTCTGACATCATGTCAAAGCAACTACCATTTCATGTGTGCACGCTCACGGCAATGTGTGTTCCAGGACGATAAAAAGGTCTATTGCTACAAACACAGACATCTCATCAGCGGCAGGGTAAGTTCGGGTCTTTTATGTATCCTCTATGGGATGTAGCAACCATCTCAATCTGTTGAGTTAAAATAACTTTCCTCTGTTGTACAGATGATAACTGGTCAAGAGTTTGAAGTAAATCGCAGAGTCTATGTAGATTTCGAAGGGATCAGCCTTCGCAGAAAGTTCCTGACTGGACTGGAACCTGAACTGATCAATGTGATGATTGGTAAATAATTCTCTTTTTATATGGTACTTGTTGCTTTCCTTATGTTTATGGATATTTTGTACTAATTTGGCCTAATAATTGGTGTTCTTGATGTTTCTTCATAGGTTCCCTACAGATTGACAAGTTGGGTATGCTGTCTGAACTGTCAGCTAACAAAGGCAAACTGTTTCCTGTCGGTTTTCAGTAAGTTGCATTTTGTCTTTTAAACTCTAATTGTATAAGGACATCAAAGTTGTTACAAAAATATGTACATTTGAATAAATAGATGAATAAATGAAATAAAAGTATGTAGAGGTGCATTTCAGTAAATTGAAATATCATCTAATAGTTAATTTATTTCAGTTACGCAATTTAAACAGTGAAACCTGTTTTATGTGGATTCATTACACGCACATAATGATATATTTTAAGCTTTTATTGCTGGTAATTTTGATTGACATAACAGCAGAAATCTAAAATTCAGCCTCTGAATTTTTGAACAGGGCAAAGACGAATAAAAAAGTGAACCTTCTGGGGTCAAATGTGTATAAAGTAGTTTTTGGCTAAGTTTGATTTTACCTTTATATTTCCCAGTTAAAAACCATTAATATTTCTTTATGTGATGTAATTTTTTTTATCATTACCTAAACTGTGTGAATGTAGTTATTTTTTGTTATTATTTTTGATATACAGTTATTGCATGTTGGACCTTAAGTCGCTCAAAAACATAAAATCCGAGTTGGAAAAAAAGTTTTTTTTAAACCCACAAACGTGTAACGAATGGTTTTTATCATTTAGAATTCCAGGGTATGCTCTAAATTTCTAAAACTGTTATAAAAATATGGCAAACAGCATAGTGTTATAAAGTTACTAACAGGAAAATTAAGTCAGCTGCACATTTGTTTGAGTACAACTATTTACAAAACATCATAGGTCAAAACAAGATGCCAAAAATATATATTTGCTGGCAGTTCCTCTTCAGTATTTGTACAATTGTTCACAATTATTTTTCAGAGGTCCCAACAAGACACCACACAAATTATCTGTGCCACTACAAAAAAAACCCCAAAATGTTTCTGTCCACATCTAAACAGTGTGGCACATCACAGGCCTGGCACTTCTAAACAGAATAGCATATTATTACTTCTGGCTGCTGGGAAGTGACCCTGCTTAACCCCGTGGTGTTTGTTTGACACATTGCAGCACCCTCTGCGCCAACCAGGAACTCCTTTCTTACGTCCTCCTATTTATCAGTTTCTAAAAAAAATGACTCAGACTCTCACTGTGAGTCTCCTTCCTCCTCTTCCAGTTCAAAAAAAGAGCTGTGCTGCCTGCAGCACATTCATTCTTCACGTCACTTTTGTATGCAAAACTGTACAAAAACTTCATGTTCAGTTTTAAAAAGCTGAAAAGGCAACAGCGATAGCTGCATATTTGAGAGAATTGTGGAGCAAATGACATTGTGGAGGACTTCCTGCTTCCTTCTGCTGATGTGCTTTTATTGAGATACTGATTTGATTTTACAGCAGGACTTGGCACCTCCTCACACTTCCATGAGTAGTGACTCGTGCTTTAATGACCATTTTTTATTTGTTTTACTTGAGGTTTTATAATAAGTTGTAAGCCATAATCATTAAATTTCACAGAAATAAACACTTAAAATGTATCAAAATTTGTAATCAACTAAGTAACTTTTTCCAATAAAATTACTAAACTGAAAAAATATAATTATTTTTATTGAGATGAACCTTAAGATGAGTTGATTTTAATGAATTACTTTAATTGATTGATTTTGTTAAAGCAGTACAAATACTTTAGAACACTTCTGTTTATTTTCCAGGTGTTCCCGGTGGTACTGGAGTACATTGAATCCACTACGAAGGTGCAGATACACGTGTAAAATTCGGGAGGTCCGGCCGGTCGTCCCAGAGAAGCCTGTTGAAGAAATGCCTGACCAAGGAGACAATCACACTATTGCTCACAGCCCACGTCAGTTACCTGGTGGGTAATTTAGCAATGAGAAAGCATATTTCAGGTCATAATATACCATAATAGAATAGAAATATAATTTATTCTCCCTTAGTGAGGAAATTCAGGTGTATCAGCACCAAAGTCATAGGATGACGGAGGCTTGCAGATACTCATAAAGATAGCAATGGCAAAAAAACCTGTATGGTAATGTCAAATGTGTAATGTAAGAAAAAAAGTGTGCAGTTGTTAAAAATAACATAGTAGAAGGAGTTCTAAGAAATATTCAAATAAGTAAGATAATTTAATAATGCACAAGCTGGTTAAGAATCTGGAAAACTGTGCAAATCATAGCAGGATGGCAGATGCTTATATTCTCTCAAATGTTTGGTGTAAATCTTCAGAGTGTGCAGCCCAGGAAGGTGAGGAAACAGAACCCCACCCCACTGCAGAGGAATGTCTTGTTCCAGGTCTTCCCACAAAGTCTGATCACGGTACAAAGCCAAAAGTTCCCAATCATCCTCTTCAGAGGAGACCAGCTGGAGGTTTGTCCCGTCCTCTACCTTCACCAGGTATGTCCGTTTTTTAAAGATCATGTGTAAATGCTTGTAAACTCGGTTATACAGAAGACTCAATCTACCGGTGCTTTCTTTGTTCTACTTAGGTGTAATCCAGACAAAACCCCACCACATCCTGACCATAAGTGATCTGGAAGAGACGCGAAGAGCTCGCCGCCACAGCCCCCACTCGCAGACACCAGGCCTACGGAGTCGTATGTCCCCTCCTCCTGTGGCTTCTCTAACCGGACCCATTACCCTCCGTGCTGGCAAATCTCCTCACCCTACCTCCCCTCTGTTTCCACTCGGTGTTTCAGACAACCTAATGAATTCGTCCCGCTCAGTTGGAGGTAGAAACGCTTCCTCGGTCCGCACCACATCGTTCTTCCCTCAGTCTCACTGGCAGGACAGCACAGTCTCTACGCAACAGTTACCCAGAAGCCGGCTGTCATTTGATCTGAGTGGCTCAGACTCAGTTGAGGTGCCGCACAACTTTTTAGCTTCACCAGAGCCTGAAGATGTCTCTCCAGCAAACGGCTCTTCACCCCATGGAGATGTAGACAAGCACGACGACCAGTTTTCCTATGGTTCCTTTCACAGAGATTCCAGTTTGAGTATGGGCGAGGAGATACGGACAGAACTCGAGATTGAAGAAACACTTCTGAACGAAGGAGTGGCTATGAACTGTGGGGGACAGATAGTGGTTGAAGGTGATGATGCGGAGCAGTTTTGGGGAAGAACCAAAGAAGTGCATAAGAGGAAAACCCTTGTTGCAAATCTTCCACGTTCTGCAGCCTCAGCAAAGGAAGACTTGGGAAGCACCTCTTCGGATGATGATATGGAGCACTATTTAAACTTTTCACGAACTGTAGTCAGCTGCCCAGTATCCAAAGATCGATCCAAGTCTCCTTCCTCTTCTTCTACCCGGCCCTTGGCTCAGCTGGACGGGATAGATGATGGTACTGAGAGTGATGCAAGTGTAGCAGCTACTGATGATGCCCAGAAAGTTGATGGGCCTGGTAAAAATCAAATGCAAGGAAAAGCTCTTAATAATAAAAGTCCTCCAAAACATATGAACAGCTCAAGATTGGCTAATCTGTCATTTGATCATAAGCAAACAGAACATACAGTTGCAAGAAAAAGTACAACGGATAATCCTGCCCTATGTCCACCCATATCCTGTGAAGCCTCAAACACTCCTTTAATAGATCAGGAATCTATACTTCCTTCTCCAATTGTTGAGTCTCTTCCTAACTTACTCACTAAGGTGCCTGAGACATCCTATTCAGAGGAGTTGTTATCCAGTTCCAGTTTAGGTTTTGCCTCTGAAGCGCCTCTTGTTCTTGAGAGATGTGAGGGTAGCCCAAGTTTTACCGAACTGCTTCCCGTTTTGCAAGGAACTGAAAACCAAGAGCCTGAAACCTGTAAAATCCTGAACTCAGAGTCTGATGGTCCCAACTTGGCCTCTTCAGCTGAGGGTTCTGCTGTTTTGATGAACCATATAGCATCTAATCTACTTGATTCATCTGATAATAACCAGAGCTCCATGTTAGGTCTCCTCCAGCCCTCCCCTTTCTTGTCTACGGATGTACAAAACCCCTCGCAATGTCTCGTAGATTCTCTAGAGGTGTATTCTTGTTTACCAGATTTCAATCATCCTCCTCTGACCAGTATTACACTTCAGCCAGTGGCAGCACCTCAAGGATCGCCTAGCTTCCCATGCATCGAGCCTTTGTCCTCTAAACTAACAACCCTCACTCCTGTTGAAGCTATTACCCAAACGCAGCTAAATGACCCTCAGAATGATCCAGCATTACCAGCTACTTTAGGGACCGGTTCCCCAGCTGAAACTTGTGCAGCTCTGTTCTCCGCTCAAACACAGCCGTTCAGTTCTGTCACCGCCGGTTCTTCCTCTGCTTCTGTATCGACTCTTCCCGGGCTGCTGACGCAGTCTTCAGCCGCCCCGACGCTGCTGCAGACCACCTCCGCTCCTGTAGTCCTGAATGGTTACAGCTCTTCTTCTGTGCAGAAGGAAGCTACACCCAGTCACACGATCTCCATCAACTTCTCCACTCCAAGGCCAGCCACTGAACCCCACCAGCAGGTGTTGCCCCAGGCATTACCCGGTCACGCCATCCTCACAGTGAAAGAGGTAGGAGGTCCAAATGTTGATCCCACACCTCATGTGCTGCTGGTGAACCGCCTCGGGCAGATCTTTGTGAAGAACCCCGAGAGCAATACCTTCCAGCTGCCCACTCCTAATTCCCCATCCTATAACTGCGTCACCCAGATTGCCAGCCTTTTGCAGAGCAACGCTCTTTCAGCCACACTGGCGGCAGCTGGGAATATGAGTGCTCCACCACCTGGCGCCAACGTGACAGCAGTTCCTGTTTCTTCCGCACCTGCTGCTCAGAGCCCAGCGACAGTTACGCAGCTGCTTGCCCACAACAGCAACGGTTCTGTGGCCTCGACAAATTCAAAAAAGTCTAGAAAAAACACCAAAACTCCAAAAGATGAAACGGTCTCAGAGCTGAAAAAACCAAAGAAGAAGAAGGAGTCCAGTTCATCCAGAAAATCCAAGTCCTCTAAGGCTGCAGGACAGCCTGCCGTATCCACTGAAAACCTCCCGATGAGTCCTGCCGAGAGCGCCCAGGCCATCATCAATCAAGCAATGGCAAGTAACTACACCCCCAAGTGGAGCGGGCTCCGGACAATGAGTCCTTCCTCACTCGTTTTACCACCTGGCCTCTTAATTGAACCTGAATCTTCAGTGTCACCACGCTCCCCTTCACCACCAGCCCCACCGCCGCCGCCCCCGCCTCCAGCACCTCGTCCTCGTTCCCACGTCCGCATGAAGAGAGTGTCTTCGCTCTCTGACCGCATCGTCACAAAGAAGTGTAAAGTTGACTTCCTACCACCAGAGGGCATCAGTGAAGAGGAGGAGCCCCGGAAGCCACCTTGTCCAAGCGTGTCCAGCAGGGCCTCAGGAGTTCGCATCAAAACCCCAACAGTTAAGGGGGTCCTAAATCTGGATGAGTTGAAGGATGAGCATCTTAGTGATTCTGATAGCTCAGGGTGAGTTTTTATTCAGTGACACTGAAGCCTTGAATTGTAGTTTTTGAAATATTCTTATTCGTCTCTTTTAGCAGTGAAAAAGCAAGTCAACTTTAAAAAAAAAGCTACTTAACAATTATAAAAAGGGCTTAAATGGTTTTCCATTTATTATTGAGAAGGCAATCAATTATTTTTTTATCAGCAACAAACTTTTGGTTGAGTGAAAACAGTTTTAAATCTAAATCTGCCAGGCTTATGAATACTTTTGGGCTTAACTCTAGCTATTAAAAAAAAATAAATAAATAAATAAATAAAACTGATTTTATTAAGTTTGAGCAATGTGGCCAACTTGATTTAAATACAGTTAACATTGAATAGGTACATATGTAAGACTTGAAATACATGTTCTCCCAAATGGTCTTTCCTTTCTTTAATAAACTTTAAAATTTTGTTATTCAAAGTTCAGATTTCAGCCTTTACTACAGCACTGAAAGAAACCACTGCTATTTTTAAAGTTTCACTGTTTTTCTATTTATATGTATATCTTTGAGTAAAATTTAAAAATTACTCTATAAACAACAAACTCAAAATAAAAATATTCTAATTTTAAACACTAATTTTCAGAAAATGACAAATGAGTCGACTAAGTAGTGTTTTCATTTTTTAACAACACATTATTGAGCAGAGTAACTATTTCATCTGTTTTTCATGCGTTTTTACATTGCTGTTGGGTTATGGTGATCTCCTAATCAGTATCTTATTAAGTAAGACGATTGTGTTTGAGTTCATCAGACACCGGAATGGATGTCGTACATGTAGAAATACAGATTTAAAGAAAACGTGCAATGGTCTCTTCTTCCAGAGGTGCATACTTAAGGCTCTTATTGTGAAGGCTGGAAGTAAATTGTGCGTCTGTTCATTTGCTGGATCAACGCTATAAAATAGAAGCTTGTCTAATCACTCCAGGCAAAACACCGGGTGTTATGTTGGTTCTCCTGTTGAGTATCAGTAAGCTTCTCAGCGACAGTGCTGGTAACAATTTAAACGGACCAACCAGAACGTTCTGAAGACTGAAAAGGTTTCAGTTTAATGTTTGTTTAGTCTTCATTAGCTGCTTGTGCAGCAAGAAGCAGCAGGTTGTGTTGTTTTCTCAGTGAAAACAACTGAGTGAAGTTGTGGAGTAAAGACAAAAATGTTTTAATAAACCTTTGTTGAGCATTTACACCGTTGAAAACACAACTATATTTAAACAGCTGACAAGTGAAAAATCCCCGCTTTCCTCTGTCTTCTACTTATGTTTGAAGCAAAACATCTGGAACTTGAAGTATAATCAAGTTTTTAAGAGTTTTCACTATAATTTTTAAAACTAGTCACATTCTTAAAGCTGAAGGAAAGAGATGATAGCAAAACCGCAAAAGAAATAGATTTAGACATAAAATAAAAAT
This sequence comes from Anableps anableps, assembly GCA_014839685.1. NCBI lineage: Eukaryota > Metazoa > Chordata > Actinopteri > Cyprinodontiformes > Anablepidae > Anableps > Anableps anableps. The sequence goes on along the minus strand of CM026072.1, from coordinate 22,190,990 downwards.
AAGAGCTTTGCCGTTCTCACAGTAATAAATAATGGCCAATAAAAAACTTCTAATAAGCCTTTTAACTTTCTGTAGTTATACTGTCTTTATGGAGTAAATGTACTGGGTTTGTTTGACAAGATTTTCTACTTTATCTCCCAGATCTGAGCCTTGGAGCTACTTGTCTCAGGGTGAACCAGGAAAACAGCAAGCAAGGGAAGTGGTGGGTCACATGAACCTGACTGACTGGAAGAAATACTCAGGTACTCAGGAGATAGAATCCACTTCCTTTCCCTTATTTGTACAAGGTTTGGGGAACTGAAACTTCAGTGCTTTTTAGAGGTTTTCTAAAATTACAGCAGAATGACTCAAATTTACAGTGACTAATGATTTCTATGGGTTTTAGGTTCTGCTTCCCCTTCAGATGATGAACGAACGCCATCTGATGACGAGGATTGTCCAACAAACAAAGACCAGCCACGTCTGCGGTTTCAGATTACCAGCGATGATGGTTTCAGTGTGGAGGCAGACAGTGTTGAAGGCAAGCCAGATCATCAGAAATGACCCTCCACAGTTCTAATCTCTATACATCGTCCTGGGCTCTGATTTTTATGAAAATCTCCTGGCATTTCTTAGAGTTCTTGATGCCATTTGCTCTAACTTTCCCAGGGCCTTTGAAAGAGAAACAGACCCACAGCATCACTCATCCTCCCTCAAAGATAGCTATGGACATGAGGGGCTTCTTTACATAAGCATTCGTAGTTTTTTGCTAGATCCATTTGAATTGTTTGCTGCATTACAACCCAATTGAAGTCTCATTTAACCAAAGTACATAGTTTCAGGGAAAGCCTCCGTAACCTTTTGCAAACTCCTGCACGTTTAAACTTGTGATGATAGAACAGAATAGGCTTATTTTCCTGTTGGCCTCCTAAACAACCATTTTTCCATGTAGATAAATTGTAGTAGAGACTTGATAGTCCAGGTTTTTTTTTTTTTTTTTGGTTTTTTTTTAACACATATTTACCTGGAGTGGCAGTAAGAGAGAAGGGGGATGTTGATTGTCTTCATATGGTATTGTATGGTTTTTATGTTCACCTAATGCCATTTTTTTTCTTGATTGCTTCCCACTAGTGGCCTGGAAAGCAGTGATTGATGGTGTGCAGGAAGCCCGAGCAATCGCAAGACTCAGGCCTCTGACTTTTCAGAAGATCACAGGCGCCCGCATGGTGGGACTGATCCATGATGCCATCGTTTTTTTGCTGGAGCAACTTGAAGGAGCCCACCGTTGTCAGCGGCATACTTTCCGTTTCTTCAAACAGTTCAGCCAGGAAGACGACCTGCCTGTGAATCCCACTGGCTGTGCCCGCTCTGAGCTCTATGTTAGGTATGGCTGCTTAATAGTTTTACCAACATTACTTTTTTTTTTTTTTTTTTTTTTTTTTTTTTTTTTTTTTTTTTTATCCTTTTGTAATTTGAACAGTCTCTTAAAAATATGCTGAGTTGATGTGAAATGTTCTTCCTGCTTCTTGATATATCCACATGTTGAAATATCAAAGCAGGTCTGTTTCTGATTTTGTTTGCTGAGCATGACTTAGCAGTTCCCTAGAAAATTCCACAATTTACAGTGTGGGGAAACTATTTCAAATTCAAATATTTAAACTGGATTATTGACTCATCCAACACCTGAACAACATGATTTCTCTGAAATTATAAAGAAAATAGTGACCTATTTCTTCAAATAATGCTGTAATTTTCTCCAGAAAGATGCATATGTGATAAGAGGTGTTTGTCCAGGCTTCAATAATAGAAGTTCACTATGACTACGAAGACAATATTTATTTCGACAATGCACCACATTGTGTGTTCTTACAGGAAGTCTACATTTGATATGTTCAACTTCCTGGCTTCTCAGCACAGACAGCTTCCTGACATCGGCCCATATGATGATGAGGAGGATGAAATACTATTGAAGTCCACAAGGTCTGGTTTCACTATCAAACTTTCTTTAGAGTAAGAATGAAACTTTACTGCCAGCGGACATTAAAGCCAGATAGAGAGCTGACTTGTGTGTTGATGGTCACAGTTCTTGGAACTCCTCAGTTTGTTCAGATGTGAAGCCATGTTCAAGCTGTGGCCGATTCTTAAGAAGAATGCTTTTACTCTTGTATTTAAAAACAGTTCTAGCATAGTTTTGTTAGAGGATGTTTATTTCAGATTTGCGCATGCAATGTAGGTCTTTTAGTTTTGAAGTTATATTAAATTTTTTAAAAGAGTAGGGATGTGTCAGTATAATGATTTGGGCCTGTATTCGATATTAATGTTGCTATTACGACCAATAACTAATTTTTAATGTTCTATTCTAATCAAGACTTTAACTGTGGCTTATGCAATATTACCAAAACAAATGGTGAACCTTAACTTGCAATCTAAATTATGCTGTTTACAACACACAAAACAGCTTGTCAATAAATAAAAGACAAATAATTTTATAGTGTTTGAAGTATGAATCACCATGAAGCTGGAGCACGTCAGTACTTCCAAAAACAAGGATTTCACTCCAGGGTTGATACTGATTTCCATTTTTCTTTTAGGTCTGACTGCAGAGTATGATTTTTTTTTTTTTTTTTTTTTTTTCATTTGTTCCCCCTTTTTGCCACTGTAGGCTGAGACTAATTCCCAAATCTTTATGTGAATTTAATACACTCAAAAACATGCATGTTGTTTGGTAATGGATTTATTGACCAGAAATGTGTAAATGTGGTGTAAGTTCTGGGTTTTCATGCATTTAATGAATCAGATTTTAAAAGATCCAATCAGAAATGATCGATGGTAAATTGGCCAGTTCTGATCTCTGGCTGATTGATTGATGGATATCCATTAAAATAAGTTCCACAGAGCGCAAGCAGTTGTAAATGTCTTTGAGTTAATATTTGTTGTTCCTTCTGTCAGACGGGCGACCAGCTTGGAGCTGCCCATGGCCATGCGATTCAGACACCTTGAAAGGACGTCCAAAGAGGCAGTTGGAGTCTACAGGTCTGCTGTGTTTTTTGCAAACTCATCATGACTTTCTTGCTTGAACATATTGTCATGTAAGCTCTGCAGTAAAAGGCAGTGATCAGAATAAAAAAAAAACTGTTCCAGTCTGAGGTTGTCAGTTTATGGTTATGTAACGCTTTCAGTCTTGTTTTAATGAAACCAACTTCTTGTTCTCAGTAAAGTTGATGTAGTTTATCCATGATGTCAGTTGATGGCCAGAATTTAAAGGCCATCTTTTTGTCCAAACCTCAGTCTAAGTCATGGAGATGATGGGTTTAAAGTTCTAGTAGCATAACATTTTTTGGACTCTTAATTTTGTTTTTTATTTCTTTTTTTTCTTTTTTCTTTTTTTGCTTATTTTAGTAACCTTGTTTAACCTGGCAAGCCCATTTGGTCTTTACCATGGCTCTGCTTCTATGCCACTCTCTGTGCTTTAGCAGTTCTGCCACTAAAAATATTTATCCAGTATGGGCATTTTAGGCAGTTACTTTGTCCAATAAGCCAAGTAAATTAATATCCAGTCCATGAATGCAGAACACTTCAAATATGATTATTATTGCGTCCAAGCAATCCTTTGCACACGCTGATATTACAATGATGACTACCATTCTGTATATTGTTCATATCTAGGGATGTTGATGAATTTACTTAATTAAGCCATGGATCAAGTCAGATTTAATGATGAGTGCATTTGAAGAAAAGTATTTTCCAGATCTGGATTAGAACAAATAGATGGAATAGAAGAAAATAAAGTATGGAGAGCTTCATTTTTAATTTAAAGTCTGACCTCTGCAGAAACATCTGCATTAAAGTTATGGTGAAGTTTTGTATTTATAGGTTAAAGATTAGTGGAAAAATTGAGAGCTCTCGAATGTGATTCAGGAAAAGTATGGAACGTTGAAGAGAAAAGTATTTAATACATCATGCAATTAGTGTTGTTAGTCAGATTAGCGTATTCCACTGTGCTCATGTTTGTTCATTCTCACTTATAAGTGTCTGGATAGAATGTGGGAGGATTTCAGAGGAATCTACACAGGAAAGAAATTAAGTTGTCAACAGTTTCTTTTTATGCAAGGAAGTCCCAAATACATGTATTTTTATTTATTTATTTACTCTGACCTATTGCACCTTGACGATACAGGTCTGCGATTCATGGCCGGGGTCTGTTCTGCAAGAGGAACATTGAAGCTGGGGAGATGGTCATCGAGTATGCCGGCATCGTCATTCGCTCAGTGCTCACCGACAAGAGAGAAAAGTACTACGATGGCAAAGTAGGGTGGCGCTCTTCTGTCTGTGACCAGCTTCATTCTAATGCCAATGAGGTTACATGCCGTCTACAGCAATGTTTGTAACGTTTTCCCTTTCAGGGTATCGGCTGCTACATGTTCCGCATCGACGACTTCGACGTGGTGGACGCGACCATGCACGGCAACGCGGCCAGGTTCATCAACCACTCCTGCGAACCCAACTGTTATTCTCGCGTGATCAACGTAGAAGGCCGGAAGCACATCGTCATCTTCGCGCTCAGAAAAATCTACCGGGGCGAGGAGCTCACCTACGACTACAAGTTCCCCATCGAGGACGCCAGCAACAAGCTCAACTGTAACTGTGGGGCCCGGAGATGCCGCCGCTTCCTCAACTGATGACTCTCAGATTAAAAGAAAGTACTGGGGCTTTGGTCACTAGTAAGCCTTAAAATTAAGGTGGCAAGCATCTGTCTGCACAGCCTGGAACGGGGATAACCACTATGACACTGACCAAATACACACGGCTGGTCAGGAGGCATCCCAGGACATTATGTGACTTGGAAAGTAAGGAAAATTCAACTTTTGGGAAATTTCCTGGCTCATATATTTTTTTTTTTGTTGTTTTTTTTTTTTTTTGTTTTTTTTGGGTGAGGATCCTTCAAACATTTAACCGCTGCAGCAGTTAGGAAGGAAGTGGTTTTTGATATTTATAACTCGATATTAGAAGTGGAAACAAAGAGGAAAGTTTCTCTATTTTAAATGGAGGATGCCAACTCTCTCACCAAGCCTTATGTGTTTGAATCATTGCTAAAAATCTGTCAATAGCTAAATTTTGGTTCCCGACACGTTATTTTTGGAGGGATTCATCATCAATCTGTAGTACTCATATGTTCACCATTGCTCCATTTAGTTTTTCTTTTTTTGGTGGTGGGTACATTATAACCCCATCTGTGCAGTGGTGATGTCTGTTTTTGAGCCATACATTCACCCAATCTTGTATTTATGTGTTTTTAATTTACTTACAATCAACACTTTTTTTTTTTTTTTTTTTTTAGATGTAAATTTTGTTTATAACTGAACAACCATGGTGCTAAAGCTTTGAAAGCTTTCTTTTTCTTTAGTTGGACTAAAACATCTTGAGAATCAGGAATTGTTTAGCTGTATATTATATTCTCCCTGCTGAGATCACGAACGTTAAACTTATGCACTCAAGCGTTTCTCCTATATCACTTGTGTGCCGAGATTATTTGATTATCATCAAGCATCCGCTGGTTTCCATCCACATTCATCCAGTGTTCAGTTTTAAATTGGATGTCGTAATGTGCTGGTAATATAGTGTCATAAATGTAAAGACAAAAACGTGTCTTAAAAGACAGTGTATTTGATCTGCATATGTAGCAAACACTACCCAAGCCAAAAGCGAAGATTTGTGGAGGGAAGAACTTTTTAAAGTGTATATTTTATTCTCTTGTCTGATGCTCGGTTTTTTGTTTGGTTTTTTTTTTGGGGGGGATTTTTTTTCCTACTGCAATAAGACTTGGCAGCCCGGCACGTGCACAGGAATAAATGTCACCATCAAAACATTACATTCATCTTTCTGAGACCTGCTACAGATTGTCTAGAAGTCAGCGAGAGCACTGGGGATAAAAGCATTGCTACTGAGCGCGTGCGTTCGGCTCGGGCTGGGCGCAAAACTGAGAGGGGCATTCGGCACCTTTTTAAAATAAAAAAATTGTTAAATGTTGTAAATTGATGTTCAGTGCTGTTAATGAGGCTAAATTGAAATCACGCTGTTCCGCTTGTTAATCGTATTTATTCACATTTTGATTTGTGTTTTTAATGGTGAAAGGTTGTGCTGTGTATAAAGCGGTGGTGGTCTAGTGAACTGATAGAGTTCTCCCTCTTTTCGCATCTTTCTTTTGTTTACAGATGATGTCATTTGTTTCATTTATTTACTTGAATTTTCATTTCAGGCGGTTGTGTCATACAGTTAGGCCTTTTATAACTTCCTGAAACAGCTTTTCTTTTGTTTTTTTTTTTTTTTTTTTTTTTTTTTAAAGAAGCATTTTTATTCATTTAATTTTTTTACTGTAAAATACTGCCTATCTTAGTATCAGCCAGAGTTAAAAGTGAGCACTGTTTGCCTACTAAAAACCCATTCTCATTATTTTTTTACCCCACCCTTTCTGTTTGAGACTCAACAGAGCAAATTTACATCATGTTTTTCTCATTTTCTCATTCGTGTGACCTATGCTGGGGTGGAGCCCAGATCAGCAGAGCAGAGTCAGTCCTAACTCCTTGCAAGGATTTCTACCTCAGCTGCTTAAACAGATGTTTGGGAATACTGATGCAAAAAGAGACTTTGATTTAAAAACTAAATAGCTCGATTTTAATATTCTTGTATACGTGTGTGTGTGTGTATATATAGTGTGTTTCTCTTTTTTTCTGTGTGCATGGAATGAAGGCTGCAGAAGCACTAGTTAAAATCAGAAGTTATGACCATCTCTCCCAGGATCTGTTAAGAAAGCTGTATGTTATATATATATATATATATATATATATATATATATATATATATATATATATATATATATATATATACACACCTATATATATATATAAATATACATATATATATATATATATATATATATATAATGATAAATATATAAAATAGGGTTATTTTAAAGTGTAAAAGGCAGAAATGAGAAAATGTCCTCTTTAAATTTACGTCTTTGTTACCATGTACAAATAAACCCTGAGTTTGTAAATATTTGTATATACATTTCTAAACCTGTTTAATTTTCTATGCACTTTTTTTATTTATAATGTTACTTGCTTAATAAAGATGTTAAGATGTTTGAACGTATTTTATTGTTTATTGTAAAACTGCAAACACATAAGAGTAATGGGAATGAAATGTATATTTTACTTTTTTAAATTGTAGTTATTGCTTGAGTTTTTATATAAGCATTATCATATTTAAAATGACTCAGACGGAATTCAAGCCTTGGTATGAAAAGCAATAACAGTCGAGCATAACTGCATTAAATCACCAAAACCAATGGCGAAAACAATTCCAGCTACCTTCCAAATTTTTTTGGCATTGTGGTAAACATGTTGTGAACAAGACTTCAAGTCGTTTTAATGAGTTTTGGTAAGTAGATTTTCCTTTATTTCCTGATTTATAAAGATATACACACAACAACCTTACATGAATTCGGCATGTTCTCTTGAAGAGTCGAGAGTGAGAGAAATGGGCCTCTGCGTCTCATCATGTTTGTATGCCAGAAAAACACAAGTTGTGGATTACTAATTACAACTACTTAAAAAGGAAAGAAACTTCTTTCAGACATCCTTGTTTTCCTCACTGATCATGTGAGCCTAAATAAAAAGTTGGATTTAAAAAAAAAAATCATAAAATATAAAAATATATTTATGGTTGTTTTGTTTTTGTTTTTTTTTTTTACATTGTTCTCAGGTTTGCTAGTAATTGCGAAGGGCACTCAAGGAATTCCTCTCAGCATATACCAACATTGAATTTTAACAGCATCTTTAGAAACTAAAATACAATGCAGCCTGCACAGATCAGGTTCTCGTCAAAAGAAAACTTTTTCTCGATTTGAACTTTAATGTGTTAACCCTTTTCTGTTGTAAGAAAACTGCATCCACTTAAGGCTAGAAGGAACAAGAAAATTTCACACACATGCATCATTTGGGCCAGGCCTGAGTTTTGCAAGAACAGCAATAGCATCATTGCGACCCATTTGTCTGAGCAGCTTGGCCAGATGACCCACAGTCCAGTCTGGCTGCTTGCTGGTGACTCCCTCCAGCACAGCTTTCAGGGGGCTTCTACTGTCTTTCATGGAGTAAGTGTAGGTGATCCAGGTGGAAGGGAAGGAGCAGTGAGACGCCAGATGCTTTGTGCTCTTTATACCCTGAGTATCTGGATCCAGCAGAATCACCAACTCTTCCAAAACATCAAGATCATCCAGAACTGTGTGTAAAGGGGCTGACAAGGTGTTAGCGTCTACAAAAAAACAGAAGGCATTTGAAAATATTAGACTGTATCATGTTTTCTACATTTGGTAGTTATAGTTTGTTTCCTCATCAGAAACTGTTTTTGATCTCCCTTAATAATGTCCATCAATGTGTGTGTGTGTGTGTGTGTGTGTGTGTGTGTGTGTGTGTAAAGGAAACCAGCGCTTGCTACAATCCATATGCTTAATTGTAACTCAGTTGGCTTTATACTGTACATGCATATACACATGTGGAAACATTTTCACTCACTGAGAACGCCCTTCAGCACTTCGCTGCTTGTACCAGAGGAGGAGATGAGGGAAAACCCTTCATTCTGATACGATGTCTTTCTTTTATAGAATACTTTTTTACACACACCTGTGGAAAACAAGAAGAGACATGGTTTGCTTTGTAATGCTGGTTTTTTTTTTTTTTTACCAAGGGGTTCACCAAACCACCGTCTCCGAGGAGAAGTTTATATCCGCTCATCATAATTGTGAATGTAACATCATTTTCAGGCTTTAAATTACTCCTTTTAATCATTCGGCTTTTTTTTGTAGCAGTCACCAAGCTTCTGTCAGAATTCTGGCTGGATATGTCATCAATGTTCTTGGCGGAAACGGTAGTCTCGATTTAAATCGGTTGGCTTCTCTGGCATTGACCCAGCTTTTAGCTCTATAGCTTTTTAATTTATGAGGTCAGGGCCATTCCAAAAGTCATTCACGCACCGATATTGGTGAGCTACTACGCTGTAGCCACAGCTCCCCTGGGGCAGTCTGACAGAAGCAAGCAGCTGCCATGCAATCAGCACCATCGGGCCCTCTGACCACCACCAGCAGGCAAGGTGTCTTGCCCAAGGACACAACGACTGAGATAGTGGCACTGGTGAAAACAGACCCTCAGTATGATACTGCTACCATCGTGCATGACCTCTGGTGCAGCGTTCTTAGGTTTGAAAGCCTGAAATTCATTGAGGCCAAATAGCTTAATCTTTGTCTTGTCTGAATATAAAAAGTATCCCCAGATGGCATTTTACAAGGCATTGATGAGGATGGTCAAAGTTGAAGCTTTCATCAAAAGTTCAACAGTTTACTTGGAAACACTCTGATCTGCAACACCAGTGTGATTTGTGTGATGTTTAAACTGTTTTAAAGGGCACTGAGATAAAGGGAACAAGAATTGTAAGCAGAACCATCAGATAAGACAACTATTTTTGCCATAGCAACACATCTTATTGTAAGTTATAATGCAGTTATGAGTGTAATCATTAGGGTTTAAAAACTTAAATCGCCATTTTAAGTTTATTAATTGTTCAGCTGTTTTTTTTTTTTTTTTTTTACTTTTGTTTATTTTATTCTGGTAGGAATTTAAAAAGCTTCAGAACAACAACTTATAGAAGAATTTAAAAGCAAACAGATGGAACCATGGGGTTTAGTTAAGCCCTGGGAGATTTCTGGAAACAGTGCTGGCTCATAAAAGTCCAGATTGGGTCATGTTGAAAGTTATAGGCTGAACACCACTCACTGGTTCCACCTAACAAGATGATTGTTTTCATAGAAAACCATGAATGTAGTGATTCCAATGTGAGCAAACGAATTGGTTTGTTTGCTCATATGGAAATCAAACTGGTTTGGTCATATAGGAAGCTGAAATTTTGAGCAGGGGATTCTGGACTTAAATACCAGACGTCTGAAAGCCAACCAGTTTAATTAAACTCCATCAATTCAGCCAAGACAAGTGAACAAGTATGCAACCAAAGTTATGCCTGAGGCTTGATAACTGCTGCTAAAAGAATCAAACTGAGGTGAAACTTCATAAGAAATGTTTGTCCAAATATTACCAGATGTTTATGGTTTATAATTGACCCTATTCATGTAGTTATTTTGCTTCACCATTCCATCCTGTCATAAAAACTGTTAAAAAAAAAGCCCAAAATCATTAAAAGCTCAAATATTACATTAATGTCCATGCACAAGTAGCATGCACACAAACCTCTTCCTTTTTTCATCTTCAAAGCACAAACAGCAGCAACCACCAAGAAGAAAACAGTTATTAATATCGGTACTGCCCCTTAAAAAAAACAGCAGAGAGAATTAAAGTGAAATTTTTTGCAACAAAAAAATTGGGATTTGGAGACTCAAGTTTATGTAACTTACACAGAGGTGCATTCTGCAGACTGTCTCTTTCCAATAAAGTGTCTCTTGTGTATGTCTGAGTCTGAAATAAGGAAAATAAATGAACACATCACTAACCAGTAAAAGTAATGATTTGCTTTCGTGTAACAGAATAATTCATTAGAAGGGAATGAGAGCAGAATGATTTCAGTCGCTGAGGTCATTGCTTAAAAACATGAGATGAACAGATGGTTCTCATTTAAGTTACATTCCTGAATTACAATCTGAGTAAAATGGATCACTTCAGGCATTGTTCAGAAGAACTTAGACTTAGAAGTGACTGTAGAGGAGGAAATATCAAAACTCATCAAAATTTTAGACAAGTGTTCAATTAATTCCTGTTACTTTATAAATAGCTAAATGAAAACCTTTCATTGAAAACATTGTCAGAAACCCTGTTTCTCAGGCAAACACAACAGGAACTGTCAGTCAGACTGAATGCAGGACCATCTGTTCACAGACACTAGATGTTAAGCAACTTCATGAAACACATATATGAAGCAACTCAGAAACAGGGGCTATATTGTTTGGGGTAGCCAACAAAAATAAAGACAGAGTAGCTACTGGGATGTTTTTTTGTTTGTTTTTTTGAACAGCCTTACTTTTTCTTCTGTTTTTGTAGAAGGATAACAAATTACTAGTTTTTCTTCAAGTTTTGATTTGGAATAGAATGTGCAGTGTTCCTAGTATGTTTTTATGCATGTAAATGAAAGCAGTCATGCAGATATTAAGATTTACTCACTAGTTAAACACTTTGTTTTAAACACAACTCTACAAATGTATTAAATAAAACGTTCTAAGCGAATATTTTCTCTATTTTATTCCAATATCCTACATACAAATCAATTTGTTGCCCTAAAGGAGAATATTCAAAGTTTGCAAACAGGTTGTGAGTAGGTATCAGCCATTATAGCAGAAAGACGCATAACGATAACTAATATTACATGGAAACCTAATCTGAAAATGTACTAAATAAAACGTAACCACAGAAACCGTTGCCGCTTGGGGATTTTTTTTTTTTTTTTTTTTTCTAATCTGTGGGTTTATTTCCTACTAAAGCACCGACGGACTAATTTCCTCCGTCAACAAAATAAATAAAGATGCAGGGAGAATGACGATCGGAAAACATACCGATGCTGCAGGGCTGAATGGTGTTGTTGCATGGGTAGTTATAGATTTCTGAAAAATAAACAAATTCTGAGATGATCAACTGTTGAGATAAAGCACGTCAAAGTACATTTTAAACAACGAACTCACTGAGAGGGCAGCTGTTGTCGACTCATCTCTTCAGTAATGGAGGAGAAGGAAAAAAAATGCTTTTATTTACAAAAAAAAACAACCATGAGGTTAAAAAAACAGGACAACTCGATTTATAATTCAGACACAAAAATGGACAGAATTTACAGTTTCCTGACAACTTTGCTGATCGTAGTTTTCTTACCTTTGTGCCTGACAAATGGTGTCATTACTTAAAGTGCAGGGTTTCAGCACAGAAAGGCCAGGAGGACATGGAGAACAGTTCTTACAGTAAGCTGAGCTCCCATCGTTAAAAGTGTTGGCTTCGCATTTCTTGAACTTGTCCGAGTGGATCCCACCATAATCGTCGCGTCCACAGTTAGGTTCAACTTCATACTCTGTTTAATAATATAATATAATATAATATAATATAATATAATATAATATAATATAATATAATATAATATAATATATGCATACCAGGTTTTCTTTCGCACGGAACACATTCTTTCCTATATCTGTCCCAGTAGGTAGTTAGATCGTGGCACTTGTCTGAGAGCCTCATCTTCAGCTTTCTGTTCCCCAAGCAGTGTGAAGAGACGTTTTCTACTCGAAGGCGGAGCATGCATGTGAACTTACATTACACTGACTGACATGGAAATTTATAGATTTATTGAAGACGAACACTTCCATTCTGACAGAAAGCTGTCCGCGCGTGAAACCTGCAAAAATGAAGATCTGGAGGTTAATAGGCTTAGACTGGTGGACCTTACTCATACAGACTCACATAAAGTTGAAATCACGTATTTACTAACACTGTATAAATAGCGGCAACGCCCACCCCCATGTTGTATAGGGCAGAGTATTAGAGTCACATCCAGAAAAGAAAAAGAGGAGAAAGTGTTTTTTTTAATTAATTAATTTTTTTTGTTGTTGTTGATTATCTGTTTTAAGTTTAAAGTCAAAATAATTTAAAAAAAAAGTTTAAATGTGAGAAAATACTTGTAAAATCCTGTCAACAATTAAAATGAAATTTTGAGAAAATTTCCTGTGTCAAAGTTAAAAATATAACCAACTCTTGCACAAAAGATCTGCAACAACCATGCACTTTGTAAACTAGCTAGAAACTTTACACGATTGTCTTTTCTTCAACATATATATGTCTGCTTTGTTTGCAATATTTTGAGCTTATTACAAAACAGCACTTAAACTTTTTTCTCAACACTTTGAGGGTTTTTTTTCTTAAAAATAAATTTTAGTTTTGCTGGATTTACAGTCATGGTAAAGGTATTTTTTTTTTTTAAAAGAGAGGGTAAAAGAAGTTAGCTGTGAGATACAAACAAAAATGCACTTTTTACTTTTTCCCATTTATAATCTCCACACAAAAATTTGGCATTGTAGTAAAAATATAAACTTTATGGAAAGCACCATGGTTTTGCTCAAACATGTATCTTGTTACTGTTTAATATCACTTTAAGTCACTGGCTCTGATCCCGGTACCCAAAAAGATTCAAGATGAGTACAGTAGACTTATAAAAGATCTGCAACATCTTACTGCAAACACTGAAGGACCTCAGATTCCTCAGGAAAGTGAATCTGCCCACTCCCTTTTTGTAGATAGAGTATCACTGTTGAGTCTCCACTCCAGACTGATTTGAACACTGAAGTGTCTGTTCTTCTCCACAGCTGTACTTCTTTCTCCATGATGGATAGTGTTTGAAAAATTCCTGCTTTCCATAGATATTATTGACTCTGTAAAAACAAGCAGTTTCCAACAACTTGAACTATTCAGGACTATTTATGTCAGGTTTGTAACTCCTTCCATCGAATTTCTGAATTTAATAGATCGTCAAGAGCGACTTTCACATCACAGTCTTACAACTGAACTTGGAACACTGCTGTTGTTTTCATTGAAGGTCAGCCACTGAATAACTTTTTCCCCTTTATTTTAAAAGGCACTACCATCAGCATATATCAATTAGAAACTGCAACTTGAATTCCATTAAGCTGTAGATGAAAACTATCTGTCTTCACAAACAAGGTTTTCAATTTAAAATGACATTTATAAGATTGAAAAGTGGGAGTGTTTTCCAGTTAGCATTTTCAGGTAAAGTTTAACAGACTATAGGGAAACATCGTCATCTGTAAAACCAGCATCAGCATCATTGTGGGTTATAGCAGATATAGACAGTAAGTTATTGAGATGATAACAGAGACATTTACTAGCACTCTAGTGGGTTGATAGATAACACACTACTATCAAGTATAACCACCACTGGTTACGTGTCCAATTTTCCAGTACTGTGCTAATTATAGGAGTTTTCAGTAGTTTTTTTCTTTTATTTCCTTGAAATAGTAAGTTAAGAACAATAGTTTAGCAGAGGACTTTGTAATAGAGGAAATCAGAACAACAATTTATGACTAAATTTACAGGGTGGAGTACCTAAAAGGCTCTGTTTTGGACCCACTTTTATGAAGATTATATTCAGCTTCATTGCTTTTTTTCCCCAAAACTCATAGTTCTTCAGACAGTCGGAATTACTTGCGAACTGGTTAAAATAACTGAGACCATGGAGTACTGATCTTCACCCCGGAGATAATGATTCCTCTGATCAGACAACAGATTGGACATTTGAATTCTGCCATCAAGCTTAATTTAAGGGATTTAAGTGTTGCTTGTAACCCACTTTTCTCATGTATGAACTAAAAGTCCTTGATTGCCTTCAGTTAGTTCAAATCTCTGCAGCAAGACTCTCAACAGGAACAAACAGTAGAGCTCACGTCATTCCCATTTTAATGCTGTTTTGGTAGTTCCTTTTCATTTTGGAATTCATCTTAAAATCCTAACTAGAGCATTCAGGGTGTTACATTTTTAAGCTCTTTTCTTTATTACACATCTGCTAATTCTCTACGGAACCAGATGTAACTCGTCCTTTCCAAACCACTGAACCTTGAGTTTTAGTTTCTCTTGTTTTGACATTGTCTTGACTAATTCACAAAGCAATTATCAATATCAATGCATCAAAATCATAGGGATCATCAAGCAAATATTATCAAGCAAATATAGTTGAAAATGATTCCATCTATTAAATAGTTGTTATTTTGGCCTATATGTTACCTAACATCTTGAGCCAAAAGGAACTTTTGATTTTGTTTATGCCGAGAACATTATAGTCATTTGTGTGACACCACCAATAGTGATGGACATGGCCCATATGGACAGTTTCCCAGGGCAGCATTAGAAAGACTGCCATATACAAGCACCAAATAAAAATTAAAGCTGCAAGCAGCCTCAAATGGCCCTCTCAACTCAGTGAGGCTCTGGCCATGTCACAACCACAGGAGTTCCGGCACTGACACCCCGATGCTCTCACCCATTCCTGCACATGTCCACGAGGTAGCACATCTGGCGAGCCTCCCAAATTGCTTTCAGTGCAGGTCCAGTGGCAAGTCTTAAAAGTTTTGTCAAAATCTGACCTTCAGACAGGAGTTATTGTCACTTCCTGTTTGATGGCAAAGGATTGGCTAGGATTCTCTGTAGGCTTCGGAACATGTTGTGTGTTATCAACTGTTAGTGGACACAGTTTCAATCTTATACACAAGTAGAAGTTGGAGGAGCCCCCAAATAAACCTGTGACTTTCTTCTCTCTCTGTAATCAAGTTGGCCTCTTTAGAGACTGACAAAGATCATTACTATCCAGTTTGGTGGAAATTGGATCAAACATGTGCAAACAGTGAGGTGTTGAAATTTGTGTCCACAATTTGCCATCCTGCAAGACCCACACTCTCCAGCCAACAGTCACTGTTCAGAGTAGTATTCAACATCACCTTGTTCTGTTATCACACATGGCTTGAAAGCTGGATGAGTCTGACTGCAAAAGGACATTTGGCAGCAAAACAATTGACTTCCCGCTGTAAGGGGGCAGTGTTAAAGTGACATCACCAAATGACCATGTAAATGTGTTGAGTACTGGTTTGTGATGACACACAGAAAGTTTGGTACAGCTCCCACCTTGTTTGTGGACGTTATTATACCTTGATGTTTCATGGTGAGAAGTCAGATTTTCAGGCATGGCCACACCCACATGGTTTTATGCAGCAAAAAGCTTTTGATAACTTTCAATCTCCATTGCCTTGTGGTCAGTCATTTCAAAGCCTGTAAGTCAAAAGCTGTAGGAAATGTTCACTCAAATATAACCTATGTAAAACAGATAAAATGGCGGCTTTGATCCAAAATGGCCGACTTCCTGTGGGGTATGGACCATGCCTCCAATTGACTTTTTGTAGGTCCTGATAAGTTACATATGTGTACTGAATCTCATTATACTCGATCAAAGCATGGCTTGGGGTTGATTGTTTTAATGCATCTAGGATTAATGCATTGTGGATAAATTAGACCACACCCACAAAATATTTGTATAAAAATCTTTTGAGGGTTGGATTCATACATCAAGTGCAGTTTGGTGCGATCAGATTATATATGTGGAAATTAGAGCCAAACGTATGGCCACAGAATGATGCCGGACTGCACTACACCACTACAGTTACACCAACTTATCTTCTGTCACTGGACACAATTTCATGTTGATTAGGTCAAGAGGATGATATATGAACCTTTCAAGGTGAAACATTATACTTCCTGTTCTCAGGGGGCAGGGCTTAGATAATGTCAGCATTTAACCAATGAGATTTGTTCAGGACCTGAGGAGGACCAATTGCAGCAGGTTTCATGCCTGTGTGACTTTCTTTGTAGGAGTTATAACAAGTTTTATATTTTTTACCGTGTAGTCAAAGTTTGAGGCCCCTTCAACATGCATAAAAAGTCAGGATTTGGATAACTTTAGATCTCCCATGCTTTATTAGCAAACTCACCAAATTTCAGGCTGATCAATCAAAACCTCTACAAGGAGTTCAATCAAATACAGAGGCTATAAACGGCCAAAATGGGTGAAAATCATAAGTTCAAGCCAAGACAGCCAACTTCCTGTTCGTTGTAAAGCATGGGTGCAGGAGACTTTTGTGTAGGTCTCAGGAAGTTCTACCAGTGTACCAAATTTCATACCTCTATGATAAAGAAAGCTAAATGAGGGGGGTGTTTTCAAAGTTGCCAGGAGTGCTGTTAAGCTATTTCTATCGCAACTTTTGTGAAACCCTTAAAATATGTGAACTTCAAACAAGACTGACATGCCTGTAAATTTTGGTGAGTTTTTGAATATATTTAGGCTTCCAAAAAGCCAATTTATTTGCAGGAAGAATAAAAAACACTACAGATGCAGTAGGCCTTTATAGCACTTTTGCTGCTTTGGCCTGTTAACAGAATGTATTAGTCAGTGGCACCTTGAACAAGTTTTCTATTACTTTTATGCATGTGCAGTCAATGGTGAGTTGACGCCTACTGATTGCAGCTGAGAATATGGTGGTCACTTATTTATATTCTCAGTCTCAAAAACCCAGCAAAATAAAATGCACTATAGTGGAGGGTCAGTGGAAATTAACAGCATCTACTGTGGTATGTGGGGGTGTGACTTACCTGTGTATAAAACACGGCTGTAAATCTGATTGTGTCAGACACAGGTCAGGATGTTACTATACTGATCTGTCTCTCTTTTCGCATGCAAGAATAAATTGAAGAACTGTCTCAACAATCTTGTTTTAAGTTAAGCTGTTCTTACAGCTGCTCGTTTAAAACTATGGGTCTGTCCTGTATAGATGGTGTATAACTGAAAGGTACATGATCTACTCTGAGGGATACAGAGGGAGTACTGCTGAGGCAGCACAAAGTAGGAGCTTAACTCTAACTTGAGAAGATATATCTGTAAAGCCTTTCCTCCAACTGTTAGCTGCTCATTGTCACTAAAAGCATGCAGACTGAAACCATTGAGGTTAGTTCATCTCAGATGTGATTTATATTTGTTAAACTTCTGTTATCAAATTTAAGGTTTTTAGGTTGCTTTTAAGAAGCTTAGATGTAGTTGCTGGAGCTGCATTGTTTATTACTGTGGATGGGTGTTCTGATGGAATCTAACGGTGTGACTATTCTTTCTTATATCCTTCAGGCCTGTAATCAAACAAAAACCTTTGAGACTAATATCATCATGGTCATATTCAGCTGTTAGGATTTATTCTCCTCACATTTCTGTGTGATGTATCCTGGTGCGAGAGAAGACAGCAATGTGGAAACCACACAGTGCTCTGGATCTACTGGGACAACGGTGAACACGTGGCCTCTGGAGACCACACAGGTCCAGACAAAGGGGCAGCAGATCTCTACAACTTGTCGTCCACAGTCTATCATGGTGGTCCATTCCAGACCAACAGGGGAGAAAATTAATTGTGAGAGTTACTTGATAAACGTAAGCCGTATTCTTTTGCTGAGTTTTGTTTGACAAAATACTAAAGAAGCTTGTTTAATACAAACAGACAGCTAAACATGCTCAAAGTAACATCCTTTTAAAATGGAAGCTTGAATTAGTGTAGTTCTTATTTTAAACTTCAAAGTGATATAATATCTTATACAAGATGTACATATCTGTGATACATTCCACATATTTAATATCTATGAAAAAGTCATAAAAATGCACAAGAGAGTAAAGATGTGCACAAGTTTCAAGTATTTTTTTTGCTACACTTTATTTCCATTGATTTTGGTTCTGATGCTATTTGGGCCAGCTGTATTTTATTGAATCTAAAAGATGACCACCTTGATTATACCAAAATGACTTTTAATGATTCCTTACTCATGGATATGATTTATCATACAAGGAAGTTTCCTTACAGTTGATTACAAGAATACAAGTATCAAAACACCAAAAACTGCATGTATAAAATAGCAAAGGGACAAAACAAAATGCACAGCACTAAATCTAAATATGAAAGTGCAGGGAATAGTGGAGCTTTGATATTTTTCCCTGTTGTGTGCAAAAAATGTTAGAGGCACTCTAGTGTGGTGAACTGAAATGCACCCAAAAACCTTTTGGCACAGCTATGGTTTCAGCAGGAAATGGTAATGTCTCATTTTTTTTCTTAGATGGAGGTAGACAGATCTGAACTTACTGACTCCATACCAGGGACTTTTCCTGATTTTACACCAACCAAGAAACGCTACAAAAGCACAACAGATATTCCTTGTCCAGGCAGCATTTGCTTGCTGCCTCCCTGCACTCCTGGTGTCACAGACAAAGACCAGAACACCTGGCGTCGCTGTTCATTGAGTGAGACCAACAATGTCTCACGATTCCGTCGTCATGCCCTCAGTGTCCCCAACATCGGCTCCTCCAGTCCCCTTCATTTCATCAACAGCAGTCCTCTCCACAGCAGCCTACTCTCACCAGCACACAGCAACATATCTAGCCCTGGAAGAGAAATGGAAAGGCTTGCCAAGGCTCGAAGTAAACTCCTTGAAAGTGAAAGCAACCAAACACCCAGACTGCCACCAGAAACCAGAGAGCAACTTCGCTACGTGTCCAAGGATGGAAAGTGCAGAGTCAACCTGGGCCACATTGATGAAAGGGGGCGTTTTCTCTCTGATATTTTTACCTCTTTTGTGGACCTCCAGTACCGCTGGTTTCTCTTTGTTTTTATGATGTGCTATATAACAACTTGGTTCTTATTTGCTGGGCTCTATTATGTTAATGCATCCATTCGAGGTAACCTAGACCAAAAGCGACCTCTTGGTACTAATCAGAACCAACACGTTGACCAAAATCACTGCTACTTGGGTATAGATGGTTTCATATCGGCTCTCCTCTTCTCGGTGGAGACACAGCGTACCATTGGTTATGGCTCACGGACTGTTTCCCCCACCTGCCATGAGGACGTTCTGCTGGTCTTGATGCAGTGCATTGTAGGCTCCATGATAGATGCCCTCATGGTAGGCTGCATGTTTATGAAAATATCCCGTCCCAAAAAGCGAGCCGAGACGCTTCTTTTCAGCCACACGTGTGTCATTGCAAACCGTGATGACCAGCTATGCCTGATGTTTCACCTCGGGGACCTGCGAGAAAGCCACATGGTGGATGCAAAGGTTCGAGCAAAATTAATCAAGTCCCGCCAGACAGCTGAGGGAGAATTCCTACCACTAGAGCAGACAGAGATTGACCTTGGACCTTGGATATGAAACCGGATTTTTCTGGTTGAGCCTTAAGTCATTCAGCACAATATTGATGTCAACAGTCCCCTATTGGACCTGGGCTCTGAACAACTCCAACGACAACAGTTTGAGATAATCGTTATATTGGAAGGAATAGTCGAGGCCACAGGTTAGTAACAATTGACTCTAGAGAAAGAAGAAATAGAGTAATGAATATGATATGAACTTCAGCTGTATCTGCAGTAATAGAATCTGAACATTCCCAACATTTAGTTCTACAGTAAATTAACTTTGTTTTCTTTTTTCTTTCTTTTTTCCCCAACTTGTTTTTCATGTATCTATCTTCTTTTGCCAAAAATTAATTAATTTGATGGCAATATCTTAAGATATCTAAACATATCAGAGTTAGGTTAGGTCTACTGTAAAAACAGTGTGCTAGATATACTGTGCTGTGCTGTTTCCCACTAATTTAGTTTCTTCGATAATTCTGAAATAACTTATTGAAATCAAGCTGTATTTTACTTAGTGTTCTTTGTCAGTGGACGAAACTATCAGATTTCATATAAAGACAAACTGTTTAATTTCTAGCATATTATTCTAAACTATTCTAAAAATTCAAAATTTCATAAATTATCTAATCTCAAATTTTGAACTGTCAAAATTAAAAAAAAACTTTTTTTCTTTAATTATTAAAATAAATTCTTGATTTAAAAAAAAATGCTAAATCTTTACTTTGTAAAGGAACAAAACCTATTTGTTTTTTTGTAATTAGCTTTCTTTTATCTAATTTCTTGGTTCATGTAAACAACTAGCATTCTGATAAAACATATCACTACATTTGCATAAAGCCCCTTCAGTTCACGTGTGTGTCAAACTGCAAACTAAGCTTCTAATGGCTTCCCATCAACAATTCCTTTTGATTGCACCGGATTTCATTTAAGACTACCAGAGTCAAGAGGGCTGAATGCATCATTAGCTTGTTGCACCTTAAAGATTTTCATTTGTAAGAAATGTTGAAAACCACACAACAGCTCTCATTCACGTCACAGTTATACACTAGTTTGTCTCGGTCTATCACATAAAGGGTCAATAAAATACACTTAAGGTTATGGTTCTAACATAACAAAAAGTGAAAAGGTTAAAAGGAAATAATTTAAATAAAAGGAATAATTTAGTAAGTCATTGTCATTGTCACAGTTAAATTAAAAGCGTGTATTCTATTTCAAGAGTCCAGACAATGTTAGCTTTCTGCAGAACACATGCACATTTTCTCTTGTGAGAAACAAGTTTTGTGTAATTTGGCACAGGCACTTAACTAAATAAATTACAGCAAGCGGTCCACAACTCTTGGGGTCTGTTACAGGATATATAAATGTCCTGTAAATCAAAAGAAATTCAGTGATTCGCTTTTAGAGAAAATAAAGACTTTCTTCACCTCCTAATGAGCACTCTAATTACCCTTTTGACTTAAATAACATCAGTGAGATGCTTCTTGTAGCCTTCTACCAGTTTCCGACATTGGTCTAAGACAAGCTTGCTCCAATCCTCAATGCAGAATTTTTTCAGATAGGATATGGTTGAGAAAATTCTTGCATGAACTGCTTGTTTCAAGTGGCTCCACAGCGAGATCTCAGTGGGATTAAAATATGAGCTTTGACTATGTCCAGGGCTTTAGGTTTGTTATTTCTCAGTTAGCACTTGGTGGATTTGCTGATTTGTTTCTCGTCACTGTCATGTTTCAGTGTCCAGTTCTGCTTCGCCCTGATTCTATTTAACAAGTGTTCTCACATTTTACTCAAGCACCCTCTGAAATATAGTAGAATTCATTGTTGATTCTAATATGTTGATCTAGCCAGATCATTCCCAAGCCAAGAAACTTCCACCTCCATGGATCACAACAAGAATAAGGGTCTTATCTTGGGATTGCTGATGATGATTTGGTTTACATTCGATATGCCCTCTGTTTCTATATCCAAATAATTACATTTTAGACTCAATTGTCCAAAGAACATTATCCAGAACTCCTTGTTTCTTAGACAAACTTCAGTCCATAATAAATAAGAAAACCTCCTTGCAAATCTCCCATGAAAATTTAACTTTAGTACATTCATACATTTAGGTCATTCTTTCAGTTAATGCAGATGGTTTTACAGCTAATGAAAACCAAAAAAAATCTACATAAGACCAATTAAAAAGGAATTTATTACAGATATGTTATTTTATGGCCAACACAATCATAAAAAACCCACCTGAAATATATTATTCTGTGTCCAATGAATCTATATAACATTTGAGTTCCAGAATTAAATTACTTAAAATTACTAGCCAGAGTTTTCTGTTAAGTCAATTCATTTTACTTTTGGTATATTTTACCACTTATACAATGTGTCACATTCTACTTGTTGGTTTTGCTTTTATGTTCTAAATCATTGTTTAAAAAGATAAAATATTTCCACTCAAACACAAGCTTTAACACATATATGCTTCTGATGAAATCCTAAAAGGCATAAGATACCTCATCTTTTGAGTAACCCCATTTGTATTTTTCTTATACAGTTTTGCTCATGTAAAGTACTGAAGATGATCATTGTCATAATTACTATTTGTTTTACACCTTTGTATTCACTTGTTTTCTGCTTCACCATCCACAATCCATCCAAATTCTGGATGTCAAATTGAACCAAATGCAACTGAAACATACCTTAAATACTTCAAAATATTTGTTGAAATCTTTCAAAATGTCCTTGTCTCACATAACGTTTGCTGATGCCAGTTGATCAGCTTGTTTCTTCTGTCCCATGTGTTGTCATCAACCCAATCACAGACAATTCAGAATTAGCTTTATCTTTCTTCCATGTGCTTTTTAAATAATTTGTATTTGGGATATCCTGCAATGAGAATCCATACTCCATTACACATTTACATTTTTGTTGTCTTGCTCATTATTAGTGAAAAAATACATCACTGAATAGTGTCTTTTCTAAAGTACTGCGATGCACCTGTACCATATATATGCACACTATTACACTATTACTTACGTTTTGTGTATTGGCTGGACGAAAATTCCACATACTGCAAATATTATTTAAATGTGAAAATGTTTAACATAAATCCAACTATTCTCTCTGAATTGATCACATTCATATTCCAATCCAACTTAATTCTGCAAACAAATTTCTGTGGTGTTTTACTTGCATTAGCTAAAGAAATTGTTGAGTAACATCCTCAAGTTTTCTGAGCTGGTAACAGCAATATGTCCTCCTTAGCTCTCATTTTTTTTTCAGCTTTAAGCAAATGTACTGTACATAAGTATACAAAGAATAAAATGTTAGAGCATCATAGTAATAGGATGGAATATCATGCTGTTTAAGCCATTTGGTGTGTTGGGATGTAAACTCATAGTGACATCCTGTGGAACACAATGTGAATTACAACAGTTCCACCTCTTTTTCCATTTTTTTTCTTTTTTTAAACAGGAATGATGTGCCAAGCCAAAACATCTTACATTGAAACAGAGATTGAGTGGGGAGCTCGGTTTGAACCATGCATGACTCTGGAGAAAGGCTCATTTCGAGTGGATCTGCGTAGGTTCCACACCACCTACAAGGTACCTCTTCCTAACTGTAGTGCCAGCCAAGCACACCAGCTGATGGTTCTGGCAGAGTGCAAAGTCCAAAGCCATACAGCCTGCAGAGATTGGGAAGCTTGGGCAGAGGGAACAGCTGTGGAAGACAAAAACAAGTCTCCATCTAACATTCGATTCACTATAGGTGACATTCAGGAGGAACGAATGTCTGAAGGTAATGAAAGTGAAGCAAGTGCTGAGCAGATGCTATGACAGAATCTTTTGTGGGATCCTTACCCCCCAAATATGTATAGACCCAACTAATGATAAAAAACACTTGTAGTTAAACCCTTTTCACTGATATTGACATGTAACAAAAGACAAATAAAAAGCAAAAGCAAGAATAAAATGTTATATTAACAAATAGACTGCGTTTCAATCCCCTTTTCTTGTCTTTTTGGAAGCTCACAACCACATTTACCCATTCATACAAGCTCAGACTCCAAAGTTATACCAAGCACATGTGCTGTGTGATTTAGATGTAGTTTATGCTAACAGTGTTAGAAGGCTTACCACTCATAACATCTTCAACATCAGCAAAAGCATCTAATTCCATCCAGCCAAACTGCAGCAAACAATCAGGTCTGTAGAGAGCATCATCAGATCTGACCTTCCCTCCATCCCGGACTTGTAAGGTCTCGGGTAAAGAAAAAGAAAGCTAAAATCTGTGCAGACCCCACACATCCTGGACACAAATTGTTGAAACTTTTACCCTCAAGTTGGCGCTACAGAGCGCTTTGCGCTATATGCAAAAACCAGCTGCAACAAAGAGTTTGATGAACACAATGAACACCTAAGAGTCAGAGTCCCCAGATCAATACCATACATATTTGCACTAATCAAACCTCCTCTTCCTCTTTAAAAAAAAAAAACTGTGAATACATATATTTACAATAAACAAAAACTTTTTCTTTTTAAATATTTATTTTTTAATATTTATATTTAAAATGTCTTCATTGAGAGTAAAGTGGAGCCAAAGTCAAACTGATTCTGACAAATTTATTACATTTACACTTTATGTGTGTGAACTGTATCATTCAAGTTAACTGAAGATTAAAGTCAAAACGCCCACTGAAAACAACGAAAATATGCAGGCATAGTTAAAAAAAAAGTTTTTTTCACATTTACTTTCTGCTTTAGGTTTCTGTTATATATGTGAACAAAGCTATATGACTAGAATTTATTTTTCAGTCATGAATGTCAATTTTTATAGGTAGGATTTTTAAAAAAAAATCACTTTTCAAGACAAAAATATCTGATTAAATGATCAATTTATGACCCTAAAATTAAGTCAAGTCACTTAGGTTATTGTCTGAAGCGCACCCAGAAGAACACCTCTGAATGACTCAAATAAAAAATAATAATTAAATAAACGTTACGGAGTGAAATGATAAAAATCTGGATTTCTGATATAGATGTCGTGACATGACCTTTAACAGGCCGATCATGCCTAAAAAAAACCCTTAACTAGCTGAAATACATATTTTTTAAAATTCCTACACAGTAATGCAAAAGACTCACTGCCAGTTAATGCAAATGCTTAATTGCAGTTGTTGCCAAGGGTTATAACATGAAGGTTTAACAGATTATCACTTTTTAACTTAGAGCCAGGTAGCTTTCCTTTCAAAAGAGAACCCATAATTTCAAAAATCCTTTTTTATATTTACTTAAGTTATGTTTGGCTGACTTTAAGATGTGTTTAAGGATCTAAAACATTTAAATGTGGGAAAAAAAGGCAAAAATGAGGAGAAATCTGCAAGGAGGCACGCAGTTTTTCAAAGCACTGTTCACAGCACTATAGGCAGTCAGTGGGTGTAACAAGATCTTGTGGCACCACAATTTGAAGATACAAAATTTGCAAATACAAAAGAAATGTTTTGAAAACAAGAAAATACAGTTTTGTCCTGCTATTACAGAATATTGCAGGGACCTTAGGCTATGGATCCCATTATGTCATGAAAACAAACACAAGCCTGTATTTCTGACCATGTTAAGATTTTTTTTTTATGACAAATACAATAACTCAGTTTATGCCTAATTCTAACACTTAACCAGCATCTGCATATTTTTTACCCTTACCTTAACCTAAACTTATTTCCACTATGGCTCTAACTATAAACGGAAATGGGCTCTTGAGTAACATACGTCAGCCTGTGCCATGCATTTGTCTCCCTACACTCTTTTAATCATTGGACTGATTCAGGGAGGTGTCACTGTGACACAAAACCAACCCTATCAGTAGAAAATGGGGGTTTGGAACATAGAAATCAGGCTTTGGCCCCCATAAGCTATTCTTCAGATAGTAAATGCTAATGTTAGAAAGGTTCTAAGACAAAAACAAGCACACACACAGTCTTGCATAAGTTCACCCTAGTTTCTATTGTTTCTGAGAACATCACATGTCACTTCAACAAGCTTAACAGACTGGTAAAGAAGTTAAACATGTTTATACTATTTAACCAGTTTACCACAAATAACTACATAGTTATTTGTGGTAAATAATAGTTGATAGTTTTTATGTCCTGGAGAAAGTATTTAAAGGATTACACATGATTGGTCTGAGAAGAGTAAAACCAATAAATATGTGTTACCTCAGTTTGCATTTTTTTTCTTTTAACATTAGACTGAGTCAATGTTTTTTTCCATCAGATATAATACAGTAGGATCTGATCACATAAACTTCCCAGTCCTTTATATTTTTGGCATGTATACTCTTCTTTGCATATCGGTAGAAGGATGCTGAGGTTGGAGCCACAGGGCAGGAGGCCAAGAGGAAGATCAAAAAGACTATTTATTGGCATGGTGAAAGAGGACATGAAGTTAGTTGGTGTGAGAGTAGAGAATGCAGATCACTAAACAGACAGATGATTCCCTGTGGCGACCCTTGAATAGAAAAGCCAAAAGAGACGAACATAATCTTCTTTGTATGTGTATAAATTGCAAGAATTGCAGAGATAACTCTTATTTGAAAACTTATTTATTTGGTGAGGTAATAACATAGGAAATTTATCTGGTAAGTGCTTAGCTGGCAAATGAAATAAACATTTATTTATTTTCTGTTTCATACGTATTATGATAATGCTGTTGAAATCCACACTTATCTGTAAGTGGAAGCAGGTCTGTAAGCTTTACAGAAAGCTCCCTGCAGGAAGCATCGTATAATATTAAATATTGCAAACATAAACTACTGAGAAAACATCAGTTGTACACCTTGTGTGTAGCTTTTGTAAAAAGCATTTCATCTACTTAGTACAGTTTGATCTGAAGGACATGATCTAAGTGAAGTGATACCCATGGATTTGGCTGTGACAGCAAAAAAAAAAAAAAAAAAAAAAAAAAAAAAAAAGTGATACACTAATGAGTTTATTTATTAGACATTTCTGCAAATAGTTTTCTACTAATCATAGACCCCTAAAACTAAAAACTAAAACTAAACTTTAAGTAAACTGGAGTTGTTTCTCTTAGCTGAACATAAAAAATGAGAAATAACTAGGTTAGCGCATCCAACTCATCTAACATTTTTATTAAATAGTTATACTGCACAATAATAGATTAAAAAGTAGGCAGTACAACCTTTTATCACAGCTAAATTAATATTTTTAACTACTTAAAACATACATTTTGATACATTTTTATATCTAAAAAATGATTACAATTTTTTAAATTTGACTTTTAATTCTGAAATCTTGATATGTCAGTATTTAAGCACTTCATGTAATATGAATATGTGAATAGGTAGGTGTCTGTGTATGTGTCGGCATGCATATGTGAATGTGGTATTGTTTAAAAACTAAATGACTGATATTTCCAGCGTTATTTTAAGCATGGCATTTAAAGCTTCAACACGAGAAAATGCTGTTTTTTGTTTTCAGTGTATGTCCTCTTGAGGGTGCTATAAACCTGGGTCAACGCTGCGAAGCTCGCACAGACAGTCCAATAATTTTGAAAGTCAGAGGGAGGATTCCTGCGTCACGCATCGAGGATTAGATGCTGATGTGGCTTTAATGCCTGGTAAACACTTTCAAAACCTTTAATGTCACTGGAAAATAATACTGCATATGTATTTCCTATTATTGTGAAAGCAAATAGAGAGCAGTTTCATTTTGCATAGATATTACACCCTTAAAAGCCCGGCTTGACCTTGAAACCGCCAATTACAGAAATGTTTTTATTTAACTTTCACTGTTGTACGGGCTAAACAGATCTTTAGCTACGAGTATCACTGCAGTACTGTAAATTAAACCTGAATTAAGCAGCCTCACAGGAGAATCACCAACTAAAGCTACAGCTTATGAGGATGGTCTCATATGTGGGAGATGTACAAGTAGGTGTTGCTGATGCTCCAGTCGGGGGGGAAGTCCTGCACGGCGTGGCTCTTGACGTGCCTCTGCATGGCGACCAGGCTGCTGCAGAACTCCAGACACACCGTGCACTGGTAGGGCGCAGCCCCGCCATGGGTCCGCAGGTGTTTGATCATAGCGGAGTAGTCCCGTGAGCGCTGACCACAGAGGCGACACTCAAACGGCTTCTCTCCTTCAAGCAAAGAGAATGCACAGGAAGGAAGACATTAAAGGTTTTTTTTTTTTTTTTTTTTTTTTTTTCTTTTTCTTTCATCAACGAAGGGTCTCACGTTTATTCGGTCTTTCTTTAGAACTTTTTTTTTTTTTTTTGTCTACTGTCGACAAAACTAGTAATGACTAGCATGTATCAGTTCCGTGAAAATTCGTTTTCCATTTCAGTAATGAATTGCGTTAGTGCGTGAAGTCACCCAAACTGGGACACTTTAGTGCTAACCATTCAGATCTGCATAACTTAACTTAATGCCTTTGTGCCACTTAATAAGTTTGTTTCTGATTTTATGTCACTCTAACAAAAGGCTAAAACAAAACCCTCTCATCTATCGGCTAACCGTTTGCAAACTGAAAAAAAAAAAAAAAAAAAAAAAAAAAAAAAAAAAAAAAAAAAAAATTGAAATCCTGTGTGTTTGCTACGTATATTTGCATCTTCCAGTTTACTCAGGTTTTAGATTACAGACTGTACAACTGTTATTAATTAATCTGGAGTGGTAGTTTAAGGTTAACAAGTTGCTAGCGTGCTATGATTTGATCCAAATTGTTTTTCTTCCAAACATACTGAAAAATGACACATGAGAACAACAAAGACAAACCTAGCAAAGCTCTCTCTCTCTATCTATCTATCTATCTATCTATCTATCTATCTATCTATCTCTCTCTCTCTCTCTCTATATATATATATATATATATATATATATATATATATATATATATATATATATATATATATATATATATATGTGTGTGTGTGTGTGTGTGTGTGTATGTATAGAGAGAGAGATAGATATCTTACCTTGATGTACACAGTTGACAGGTCTTCTACCTCATGGAAGATTGAGATCTACCAGTTTCAGTTTTTCTGTTAGGTGTTGTGATATTAAAATGAGTGGAAAACTATGAGCTGCTTGGAAAACAACTCTACTACAGCCTTCTTCAGAAAATGTTCAGCATTTTGGAAAAACATAAATTCATAAGAGTTGTTTGAGACATGCAAAGGTGCTCACACAGTCCAATGACACGAGTATTGAAATATGTGGATACTGCACTTTACCATATATATATATATTTTTTTACTTCTACGACAATCACTTTCAACTTAGAACTTGTTAAGCACAGAGTGCATTACAAAAGTATTCACAAACATAGGACATTTTTGGATTTTGTCATGTTACAACCACAAATCTAATATATTTTATTGGGATTTTGTTTGATAGACAGAGGTGAGTAGAGCAGCCAACAATTGTAGCATTACTTCAACATATTTTTTACTCAAGTAGAAGTAAAAACTATTTGGTAAAAAAAATTCTACTACTACTTTAATTTGTTAAAATGATGTAATCATACAAACAAAATAATTAAGTAAGGTATTATAAAGAAAATAATAATAATAAAAAAAAACATCTGTGTAAAAATAAATAATATCATTATCAAAAAAAAAAAAAAAAAACAATTAAGGCAGTGGAAACATACATTTCTAAATCTTTTTTTTTTTTCACAAACCAATTCTAACAGCTAGTAAGGCATAAATGCTAGAACAAAGTATTGTAAAGTATTTCTAATGACAATATACCTTCTCTTAACCTCAATATGACACGGCAGGCTTAGCAGCTCTGACGAGAGCACCTTATTCCACATTTGCTGTTACTGCATGACTTGTCGCTAAGGGTTTCTTTTAGCAGTTAAAAAAAAAATCTCCCCACTCTTTGATAAAGGGCAGATTTGTGAAAGGAATAACTAAAATAAGTCTTGCCAACTTATTTCCCCACACATTGTGGATCTCTACAGCTTGTCCAGAGTTACAATGGGCCTCTTTAGCTACTTCTTAGATTAATACTCTTTTTTTGCTGGGCCTGTAGTTGATGGCCATCTCTTTTTAGTTTCGTGATTGTGCACCACTAATTTTCAGATGATGCACTGAATATGGTTCTGTGAGAAATTCGCCTCCACAACCTTAGCCCTGACCTGTCTGCTGTGTTTCTTGGTCTTCGTGATGCTGTTTATTCACTAACAAACCTCTGAGGCCTTTACAGAACAACTAGATTTAAACTAACATGAAATTTTAGACAGGTGAACTCAAGCTCAGTTGATAGTCCTGGATTCTTTTTTTTTTTTGTGGCATCAGTGTAAAGGGGGCTGATTACAAATGCACCTCATGCTTTGCAGAATTTTCTGTTAAAAAAAGTGAACTATTTAACTATTTAAATTTTTTTCACACTTCACAGTTATAAACTACTTTATAATAATCTATCAAATATACCCCTCCTGACCCAAAATAATCTTATTGTATATATAATTTTTGGTTGAAATGTAACAAAATGTAATAAAGTTTAGGAGACAAGCCAGTGAATATCAATCTATGTAATGTCCAGTTGTCATGTGTGGTTGCAACCTTGTTTCCACTCAGGTAGAACAACGATTAGTACGTTTTCATCAACATAATGACTCAAAGCAATTTTTCGAGCTGTTAACAGGTATTAGAGAATTACCAGTGTGGACACGATGATGCGTATCAAGCTGATGCTTTAGGCTGAACCGCTTGGGACAGTGTTTGCACTGGTAGGGTTTTTCTCCTCTGTGGTCTCTGGCATTTGTTTCGTGTTGCACAGCCTCTCTTCCGCAGAACTGACATCCATTGCAGTTTTGACCTGCGGCAAACCAAAACAGGAGCTTAAAGGGGCAGTTTTAAAGGTGTTAAAGCTTGTCAGCAGTGAAACCAAAGTTTTCAAAAACAGCATATTACACACTAAGCTCAACTGCACAACAGGATATATCACCTCTATGTTACTCAATGTTTTTTAAACACAAGTGAACATATATGGGTATTGGTAATGAAATTCACTTTCATGAAGAATAACAATCTGGGAGCGCAAAACAAATAATTGTTTATTTGAAATAATACCAAATGATGAATAAATGCTTCTAATAACAGAAAACTAATTAGCATCAGATTTGATGTGTTTCTGAATTGTAGGCTTGAAATAAGACAGGATTTTATTTGAAAACGTTATAATTAACCAATCTACTTATAGAGACAATGCTTTTTATAATCTTGTCACCGACAGGTCCAATCATTCTCATTTTATGGTATTTTGTTTGTGTTTTATTTTTTCTTTTATCAGTGATTATTGCATCTGTCCGTTATACTGCCTCTTGACTCAGTCATCGTTATAAAAGAGAACTGGTTCTTAGTCAATTCAACATGACGAATAAAGTTTAAATGAATGTAAAAACTAAATGAGTATTGCTTTCTGACCTCATTTTTTAAGCAAACAAAAAAACATCTACTGGTTTTCATACAAAAAAAGACTGCTTTTAAAAAGTAATTCTTCAACATAGTATTGTCAGAGAGCATATCTTTGTGAAGCATCCTGTTGCAAGAGAATAGATTTACCATGTGTAAGATTACTTTCCTGTCAGCTTTTGCATGCATATCTTCTCAAAAATCTTTTACAAAAGGTGTGATTTTTGAGGTTAAAGTAAAAAAGTGTAGCTTTTTGCTGGCCTGCATGGTTTTAGGGTCTTTTTTAGAGAAATTGTCCCCCTCACAGTATACAGGATGCTGAAATATGAAGCGGGTATACTGTAGTGAGAGGAGAAAACAGGAGAGAATAAACCACAACAATTGAACACTTACCACTCTAAAAAACGCAACCTGCTGAGACCTGTCGTTGGTTGTCTGCGTGTTTCCTGTCCAATGCGCTGCTCAGTGTCTCGATTCAAAATACCCAACATTTTGCAATGCTTGCCTGTGTATTTTATTTTATTTTTTTAGAAAACTAAACTTTTCTGTCTCTTATCTTCAGCATGGCATTGCTTCTTTTTAACTTTTTTCACAGCTGCTGAAACTGAACATACCATTCCATCAAAGAACAGATAAAGTCTTTTATCAGCTCAATTTTACACTTTCACTCATGCACTTGCACAGGCCCCCTTGCAGATCTTGTGTGTGCCGTTGACTTCAGAAGAATTTATCCAAACACATCAAATATGTTAGATTTTTTGTCTAAGGACAAACCGCGCTTTCGTTGCAGCACATACTGTACTGTGTA
Source organism: Anableps anableps (assembly GCA_014839685.1). Classification (NCBI taxonomy): domain Eukaryota; kingdom Metazoa; phylum Chordata; class Actinopteri; order Cyprinodontiformes; family Anablepidae; genus Anableps; species Anableps anableps. The sequence goes on along the minus strand of CM026072.1, from coordinate 22,158,961 downwards.
TATCTAGCTGTATCTAGTAACCACACTACTGCTCCTATTGCACCATGCTTTCAAAACCACAACTCTCTATCACTTTCCATTGCGTAGCTGTGTTGCTGGAGCCTTTTGAGGTTAAGGGTCACGCCAAGAAGTATTTTACCATGTTGTTAAACTGACCTGTTTTGCTCAGGATCAACACTCCTGCAGCTCCAGCAACACCAATGTCCTCAGTGTGCTGTTCTCATTATCATATTATCATATTCACCATTTTTGTTTGATTATATGCTTACCTAATTGTGTGGAGGCTGACTCCTGCAGCAATGGATCACAGAGGAGTCTTGAACTGCAGTGATGGCATCTTTCAGCTCTTCCTCTGACTTTTGGCATTTCAGAATAGCTATGAGAAGCATATTTTGTTGTGTGAGTGTAACATATGGTAAGGTGCAAAGTAAATATCTGTGCCAAAGACAAAGACCTGGAAAAAATTTTTTTATTTTTCTTGTTGGAAATTATCAGTATGGATATAATTCACAGTGGTGTGTTTCTTTACCTGCTTATACCAACCAGAAGATATTTACAGTACTGCTTTAGGGTTTAAAGATAACATTTGCCTTTCATGAAAAATTTGATTACAGAGAACAAGATAGTGGGAGACCCCATAGAAGATCTTTTCCACACATAATCTCGTTTACGTTCTGAACAATGTTTTTGTGGTGAAGACACAGCCAGTCAAAACACCGAAGATATGTTTCAGTGGGTGGAAAATCTTAAATTTTGTTAGGGAAGGGAGACATTGAGGGGGCTCCCCTTTATTCACAGTTTGGTTTTACTTTGTGAAAGACTTGAAAGAATTTGGCTTTTTTTTGCATGAAAAAAAAACATTCTCTGATTTCTTTTACTACCAGTATCAGAAAGTTCAAAGTGATTTAAAAATGATTAAAATGCTGGAAACATCTTTGATTAGAATCAAATAAATGGGTTTTTTTTTCCGTTAATTTTTTTTGTTTAAACTCGAATTACGAGTTTCTTAAAAGAGACCTCAACAGACTTGAGGTGGCAGGGAAGGGTTAACAGGTGAAACCAATCAAGCAGGAAAGTGCAGGAGGCTCAATCTCTCTCTCTCATACACACACACACACACACACACACACACACACACACACACACACACACACACACACACACACACACATCTACCCAAGCAGCAGTGAGTCAAGTACGATAGCTTTCGCAAAGGAACAACTGAGCAAGTCAGGGGGTTCTTAAATGAGTCTGCAGAAGGAAAAACATGGAGACAATGTGTGAAAATAAAAAAAAATGGAACTTTGCAAAATTATGTCAGAAGACTTTCTTACCTTGTCTCCCCAGTTTGACTAGTTTGGCTCAATTTCTTTCTTTTCAAAAAACCTTTCTTGATCATGCTGCCCATCCGCGAGGTCTCCGTATACAGGTTTTGAGCGTAGGGATAGGGGTGAAAGCGTGAGTAGCCGAGTGCAGTGTTTTGAAGGGGAGTTTGAAAATGGGAACTGAGTAAAGGGAACATGTGCTGAGAGGAAAGGGGGAATGGGTATACCACAGAGGTCTGGTTGGAAGATGGAAGGGGATGAGCTGCGATGAAGTTTGAACAGTTTTCTGCAATTCGCCTAAGGGTGTTCAGGTGACTTCCAGAGTCCCACATGTTTCTAGGGAATGCCCACGTGGAAGAGAAAGAAGAACTGCTGGTGTTGGGCCTGGTAATGACACTATCTCTGTTGCACAGTGTTGCTGATTTTGGGGACAATCTTGCCTTCCTTTTTGGGGATTTTTGGTTGGTGGCTTCCAGAGAAGCAGCAAGTGAAATATTTTCCATGACGATGCCGATACTTGATTTTTCTACTGGGGAAGATGGTTTTTGGACTTTGCTCTCAAGAGCTGGTCTACTTTTTTGCTTTTGATTGTTCTCTTCCACACTTTTCGTTTCCTCTGTGAGGTCTACTGCTTCTGCATTTTCATCCTTCTCTCTGGCTTCGAGACAGTCCAGCTGCTTTTGGCACTGGTCCTCCAGAGACTGCATTTCCAAGAGCTGGGCAGCTCTCAGCAGCTGCTGCAGGTCCTTCACTGGCACTTCAAGACCTTGAGTGTAGGTGAAGTCCAGAACCTGCTGGAAGGTATGAGGAGAGAAATACTCGAATGTGCAGTGAGCTGGGCTGTCTGAGTCACCTTTGGCTAGGTGCTGTGCTAATGCTCTACTAGCACATGCGAGAACTAACCGGTGTGCCCGAAAAGTTTGGCTCTGCACTGAGATGATGGCATCGCAAAACAACCCTGATCGACGAAGGACATCTGCCTGCTGCAGAAAATGGAAGTATTGGGTGTTGTTGATTCGGATCATTTCTGAAGGTTCTGGAAATATTGGGGAGGCTCTGAAAAAAGAAAGCCACAAAACAAGATCTGTTAAGATGATGCCCACACTGTTAACATCAATTCCATTCCTTTGAATATTATGTGGTATTTCTATGGAATGGAAATAAAAGGGAGAAGTCAGCCAGTGATTACCATATAATATGTTTGCTGTGGTTTCAATTGTGTTTTCCCCGTGCCTCCTAATTTAGTGTCATCTTTGGTGAGAGTCAAGGAGGTTGAATGGACATAAAGAGATTTAGTTAAACATTATAGATTAATCAATGACACATTTCATTTTCATTCAATGTGCAGACTAATACATGTTTATTTTTTAAACCCCCAAAAAGAGTGAAATTTACACATTTTCTTTTATTCTGCAAGAAGAATTACCTTAATCACAGCAATGTATGTTATCAGGCTAAAATGGGCCCCTTTGTGAAAATGTGCTCTGCTGTGTGACACTTTTGATATTCGCAGAGCACATACATACTCTAAAAGCCACAAAGCCCTAACAGTGTATGAAACCATGACTAATGACTGTACACTCGAGAAAACATGAGTAAAGTTTGAACGTCAACAACAATAAAGCTTTATTTAGGTGTGATCAAATGCAAAAGTGTGCAGGGGTGTAATATGTAAATATCTGCATATCAAAGAGAAATATTTGGAATTTTACAACTAAAATTGAGAATACAGAGATGAAAATGTTGCTGCTGTGTGTTTAATCTGCTAGCTGCTTGGAAGAGTGTCTTCTATAAAACGTTACGGTGTATAGTTGACTTTTGTTATTACACAATGTATTGCTGCTTTCTCAAACAGAGGTCACAGATTGTTTTTGGCACAATGTTAAACCACTTTGGGCATCTTACTTCTTGATCTCTAAATAACACAAAAAAGGAACAATTAAAAATAATTTATTTTCTGGAAGTAAAATGTTTAGTGCTGCTCTTCAACAAAATTAAGATCTGCATAAGACTAATAATTCAAGATATATTATCAGTTCACATCTTACAAATCCAAAAACAATAAGTTCAAAGCACAACTTATTTTTTCAACTGGTTTTCTGGCGTCTGTTGATTTTTATCTTTGACATTTTTGTTCATATACATGCTAAGCGTAGTCCATAAATGTAGCATCGATAGTGAAAGTGACACTAGAGCAACTTATTTGCTGTGCATACTGTATATCAGGGTCATACGCAAGCTAAAGGTTTCACTTTAGTGTACACTTGATAATTGGAAGAATAAAAGTCATACAGTTTGCAAATGTGTAATATTAAGGAACTCATTTTTCTATTTAGCTAGATAAATCAAACATACATCAGTGTTCGGAAGTACATCATGTGTGTACATGAATGTAAAGCTTACCCGTGGGCAATTTTTGCCAATGCGACAAGCGACTTTTCAACACTTTCTGGATTTTGTATCACAGTCATTAAATTTACATTTTCATTTGATCTGCAACAAAATAGTGTCAATAGTACTTCTACAAGTGCTATTGCACTACTACTACTAACGATGATGATGATAATAACAATTATTATTATCATTATTATTAAAAATATTTGTTTATGAGAAACAACATTTTCCAAAAAACTTAAAAATAAAGCAAGCCTTAGCCTTTTATTGCTTTGGAATACACTCTTAATCATTAAAAGTGGTCTGGAATAGTATGTCTTTCCGCCTTCATATTTAATAACTTTTAAATTTCTCTTTAATATAATTATTGTATTTTATTCTAATAACTGAGACTATTTATCTTTAAATTATTGAGGTTTTTCTAAGACTTCACTTTCTTAAAACTATGATTAATGTAATTTGAATTGATAAATGCAGTAGGAGGCCTTCAGATCAAAATCAGCTGAAGGATTGCGCTTTGGTATTCATTAGCCTTTACTTAATGAACTACATTTTCAGAAGTTTTAAGAAAAAATTAACTTTGCAAAAAAAAAAAAAAAAAAAAAAAAAAAAACTTGCACTGTTTTCAAATCAACAGTGCCCTCCTGCACAGTTGTGTCACAGTTAGCTGGTGCTTGAGCTTAATTCAGTTGCCGTACAGTACAATTTAAATGCATGCACAGGGGAAAACCATGCATGCATTTGTCAGATTTACACATCCTTTTACAGGACATGAACTTACAGTCATCCTCCTAGCAGCGTACATGTAGAGTATTAAAGTCACAGGAGAGAAGACTGATTTGAAAGACTCCGTGGGCTACAGAAGAGCACAGTAGAACTAGATTTTCTCTAGTAAAACAAAAGAGTGCTAAAAAAGACAGAGGAAGAGCAAGTGTATGTTCTTGTGGTTTCAAGTATCGGAAGCTGAAGAAGCAGAAATCTGTATGAATGAGGCACTTACCGGGTATTTAGTGAGTTTTCTCCCAGGAGGGCGATGAGCTACCCTTCATCATGACTGTACAGTAACTTGTGAAATGTTGGGGCACAGGTTAGTCTGTGGGACAAGGTGGTTTCCTCTTTGTCTTTACGGTCCCTCCTCTTCAAGTCTCCTATTGGTGCATTGATTATAGAGCTAAATGGCTTGTTTTATGTTATAAGAAAAAGACTTTCTGTTTAGTTAACGACATTTTGTCCTACAATTGCTATGTTTGTGTTGTTTAAAGTGCAGGGAAGTTTTTGATATTGTTCAGTCAGTAGAAATACACCTCCAAAGCAAAAGTAAAAAAGCCCTCTCTTCACATACATATACAGGCAGACAACACACACACACACACACACGTATCTATCTATCTATCTATCTATCTATCTATCTATCTATCTATCTATCTATCTATCTATCTATATATATATATATATATATATATATATATATATATATATATATATATATATATATATATATATATATATATATATGGATATAGATATAGATATAGTGATAGATATAGTGATAGATATAAATATATGGATATATACGATGCATGAAATGCAAGGTAAAGAGAAAGGGAGAAAAATGAGGACAGTGGTGGGATATTTGTGTAATGCTGTATACTTGTGACAGCCATATACATGATTTCCTACCCCTGCAGCCATCATTTGCTGGTCACTACATTAATAGTCTATGCTGTGCTGTGACAGAAACCACTTGAAAGTGACTGACCTGTGAACAGGAAACATGCAGACCAAAGCCCATTGGTACTGACATGCAGAGAGGGCAGGCTTGCAAACGTGCACCCTCAAAATAGAGATGTCTGCTTTTCCCTTTTGTCAGATATGTCAGATGTTAATGTCACAATCTTCAAAAATAGGCCAACTGTAGAGAGATGGTCACTTCATCAGACCACAGTGGTTGGCTAGTCCTACATTAGGTTTCTCTAGCTTTTGTTTAAAACTGGTACATGCAGCAAAATTATTAATAACAAGTTGTGCTTGCTGCAGGAATCTATTTTCATTCCATTTTTATTGCTATATTCTCTTTTTTATGTACAAAATAATTATCTTTATTCAAAATTGTTTTTATTTTTCAATTAAAAAAAAAAAATCTAATACTCTATTGACAGAGTTTATCCCAAACACAAGCACAAGCATGTTTTTCAAGCACTTGATAAATATGCAGTTGTCTTCATGGACTTTCTGTGTAGACATTGTCAGGAGTTCGGAACTCAGAAGCAACACCTTAATACATAAACTAAACCTCTGAAGCAGAGGACAGAAAGCTTATCTGTTGGTTCCATAAAATTCTGTTTGTGTTTTTGAGAAAGGTTCTATTTCTGGATTTTCATGTAACAGTTTCAGTAAGAAGCTGTACTTGTCTTTTACACCAAACAGGATGAAAAGACAAAAGTAGGTGACTCTTGTCTTGGTGAAATTTAAAGGCAATTGAAAAAAAACAAAACACAGAGTACCTTACAAAGTTCTGGCAGGAAAAAAGATATGTGACAAAAAAGTTTTGCTTTACAAAATGAAACAAAAGCATACAGCAAATATCACTAGTGAAGATGTGTTCTCTGCCGTTTTCTCATCAATAATTCAGAACATCTACAGTGCACATTGAGAGCAGAGCAACTTGTGATGCCATGGAAATCTGAGTAATAGAGAGAAGTTAAAAAACATTTGCGGTGATGGAAGGTTTGAGGAAAAGTAATAAGGTAAATTATTAGTTTTTGTGATCTATGTCACAGACAGCTCCTTTAGGATTTGTTTCTGTTGTTGTAATGTGATGAATATATATATATATATATATATATATATATATATATATATATATATATATATATATATATATATATATATATATATATATATATATATATATATATATATATATATATATAATATATTTTGTGTCAGTATTATTAATTGGATTTCAAACTATGCCGACCTCCCTTTATGTTTTCCAAAAGGCTTCGCTCTTGGTGGTTTTCTTTTTTCATTATACTTCTGTCACTTAGTGCTATTTATTACTGTGATATGCTTCTTTTCGAAATTAGTAATTCTATGCCCGGAATTAGTAATTAGTAATTCTAATTAGTAATTCTATGCCCTCAGTTGCTACTATGTACCAACTGAGGGCATAGTACCATATCACTCCCTGAGGCACTAGATCGCATGATTTTTCAGAGGTGAAACTTTTGCTGTTGCAGCTCTAAAAAAACGTTTGTGTCCTAACTTTCATGTACTTTTTCCCGATTTGTTTTTAGTGTCGTATGCTCCTTTTTTCAAAGCTTTTATTGCACTTGTGCATGTCAATATACATTTGATTCTCTTCTCTGTATTGACCTCTTGTTTGGTTTTGTTGTTCAGTATTTTTTTGGTATGGTATGGTATGGTATTAAACCCACATGTCACAACTGACTATATAGTCATATTCAATATATTCGAATATGCATTCCGATAAAATGAAAACATCAAGAGTGTAATCTGAGTGTAATTAATTGATGTTTTCACTTAATGAATTAAATTACTGAAATAAATTTACTTTTCAACAATATACAAATTTATTTAATATGACTGTAGTCAGCTATGAATTATAGTTTTAAAAGTTTTATATTTTTGTATTTTGATTGAATCGTTGTTATTCAAGTGCACATAGACTAAAGAAGTTACATATTTAATTAAAATGTTAACAGAGCAGTGTATTGTTAAGTTGCTTAAGACTATATCCCCTTACAATATATGAGATAAAAATGCCAGACAGCCACACAGCACAAGCAGAGGTTAAAAAAACCCCAATGCATAACAGGAAAGCATTAATCTGTGGATCTGTAATTCTATACAAAGCCAAAATGTTGTCATGAAGGAGTGGTGAAAACAAGTTTGTCAAACAAAATATTGATTAAGCTCTCTGAGAACTTACAAGATGCTGTTCATGAGCTGAATTATGTTCAATTAGGAATCAATATGAGTTCATTCTGAGAAGTTATTATTTTAATCATCAATTGTGCAGTTTAATCAAATGTTCTCTAATTCTGACATGCCTAATGCACCTTACACTGCACTTACTGTTTAAAGCAACCCAATAAGGGCCTTTATAGGTCAGTGCACTGTGTTCTCTGTAAGTAAGCTTGTAACTGCAAGCATTTTCTGCACTTTATTAATCATCTTATCATTTGATGGGATGTTTGTGGGTTCATAGGGTAGTTTCTCTTTTCTTGAAAAAACGTTAAACTGTGAATATATAACGACCCATTAGACCTTATTAGTATGTAATGCATATGTATTAAAGCAGAGCCAGGAATTGTCCCAACAAAAAGATATTTAAAGAGATTTGTTCAATTTTTCCAATCTTGACGTGAAGCTATGCATTTTTTCTGATGCAATGACATTTCTTTGTCATGCCACAGTGAAGAGACTGATAACCTCCTGTTTTTCCTTTTGGAGTTGAGACAGTTAAACCTCTGAATAACACAGCTAACTTTGTAAACCACCATGAACCTAGTTCATAATGTGAAGGCTGACAGAATAAGTATTATGTTAGTACATGGAAACCACTGAAACTTGGTAATTATGTGCAAATAAGAGCTTCTACATTTAGATATTTAACAAAAATTTCTCTCACACTTCTACCTCAAATGATCATTGCATGCATGTTGAGTTAACCACCGTGTGGTTTCCTTTTGATCACTCTGATCACAAGTTTGACATGATGATGCATTAGTAAGAAAATAATTTTTCAGTTCTGCATCACTGTAACTTATAAAAACTGACCATTTATGATTACGCAGTCTGGTGGTTGTCAGAGTGTGGGTGTATGCATGGCTATGAACTACGTGATGACATTTGGGGCTTCTCCATGAGCACTTTGTGCAAATACTCATCACTAAGTCCTCCTCAAACCACTGGACAGCATGATCTCATCTATTCCCCTAAAGGAAATTAGCATTATACCAATGCTTAAATGTCACCTTGCACAACATGGGAAGGAGACAGCAAGCAGTGATGTGCAGGGCTTCACCTACCAGTAATATCAAGAATGTTCGCACCCCCTTCCCCCATGAACACCCCACCCCCCTCTCACATCACACTCCTAAGCAGCTGCTATCCCCTCACTGTCAGTTGAACAATCACCATCAGACTCCTCCACCAGGCCCCAAAGCTGACTCACTGGGGTGTGTCTGAGCAGGATAGTAAAGGTGACAAGTGTCTCTGTGCACATCAGCATCTGCAACAGATTGTACGTCAAATGATCTTAAAGATAGTTATCTTTTAGTCGATCAAATGCATCTGGCATGCAAAGACACCTTTGATCCACCTACAAAACAACTTAATTTTTATGAACAAAGGGGTTTCATTTTGTTGTTTTGTTGAATGAATCAAAGTGTTACTGAACTAAACAAGGTGCTCACTCAAACTGTGAAGTGATTAAAGTCTAGGTTAATATGAGTCGGCTTACGTTACCGCACTGGCGGTATGTGAGCAGTTGACTTCACAGGAACCACTACCAAGATGACTGATGTGCGCTATAGGCATCAATGGCAAACTGTTACTGTACAGCCACAGAGCCTTTTCACAGTAATCTGGGTGAGCAGGACTACCCGTCAGTGTTGTGGTTTGGAAGAAGTGAACCCGAGGCTGGGGCTTGACACTTCTTTGTAATTTGTAGGTGAAGGAAGTGTGAGGGCCGCCCACACCTCACTGACTGTCAGGTGAGTTTCTGCTTGAGAACTGTGTCGAGGTTGCCTGTTAATTAGTTTTACTGAATGTCTGGTATTTATTATTGTGTTTAAATTTGGAGAAATTAGATTTGCTTGACATGGATTTGTTAAGGCATAAAAGAAAATGTATGCACAAGTTACATCAGCTTCAGTGTGTCACTGATTATATACCTGAAATACCTCCACTGTCTCCTTTTAAAGCAGGGCCAAGCAGTGACTCTGCTCCAAGCTCTCCCTGTATGATAGAGCTTCCCACCTTTTCTCTAAGGCCAAGCCCAGGTAAAGTTGTGTTTTGGGTCACAACCTTTTACATTTCAATGCAAAACTGAAATAATAATTACCACAAAATTTTAGATTTTAGAAATAATTCACTTACAACATGATCTCGGTGTCATTTGAAAGGTCTTTTGGAGTTCTTTAAAAAAAGTCTTACTTTACTTATACTGGGATACCTAGTTAAAGGAAAAAATCCCTATGATTGGAAATTCTGGTGCAAACAATATGGATAAAATTGAACTAAACCTTGCTAATTTTCCTTGCATTGTAAAATATTTTAGTGAAATTTCTAGCAAAAGCACTTACATTTACAGGTAAGCAGTAGATGCAGATCACTGACAGACACCAGAAACTGTAAAATGAGCTATTTACAGCATTCAGTAAATATCTCTATATGGGAATGTACTATAGTATATAGTATCTTACTGGTTTGGTTACATTGTTCTTGTCTTATTTATTGTCATTAGAAACTGGTTGCATTATCAAATTTATTTTTATTTTATTCAACCAATTGACATGACATTACTAAGACAGCTATAGCATTATCATATGACTGCTGGCTTTACCATGGATTAAAACACTGCATAGCTAGGTGAGACTTAAAAAAATCCATTAAAATTTTCTTGTTTTCTGTTGAATGGTTTAAGATCAAGCTGTTTTGGAAATTTTCAAGTCTGTAAGTACATAGAGTAGAGTTTTTACCAAAATGGCAATATCATGAAATTTTAAGTTACCAGGACACATTGTATAAACTGAAAAGGGTAAAGTTCTTAACCAAACTCCTTCATAACTTAGTAAATTAATGTAAATGCTTTTTCAGTTGTTTTTTTTTCTTCTTTTCTGTCGTTTAAAACAAGGCAACGGAGTGATATCATCTCATGTAGCTTTTCCTGACAAAGGAAGTGAGATACAATTTTGGCTTCACAGAACTGACTCTGTGGCTTAAGGAGTCACTGAAACTCCATGCTGAAAACTGAGAAATACTCTTATCTAAAGCTTGGTCATGATTTTAATCTTGAAAAAGTTTTACTACCGAATGTTTTCTTTATGTCAGTATATGACACACACACACAAAAGAACAGAAATAGAATAGCTTGTGCAACTACTCAGGCTAAGTCCTTGCTATACACCTGTGTACCCATTGCTTACACAAATGAATGCTGAAAAAAGCATGTTTTATATGAACTTTAGGTTTCTTTTTCCAAAGAAATGTAACTCAAGGCCTGAAGTGGAAAAAGAGCTGATTTTCCAGTACGAGTAAGCCTGAAGGTTTCCCCAGTTGACATCTCTTATACAGTTAAAACCAAAGATTTACATACACTGTATAAAATGACATGCAACTTTTTTTCCCCCCACTGTGTCACATTAAATCAGACTAAACCTTTTCTGTGTTAGGTCAGCTAGCTCTGCTGTGGTTCTCAAATTCGTTATACACTCCGGGTGCTCTGGGTCACTAAACCCCCAATATAAATAGCTTAACTGAATTTTAAACATGATTTTTTTATATTTTGCCTGAAGGAACAACTTGCCATTCACCACAAATTGAATTGAGTGAATGCCTGGATTTTTTCTCTTCACATGGCAGAAAGACTGCATTTTTTTCAGGAGATGCCACTTATTTCAGACACTGTTAATTGTAATTTTTTTTTTTTTTTTTTTTTTTTTTTTTTGTATAGGTGGCAATATAGTTACATTTCGATCACGAGAACCTGTACTTTCCTGCACTGCTTTCCCACTCTTTTTGCCTTCTGTAGGAAGGCAAAAAGGCACACATACTGACCAGATGGCAATATTGTTACATTTCAATCATGAGATTCTACATGTTCCCACATTTCTAGACACCCTCATCTATAGTCCCACCCCCTTGGCTGCCAAATCCAGGCAGTGTACAGGCAGTGCATTCTGCTGGAGAAGACCACATGTCTTGTTATGTTTTTGTCTGCTACTGATAAATCTTAGACAGAATCATATCTTTGTGGTGTGTAATTGACTCTGTGATTGTGATTTCAATGCAATATCACTGAATATTTGTAACTTTTTTTGCTTTTTTGTACAGCTTTCATGTGAATATGAAAAAAGTGTAGCATTTTACTTTTTCTAATGCTGGGGTCAATCTAGGAAAAGTCATCAAATTTCAAGTTGAAAAAATATCATTTAAGGTTTTTAATCTGCTTTTAAACTTGGTTTCAGGTCATTATGACCCAAAGGCAAAAGGAGGGCTAGACTTACCAAATTTTTTCATATTTTCTGAATGACAAAATAATGAAACAGATTTTTTTTAAAACTTTTTTTTTATTTCTTCATTGAAAGTTAGAACTTTACATACACTAAGATTGTTGTGCTTTTGAACAATTTGGAAAAGCCCATATTATGATGTCATGGCCTTTTAGCTTAATTCATAATGTCTGAGTTAACCAGAACAACATCTGTGGATTTATTTTGAGTCAATACCTCAAACATGCTGCTTCCTTGTGTGGCACTGGAAAATCAATCATACAAGATATCAGGAAGAGAATTGTGACCCTCCACAAATCTTTTTCATCACTGGGTACAATTTCCACATCTCTAAAGGTGCCACATTCATCTGTTCAAATAATCATATGCATGTATAAACACTATATAAATGTCCATCCATCACAATGTTCAGAGAGGTGACAGTTCTGTTCCAAAATGTGTGTATCAACCACAGAACAAAAGCAAAAGAGCTTGTAAACATGCTGGGTGATGTTGGCAGGAGAGTGTCACTATTAACAATAAAAAATTCTTATAGTGACATGGGTGGAAAGAAGCCATTACTTCCAAAACAACATAGAAAGCCAGTTTAGAGTTTGGAAATGCACCCAGGGACAAAACTGTTATTTTTTGCATACACTTCCTGTATCCTTAAGAAACTAAATATATTACCACACTGCCAAGTTACTTGTATAGAGGCCTAAATACAACCAAGTCAATGTTTTAGAGTATCCATCACTCAGGGAAAAGTTGTGGGTAGAGTAGAAAAGGTGAGCATGGTTAAGGCATCCTACACACCTAGTTACATCAGCTGTCAGGAGGACTGGACCAAAATTCCAGCGAGCTCACTTTGAGAAGTTGGTGGAAGGGTGGAAGCAGGTTAATGCAGTTTGAAAGGCATGGCAAATAATGGGCTTCTCAAGTTGTTTCTAAACATAAGACAGTTGGACATTTCAGTAACTGATAGATGCAAATATGAACTGAATGGTAATTACACATAGCTAATATGAGTCATGGTTCTTTTGAACCCCCCTGTATCTGTTGTTCACAGTTGTTTTTTTTAAACATTTTTTTTAGTTATTCGCCCAGCAGACAGTCACTGACACCTTCTACAAAGAGGGCAAGCCATGCATAGTGCTGTATCCAAGCATAATTATGAAGAATTTAGTGGAAGGAAAAAGTGAGGTTAAAAAAGGCATGAGATCCATGAACTATGAGCCAAAATCAACAGAAATAAACCCTTGAAATACATCACTTCATGAGTAATGAGTATTAATCAGTTTTTATACTGAATAGATGAAATAATTTAACTTTTCAATTTATTTCATAGAGATGAACCTGTGCTAAAAAACACACCAATGACACTTGAGGGGTCATTCACCTTTATTACACTTTTAATGAACTCAACCAGTTTTTATTTGCCAGATTGTTTACAGTACAGTTACACAGGAACACTTTGCCAAATAAAGTAATCTGTTTTAAGAAGTCATGGAGCATGTCTTTGGTTAAAGGTCTTAATGAAAATGAAGAACAGCTCTTTCAGTAGTAGTAACAACATCCTAGGAGATAAATTTACATTGTTTCACCAGGTTTAAATTTTGCAGCCTTTACACAAACGGACAATTTAGTTGTGCTTAATTCCACTACAAGTCAATTAGGATTCACATTTCCTCAGCATCATCTATTTTCCACATACATGCTTCTAATTACATGTGAATTGCATGACCCTCGATCCAACTGATTGTTACATAATAAATAAAAAATACAGAATAGTTACATCCAAAACACAGCATTGTAAAAGGCAATAATGCAGCAATTAAAACCTCAATAACATAGTTTATATTTTATCAGGGAGTAAGGGGATGGACCAACAAAGAAGTCTAGAATCTGAATCAGGATGTTTAAGTACAAATGTGACATGAGTAACTAGAGTATACACCATGTTGAGTTTTGCTAAATGCTGGTAGGAAACCTTCAGTGGTTTGGGAAACACAGGCAAGCTTATTCTCATCTATGGTTTCAGTAGTATCATTACAGGATCGACTGACTTAAACTGTGAACATACAATGTTTTCATTCACTAACAGAGCTGTACACTTTATACACGGGGCTGTGACTTCTCTTATCCTGTCATAACATGACCACAACCCACTTTTTAACCCACTTAACGAGACAAACAGAATTATGCCAAACCTCAATTTAATTTTTATCTGAAAACACAAAAAAAGAAAAAGCCCCCCCCCCGCACACTTTCTTCAGAAGCTTTATGTAAAACTGCCAGCAGACATAAACAAATATGCCATTATTTTTGCTAAAATATAAAATCAAAGACGGATAAACTCCACAGTGTGATCTTTTCTAATCAAAGTGACCAATAATAAACTTTAGAGGCTAAAGGAAAACAAAATGACACACTAAGCCGTAAACAGTTCGTCAGAATTTAAAGGGGTAATCCCTTTTTTTGACTCGCCTATTTAGGGTAGCAAGTTGGTCATAAACATGAAAAACTACAATGACTCATTCTGTTGAAAGTTCACTTTCTATGAGGAGACCTATATAAAGCTTCTACAGACTACTATAATCCAGTGTTGATGAGTTGAAAGAGGTCAAATTGACATATAATAATAATAAAAAAAGAGAGTATAACTATCATGGCAGAGTGTTTTTATGTCTAGACTCTAGATGATATGGTGATCCAATACCATAGCTGTGCCCTTTTTTACACCTTACTGCTCTGTGCAGGATTTATTTCAAATAATCCCTCTGCTCAAATGTGAAACTAGGCTGCTACACAAAGTGATGACGAGGGCACCAGGGGAAGTGTCAAAGTGCACTACTCCTACTGACGTTTACTACGGGGGAGTGATGCATTAAAAGTAAAAGAGGAAAGAATCTCAACATCTACCTCAAATACATTCAGAAAGTAGTTGCTGTGTCGTTGTCTTGTGCTGGTTTTTACAACAGTCCGTTTTCAATCAGCCATGTTAGGAAAATGTTTCTCCTTCTCATAACAGCACAATGTGTTTATTATTTCTTTATTTTTTTAAACATATTTTTCCATTACATCGATGCAAATTAATCATAGAAATGTCTACATCTAGTAGCAGGTACTTCTTACGTTATTTACAGTGTCCGTTTGGAACATTTTGGACCTCTCAAAAGCAATGACAGGAACAACACAAAAATACTGCAGCATCATACACCAAGGTTGTCATGCTTTCAGTAAAATAACAGACTCCTGATTTTTTGTAGTACAGCTCTTTTTGAAAGCTGAATAACAAAAAAGATGAAAAATAAAAAAATAAAAATAAACTGGTTAAATTATATTTTGTGTATATTTTGCCAAATGATTCCTGTTCAGGAGTCTAAATATGTTTTGTACCACCAGCACAAACAATGTTTCTGTACTGATTAGTGTTTTGCTGTGTGTTTAAATTAAAGCCTGTTTGTATCATACATTCGAAACCTCCACATCTTTGCCGACAGTTGTTATAGTAACTTGTGGAGTTAAGTTTTTAGCTCGATTATCAACTAGGCTGCCATTCACGCTCATCTACACAGATAAATCTAACTGTGGTACAGTCTCAACAAAGAAACTACTAATGAAAAATAAATACTACTAATAAAGCATTATGCACCATTCAAAATTCAGTTTCTAAGGAGGAGCAGTAGGTCAAGTCATGCCACAAGGATGAGGTGGATGGTTTCCACGATTATGAAATGGTGTAGCTCTGCTTACCCAAAAGGAATATTTGACTACAATAAGTAATATAGGTTCGTATTATACCTCATTAATCACATTACGATGTGATTAACTGGTTATGGGGAAGCAACCTAGTACTTTATCAGTTAATTTAAATATGCAACACATCATAAATCCGTCACAGGAAGTGCAGCTGGGACACCACTTCTAAGACGAGTGGGGAGACGGGACGGGGGGGATTGACAAAACATGTGGTCAGGCATGACTTGCTGGTAGCATCCAGTGCTTCAGTTCATCTGCTCAAAGAACTTGTAGGTGGGGTTCTCATAGCCATGGTTTTGCATTTTGTTGAGCTGCCTTTCCTCCGGTGTTAACATAGGGTCGACCTGCTACGAAAAAAACCCCATGAGCTTGAGTTATAACATCGAAGAAAAATATTCAAATGAAGTTCAAGCCATTGACTGAAATAAAAACAAAACTGTTCATATCATAAAACGGTTTAGATGATATAATCATCCTATTAGTTTATTCAAAGATACTTGCAATGCAGCACTCTCTCCTTAATAATGGTTTTAGGACCCAATGGAAGAATTATTTGTTGTACTAAATCTTTATGTATAATATTGTTCATTAGCTTAGACATGTATATTCACAGTGTCATATATGAATAAACATGAATTAATTAACTCATGTGAAGTGTGTTTGCTAGTTAGAGAGCAGTGGCCATGTGATCCATGTTTGTAACACAATTAATTGCAAGAAGTTATTAAGATTCAAAATCATTATTGGCAAATTATTACATTATTGGTTACATTTAAACTGGCCAAAATTATTACATTATTTGCAGGTAATGCTGAAGACTGATAATTTTCAATGTGAAAAAGGTTTTCAGCATGACTTGGCAGAGTATTTGATACAAAGCTAATATGGTGAAACAAAGACAAAAAAAGCTATTTCAACAGTATCTATTGATTAGCTGTTAGCTTGACTTTTTTGATCTTTTTATCCAAACTAAGACAAAGGAGCACAATCTACTGCAGGTAAGATGCCAACTCTTTAACTGCCAAATTACAACATTAAAAACCATGACAACAGCTTTTTTTGACATCCATTATCCTGAATTAAAGGTCTGGGTTGGGTCGTACCTCCACAATGCCATGGCTAATAGTGCCATATGGCTTTCTGCGCACCAACAGCAGGCTGATTACCATCACCATGGCAATCGCCACAGCCACCACCAGCAACCCAACCATGGCACCACGATTAAACGTCTCCAGGGCATCGGGTTGCTTTTGAAGAAAACAAAATTGAACAACATAGAATTTTCAGTGCAGAGTCAAATGCATCAATTTTATTGTATTTTATCCACAATAAAATACAATTTATCATATATCACAATTATTTTAAAGGCCCAAAGAACATTTTCTACATAAGCTCTTACCAGTTCATCTCTTGCAATCTCATTGGGCTTGATCACCTGTTTCAGCTCAGCAGAGGTGTTAATCTGTAGGAACAGAAAATATACAACAATAAGAAAACTGTATAGGTGGATCTCAATAAATCAAAATATTGTCAAAAAGTTAGTTTATTTCAGTAATTTAATTCAAAAAGTGAAACTCAGAAATAGGTAGATTCATTACACAGTGATATATTTCCTTAATTTTCATGCTTAAAACTTAAAGCTAATTCAGTTTTGAAGAAAATTAGAATATTCCATCATAACATCAGAAAAATATGTAACTGATACTATTGCAAAAAACTGCAATAAACATATCGATTATGATTAACTCACATTGTTCTGACTCTTTTCTTTATTTACAGTTATACAATGCACCAACTACTCATCTTGAGCATTAGCATCTTGGCTACTAAAAATATACATCCAGTGTAGGCATTAAGGCCAATTAGAGGCTAGCCTGCATGAAGCTATGCAGATTGTGAGTGCATGACACTTGAAATATAGTATCCTACCAAAAATTCTGTCCAAGCAGTTCTTTGCAGTTGTGAAGTAGCACACATTGATGTTGTGATGATAAGTGCAATGCGATAAACTGCGCAACAATGCATAAGATTGAAAAAAAGCAGAGTACCGAGAGCCAATCCGGGCACTCAAACTCCATACATAAGGGCCTCTGGCTAAGACTGGAACCCACAACTTTCTCGTGATAAGGTGATAGTGCTAACAGCTGCACTACAGTGCAGCCTGTATCCAAGCACGATAATGGAAAGTTTAGTGGAAGGGAAGTAAAAAGTGCAGTAAAAAAAGGTGCAAAAGCAGCAAGAATAACCACAGCCTGGTGAGCATTGTTAAGCAAAATCTATTCAAGAATTTGAATGAGATTCCAGGCATGGGACTGCAGTTGGAGGCTATCAAGTGAGGAGGGTCAGTGGAGCTGACACCTAGTCTACCTTTTTATTGGTCTTGAACAATACCAAAGTCTTTAGGCCATCATCAAAATCCACACAAATAAAAGTTTGAAATATATCATTGTGTATATATTAGGTTAAAAACTATGCATTTAATTACTGACATGTTTTGATGATATTCTTACTGACTGAAATGCCCCTGGAAAAATCTTTTCAAGAAAATATTAGAAGTGGACATGTTCTTACATCAACCATTTCTGTCTAATAAACTCTGGGTGATGATGAAATACGTATCTGAAGATGTATAGACAGACTCAAATGATCATCAGCTTACCTTTTCTTCGTATTCATAAGTAGGACCTCTCTCAGATGTGGTATAATCATACTCATCCTCTGTATATATGAGGAAGAGATAAAAAAGGTGTAGAATAATAAACTATGGGGAATGTTAAGATATACAAATTGCTGTAATTACTGTAAAGTGTACAATTCTGTGGTTAAATGATGCTGAACTGCAGCTCACCTTTCTTATTAGATTGTAAATCTAGGAGAGAATGGCAGGAAGAGGAGAAGAAAAAGAATCATTAACAAGAGTAATGAGCAAGAAGCAACCATCATTTTACATTTCTTCATAAAATGAGGGAAGAACTAAAAGATGGTACATATGTGGGTGTTTGCATAAGTAATAAGTGAGCAAGTACCAATGCGAGGAGGATAGGGGCGGTTTTGGAAGGCCCTCTCCTCCTCCTCTTCATCATCCTTCTCTTCCTCGCTTTCAGCTGGTACGAGCTCTTCAGTGGTGCGAGTCTCAGAGAAGGAGGTGGTCATGAGCTCACTGATGTCCCCTCGCTCTGCCCTGACTAGCTCCTCTGAAGTGATGCACAAAAGCTACACTTTACCAATGCTAATATACAGTTCTGTTGAAAGTCTTAAATACAGCCAACAAATGCAGAAGTGTCATCTTCAACATGAGTTTTTAATAATGCATTTGAACAAACTGCTGTAATGATTTTTAAAGTCAAATCAAGTCAAGTTTATTTGTATAGCACATTTTAGGAACAAAGCAGATCAAAGTTTTATCAAACATGATAAAAACATGATAAAAACATAACACAATCACCAATTATGAAACTAGCAATAAAAATTACATTTTGTCAAATGCCATCATCAAAATCATCAAGAATAATAATCATTCATGATATTAATCAATGATCCAGTTATTATTAATCAAATGCAACTCTAAACAAGAGGGTTTTTAGTCTTGATTTAAAGGAACTCAGTGTTTCAGCAACTTTGCAGTTTTCTGGAAGTTTGTTCCAGATTTGTGGTTTGTAAAAACTGAATGCTGCTTTTCCATGTCCAGAAGACCTGAGTGGTCTGGAAGGTTGATACAATGACAACAGATCTTTAATGTATTTAGATGCAAAGCTATTCAGTGATTTATAAACTAAAAAAAAGTATTTTAAAATCTATTCTCTGAGCTCCAGGGAGCCAGTGTAAGGACTTTAGAACTGGGGTGATGTGCTCTATTTTCCTGGTCTTAGTGAGATCACAAGCAGCAGCGTTTTGGATCAGCTGCAGCTGTCTGATTGATTTTTTAGGTAGACCTGAGAAGACACTGTTGTAGTAATTATTGCGACTAAAGATAAATGCATGAATGACTTTCTCAAGATCGCCTAAGGGCATTAGTCTTTTAATCCTGGAAATGTTCTTCAGGTGATAGGAGGTTGAATTTGTAATTGTCTTTATATGTCTCTGGAGGTTCAGGTCTGAGTTCATCACTACACCCAGATTTCGGGCCTGATCACTAGTTTCTAGCTGTAATAGCTGAAGCTGTGCGATGACTCTTGATTGTTCCTCTTTTCAGTTTGTTTATATGCAGTCGCACTTTTACATGCAATCTTAAATATATACATACATTCACACAAATATTTAATTAAGTGTCAATTAGCAAGTTCCACCTTAACCATACACTTTTTATAGCCATCAACAAACTTCCAGCATACTTCTAGTGGGACATTTGACAGTTCTTCATGGCAGCTTTGGTAAAATCCATTTATATTGATTTGTTTCCAACCAGAAACAGTTTTTAAGCACAGTCTACACATTTTCTTTTACATGTTTGAGGTCTTGATGGTTCAAAAGCTTCACTTTAGCCTGTTTATTGATTCTAAACTACATGTATGTATGTTAGGGATCAATGTCATGTTGGACAAATTAGAATTAAGCTAACCACTGAAAAACAAAGGAATTTGTCTTAAGGCAGCGCTCACAATGACACTTTGGAAACATATGGATGGATTACTGACAAAGTTAAATGAAATTGGAAGATGGATTCTGTTTTAACTTAACATCTGTTATTGTAGTGTAGTATATCCTGTCTGGGTGAAGCGGGTTTTTTTCTTTTCATGTTCAGTGTATTTGTGTGACATGTATTTGTTCAAATAAAAGACATTAGGTGGTCTGTTCGGGTGCAAATGTGTTGTGAGCTATCAGTACAGAAACTTCAGTCGGCTGGCTGTGTGGTTGAGCTGTCAGTTTAACACAGATCTGCTGCAAACTTAGTAGTTTGGTTAGGAGGGGTGGAAGAGCTGCTCTTGTTGGAGCTAATAAAAAGCCTGCACTTACAACTGAGATCTGCCTGTGTCAGAGCTGGTTGTGAAGAAGATGGGGGTGCTTTTGGGTTTGTTCTGGGTAGAAAACGGGCAACTATGAGGGGCACGGCTTCCCTCTGCTGTTCGCTATGACAAGAGTTTAACCTCAGTTTGTGAGTTTAACCACAAACTGAGAAGTTGCTGGCCAAGAAAGAGGCTCCTGCTCTCCTTGACTTAAAATTTGTAGCTGCCTACACTGATGAAGCCTAAGTACCTTCTTGAGAAAAGTTTTACAGTAAGACAGTAAAATGATTAAAATAATTAGGCAACAACGCCAGGAAAAATGTTTAGAGGACTCAAGATGAGGCCTTCAAGCCTAAAAACACTACACCAAGCATGGTGATAGGAGATTGTTTTTTTGCCAGTGGATGCAATAAAAAAACAAGCAAGATGACTTCCAAATTCTTTCAACTTCACCTCAAATCAACAGCTAGATGGTTGAAACTTGGCAACAAATCATTCTTCCAGCAGGACAATGATCCCAGAAACATATCAAATCTGGTTTGGGATAAAGTACCCTGAGATTAAGATGAAAATAAGTTTACTATGCTTAAAATTTAGGCCTGTGCCAGAAAACCAACTACTTTAAATAAAGTCAAATATCCTGTCAGATATAGTTTGTCAGAAGTCTGTTGACATCTACAAAAAAGTGTTTTGCAGTTCGACAAACCAAATATTGGTGGAGGTGTATTTATACATTTGAGTTTGTATATATAACTGTGACCCTTCTAGGATAAGATAGCCTGGTAAAAACCAGCCCCGTGTTCTACGCTTTGCTTCATACAGAGGATCTGGACCCTCGGGTATTAAAAAACAATTGCTTGATGTAGGCATGGGCTCTGTTGCAGTTTTAAATAGTACCCAATTTATTAACATTTGGTCTTGACGTATGCAATGTGCTAGTTCAACGCTATGAAGCTTACCAGAAATTGCCTGTGCTGTAACTAACCATCCTCCACTGCAAAGAGAGAAGTGCCAAGCTGAACGAGATGGCTGTTAATGTTAATTCAATATTTGGAAGCAAGGCCAACATGAACTCAACAGCTTCGTTCACTTCCTCCACTGCCATTGCCAAACTACAGTTAGACTACAATTCTAAAACAACGCATAAAATCATTCATCATCATCATCATTCACAACTTCTCCTTCTGTTCGCTAATTGACCCAATTAAAATTCTACAGGGGAAATCTAGATGAATGGGAAAAAGCCCAGACAGTGCACTGAAGGGAGATGAGAATCAAGTGGAATTGTGTAGGAAGGCAATGGCCAGGCTAAGGATAAGACAGAGTTCACAAGAAATCCCAATTTGAGTACCCAAATTAATGTTTAAAAAATTATTGATGTTTGTTATACAATCATTCTGCATTGAAAGAAACATTCTGATAAATTACAAAAGACTAAAATTAATATAACACTTATTCACATTATGAATGTATGTAATTGTAACTTTTCCTAACAAGACTGACAATAAAACCAAATAGTTAAAAAACAGCAATTTGTCTTACGAATGTCACTGTGCAGCTCCTCAGCTAATGTTGGATCCTTGTAAAGCAGAGCGAGACTCTGGTTCATCCTCTCCTCAATAACATGGAGATGTGTGTAAACCTGGAAAATGAAAAAAATACGATGTTTACAAAGAAAACTGAAAAAAAAAAAACTAATCAGACACTAGAACCAGTTATCTGTACTAAGCAGCCTGCAAAGATAGACTTTGATCTCACTTTAATGGCATAGAGACCAACAGATGTTCTGAAATTATAAACTTCTCTGGCATGCATGCAATTTCTTCAGCACACACAGTTCTCTCAGATTCTCCGTCAGCAGAAAGCCACCTCGCATCCTAAAAGCTCCCACCTGGAATTTCATCTGCTCAGCTTTCTGTGGGTCGACAGCCACAATGTGCTGGTAGTGCCTCAGAGTGTGTCTGCGGTCCTTCTGCTCTGCAGCCATGTACCTTTTCAGAGCCTGTAGCACCCGCTCTGGCTGGAAGTTAGAGAGAAAAAAAGCAGTCAGGAAAACCCAGCACTGTGACATAAAGAAACTCATCCATTTCCTGCCAGAAAGAAGAAATCTAAAACCCGCTTATGATTCTTACCACAGTTCACATTACATAAATCTCTATTTTCTATCCTCGTATGCACACTGGGATGGATTTACCTGAGGGGGATCAGATTGCACAGCTGTCAGGTAGTTCTCCAAGGCCAGACGACGGTTGTTATTGAGAATGGCCTCGACTCTGGCGAGATGAGTCTCCACCAGCCTCTGCCTCTCCCCGGCGACCTGTTCCTCCAACGTCTGCAGCACAGACTGGAAGTGCTAGAAGAGAGAAAAAGAGTAAGAGTAAGTAAGAGTAAGCTGAACAACCGATGAACAAATGGAAAGTAAGCTCTGCTCAGAGAAATGTTCAGAATTAAACTCAGAAGAAAGCATAAAAATGTCAGCCTACCTCATTCAGGGCCTGTCGCTCTGACTTTGGCAGGTTTTTGGACTGGTTGTCAGCTTCCGCCCATTCCTTCATTATCTGACACATGGAATGACACAAATTCACTAAGTCAATATAAAATTAACAAACTCTGACCTGAATGTGCATGCTAAATAGAGAGGTATACATATATTAGACTACTGAACATGTGCCTAATGTTAATTCTGTAAAATTTACAAAAATTATTTAGACTTTTATTTAAGAAAACTGTACAAATATGCATAACCACTACTGTTCTAAAATATATTTATTAAATTTACAAAGAGCATAATGTCATGATAAAAAAATCTGTCTTTTATCTGGTACCTTCAGTTCCCCCAAAATGGCTGGGTCACACACAATGCCTTTAAAATTATACACGTATAATTATACATATGCACGTTTCTCAGATTTTTACCAATACAAACTGTGTGGCATGCACTGCTAGCTTCTGCTGCAAACACTATCAATTCTTTATGGGTATGTCTTTACCAGCTTTGCAATGCTACACGCTGACATTTTTGCTCATTCTGCTTTGCAGAACAACTCAGTCAGACTGAATGTAGAGTGTCTGTAAGTATAAATTTTCACTCATGCCACAGATTCTCGATAGGACTGGACCATTCCAACACATGAATATGCTTTGATTATTTTCTCTATGTTTAGGGTTGCTGTCCAGCTAGAAATCGATCATGTAAATTGTTTCACAAATATTCTCATCAACTCTAAGCAACTTCCCTGTTCCTGCAGTGGAAAATTATACCCACAGCATCATGCAGCCACCACCACGTGTGACTGTGAAAAGAGTGTGTTCAGGGTCATATGAAGCATTTGTTTTCTGCCACACACATGGTTCTTCAGTATTTTGGGTGTATACTGGCCAAAAAGTCGAAGTGGTCTCATCTGCTTAGGAATTCTTTTGTGTGTTTGCTGTGTCCTGAATACAGCTTGTGGCAAATCACAAACTATGGCTTTCTTCTTGCCACACAGAAAGGCCGGATTTGTAGCGCAAACTACTAACAGCTGTGCAGTCAACAGCACTGTCACATGCACTGTGGGTCTCTTAAGATCTTCCAGAATTACCATAGGCCTCTTGGCTACTTCTCCGGTTAATGGTTAGTTTGACAAAAATGTGCAGGGGGTATAAACACTTCTATAAAGCTCTGCAAATGCCAATTGAGTTTCATTTATTCATTTAATAGAAAAGCAATGATCTGTCAAACCAACCTTCCACCTCCCTGCACTGTGAAAATTCACCTCATTAATGCGCTTCATCCTGCGCTCCTCCAGGTCCGTTTAGCACGCAGAAAGTTAGCGTGCTCCGTGTCGTCCACAGGCTTCTCAAAGTAAACGTCAACCCCGTCCGTAGGGCGTGGTGTGGTAACTGAATGGGAACAACAGAAAACAGATTGTTAGTGGCTGCATGAGCAAGACAACAATAACCCCATGATTAAATGGACAATTTACACAGATTAATTAGGCAGTCCAATGACTGAGTACCATCATTCTTTGGTTTTTGGTCTTAAAAAATACAGTTGACTAAAGGGGAATGCAATAAAATATGGTTTCCTCTAACCTACTTTTGATTTGGAATAAAGAGGCCTTAATTCTTTTTTTTTTTTAAATGGTGTTTCATAAATAAGGCCAAAACCAAGTTGTAACATAGTCCTCGGGGCTTTTTGCTTTCACTCCCAGATCTAATTCAAACCTTAGCAAAAAAGAACCATTTATCAGCTTAAGATAACCCAATAATATAAACCGTCTGCCTTCAGCTATTTCACTCATTGCTTTCTGTGTTGCCTAGGCAGCCAGTTTGATTTAATATATTGATTTATCATCCTGAAATTGCTCTGACTGGATCTTTCATGTGCTGTGGTTAACTTCTGTGTTTACTGTGCACACACACAAGCATGAACTCCGCTGTGGCCTTGCTGTGGTTGTGAATGTATGTTATGCACCAGATTAAAGTGAAGCACTTTCACATTAACATTTGTTAAGGTAAGGGGTTTAGAAAACACTGATGGGAAGTTGAACTGGAAGGAAATCGAGCTCCAAATGTATACGCGTGCATATGTAGCGTGCACCAATGCACGCTACATATGCATGACTGTGGTGATATGTTTTGGAACTATAACTGCAAGGATGATGCGTTCAGCAGGAAGGTGGCGCTGAGTGCTATTTTTGCATTGTGTTTTTCAGTTACTTGCTCATGCTACTGCATATTTTCAGAAACAAAAGAAGGATGAACGAATCACTCACAGCTGTCTCCCTTGACAAGAGGAGCAGAGGTGGTGGGTTTGTGGCTTTTTTCGTCATAAATGGAATCCAAGTAGTCGGATGTCTGGTAAGGACCCAACTCAGAAGGGTATTCATATTCCTCCCGGTCCTTCTTAGCCATTGTCTCTTCTTCCTCTTCCTCTTCCTCTTCTTCGTGCCTCGTCCTCATTGATATCATCCTCATCTTCCTCCTCCTCTTCATCTAACACTTCGTCATCCTCCTCCTCCATGTTTGGCCTCGTCCACGTCTGTTTCTGGGAGAGGGGCTCGGAAGTGGGGGGCCATCACCTTGGTGCTGTGGAAAATAGTTAATTCTCGTCACTCTGATTGGGACAAGTTTCTGAAACAGCAACCTTTAAACATTTAAATGGGAATCATCTTACACTGAGTTGAGTTTTCCAGCAGTCTGAGATGCAAGCATCTGAGGGACTTCCTTTTCCTCTGTCTCTCCTTTTCCGTTTGAGCTGCTCCTGCCCGGGCAGCAGACATATTCGACGCCTCGGAAGTGATCTCCACATGGCAGCAGCATCCCGTAGCTGTGGAGCTCGAGATTCTCTGCAGTGCATTCCTGACACAAGCACAGGGATATACAGAGGAGGGAGTCAAATTTCTGATGTTATTTATAGGACGCTCATTACAACTCAGTACTTCTTCTTCATAAAAGCCGCGCAGCGGTATTAAAAAGTATGCATAGTTTTATGCAGAAATACTGCATCTATATCCCTTATACTTTTTCACATTTTGTCACATTACAACCACATAATTCAAAGTGCTTTGTTGAGATTTCATGTGACAAACCAACACAATGTGGCAAATAATTGTAAAATGAAAGGTAAATGATTTTCACAATTTTTTACACATAAAAATTTGAAAAGTGTGGCATTCAGTTGTATGCATCCCCTTTTACTTTGATACCCCTAACTAAATCCCACTGCAACCAAGTGCCTTCAAAATCACCTCGGTAATTGAGTCCATCTGTGATACAGTTAATCTCAGTATAAATCAAGCTGTTCTGTGAAGGCCTCCGATGTCTGTTAAAGAATATTAGTGAACAAAGAGAATCATGGAGACAGTGGAACAAAGAAGACAGGCTGAGGATAAAGTTGTAGAGAAGTTTAAAGCAGGTTTAGGTTATGTGTTTAACAAGGCATATCTCTCAAGGCATTGTTCAAGCTACCATTCTAAATTGGAGAGTATGGCACAACTGCAAACCTACTAAGACATAACAGGCAATGAGAGCATTAATCACAGAAGAGGGCCATGGTAACTCTGGAGGAGCTGCC
Organism: Anableps anableps; assembly: GCA_014839685.1. Taxonomy (NCBI): domain Eukaryota; kingdom Metazoa; phylum Chordata; class Actinopteri; order Cyprinodontiformes; family Anablepidae; genus Anableps; species Anableps anableps. Next base: position 22,132,236 of record CM026072.1, on the reverse strand, counting down.
TTTGTGGATGACTGAACATGATGGTGAAAGTATCATGATATAGGAATACTTTTCTTTGTGAGGGAAAGGGAAGTTGCTTAGAGCTGATGGAAAGATAGATTGAGTTAAATACAACATAATCATAGAAATAAAACCTGTTAGAGGCTGCAAAACACTTAAGGTTCAGGTGCAGGTTCACCTTCCAGCAGGGCGAGCCTAAAAACACTTTCAGAGCTTTAATGGAATAGTTTAGATCAAAGCATGTTCATGTGTTAGAAAGGGCCAAAGTCAAGAACTAAATCAAATTGAAAATCCATGGCAAGACCTGAAAATTGATGTTCACTGATGCTCTCTATTCATCCTAACTGAGCTGAAGCTTTTATTTTTTTTTAAAGAACAGGCAAAAGTTTCAGTCTCTAGAGGTGCAAAGTTGGTAGAGACAAACCCCAAAAGACTCACAGCTTCAATAAAAGCCAAGGTTTGACTCAAGTTGGCTGAATACAAACACTCACCACAGTTTAGATTTTGATTTGTGAAATATTTAATAAACCATGTATCTTTTTCCTTCCACTTCACAAAATTCTAAATAAAAGACATTTACGCTTGTCATTGTAAAATGTAAAAAAGTTCAAGGTGTATAAGTACTTTTAAAGCTCATAAGCAAGAGTTTGTTTTAGTGAACGAAACATCCAAAAAGGAATGTGATCTGAGGGAGTGTTAAAGGTTTTCGATTTGCACTGGATGAGCTTTTTTAAACACACAGTCACACAAAAAGAAGTCAACATCACTTGTTTTAAAACTTTCCACTTAAACCCTAATTGCACAAGCTTGACTAAAAAATAACTTGTTCTTACCTCTTTGGCAATGTTGTGCCAGTAGACATAACTCTCACAGATGTTCATCTGCTCCTGGTGGAGAAAACGACATCTGTCGGGCACCAGCAGGGCCTCGCTTACATACTCGCCCTCTGCAGCAGAAGAAAGTAAACTCAAAACTAGAATTAAAGTAGTAATTTAAATAATTCATAAAGTGTGCATTAACCAACATTTATGTAAAATGTTTGAAACAAAGATCATAAATGCAGGTCATTTTGTATTAATGTATACATTAATTATATTTAATTTAGCATTGCCACATGCTGCTTAAGCCATACAAAAAGAAAACAACCACAAAAGTGATGTTGAGCCTTAAAGTCAGATATATAGATTGGGAGCTTAAGGCTCAGCAGCACTGTGGATTTCCACTGTAGTGGCTGCTGAGTTGGTTGTTTTCTTTTTTGTATGTATGCCATAGCCATTGTTAGCCTATCTGGCCCTCTAGTGGCTTGTAGCAGAAACGTAATCTGCACAACATACTGAAGTAGACCAGATTTGGACAAGAGCTATATCACAGTTTCTATCCACTTCTTTAATACGGAGTGGACAGTAAAGTCTGCGGTCCTCCTTAACATATTTTATTCTTTTCATCTTTTATTTTTCTATTCAGCAATTTCTATTCTATTCTATTCTGTTTAGTTATATTTATAATATGCCTAGGTTTAATCATGTGAGAAAACTACAATTTCTGTTTATTCAGTTAGTATTTCATAGAGCTGACAAAAAAACTGTATTAAAAACAATGACACGTTTCTTTTTTTAAATTCAGTAAATTATGAAAAATTTAGCCCTTCATGTTATTGAAAGACGGTCGACCTTTTGATGCTACAAAGGACTCAGGTTTTAAGAAAATGGCAGCTTATCAATTAATTGCTAGTTGACGGACAAGATCAATCAAATTTAGATTAACTCATTAACTGATAACTTGCATCCCTAATACAAATCAAAACAAACAACTAGGGATGCATCAATATGAAAAAACCCTGTATTTTTTAGGAATTCAGATTTTTGTATTTTAGATTTTGGAATAATGAGTTAAGTCTGACAGTTGTCCATTCTTTATTGTGTTTTTACTCATTCAGATTTGCAAAATTATAAAATTAACTTCCATACTTTTGCAGGATTTCCAAGAGTGAACTGGAATCTTGCATTTTTTGTTGAATTTCATGCCCTTAAGATAGTTCTTTCTTACCCAAACAGCGGTAGGGCAGGACGATGAAGGGGTGTGTCTGACAGTAGCCCAATCCTTTCTTACACCAGGCCTGGATGGTTACAGGTCTGTTAGACTCCTCTATGTGCGAGATTGGAAGCGCTGGGTACATCTGGATGGTACAGGTGCATGCAGAGACGCCATAGACACAGAAACAAATTGGTAGGTGGACAGAACAGGGGGGATTTAGACAAGGAAATCTTTTTAAAGTCAGGGGTAGAAGACAATATCCAGGATTTGGGAGGAGGAGGAAGAGGAGGGAGAAACTGACTGGGAAACATTCATGGAGCTGATTGTAAAAATATATGATAGGGCTTTGTGTTAAACATTAGAAACACCTCCCTAGAGCTATATTACGACAAACATTTCAGCACTTTCAATTTTACATGTATTTTCACTTAAATGTAGCCCAATTGTTTGAAAAGCAAGATTACATTGCTGTTTAATAGTAGCGGCTATGTAAATAGCTCAGTCTAGATGCAGGCTTAAATGCTATCTGCTTGAATGCAAAGGATAAAAGCAAAGCTTCGTGTAAAAGGCACTGCAGATGCATTATGTGTCAGATAATCCCATTAGAAGCCTTTCAGCTCTATGGATGCCATCTGTAGCAGAAACGCCTGTTTTGGCCTCCAGGTGGCATCTGGGTGCCTTTGCTGCTGTGGTTGGAATTGACATTCTTGCAGGAGGATTGTTTCAGGAGCATGAGTGCCATTATAAACACAGGTATAGTATAAGGTAACAAGAAAAGGAAAGGAGGATGGTGGCACAAATGAAATATTGTAATATTTCAGCAGACCGCCATCTCTTTACTATATATATAGATAATATATAGATTTTATGGGAGAGGTTTAGACAAACCAAAACAGAAAAAATGTAACCAGTTGTGTGATTTAATAATAATGCTGTTGTTTAATCTTTCATGTTCAGATCCCCCACCTCCTGACAGTAAGACAGGATTTCATTGGGCTCTTTGAAGCAGCCCTGGCGGCCCTGAGGGTCTGGTTCCCACTTCCCGGTCTGTAAGTTCATGTACAGGAGCTGTCGGCCACAAAACATGGCGATCTGTGGCTCTGCCAGCTGAGGGCCTGGACCATTCACCTCGGCCATGTCAAGAGCCTGGAAAACAGAGGAGAAGAGGAGAGTTACCACCAACATGGTCGCAGACATTATTGAATATGAAGCTGACTCAGCTTAGTTAACAAAGATCCAGCACTATCTGACATTGCAAGGCTGAGAAGAGGCGGAAGGCTGAAAAAGTAGGTGAGGATAATGGACAGAAGAATCGACTGGAGGGTCTGTGGAAGGCTTTAAAAAGAACTCAGCAAACCTATAATCTAAAAATTGACCAGTTTTGGTAAATTTTTAATTCGAATGGCACAAACTGGGGACCAGCCAATTAAAAACTCAAAAACCATATATCATTCCAGTAAATGAAAGCATCATACTAATTACCAGTTTTCTATGACAACACTGCTCTTTGGTGTGGATGTTTTATTGAATGAAGAAAATGAAGAAAGTTTGACATTTTCATTATCATAAATGTGCTTAAAATAAAGTCCAATTTCATGAACATTGGCTTAATAGTGTTTTTTAATCCCTCTACACACATAAAAACAAACACATAATTTCTTTGGCAAAGGTAAATGTGTTAGTCACATAAAGCCTGTTTGGGGTCTAATCCAACTCCCCCTCTTTATCAGGTATCATCTGCTAGTGATGTTGTGGTGTTTAGTGTCATTATAAGGGTGTGCAGACTTCTCTGACAGTCTTGTGTTTTGTGCCCAGCTGATTTTTTTGAAGTTGAGATTGGCTATATGGATGTGTTCACATTAAACTAACTCATTGGGATGTTTCCAATTAAAAAACGCACCCAGAGTTACAATCTCAAAAATCTGATCATTTTCCAATCATCAAATGCACCAGACTAAGCACCACCAGTTTTCACAGTTGTTTCTGAGTGAAAAAGACTAAAAGTTAGGTACTATAAGAACCAGTGATGTGTTTAACATGAGGAAAATAGCTCAGAGATGTATGAAGCTATTTAGAAGGAAACTATTTTCTATACTCTGTTAAAGGGGGTATTAGGCAAAATCAACTTTTTTGAGCTTTATATGATGTTATAATGTTATTCCCTCATCAGAAACATACTAAACGGTTGCTCATATGCCCCGCCTGTTTACCCAAAGCTTCTCCTTGGAGCTGCAGTCTCCAGTCGAGCTGCTGCCCCACAGAGCACCCCTTCCCTGCGCCTACAGACTATTGGCCGCAGCAATTACCAAACACCTGGTGGAATTGTGCATCTGCTGAGCTTATCATACAAAATACTTCTCAGTCCAATGCTCCGAAGAATGGTTGTGAACAACATCATATAGGAACATTGTTGTGATGAAATGCTGAAGGGGGAGTGTTGGAAAGGGTAGGAGATTCTTAAAGAGACAGAGGCCAATTTCAAGGTGTCAGGTACAGCTATGGTGCAAAGTCAAATTTATTTTATTTTTTATACAGCATTTTCATAACAACTGAATAACATCGAGTAACATAGTTATTTGATTGTGCTATAAAATGCCACTATGTGCCTGAAAAATACATAATACCCTCCATTTAATGCATGTTTGGGGTACATTCAAGCTGTGGGAGAGAGCAGATAACAGAAATGCTTAATGAAGCACAGCAAAGTTGCTCTATTTTATCCTTTTGTGCCTTTAACCTGTCATGGAATATGCTGGATTTAGAAATGCTGGTGGCCTTTAGGAAATCTCAGAGTTAAGACCTATATTCTCAAGAAAATACAAATGGAGAATGCTATTTTAGTAATGCATAAAAGTGCTAAACGCTAATATAAGATAGTGAAGACAACTGAAAGTTTAAACCATGGAGAAACACAGAGAATTATGCTGTTGATAAGAATTTAATTATTTATTTTGCTTGATTGGCCTGATCTGCAACTGCCAGGTCAGAAACTCAAAAATCATATCGGTTTCCAATTAGTAAATGCAAAAATTGTACAGGTGCATACCAAAGACTGCTCCCATCCACCCTTTTGGCTTGCTTTCCTTCCCTGGCCATCTAGAAAGCTGTTATTGATTGTGGGAGATGTTGCCTGGGGGGAGAGCTCAGCGGAGCCCACACAGAGGAACAAACATTGGCTAGGTCCGGGAGTCAGGTGTTAATACAAGCTCATTGACCGATGCGCCACTTCACTACATTAACACACAGCACCAGAGACAGAGGGAGCCAGGGGAGGAATAAAGGAAGGGAGGGGCTGGACGGCTCTATAAACACAACACACAAGGACTTACTCTTCTTTAACAGACAAAACAGAGTTTCCATAGAGCCCTTAAGCGTCATGAAAAAAAACATGTTCCATGTTTTGTCTGATGCCAGAGATGCAAAGAATACATGTCAACCAAAACATTTAAGAATATCTGGGTGAATTTCTGTGGTACAGCAGCATTCATGTAAGAGAATATGTTACATTGTTAACTGTCCAACCCTGAAATTTCCCCCCTCAAAAAAAGGTATCCTGCATTGCCCAGAGCCAGTGTTCAGCTTGTGTCCTTTTCATCTGCGCTGACAGACAGGGAGATAGACCTACTGACGACAGACAAGACAAGCGACGCAGTGCCAATTAGAAGCAAGAAGCCCGCGGGGAAGAAATCGGGGAGAAAAAATAGGGGAGAGTGACGTATGATCAAAAGAAAAGCCCGGCTTGGGCAGAACAGAGCTAAAGTGTTTGAAGTCCTAATTAAAATTTATACAGGATAAAATAAATATTTAAAACCCTGGGAGTAAATGTACAATAAATACAATAAGCTCTCAGCGGTCTATGCATTCCAATTAAACTAAAAGGAGTTTGTGTTTCTCCATGCCATAGCAGATTTTTCCTTTTATAAACTACGGATCTGCTTTTTAAAACGATCCACCGTTTCCCAAAGCACATCAAGGATTTTGGGGCTTGTGGTTCCATAATCTGTTTTGTAACACTTACAAAAGCGGATGTTTGCAAAGTTGTCATTGATTTCAGATTTTTTTAGAACCTCTACCAGGATCATAAGCTGCACACACTTACCTGCTATGTGCTACAGTACAGGCAAAGTTTACTGCCTCTGCTTTGAGTAAGACAAATGATTTTCTTTCCCTGCATTTTCTTCTATGCTCCTACTTTTTTGAGCTATGCCATTTTTCATCCATTCTGCAGCTCCAGATTTGCAAGTTTTTTTGTTTTTGTTTTTTTTTTTTACATTTTTTTCAGGGTATTATGATCCACAGTTTTCAGTCAATAATCACTGCCTGAAAAAGTAGACCATCAAAAAATAAAAATAATAAAAAAAAAAAAACGGCTCACGAAAACATGTTTATGTATAGGACTGTGAATTATATGTGGATGTTTAAGGTCAAAGTAAAAAAAAAAAATGCACATACAGATGCAACATAATAACTTTGAGCAGAAATGTTCTGGCTTTACAGTATTACCATAATGTTAAGGAAAGTCTACACCATGATCTAATTACTTTTATTTAAAGAGCAAAAGAAACAATTACTCCTACAACTGCTAAAATAATGTAACATATTGAATTTTACATTTTTTAATAATTCTGAACAATTATTTACTTCCATTTTGATTTTGATACATAGATGCAAGCAAAATTATTACCAATATATTTAATTTAGCAACTTTAAATGGTGTTGCTCTCTTAGTTTCCACACCCCAGCTGTCATTGTTTTTTGTGACTAGGAATCTTCCTGTACTGCAAAATTTTATTTTTCTTGTAAGCAAGGGAAAAGTGTTTCCTTCTTTCAGTGAGCTGACATACAGTATTCAGCTACATGTGGGGGGTGATTAGAACAGTTCTACTCAATATGCTTATAGCCAGAGAAAACTCACATCCCTGCAACACTTTATCTTGCATCTAATTAAATGGACTTAAAGGGATGACAGATTTTTTTTTTTTTTTTTAGATTTTGTTAAAATACTTGCTTTATTTTGCGATTGGTGGCCAGCTCGGTGCTTGGTGCTTATATTCCAAAGATATCTACATACAATAGCTGCATGCAAAGTCACACAAGTGAATTTATTAATTTAAACAATAATAGAAAACACAATATATATTTACATGCCCCTTGCTTTTTCAATCTTTTACTGTTTTATTTCATATCATACTTTTCTGGGTTTGAAAAGAAGTCATCTGCCACAGGCCATTTCGTACTAAACGTGTTGGTTTCTACCTGCCTTGGGGACATTTTGCACTTACATAGACTTGTGTTTATTTCAAGTAGTTCTCTTTATTCTACTCATGGTATACTGTAAGGAAAATGTGGTTAAATGGCTATAACAAATAAAATCTACCAGCAGGAGTTCACTGAGTTATTTTGATTCAATCAGGGTTCATAATTTTTTATGTTTTATAAAAATCCACTCCCAAAATGGAGGCACAAGCACATTAAATGGGTTTAGATTGTAACAGAAAATCTTCAGAAAATAGTATACAATTAAAATGAATCATATGTGAGATTAAGGCATTTTTGTTATTGTCTCCACTGAACTACCAAGAGAAATAAACTCATGTGCTAAAGTTAAGTAGATGACATGAAAAAGTTTCTTTACAGCTGGGATATGGAGCCACATGTAGGTCTTTGGACTCTTCACACTGATTTTTAGAGAACCGAACAGTGTTTTCAAACAGAAAGGTAATATAAATTTGTTTTCATGTTATTTAAGCCAAAGTATGACAATGATGGGACAATAACATTTCATACAGAATGTATCAAACGTTTTTTCAAAGAAATATGTAGGTTTTGTGGCTCAAGGCAAACATTTTGTTGGAGACAAAACAGCTACTTGAAAGGTCTGTGATTAATGGATACAAAATGGAAGGATAATGGAACAAAATGGCAAAGTGGGAGTACAAACTGGACAGAAGTCAACATTTACTTCTAAACTAAAAAATACTGAATGTGTCATGAGTGTAGCTATGCTCATGGTTTGGTTTTGTTCTTTTATTTTTGAATTAATCCAGTTACCTAAATTGAAATGGGGTTTACCTTTAGTTATCCTGCAGCTTTGTTTCTGCACAGCCTATATTTTAAATTCAGATTCAGATTAGCTTAATTTTCTGCTTTATTGTTTAACATCATGATCACTTGGTTAAAATGGTTTCCTGTTTGTGCCGCTAATCCGAGTTAATACCAACGGTTGCTTACCTGTTCTACACCTGTCATTAATTTCTCAGCTTATACATACTGCCGGGATTTGTTCATCACTGTCGTATTATACTATGTGTTTATTCAGTCTCCTGTCTCATTTATTGCAGTACTCAGTCAACCTCCTGTCTCTAGTGTGTTCTGCATCTGGGTCATCTTCGTCATTCGCACCAGTTCTTGACAGATTGGGTTTGTTATTGACTTGGTTGAATTGGATCTTTGGGCCACACACTGAATTGAAACATGAGCACAGTGTGCTGTCTGCGTCTATCACACACAACATAATTTTCAATATTTCATGGCCAGAGGAAGATCTTGCTTCATTTTGCTTGTATAACACAATGTAGTCAACTTTTCTTGTTGATTTGTAGATGACTGATTGCTTTGGGAAAAAACAACAACATTATTTTGAAAAGAAATGTAATATGCTATAAGATGTTTTTCTTCCATTTCCAATAAGTTAGTAGTACAGGTAATACAATGGGTTGGAAGAATGAAATACTATCATTCTGTCAGCTCTTAGGTATAGAAATTATGTTATCTTCTCTGAATTTAATTCTGTATTCAGCAAGCACAACCACAATGTAGACCTTTTATTGTCACGTCTCAATATGCATCATTGACATTCGAGTTTTCAATTATTCAGTTGTTGTTTTTTTCATTCGAAGACATTGAGGAGCTAACTCAAGGACCATTTCTGTGTGGCTTAACATGCATAGGGTAAGCATGGGAAAACACTGCTGAAGCTGCTCAAGTAGTCTGTCTGCTGAGCTAATGCCTCCACATACATATCTCTCTGCATCAGAAAAGGTCAGTGCCACAAAGACAAATAAATAAAAAAAATAAATAAATAAACTTCCTGATATTTGAGAAGATAACACAGCAGCTCCAGCTCTCATTCTGCCAGCTCTCCACTACTGCACTTGCAGAAAATCAATGCTGAGCGACTGCAACTGTATCGCCACCTTTTTCCTGAATCAATAGCAGTCCATCAGAAGCCCGAGACCCTGACCTCCAGTCCAGCCCTGTGAGGCTAGATTGGAGGTCTCAAGCCAGATTGTGAACGAGATTAGCTGCCCCAGGTTGTGATTGCCTCTGATAACACAGTTTCTGATAAGAAATACTGTGCATGTGCTTCTTTTGCTCAGTGATTGGGGATGTGGTGTTTGGGAATCTTTGCTTTTAATTCAATCTGAATTATAAATGGCTGTGGGATTAAAATGCATTTTGATGAATTTCAAAACTAAGAATGCCATTTGAAAAACAAAACAAAAAAAATTCAAAGTAGGAGAAAAGCCCAACTCTAAATGCAGAAGACACATACCAAAAATGAAGCCAAACAAGGAACAAAAAACATGGGTAAGAGTAAGGATCTTGTGGCCAATTTCTGATCTCTGGTCAATTTCTGATCACCATATTTTTTTAAGCTCTGACCTGCTGATTTTTTCTAACTTCATTTTTAGGTTTTATCTTTTCAGTTTTTAAGAACTAAAAAGATTTGACATTTTGAATGATGTAGATACACACACTAACAGTGAGATTAAATTAATTAAATAATTCATAAAAATGAAGTTGATTTTTAAAAAAAAAATATCTATAGATTATAAAACATGCATGCTTCAAGCTTAGGTACTTGTTTATTTATTTTTTGGTTTGCTCTTTTCCATTTTAAAATAATTTGGTCCCCACACATCAGAGTTATAAGAGCTGTTATAATGATAAAAAAAAGAAAATATAAGAAAAGGATTGAACTTTTTTAAGCTTCATTGTTTATGTCAGGAGCAGAAGCAGCATCACTCTGCTGTGTGACAGTGTTGTCACCATAAAACAGGATTCTTGATAATATTAAGAAAAAGGCAAAATGACAAGAGTTCACATTTTAAACGCTCTTTAGCATCTGATATTAACAATTAGTGTAGTTAGTGCACTTAGCACAACTAAACTAATAACTGACAGAAGTTAAAAGATTAAATGCGTAAAACAAAGCAACTTTGCTGAACTCTGTTAAACCTTCCTGGTATCTGCTGAATGTTTTGCTCTCTCTTGTTCTCTCATAGCCTGAACCAGATACTGTCAACATGTCAGATAAGTTTTTCTTTTAAATAGTGTCTTACACCTCTGTGCTTCATCTGAGCTCATTCTAAAAACATCAGTAATAATGAAAATAGCTAGCTTTATGCCTTTTTCATTCAAAGTGCTGTTGTGTGTTCACTAATCAGAAAAAAAAAACAATTTTCTAGTTTCTAACCAGCCTTTAATTCAGGTTGGCAATTTCTCTGTGCATCTCTACTTAAAGGTTCGTATAACTTTTAAAAAGTAAACTTTGTTTACTGGAGGTTTTTAACTGAAAATACCAAAGTTAACAGAAGGAAAGCTAAAACTATGCTTCTTGAAACCAGATTAACGTGTGAACACACCTGTACAGCCAGTCTCTACACTTAAAAAAAGGGAAAAAAAGTCAGTTGGACACAAAACTGGAGGCTAACGGAGAGAGTAGCCTACACACTTTTAAACATCACAGCATCAAGGGCAGAGTCTACCTGGAAGAGATGGAGAGTTGGATTAGAGCCCAGAAAGGTCTTATGAGATTCACACTTTTATCTTTGCCAGAGAGATGATGCATTTTTTGTTTCATATGTCTGTCTGAAGAGGGATTAAATAGAACTATCAAGCCAATTTTTATCAACATGGATGGAAGGACGGAACATGGACATTGGCAGAACCCCCAAAATTTTAATTTCTGAACTTGAAATACTTGACACAGAATTTCAGATGTATTGTAAACAATTACTGTCATGTAATTATTTGGATCAAGGTACGTTTAAAACTACAGTTTGACAGGGTAAGAAAAGAGTAATGTCATTTTTTTGGTCGGATAATTTTTGTGTATTTTATATTACTTAGAAGCTGTCAAGGACATCCATGTAAATTGTGTTTTGCTGCTGAAGAAACTGCAGAGTACAGAGGCATCTATGGAGAGTACAGTTATCACGCATAGAAGGGGCTGGGGGTGTTCAGAGCCTGCTACCCAACAGTCATGTGCTCCACATATCATGCTGTAGTGCTGATGAGGCTGAATAGGCTGACAGCTCAGTACCCTGACAGCTCCCACTGCAGGGAAGACTGCATCATTAATAACAACCTGGTGATATATGGGCAGACACTTCAATTGGATTTCAACCTTCTCAACCTTTTCTTTGCCTTCCTTAGTTCCCCCGTTTCTCTGCTATGCTTCTCAAGATCCACTACTGACTAATCTGTTATTTGATGATGACAAAAAAAACACTGCACCAGTCATTATGGAACAGATGGTTCATATCTAATGATGGCTGATGACATTTTTACAGATATTCATCTTGTTGAGGAAATGACGCTGCCATGCTGAGCACTAAAAAGCAAACGTTATGATCTGCTGCAAGCCGAACATAAATGTCCGTGTCAGTCAGAATGGAGTTTGGGTCAGGGTGGTACATTTACATGTTCTACTGGCATCTATCTTCCTGTTCTAATTAAATTTTCAGCACCTGTTCCTCCCTTATGTTGCAGTATGACTTCATCCTCTGTAATGATGCAATCTATGGGCCCTGGCAAGCAAGCCAAGAGCAAAGGATTCAAAGCAGGGGAGCCCACCCATCATTTGTCACATTTTACAAGCTGCTGCCGGGCTGTATATTGAAGAACTAAAGCACATGGTCCAAGCAGATGTAGTGCGTTTAAATGTAAATGTGCTGGCAGCAACACTTGTGTCATTTGTACTGTACCAGTCACACAGGAGGTTTGATATCACAAATATCCTGCAAAATTGATGGATTCAGTTTTGACTTTTGGATTTATATCTGTGAATGACTGTAAATGTGTGTATGATTTATTAGCTTCATAATTTCTTTGCATTCTTATGTGTTCTCAATTATCTCACACTCACTTGCACTACCAGCGTAGCATAGAATAACATGTAAAGCAGCAAAGGATAGCCTTGCCTATGCTTGGATCTTAAGTCTTTAACACTTATTTTTATTTTGTTTTTTGGCCCAATAAAACTAAAAAGCAAATTCTAAGCTTAAGTGTAAGTGTTGTCAAAATATACAAGTATATGAACATAAAAATACAAAAGTTTGTGTAAAAGTACACCTCCAAGAGGAAGAAATACTGTATATTCTCTTAAAAAACAGTAAAAATATCGCAATGATTTCAAAGTGACAAAAAAAACTCAAAACACCATATTGGCACATTCCTGAAAGATGAAAATGTAACACAATTTCGGATGGATAACACTAGAGGGGTGATGGTGACGATGTCAGTAGGCGGTCTTGTAACCAGTGGGTCACCGGTTTGAACCCCTGCCCGTCTGTCTCAGTCTATGTGTCCTTGGGAAAGACACTTCACCCGCCTTGCCTGCTGGTGATGGTCAGAGGGCCTGGTGGTGCAGGTGCAGGTGCATGGCAGCCTTGCTTCTGTCAGACTGGCCCAGGGCAGCTGTGGCTACAGTGTAGCTTACCACCATCAGTGTGTGCATGAATGGGTGAATGACTGAATGTAGTGTGAAGCACTTTGGGGTCCTTCGGACTTGATAAAGTGCTACACAAGTGCAGGCCATTTACCATAGAGCGTTAAGAGTCCTAACTTTTTCATCAGCTCGAACATGCACACAGATAAATGGTGAAAGAATAGACATCAACATGTGAACATTTATTAATAAACAACTGAATATACAATCGGGTGTACTAATGTTTTCGTAACTGTATCCCAAAGCAGCACAAAACAAAAAAGTCAGTATAAAAGCACAGATCTTTTCTGGGCAGATTTGCTGCAGGTGTTTAAAAAACATGACACACATTTCCAACACTTGGTGTCAAAGGGGATGTATGGAACAAACGAGAGTTTAATATTCAAATAAACTGATTACCACCTGGTTTTCAACAGAGCATTACACAGATTTATTAGCATCATTTATGTTTCAAAAAACCTCACAAATAGAGCTTTAATATATATCATAAACCCTATACACACACATCCAAAGGCCTTTCTTGAACTCTTTGCGTCTTTGCAGCACAGATGGTTGAATAGTGGGTGTCTTCCTGCTCGTGAGTCGCTCTTTCTCTCTCTTTCTTTTTTCTGCTGTCCCTCTGCCTCCACCCAAGGCTGAACTCGAGCCCTCTTCCATTGCTTTCTTTTGTATCCCACCCTATCTCTCTGGCCTTCTCTCTAACAGCTTTAACACAATGAGCGACACTCTTCTGCATGGCTCTCTTTCTAAGATTGCTACTAAATGGAATTAGAATTAGGGGCATACATCACTGTAATCATGCTGCTTAATTATTAATAGACTCCATCAGGCTCCTTCCTGGTGTGGCATATTAGAGAGAGGCAACATTAGTCTGCCAGACGCTCCCGGTACAGAACAGACAAAGTAGGATCAAGCATGTTAGTGCCACAGATCGACTCATTACTATACATTTCTGACTAATGGCTAATTGAATCCATTAAATTTCTGCTCAGATGAGGCCGATGGGCAACAATGAAAATATTGCTCTGTATTCCATGTCATGTTCTTAGGCTTCCTACAATATAACATGCATAGATGTGAATATACCTACTGAATACAAAATGGAACGCCTCATTTGAGTACTTGATAGCTAACCATTACATTTGAGGCTTTGATTCCTGAGATGCGCAAACATCACAGGCTAAGTCTGGCTTCATCAGTTCAGATTACTTTGCTCCAGCCTCCAGCTGGGCACACTGGGAGCAGATGGCCCCATAATCACCACGGTTCAGCCAGGGCTGCGGCGGAGGCCAGTCTCAGCTCCCAATATTTGATTTAATTTCAAATATAGCTTAAAATTCAGGCCACAACAGCTGGCATGTACAATAATTTATTGGTGTAGATTCTTTGCAGTGATAAAAGCTTAATGATCATGGCTATTTGCAAATAATGTAAATCAAAATTCATAAAGTTGACAAGGGTCGATATTTTGCTGATGGTGTGAGAAAATGGTATGTACATAAGAATTTAAAAGAGAAATTCATAACATAATCTAACTGCTTTTATTTAAACCAGGAAAGAAACAATTATTACTGCAGCAACACAAACAATATATTATTAGTTTTTTTTTACATTATCTGTAATGTTTTTCAATTGTTAATTTGATTTTGATACATAGACAAAAACATGAACAACTGAATACTAGTTTATTACTTATATATTAGTTTTTATGTGCCTAGAACACCATACCTTTTGCATTTCTACTTTATAGAGTGAGATAAGTACAGTTACCTTATATTAGTTTGTTAAATTTCCAGGCTATGTGCTCGGGTTGCCAGCCTGCAGCCAGCTGCTTTAAATATCTGCTGTTCCGAGCTTGCCAGCTGTGGACAAGTGACCTGAACAAATTTATACAAAGGTTTCAAAAACCGAACCCCCTCTTCCCCCCGATATATGATTGTACTGCTGAGCCATAAGTAGATATGAGGACCTTTCAAATAAACAAAAGCGGTCTATAAGGCAGCCTCAACCCTAAACCAAAGTCTGCACAATATTTTTACATTTTTTTCCACCATCACAATCTTCTCCCAGATGATCACCAGGGTGAGACGTACCCCAGCTATACTTTTTTTTTTTTTTTTTTTTAACCACAGATTAAGCATAAATTATGCCAAGGTGCAGCATTCAGTTATTGCTTTAAACATCTAAATAGTGTTGTGAGATGTGTGCAGTGCTGCACACCAGAAGACGATGGAGGAATCAGGAGGGGACGCGTTTCAGGGATCACCAAGATATTCTTGCCCATGATGATGACTGGCTTATAAACAGATTTAGACACCCTAAATCATTGCGCTTGGATCTATATGCTGAACTGGGTCTAGTACTGGAGATGCCGACCCGCTGGAACCACGCTGTCCCTGTCCAATTACAGGTATTAGGGTTCCTGGCAACCAGCTCCTACCTGCGTGAATAAGCAGACAGGTATGTGTTTGAATTAATCAAAAATAAATTAACTCTCTGCCTGAAGCCACTTTAAGGAGCAGCATAAATTTGTAAAGTTATCCGGAGGTCTGAGATTTCACAGCCAGCACTAAGCACAATAATGCCTGCCTTCCTGGATGGCATTGTTAACATGACCAGTCCATACATCAGATTACCCTACTCTGTGGGAGTCCTTAAAAATTAATTTGTAGAATTCAAACAATTAGGACCTGATGATGCACTATTCTGCTATAACCTGCAGGGGACAGTGTGTACCCTCCCAGGCGGTGGCTCCTAACCCCGTTTCAAAACACCCAGAGTGCAGAGGAGGCGCACTTTAATATCGCTCACACCCGTGAGCGCTCAATTGTGGAGAGTGGCTCCTAAAATGCCAGTGGCGGTTTATAAACTTTATTTCACATCACTATGGCTACCAAATATGTTGTTTTCAACTCTCCACCTCATTCACATTACTTTCTCCCTCTGAAAAATTGTGTATTTTTCTCTCTTTTCCCATTAATCATGAAATACCATTGAACAATTGTCACATTTAAATAAATACTGATATTTAGTGCTTTGCATTGACCATTTATGGTTGAAAGTGGGCGTGTTGAGGGCAGAACCTGAGGCGGGACCTTGTGTGGAAAATTTGAGTTACAGCTCTGATTTATAACAGAAAATTTCATGCTGTTGTGTGTACGCATGGTTTTATAAATCTGAATTTTTTTGGTGTATGCCATTTTTGCCTTTTGGGCATACGTACACTTTTACTATTAATCCTACGCAATCCTTTATAAATGAGACCCCAGGCCCTGCGTCTTCTGTCTTACATATGGTGATGAATTGAAAATGTGTTTTTCACAGATCTAAATGAGGAAATGAAAGGAATGGTATGGAACATCAAGTCCTGTCACATAATCTAAGCATATGTCACTTTTGATGCACTCCTACTCTGCATGAGACAGGATGAGTGGTGTGGAATTTATAGTGTTCAACAGCATCAGGAGTGAGCTCTTTACTTATACTGTGAGCTGCAGCATTCAGAGTTAGAATATTTGGTCATTTGATAAATTCATGTGACAGTATTGGATGTGATCAAATTGTATGTTATGGTGTTAAAAGGGAGCAATGTAATGTGTGAAAGTATTTTCTTAATAGCGTTATCTTCCCATACAACTGAAACAAAAGGCAGATACACAATAATGTGAAGGGGGTGCATTCAAAAATATGTTCAAGTTCCTTCCTTGTAAGCAAGAGAAATATGTAGAGGCCTTCTTTCAGCCAGGTGACTTAGGCTACATTCACACAGCAGCCTGAAATGACCCAAATCTGATTGTTTTGCCCTTATGGGACCTGTATCTGATCTTTTCATGACAGTCTGAACAACACAGATCTGATTTTTACAAATATGACCCAGGCCACTTGGATATGTGGTCCTAAATCCGATACGTATCTGATCTTTTCAAATGTGACCCATGTCTGGACAGCCAGGTCGCATTCATCTGACCTGTACATCACTGATACTTGACAAGCGACACTATTCTGCATCCTGATATGCAGAAACAAGAAGAAAAATAACAACCATGGCGGATGATAATGTGGAGAGCAGTCAATGGAGAGAGTTGTTAATGTGCTGGCTCAGGTTAGACAACAACTTTAAAATTGAAAGATATGATCCACAATTACCATCCATGTTTACTTCCACAAACACTGAGGACACTCACTATGTGTGACGTTATTGCATCCTCTACTGTGCAATACTTTCAGGTTGTTTGCAGTTCACACAGGAGATCACATACAAGTCAATATATTTATAAATGTGAACAACCACGTGAAAAAAATCAGATTTCACAAAAAATCGGAATTGAGCATTAAGACCTGGAGTGTGAATGAAGCCAAAGTGTACAGCAGCAGGCAGAGAAGAGGCAACACTACATTATTTAGCTGGAAGAAACTCTGGTCACTCCAGTCTATGCCTAGGAATACAGACTTTTTTTTTAAATGAAGCATTCTCTTGCTGCTGGGAAATGACAAGACAGCTTCTTTGTAAAGGTTATCGTCTTTTAATGGAATCAGCCTTGGTTGAACACAGACTTGTTTGATGTACATTAGGACCTGGAGGCTTTATATAAACTGGAACAGAGAGTTCCCCTCCTAGCTGGGACTCACATTAACTGTGATAAATATCCTGTTCAATCATGTCCTACTTCTCACTTTAGGGTGCGCTCAGTGATTCAAGCACCTAAATCTTGATTCTGTTGTGCAATCAGTATTTAAACAGCAGTGTTTCCTGATCTGCTTTTTTCACATCCTGCCTTTCAGCCGCTTCTCAACATTCATTGCAATTGTCCATAACAATAAGCAAAACACAAAAGGAAACTTCCACAGACATAAATTTGATTTGATGTGTGATGCTCCCAGTTCTATAGAAAGCGGGTGTTAGGCAATAGTCAGAATGAAAGAAGATAATTGTGATGTGTTGCGTGGAGTAGTTTGACATGTATGCCTCTCACCACCACCCACATTTCAACAAATGCTACTTCTGACTCACACAGCATGATGACGCCACAACGCGAATGTGTTCTCACCCAGAAAATACAAAAGCACAGAGCACAGTTGGTCATATTCATAATCTTTCCTATGTAACCACCTACTGAGGATGTATGGAAGATGTGCAAACAAATGTGCAATAATAAAACCAAAGCCCAGAAACATAGCGTTAGCATGTCTCCTTCTTGCATTGTTGATGACTTTCTGCTGTTACACAACACTGCTCAATGGTCTTCCCAGTTACACTAAGCGACACCGGAATGCCAGCATTTTAATACCAAACAGTGGGAGCCCAAAGATGCAATTTCAAGCTGAATGACTACCTCAGGGGATTGAAAAAGTCAAAAGCTTAGAGGAGATTTGAGGACTGCAGGTCTATTTGAATCATCCTTACATCAACACAATTGACACTGAATCATGGATTTTTCTGTAGGCTCACTGAGAGACTCAGATAAATCTGTATTCATCCTGTCAATACATACAAAATGCTGGAGTCATAATGGTGCAAAGTTTGATCAGTTAATATCTTTACGTTATGGTAAATTGCTCAGGCTGATGTACATTACATTAAACTCACAAAGATGCTTCTGTTACTTATACATTCAAAATCTCTTTATTCTAACATATTTATCATAGTCATCTAAATATACAAACATACCATAGGTTTTGCATTTCCCCTCCAAGTTGACAGTTTCCAAAAGGTTTTAATGAAATCCCATTGATTTTCTTTGGCCAGAATACAACAAAATGAGAGCACAGAGGCTTAATTATAGCTCATGTTTTCTGATCTGATGTCAGGAATTAGTGGCAATGAGAGCCGACCCCTGCTGCTTCTGCACAGTCAACACCAAGGTGAGGAAAAAAAAGTATGTGTACACCTGATAAGGATGTCCAGGAAAAACATACTCTATATCATATACCTAAGAGGACATAAATTCTCAGTGCAAAATGGAGCTGTAGTTTATTAATCTCTCAGCATGGTTAGGAGTTTAAGGAAAGCATGTCCTTGAATAGGATGCGAACATTACTAGCATGGCTTTCCAAACACAGAAAAGTTTAGACTAAAAAGCATTAAGATTTGAATAACAGCACCACATCGGTTGTTTAGCGCAAGTACAAAATCTAATTATCACTTACAGTAAAAAGCTACACATTAACAGAAACTTTGCTTTAGTCAGATGAGACTAAGATTTAACTCCTCTGTGACAAACACTCCAGATAGGCCTGATGTGAAACAATGGATGAATATATGGAAAACTGTTTCATGCAAAGGTATAGGGTAGGATCTGTGATGCTGTGGGTAAGTTTATCTATTACCAGCTCAGGAAACCTTTATGGGAACCATAATATCATGAACTCTTTGAAAACAACTAGACATTTAAAACAATGTCTCTGCCATTAAACTCTAAAATGGGTTAGCACTGGGTCTTTCACCAACATAATGATGCACCATTTATGCCAAAATCAACAAAGAAAGTATTCACTTGAATAGACCTGCAGGGGACAGTGTGTACCCTCCCAGGCGGTGGCTCCTAACCCCGTTTCAAAACACCCAGAGTGCAGAGGAGGCACACTTTAATATATATATATATATATATAGTTTATTAGGAGAAGGGTTATGAGATATATATATATATATATATATATATATATATATATATATATATATATATATATATATATATATATATATATATTTATATATATAGTTTGTTAGGGATAGGGTTATATATATATATATATATAGATAGATAGATATGTGTGTGTGTGTGTGTGTGTGTGTGTGTGTGTCAGTCAAAGAATACTGATGAATTAATGAAAATAAATTGAAATAAATTGTTTTCTAAGTTAGCAATCCCAATGAAATGAAATGTCAACAGTTTTGTCGGGGTTATATTCTTTTGAGAAACTTCAATAAAGCTGTGAAATGAAATATGCTAGGAAAACAAATCAATGTAATAAATTGTGTCAAAGCATTTCAATTACCACAAGGTTTCACCAAAAAGGTAAGAAATATTCTACATAAGGAGGGAGGCAATGGGGGAGGATAAAGTGGGAGGCTGGTAGGGAGGTAATGGAGGTTACGGTGTTCATATTTTTTTTCTATTTATTCCCAAATGCAATTTTGATCATACTGAGCCAGCTCCCCTGACAGACTGTGTAGCAGATACATCCGATGGAAATGAGACTTTGGGTTATGCAGGATATATGTCTAAGCAACAGGAAGTGGAGCAGAGATGCTGTGTGTGTACATAACATTATTTTTACTGGAATTACCATACATTTAAGTGGTTGAAACATTAGTTAGGTATCAAATATAACATTCTATTCAACTTCAAGCAAAACGGTGCTTACAGGAGACCAAATGTATATGTTCTATACTGAATTGTCATTTGGTGCTAAAGATCAGTTTGCTCTCTCTTAGTGACAGAACTGAACTCTGTAGTAAAGCATATTAGGTTTCAAGAAGGTGCCAAATATTTTAGCCATATTTTTGTAAAAACTAAAGGTCCGTTTTTTTTTTTTTGTTTTTTTACAAGTTGGTTTCAAATGTTACATTTTAAAATGTAACCAATGTTGAGTAAATTAGTCCAGGTTACATGTCATTTTTACTCTTGTTTCAATCTAAGGCTGTCTACATGTCAAAAATACATCAGGACAACTAAAGTGATTTTTAGAGACTCACTGCTTGCTGTAAAATTGTACATTTTAGGGTAACAACTCTTAGCATTTTGGATTTTGAACTAGATTTAGAAACCATCTACCAGTTTTTTTGTATCAAACTTACCACCCTCTAAAAGAATGGCACCCTGGGTGGTGAGCAACACCACATACCCATCTTAAAACCAACAGAGCTTGTCAATTTGAATTATTGTAAGATTTTTGAAAAAAATCTCTAATATTGCAAGTATATATATATATATATATATATATATATATATATATATATATATATATATATATATACACAGTTATATATTATACACAGTTGATCACATTCTCACTAACATATATTCCTGTGACATAACCTCTAGCTGTTAAAACTGATGATAATAAAAACTAAAACTGATTTTGGGATACAATTTATATCACCGTGCTTGCACCTATCTTGTAAACAGAATTCCACAATTAGAAACCAAAATAAAACAGGAGGCCAGCATGGATAACATGATCCCCGTAACTGCATGAACATATTGAAGGCACAACCTCTTCTGCACAGGTCAGGTGAAGATTACAATGCACAGCACCTTTGGCCCGCTGCTTGTAAGTTGATGAACAGCAGAATAAACAGCTGCTGCTGGGTGAGCGGAGCACATCCAGAAGAAACCAACCAGCACTATATAAAAGTTTGGGATAACTTTAAACAAGAACTTAAGTAACAGGATTTAACATATGTCTCTTCATCTTATTTACTCATAAGCACATAAGCACACTTTGTTTTTTTTTTTGTTTTTTTTCTCCTTCCATGCAGCATCACTTGGCCACCAAGGGTGGTTGTCATGGTAACACCACCCACAGGAACTGGATACCTTCCCTGTTACCATAGCAACTGGTTCCCTACAGGATTTCAAGCATGTCACATTCTCTCCCTCTCTTGCTCATTAAGAATGAACCTCTCTCTATCTCTCTTCCTCTCTCTCTCATGAAAGTGTCAGCGTACATAAGGTGGGTTCAACTGTCACTCAGCAGCAGGTTGCTTATCACTGAGATTTTCTTGTCACCACTTGTTATGGACCAATTTAAAGTACATGCATAACAACAGGACAGCTAAGATGAGCTCACTTCATCTTTCTTAGGAGAGAAAAGCTTTAACTTTATGCATGATGGCAATGTGAAAGTCAAAAGGCAAAGATCATAGTGAACAAAAATGGGGACGAAAATGTCGACAAACATCTGGGCAACAGACATTTGTAGAGATGTTAAGAAAGAACATTATTGTGATCAAAAATTTTAATTATTATAACTAAATGTATATAATTATGTTTAACATCAATAGCAGCTTAACAGAGACATAAAGTTAAACGCAATTTAAAAACAAAGGTCCCATATATCTTTTTTTTTTTTTTTTTTCCTTTTTTCGCATCCCATGAATTAAAGCTACAAATATAGCAACAAAAAAGACAGAATATACGGGGAAAAAAAACTTTAATCCATCATATACCAGCATTCCTAAATAGTATCTGAATCCAACTAAACTGCAGAGCGTTCTTCTGAAGTTAATCATTTTTTCACACTACATACAATGACAACACTGCATAGACTCAATACTTGTGTTATAAAAAGTCAGCTATTTGAAAACCATGTTGTTGTTTCTTTTTACTTATATCACAAATCCTAACACAACAGTGAAGCAGTCTTTAAACTTACTACGACACAATAAGTTGAAAGGAGAAATAGCAGTTTAAAACTGAAAAGGGAATTTGGTGCGATAATAAAATATTTAAGGCATGTATCAAACAATCAACGTGTGACTTAGACTGGTGTTATAAATATAAACTACTATTGTGAGCCCCAGATATAAAGGTGTATGCTTCTAAGTTTGACACTGTGTATCAATGTGGAGACTCCTAAATCTAAGTAAGAGAGAAAGTAGTTCCTGATTTCCCCTGCTGTGTTGGCAGCGTTTACTCATAAAGACTGCTTGTAATGGTACGCTCTCTTTGTCATCAGATGTACGTTTTTTCAAGTTCCCAGTCGGAAAAACAAAACAAGTAAGCTTATTGGAAAAGTCAGATCTCGACAAGCAACCTGTGATTCAGTATTTCAATATGGCTGCCCAAGGTTGCATGGAGCCTTAAGCAAAATTTGATTTGGGGACCCTCTTTCTATTAAGAATATCACCACTAACAGGGTTTCAATGCAGTTTTGGTGAAATCAGGGGTATGGGGCCAAGTTTAATAAGTTGAGCTTAAAAGCAATCAATCACAGAAAACTGGCCATTCTTGGCAGAGATATATTTGTAAACAAATTGACTTCAAACACAAAGAAAAATTACATTTGTAGCATCAGATTGTAACTATGTTAACACAATTAAGATTATTCTATGTACTTTTATAATCACAGGTGCTTAGAACTGTGCTTCTCTGTGTGACAGCTGAATTGCCAAAGTGTCTTACATGTTCACTCATTCATGCCTGGGACATGACATCCAGCTGTTTAAACTCACAATGGTGAAAAATAAATGTTGAGTTTTAAAAGTTAAAAATTGATGACATCATGGTGACTGCGCCCATCTAGTATGCATCTCAGAGGTGTATGTCATAGTTTTCCGCTCATCAGTCTCAGTAAATAATCTCTAGACAACCCTGTGAAATGCAGTTTTGCTTCAATCATATCTAATTAGACCAATTTATCCCCTAACTGATCAATTTATCCTTCATTAGACACCAGCAACACATTTACAAATTTAAATGTTCAACTGGTGAAAAAAGACAGAACATTTCTTGACTTAAGGTTGAGTTAATACAAAAATAACTATTCTAAAGGCATAATGAATGTTTTGCAGTTTGCTTAAACTAAAAAAACAAACAAACAAAAAAAAAACATGAAGACTTAATGCTCACATATCATAGTATTGCAAAGAAGATTTAATCCCTGACTGAAATAATATTGAAACTGCTTTCTGTTGTCCTCCTTTGATTCTAAGGCTTCTGACTAAGGTCACTTTTCAACTAAAACACGAATACGTGCTCGATTTAGAGTTTGCAACAGATTAAACATTAGTGTTATCTCATTTCCTCTTGCTAAAACATCCCCATAGAAAGGTCAGTTGAAAGGAAAATGGTTTAATCTTTGAGTCAGTCTACAAAAATGACCACTTAGTGGAGCCTGGAATGTCCATTTATCCTAACTGCTTTATTTTTTCAAGCAAGAGCCCTGGCTTGTATACATTTCTTTTTGCCTTGTAAGCTTGATCAACACAACAAAAAGAAAAGATGACTTCTGGTCTCTTTTTTCCACAGCATACTGTACTGCAATGCCAGGTAATAAAAAGTAACCATATTTGTGTAAACAAGTACACAGAGTCAGATGCTTTGGGTACACTTTGTCTCAAGGGAAGGGAGGAGATGTCCGAGGCATTTTGTGGAATCCTACCCTCAAAAAACAAGTTTTATAATTATGAGAAAATGAATTGTACTTTAAAGGTTCAATGTAATTATATGTTGACACCATAAAACATGCACAATTTGACAGTTTTAAAATAAATAAATTAGAATTTTCATTTCCCCTGTTTTTCATAGTCAATGGCTAATGATTGGAGGCAGTTCTTCATAAAACACAACCTGCACTACTCTATATTAAGTAATGATGTACTATATAGAACGCAATGGTCCTTGTTAATAATAGAAATGTTTTGTTGAAAAAGAAAGATCTTTGAAATGGGGATATTGCCAATGGATGTGTGGCTGTTTCTTTGCATCACAGAGAAGGGTGAAGTGAGCAATCCCACTCTCCTTAAATGTCTTAGTATACAGGAAATGTGGATGAGATTCTAGAAAACAGATAGATGAAGGTCGATTTCTCCTTACCCACCATTAATAGTGTTTAACTCTTCAAAACGTTAGCTCAAGCAAAGTCACCAACCAGCTCATCAAGGTGACTGTACGTATTAGTTGTGTGGAAGCATTAATTTCCTTAGATGCTCTTTGTTGTGGTTTTAACTTTTTCAGGTTAAAACCACAACCTTTCTTTTTGTACAAAGCTCCCCAAATCAGGTTATTAAATCAAATCAACTCTAAAGTGGGAAAACTCTGGATAGTTTTATCCATGATAATAGCTGAAGTATAACCTCAATTTTTTTCAGCGTCTGAGCCAAAGGAATGACAACCTGCAAAACACCATTTGCTTTTCAAATCTAAAAACAAAATGTAGTGAAGAGCATTGGCTTCAGGTGAAATTATTAGTGCCAAACACCAAGTTGTTGTGGGAAAACTAACAATTGAAGGATCTACAAAATCTGAGTGGCATGACTGATGGTGTCCTGATAATAATGTTTTGAGAGGTACGTTAATGTGTGTATAAACCAAAGAAAGTTTAAGTGTAGAACACTGAGATGCTATGTTTTACATAACAACACAGTCACTTAAATAAAATATTGTGGTAACAGTAACAATAGTCGAAACCAGCTTTCTATCACCTGAAGAACATTTCTAGGATTACAGGACTAGTACTCCAGCAAGATCTAGAGAAACTCATCCATGCATTTATCTTTATTTGCACTGATTACTGCAACAGTGTCTTCACAGGTCTGCCTAAAAAAATCAATCAGACAGATGCAGCTGATCCAGAACGCTGCTGCTCACATTCTCACTAAAACCTGGAAAATAGAGCACATCATCCCAGTTCTAAAGTCCTTACACATGGCTCCCTATAGCTCAGAGAATAGACTTTAAAATATTTCTGTTAGTTTATAAATCACTAAATGGCTTAGCATCAAAATACATTAAAGACCTGTTGTCGTTGTATCAATATTCCAGACCACTCAGGTCTTCTGGTTCTGGTCTGCGCTGCATCCCCAGAACCAGAACCAAACATCGAGAGGCAGGATTCAGTTCTTATGCTCCACTAATGTGGAACAAACGTCCAGAAAACTACAAAACACTGAGTTCCTTTAAATCAAACTAAAGCCACTTTTTTAGGTCAGCAAGCTGCTGCTCTCAGACATTTTTTTCTGTCTTACTGTTCCTTGCTGGACAAAGCACAGCATAACTCTTTATTGTATCAACTCACATTCAAGCAAGAGACTTAGTCATTACTATTTTCATCTTGGGCAGCCATCCGGATGTAACCTCATCACTCTGGGCTATGGTTGTCTTGTACTTGCTTTTGGCAAGCTTATTTCTCGACTTCAGACAATTAATGAATCATAAAGCATACAATTTAACACTAAAGTAGAAAAAGAGTCTTCTCAGTGGCTCTTAAATGCATTTATAAATGAACCTATTGTTTAAAGGAGACACAGTAAAAGTCAGATCTTTGAAATTAACAGAAAAGAAAGAAGCCAAAATGGAGATAAGGAAAAAACAAACAAGGAGGGAGTTTTCATGAATTATTCAAGAACAATTTCATACACAGAGCAAGAGGCAAAGCAAAAAGATGTCACTGGCCACTGAGAGCTGCTGAGGCAGGCTGAGAAGAAGCGCCTGTGTAGGGGAGGGGGTAACGAGTGCTTTTGGGATGTAGCAGTGTAGAACAGACGAGGTTGGGACAGACATGGAGAGGAAGAACAAGTAGGGGGAGGTCCAACCAAAGGGGAGACGGGCGTGTGGATTTTCCTTTGTGTCTAATTTAGAGAGAGGTTGAGGAGTGGACTTAGCTGGCAAGGGAGGGGGCAGGGTAAATAAAAAAAGGTAGGATGAAGAGAGAGGGCGAATGACTGAGTGTTGAAAGAGGTGTGTGACAAGAGCTGACGCCATATCATCAAGCAAGAGCCAAGGCTTTTGCAGCGCTTTCAATAATTGATGCAACTTCTGCAGAGTGCCATCTTTTTAAAGCAGTGAGCGAGCAATGAATGTCCTCCTTCTGAGACTTCTGCTAGTAAAAATCCACAATCTATTTGAGTGTTGTGTAGCCATTTATTTCTACACTCAATCAATGGTAAAACAAGCTTTTCTAATGTATTGCTGACATATTTCTAAATCAGCTCCACTGTGGTGGTTTGTCTTTGTTTGCACGAAAAACAATTTTATGTAACTTGGAGGACAATTAGAGCATAAACAATTAAAATTAAGCACTGACTTTGGCTCAAGACAAATTTTCAGACTGTTCTTACAGCTCAAAGACAAAAAATGGTATGACAATAATAAAAAATGGGACTGTAAACACAGAAAACTCATACTCAATATGACTGGTGAAGTCAGTCATCTCTCTGATTCATACAGGAAAGCATTATTAATTTTAATTTCTCTGAAGCCCTGAACACAATGATTTAAGTCACTGCATGATTCAAAGAACTTTTAAAGGGTGTATTTACACCAGCCCTGTTGAGTCTACTTTAATCAAACTCTGGTTACTTTGCCTAGAAAGTCCAGTTCATTTGGGGAGGTGTGAATGCGCAATCAAACTCTGATTCGGACCAAAAAAGCAAACTCTGGTCCGCCTAAATACTTAGGTCTCATTTCGGTTTAAGTGAACTTTGGTGCGGTTTGAACGCATATGTGAAGGCCAAGCGGACTGAAGACTACTCCAAAAGCAGGAAATGGACTACGGTGCAAGGCATTCTGGGTGAATACAACCAAAACAAATGCACGAGTCTAGCGCTAGCAAGACTTTGCCAAAGACAAAAGAGAAATCCTATAACTGCTAAAATCTCACGCTAGTCCATTTTGTTTATATTTTGTGAAGAAGAAAGTTGCGCTCAGTGTCTTCTTCAGAGGTTTTTGTGTTGTTTCCTTCAGTGGTTCTTGGTGCAGTGCCACCACAGGCGAGGAGGTAAACAGGTGTTTCAAAGGGTTTGGTTCATTTGACATAGTATAGTTTGAAAGCGAACTGCACCAGCTGAAAATGTAACAAATTTGGAAATTTTGGTCCCCAATCGAGTCCCTCAGTCTAATTTCTGCTAATACATGTTGGTTTGGTCTGCTGTGTCCTACTGATTTTTTTTTTTTTTTTTGACATTACACTAATTTAGAGCTTTTGCCAAACACTGTAAACATAACCTGTTTTCGTTTACCTCTGTGATTTCTTAGTTCACCTGGGCACATTTTCTTTTTTTCTTTTACTGTTTTAATCGAAATGGGCAGTTTTATAAATTTAAAGTAGATTTATGAAGGATATGCCTGAAACTCAAACCCACAGTATTTAGATGCCTTGGTCCAACAACCACATGAGTGAGTGACATTAGCTTCTAATTTAGTTTATTTTCTCTGCTGGTGCAATAGCTGCTGCCAATTTTAAAATAAGGCAGTTCCAGAGACAAAAGGAGCATTGTAACTTCATATCATAGATCATACAGAGCAGCGGTTGGTGTCAGGCTGGAACATGGTCTTACAGCTGCTCTGCTTTGATGCTTCAAATATAGAGTGTCTACATACTAGTGTTATTATTTCCTCAGTAGGGTCTAAGACGTGTGGGGGAAGTCTGGGGTATAAGCGACTCATGACAGTGGTGATGCTTTATTTTTTTCATGAGATAAAAAGAAGTTAAAACTGAACATCAAAACAGTCCATAATTTAGGGTGCAACCATTTAACCGTAGTACATTAACTAGTATTTGTTACTGACTACTCAGTCATGGCAGGAAGCTAAGTAGGACATAATTTCAGTGACACCTTTGCATATGGAAAGGTAACGGGAAGATCTTGACAGCTGAAAAGGAATTTTAAACTCGACACTATTCCTTCTGGGAAACAGACCAGCAGCTCTTGCATCAAAGTCTAAAGCACAGCCTGGAGGGCGGCAGATAACTTGCAGAATGACCCCTCAACGATATTGCCACAGTTTTGATAATTATGCACATTAATTTAAAGATATATACAGTACTATGAAATGAAATATACCACCATAGAGATTTCTTCTATTTTTGATTTTTTGTTAAAGTTTTGAGCATGAACAGCCTGTTTACAGACCAAGATGCTACACAGGCTCTTAATCAGACTTAATAATTCTAGATTTTGATTAGGTCATTTCAAAATCCAATTTTTTTTTTTTTTTTTTTTTTTTTAGCGGACTTGCTGCTTTGCATCATTTCATACTGTTTAATCTAAGTTGACTTGAGCTTGAGGTCACAAACAAATGCCTGATCATTCTCCTTTAGGATTTTCTGGTAGGGAACAGAATTCATGGTTTCACCAATTATGGCAAGTTGTCCAGGTCCTGAAGCAGTAAAGCAGTCTCAGACCATCATACTACCACCACCATGTTTGACTGTCAGTTAGAGTTGTGATGATTAGTCAACATAATTGATGATGTTGACTATAAAAGGTTATTGATAGACAATTTAAATGCATCATATAATAGAGAACTTTGTCAAGGTTGTTTTTATAACTGTAAAGCAAGACAGGAAGTTGTGGGCACAGTATCATCTCAACTGTCTGCCATAACTGGAGAGCTCCCCCTCAAGGGTAGCACTACAACTGACAGATATATTTCCTTGAGCTAGAACACGCTGAGATTACAGTATGGTAAACAATGTTTCATGTGTGAATTCTCAACAGCTGAATGTAACCAGACCATACAAGCACTAACAGGTCAAAGGTATGATGGCATTTCCTTCATGCTGCTACTTTTAAACAGTGAATGAGGCCTCTGTAGAATGAATAAGGCCTAATGTGTTATAGCAAAGTTGCTCTGTTTCATCCTTTTGGACTTTTAATCTCTGTATAATGCCTCAATATCAAGATCAAACACACGAGTACTCTTAATTTAATGTTAAAGCCATTCTGCCTGGGATGTTCTGAGCAGTCTAATCTTTATAAGAACATTACATAAAGTGCTTTTTTTTTTTTTTTTATCTTTGAAGACTATTATTGTAATTATTGATTAAATTAATGGGTCTATGTAGGCACCACTATTGTTCAACTTAGATTAATGTTTGAAAATACATTTTTGTCCTTTAAATGGATTTTTTGTAATGTTGAGAATGTCCAGAATGTCTGTGGTGGTGGTTTATGTCTCAATGACCCCATTAACCCTGAAAGTGGAGTCCGGAAAAAAGATTTTGCACTCATGCTTTAATATGACTCTGTGCTCCACTGTGTCACAGGGTATTTCCCAATCACTTGCCAGCTACTTGAATAGAGCGGGAAGCAGGGTTAGGTCCTCTGTGAGAAAGTCTAAATAATACTCTACATGTTCCACATCGACTGTACTCTCCCCTCATGTTTTTCAAATCATCTTCTGGGCCAAGAGCAACCCCCGTTGCTGTACCAGCCCTCAATCTCTTTCACTGTCCTGACTCATTTGCAACATAGCGGACAAGTGTTATCATCTTGCTGCAGATGTCTCATGAAGGAGGGGGTCTCTCAAACCCCTGACTGGCTGCAAGAGGACTAAGCAGCTCGTTTCATCCTGGCCTTCATAGAAATACAGTCCATTAAGCTTACTGAGGCAGCCATGCCCAGTGAGAGGACCTTGAGCTGCAGTGATATCTCAGCCCCACAAGACACCAGAGAGGAGCAAGAGCTGGAGGTCATCAGAATGACAGGACTGGATTCATAATCTCTCAACATGGCGTGGGGAAAAAATGATGATACAGCTTCCCCTATACACGGATTAAAACCCACAGTCTAAGCGAGGCTTAAAATATTGCTAAAGTTGTCCAAGAACAAGGTTTTGTAGTAAATCAACATGTTTGGTCTAGGATTCAGAGAATAAATAATGGAGGGTGAAGCCATTGTAAAAACTTAAAATTTATCTATAGCTACTGTTAGCATGAGATTTTGTCTGGTGAAGCAAGTCTAAGCAATTATTATAAGCCCTGATATGAAGGTGTGTGCTTTAAGTTTGATATTGTTTTGCATGTTTGAGCGTCTTACTTTAAAGAAAGAAAGGAAGTTCTTGAGTTGCCCTTTTGTGCTGATAAAGTCAACAAATAAAGACTTCTCATTTGGCTGGCTGACAACATTCGCTTACAAACGGATGGAGGAAGTCTCCACCACTTTTAATTTATCATTTCTCTGGGTTTGGGTACTCAGTAGAAAGGAAATGCATTGTTTACATACATTCCTCAGAAACTAAGAGCTCCACAACAGACTACACCTGCATAATATGAAACCTACCTTTCCACTGTACATGGTAAATAGGTGCTGGTCATTTTACCCCTTTATCATCTTGTACCTTTGCAGATTTAGTCAGTGTGTGCCCAACTTTTCAAGGTAATCCCGTGTATTATTTCATAATGATTATCCAAAAATATGCACCTGCAAGGTGGCATTCTTTGCCCTCTGTGACAAAAGATAATTCAAAGTAATTTTCCATAAGCTATTCATAGTCTGCTGTAAGGAAATGTATGAATCCAATGAATATCTACAAGCTTGGACTCTTAGGGTACTTTTAGTGAGATAAGCAGAAAAAGACTGTAACACATAGTTTTCAGATCCGTATTTACAATTGAATTAAATTACACATGGGATTTGCACACGTTTATGACCTTGTCTCTTCACAAATCATGAAAATACTTTGAGAGAATTGAAAATAAATTGAAAAAACAAAATGACAATGCATATGTAAATAATAGAGGCAGAAATTGGTGAAGGGATGTGTTGAAACAGAGCCCCCTCCTCCCACCCTCCCCCAAACAGGCAGGAAAAAATATAAAACACATAATTTTCCCTATCAGCACATCCAACATGTGCCTCAACTCATTTTATTCATTAGTCTGTCACCTCTGCAAAGAAACTCATTTGCTAACCAGCAACTACATCTCTTCTTTCCCACAGCACTGCATAACACTCATTTTATAATGACTCTGCAAGATCTAATCCAGATCCTGTGTGTGTTTGTGAGCTGCACCAGAAAAAAATCAGAGCGGAAGCCAGATAAAGAGAACAGGGAAAAAAATTTAAAGCAGTAAAAAGGTACATTTTATGCCCACTGGCACACACGTAGAATGAAGAATACTGAGTCCGCAGAAATCCATTAGTGGAACCTGATTATCACTAAAATTAATTGAGTGTAAGGCAGTGTGAGCGCATGTGTGTGCAAGTGTGTGTGACTGTGAGCGGTGAGAGAGATCTGGTTGTCCTTATCTCCTTTCCCATCCATTTTTTAAAAAGAAAAACAAATCCTCTTTGTTACTGCCCTGAAAGGCAGATGGATGGTTGGAGGTGCATGAATCTGAATGGATGTATTCCAACATAAGGGCCTTAAACCCTTTGTCCAGTGGTTATGAGGTGGTGGCAGGCAGGATGGGCGGGATAGTCTTTCTATTTTTATCTAATCTCCAGCGGTGTTACAATGTGTCTTCCTACATTTTTCTTTCCTATCCTGTTAATTCCCTTGTTCCTCTCGCTCAATACACACAAAAAACTGTTATGTTATTTTGTTTACCAATATTGGGTTTATGCTGTTGGGACAGAACTTCAGTTCAGACAGCAGTTTTAATTAAAGATTAGATGAACTATTATGACCTAGTTTGGTTAAGGAGGGACTAGAAAGAGCCTCAGCACTCTTCACAGACCACTACTTTCAACTAAACACTGATCTAATCAGACTTCACTAAACCTATTCTACAGGATGAAATAAGAAATACAACAGGCTGGATCCTGTATAATAAAGCTAATGTAAGACAGTGGTGTTTATGACCTTATCTCACACTTGAAAATGGGTTTTTGGGCAAATAACTGGTGAAAAAGTCAGTGTAAAGAGACTAAGAAGCTATATTTATATTGAATTCACTTTTTAGAAGCTAAACCAAACCAAAATATAACTTCTTTTGTAATTGAGGTTATAAATTATTTGCTTTACTGATAGGCTTAATGTTAGATATTAGTCATTTTAATGTTTTCTTTACGATAAAAACCTAACCCAGTGGACTGGGTCCTACTCTTAACCCAACCCAGTTGTGTTAGATCAACCTGGGCTTGGGTAATCCAGGAGTGGGTTAGTAAAATAGCCCAAACTGCAGTGTTTTTAACAGAGCAAGTTTCAAATAGTATGCTAATAATACTTTCTAGTCATATTGCTGTCTCTAAAACCTGTACCTAAATACTGTTTGTTTCCTTATTAATTCTGTTGGTCAGATTATTTATGCTCAGGATCATAGTTCTGTTACATATTATTTGTTAAACACAGAACTGAACCAGAGTTAAAGATACCCGTAGGCCTACCAAATATTTTTATGATATATATTTATAATATAAATATATTTTACCAAAGAAATACAACTGTTTAGTTAATCCATGCAACATGCAAATGTTAAGTGAACTACAAAAACCAAAAATTATTTTGAGATAGAGAGAGTTGCATATGAAGAAAACCTACAGGTTTTTTTTAATGTCGATTCCTACAATCAAGCAAACATGCCCCCATTTTGAACCACAGCTGAGGCTATTCTATGCAATGTTTGCATTTTGTGCTTGTGCCCATATGGATTTCTTCCAGGTGCTCCATTTCCTCTATGCAAACAATCTGTCAACATGATGATGGGAAAGGGGACAAAAAAAGGGATGTAATACTTTAGCGTGTAAGGAGATCTCATGACAAGAGATATTAAAATTCCAAAATATTACTTATCAAAGTGAATTCTGTCTAGCTCACAAGTTGCTGTTAGCATGTGACTGCATTTAAGAAAACAAGTGTAAGCTGTTATTATGAGCACCAGATGTGAGAGTGGGTTCCTTATTCTGAACAGAATGTATCTATACTTCAGAGTATTAATTTGAAGTACGAACGGAAGACCTTCTTGAGTTGCCGTGTTGTGTTGACAGAGTCAAGTAATAACTGCTTGCCAGTCTGCAAAAGCATTGAAGAAAATTCCATCATCTTTTAGTTATGTTGTGATTTTGTTTTGTTTACTCAGACACAAACATACAAACAGTTTGTATTCACCATTTGTATTCACATCTGGCTATCTGTTAGCCACTAACAATGCTAAAATTGGCATCTGAATTGAAGGACTACATCCCGGGTTTTCAGTGAGTCATAATTTGATCATTATAAAATATGTAGACTGATCAAACCTGAAATTGATGCTTAATTATAATGTTTAGAGGGTCATCAAACATTTATCCTATAATTCTTTCTTTGGCTTGTGACTTGCCTTAGAATTGTGCATTTAAATCACAATGTAAAACTTTGTCAAACCTGTACTGGAATAGGCAAGGGCGAGTTTTTAACATTTTGCACAGAATATGATCCTCAGCTCAAAGTAACACAAACATGACAAGCTGATATTAACTGGACTATCTGCACAAGTAGCTATGCAGCCTGCAGTCAGCTGCTTAAGAGAGAGCTTGCCAGCTGTAGTTTTAAAATAATGTTATCTTAATAAGAGAGATTTGCACTGCTGTTGAGGAAAATGACAGAGCTACAAAGCTCACCACTTGGTACTGCAGTATCTGTTCTGGAGTAACAGTGGATGTTTTTCTAGCAACATAGTGGCGAAGCAATTAATAAACAAGGACATTCAAAAATATTAAAATGCAAAAAACATTTAAAACTTAGCTTTCTTCATTTATTTCAATAGGATTCTAAAAGATTTTTAATGACTTTGAGGCTAATAAACGTTTTAAATTCTGTTTAGAAGCTGAAACAAAATCAACTTCAAATCAGACATAATGAATGAAGCATTATGAAGCAAAAAAACATTTGTTTGTATGATATTGTTACATCATGCCATTTAATACATATAACATCATTTCACTTGAAAAAAAAATGGTTAAAATAAATATTATTAGCATCGGTGGTAATGGAAAGTACCTCAAATCATAGAATGACTCACTGAAAATGAATGGATAAAGAAACAAGACTAGAGAGTGCAGTTGAATCAAACCCACTAAATTAGAAAGGCAACACACAATGTTATCCTCATGTCTCATCACTGTATTGGGTCATGCAACTATCAGAATAGATTTTCTATCACGCAGTGTGATATGTGATCCACATTACTCATGCCTATTGAGGACATGCCTAAAGGCTGCAGACGTTTAGAGATGTTTTACTTTCCATTGCTGTCGTTCTGCACTGTACGAGTTCACATGCAGCCATGAGGGGGGTCGAATCTTTGACCTTTTGTGTCAGGAGCAGAACTCTTCTGTGCGTCAATCAGCTAAATGCTTTGAGTGCTGAGCCTCTTGTTTTTAGCTGAGGCAGCAGGAAAGCTTCGACATAATATGTGACATATGAATCTGTCTACTTAACAGACGACTACACAGTAAAATAAAAAAATAACAACAAATGTATCCTGAGGTTTTAGGCATTCTGCAAGAAACAGATTGGATGATATTCAAATATAATGGCACATTTACATACTTCAAAAAAGAAAATCTTAACAAATGTGTCCCTCTGCCTATTTTAATTGAATTAATGTTGAGTAAATTAAAAGAAGCTGACAGTTTTATTGGGAGTAATACAGTGTAATCCTACCAGCCAACCCTCTCACTGTGTAATCTTCAGTGTAAACCTTCACGGGCAGGTCTCCTCGTACGAAGCTAAAACCCATTCCTCAGCATAGCAGTAATCCCACTAAGGCTCTTAGAGAGAAGTGATTTTTCTTTTTCCAGAATGAAAGGAGGAGGCTTTATGACTATTACAGACTCACTGCAGAAGGCAGCTAATAAATAAACATCTCCCAAATCGACTTAAGATCTCGGGGGTTGCAGAAATTGCAAGCAGGTGCTTTAGAAAGAGACACATCTGACTTGGACAGCAGCTCCAGCTGGGAGAACATGACTCAACCCCCCCCACCTCTTCCCCCACCCTTGTTCGTCAGCGTTCCACATTTACTCACACTGATGTTCCAACACTCATCCTTTACAAGTACATTACAACAATCAAAACTATGTTGTTGAAAAGTTCATTTATTTTAGGAATTCAAAAGAAAAGATCAATACAAAAGGGTTTTTAGTAAAGAAACGTGAGCCTAATAGTATGTTCATGTAATGTATAGTAGATTCTTTCACTTTGTCAGGGCTGTTTTTGCAAAACCTCCTGCATGAATGGAGCATGGCTTAGAGAAGCCTCTCTCTGTGAACTTTAGGTGAGGCCAGTTTGACTGCCAATGAAGCACAGTGACAGGTATTGTAAGCAGGTACTGGCACTTTTGCCAGTGTGGGTAGCTGCTGAGTCCTGCTTAAAATAAATCCAGCATCTCCATATATTTCTTCCAAACAGACAGCATAGGCTGCACAGTAGTGCAGTTGTAAGCACTGTCACTTTGCAGCAAGTAGATCCTGGGTTCAAATCCTGCCAAAGCCTTTCCTGCATGGAGTGTATATGTTCTCCATGTTTCTGTTCTTTCCAAGAACTCTAGCTTCTTCCCATAGTCCAAACACGTGCCTGTCAGGTTAATTGGTCACTCTAAATTGCCCTTAGCTGTACCAGTAATGAATTTATAATAAAGCCTAATAAGTCCTTTGAAGGCCATGTTTTAGCTGTTCTTTACCATTTTTCGCTAGCGATAGCCCTGAGGTCCACCATAATACTGAAAGGATTTAGCAAGTGTAGAAAATGGATAAAAAGAGGACTTTGAGTATCAGTGTTGTCCTTTTTCTCTTTAGCCCGGTGGACGTTGTCTTGGTTCAAAGAACAAAACAGTTGTAGCACACGTCCTGAAACCATCTGTGTGTGGTGGCTCTTGGAGCACTGACTCCAGCTCCACAACATTCTCAAGGTTGAGGCTATCTCTGTTGCTTTTGCACCTTTTTGTTTTACTGCACTGTTTCCTTCCACTAAACTTTCATTAATATGCTAGATACAGCACACTCTGAACATTCAGCTGTTTCAGCTATACCATTTTGTATTTTAACCTACTTGTGGAGAGATTCAATGACTGTCTGCCAGACCACTGTCAAGTAAGTAGCCTTCCCCATGTTTGCGTTGACATTTCTGTAATAATAATAAAATAACTTTTTATTGGTCGTATGAAATGTTCTAATCTTCTGAAAAACTGAAATTGTGGTTTTTATTAGCTGTAAGCCATATTGATCAAACATAAGAGATAAAAAAAAATGATTGATATTTATTAATATGTAATAAATCTATATAATAAAGGACTTTCACATTTAAGATGAAATTCTTAGATAAATGGACTTCTTAATTACATTCTAATTTACAGAGATGTACTTGTACTTGAGTGCTCTAGCCTCAGACAAGATAAGAGTTGAGAGAGAAAAAAAGGTCAAGTTCATTAAACTGAGTCTTAATACTAAGTCTTAATACTCATGGGAAAGGGTAGACTTGGGAGCAGCTGGTGGGTCAATGATCTGTCCCTCTCATCCTCTCCCATCCACCTATTGACGCAGATACATGAACCTAAATCTCACATTTGCATCCCAGCATCACGCCCAAGCGGTATACACAGATACAGCTCATGCATCTCATTGGTTTGCATCCATGATTGCTACAAGATTCAGCGCTCTTTCAAGAACTGAATATGTATGACTCCATCATGTGGAAAAAGCGGCACGACTCCCATGAAGGACGCGTGAAAGCTGATTTCATCCGCTGACGTGGCCAGATGGGAAGTAATGATATGGGATTTGATCTCCATCTCTTCACGAAAAAAAGAAGGGAAAAAAAAGAGGCCTCTGATTTCAGATACAGGCCCTGACTTGACGCAGCGAGCCAAAATGTACAGTAAATCCCATCCTTATGGACTGACAGTGAGATCTGCATTTATGTCACACACCAAGATTTCCATATCAAGCGTTTTCGTTATTTCCTAGCGCAAAGTCATTACTCTTGATGGCATCTGCTTCAGGATGCATTTACAAATTAAAACCAGATGAGTGTCAGTATTTATGGGAAGAGGAAACAGTTGTATACGTGGATAAAACAGTTAAAAAAAACAATCCCACATCGGCATTCAGTGAAAGAAACAAGACATAACTGCAGTGCGCTGTTATAATTCACTCAGATCGGGTCGCTCTTACCTCGACGTTTTCCAACACGCAATAGGACAATACGGCCACCAGGACGGGAATTGCGGTATGCCCCATTTTTTTTCTCGCCTTCCTCCGTGCCTTTTTAATTTAAATAACGAAGTTTCTAATGTCTTATTTCAGCCTCCAGCATACGCTGTCTGGTTACATCGGCCGAGACGGCGGACACTGCGTTCGTTCGTCAGCGGATTGACTGCGTTATCTCCTGCGTCCTCCTCCTCCTTCTCGCTCTCGCCAGCGGGCTCTCCAATGGCAGCCTAAGCTGTTATGGGGATGAAGATTGGCAGAACCAAGCCCTGTTTCTGCGGGTGTTTGCTAGAGACTTTACGCTGGGCGACCCTTCTGTGACTTGGTGAACAGTGACATCTGGTGGATATGGCTGGAGAATGCTCTGGTTGCTGATTAAACCTTTCCACATGTGAAGATGCTGTGTTCTAATCATGTGTCTTCCATCTATCCATTAACCAGTTTGTTTTTCGTCAACTGATTTATGTATATTTAACTGAAAAAGTTAATGTCATGGAATCCATAGCTTGCTGCCTTAATATGATCCCCATGATTTTTTTTTTTTTAAAGAATGTCCTGTATTTCACCCAAAATTATGAAATATTTCAGATAGTAAACATTTCGCTTCACTTAGGTCATTTTCTAAATCTCTTAGAAATGTAGAGACAAAAGGTGCTTTAAAGAAGCCTAATCTGGATACCTCAAAGATCATGGAAAAGTCAGTTTATCAATAAAGGTACACCTTTTTGACCAAAAAAATAAAATAAAATAAAATAAAATAAAATAAAATAAAATAAAATAAAATAAAATAAAAATCTTTTTATGGTTTACTGGTAAATGTTTTGAATGACATACTGACATACAGTATATCTAAATAGTGATGCATAAAAGGTTTCTGTTTTGGTTTTACTGGATCTCCCGTCTGCATTCAGTGTAGTTGATCATAACATCCTGATGGACAGATTAGATAATTGTCTGGTATTGTGCTAAACTGATTCAGAGCTTATTTGATAGATCTAGACACTAGTACTTTAGTGTAAGCGGGTAATTACAAATCAAGAAAAACAAAGGTCATATGTGGGGTACCTCAAGGCTCCATTCCTTAACTTCTTTCAAGCATTGAATTTACCATCTTGTTGAGGGTTATAAAGCACTGAATGGTCTTGGGTCTAAATAGATTCAAGAGTTACTGGTCCAATATGAAAGATGTAAACCCCTCCAGGTCACCCAAGATCTCATTACTCTGTGTTCCCACAATGAGAAGTAAACAGTAGGAGGCAGTATTTATTTGTATAAGCTCTGAACCAACAGCAGCTGAAGTTCTAACCAACTGCCTGAAAACCTAAGATCTGAAGAAACTGTTGCTTTCTTAAAATCATGACTGAAAACATTACTTTTCTGTCGCTTAACCAGAAAGGTCAAAGAATGCTTCCTCATTTCTACTGTGAGGTAACATATTTGCTTAAATTATATCAGTTTAACCTTTCTCATTTCTCATGTGATTATGTCACATGTTGTAATATGTTTATGTGATGCTTTATTTGTCTTTTTGATATATCAGGGATTTTTCTCTGTTCCTTTGTTCTTTCTGTAAAGTACATTAACTAAATGTGTAACAATAGTGCTATACAAATAGGCAAACCCATCCATCCATCCATCCATCCATCCATCCATCCATCCATCCATCCATCCATCCATGCCATCAGGACACCAGGATGTATCAATAACTGACAGGAGAGCATATATTTAGGTTATGTTTATTGAAAGTCCATTTAAAAAAAATCCCACTACTGGGTAACTGAAATGTTTAATGGCCTTTGACTCAGTTAGCAAAAGATTATATGGAATACAGTTTGAACAAAAAATTCCACCGAAATGGACACAAGGAAAAGATGTAGCTTTTTTTAAACATTTAAACAAAGGGTATTTGCATGAATCTAATGCAAATATTAACATGGGTGTAAGTCACAGAAAAATACGTCTACAACTACAATTACACACAAAAGCAAATCACACAGAGCAAGGAGACAATTTGAAACTTAAAAAAGAAAGTTATTAGGAAGAGAAGATATTTCAGAATCTTCTCTGCTTTGAGATCATCCATAAAACTGATCTATCCTAATATCTTTCATTGTTTTGATACTAAATTATTTATCTGAGTTTAAACAAATAGCCTTTAGATTATACTCAAATGGATTTGATCTGGTTATTGTAAAAAAAAACATTGTTCACCTGCCTTTAAGATATGCCTCAGCTTTCCAGCTATATCAATCCAATAATGACAGACTGATAATGATAGCTGAGTGAGGGTCCTAAAGGTAACATTATATGTTATGGATATGTATGAAATTATGCAAACAAATATTGATCTGTCTTGTAATATAATAAAGAATAAAATAATGAAAGGGAAAAATTGTAAATTTAATTTCCATAAAGTTATTGTGAGTTATGTTGAAAAATTATTGTTGGCAAGTAAAGATAAACCAGCAGGGGTTGATAATGTGGATGGAAAGTTGTTAAAAATTGTATCAAATATACTTGCACTTCCTATTTATCATCTGTTTAATTTGAGTTTGGAGAATGGAGAATTTCTAGCAGCATGGAAAATAACTGAGATAATACCATTGCCTAAGAATACAAGTGCTCCTTTGTCTGCTCCAAATAGTTGTCTGATTAGTCATTTACCTGTACGCAAGTAAAATAATGGAAAGAGTGATGTATGAACAAATACTTTACAAATAACAAAGTTATTTTTTGAAAATGAATTAAAAACCGACTGTCAACATGCTTAAAGACCAGGTTACTCTACTGAAACTGCTTTGATTCAAATTACTTGTGACTGGCTCAGAGAAATAGATGGCAACAAATTAGTAGGTACCGTGTAGTTGGATTTCTCTACTGCCTTTGATATAATAAACCACACGTTTTTAACTGCAGAAAATTAAATGTTATGGTTTCAGTTTACCTGCAGTTGTCTGGTTAGAGAGTTATTTAGTAAATAGAAGACAGACTGTGTTCTATCAGGGTACCTTTTGCGAAATAAAATCTGTTTTATGTGGAGCACCTCAAGGAAGTTGTTTAGGTCCGTTACTGTTTTAAATTTTTACAAATGATTTTCCATTTTGATTTAAAAAATGCAACAGCTGTTATGTATGCAGATCACTCCACTGTGTATGCTCATGATTCCAGATGTGAGAAACTCTCAAATATTTTAAGTGAGGAACTGCAGGCATTATCTGATTGGATAATTAATAATACACTTATTTTAAATGTAAAGAAAACAAAATCTATAATAATAGGGTCTAAATATTGGCTTAGAGAAAATCCAGAGTTAAATCTGGTTATTAAAGATACAGTGATCAATTAAATTAAGTTAAGATATTAGGTGTTGTGTTAGAAAGTGATTTATCATGGAAAAAGTATATTGATAAATTAGTGCGTAAAATGGGTAGAAGTTTGGCTGTGATAAAAAGATGTTTGAGATTTTTGACCGACAACATAATTATAAATTTAATTAAATCTCTTGTTTTGTCTCAGTTTGATTACTGTTCGTCTGTGTGGTCAGGAACCGGGGGAGGTATGATACAGAAACTACAAATAGTTAAAAATAAAACAGCTCAGTTTGCTCTTAGATTTGCTTTCAGAAGTAATATCAGCATGATGCATATTAGATTATCTAGGTTAAGGGTTCAATTCAGGTTTATTTTGTAAATGATATTGCTCATAAGAAACATTGTAAGTTCAAAACAGCCAAAGATTATATACTCTAAATTGTTTTTTAGCACTAATGTACATGCAAGACATGCAATCAAAGGGAGATTTATTCTACCAAAAGCTCATACAAATTCTTTGAAGATGTCAGCTTTATAGAGTAATGTTCACATGGAACATCTTACCAAAAAATATATTGGAGATACATCAAAAGAATGAATTTCGAACATCTTTAAGAAGGTATTTACAAGAAAAACAACTGTACTGAGGGATTCTTCTTAATCCTAAATGGTGATATTTTGATTGTCTGTGTTTTTTTCCATATATGTATTGCTTGACATATTGAAGTGAATGTCCTTTTGTAGAATGTTTTTCATTATCGTATAATTCATTTGTTTTGATCTATGGCCTCTTTTTTGTATTTGTTTACTTTTGTAGTTACTTTTATTTTGAGTTTGTTATGTGATCTGTCATTGTTATGTATTTTTAGTTGTTTATGTTGAATGTGCGGACTCCAGAAAGAGTAGATGCAGGGAACTGCAACTAACGGGGATCCAATTAAAAGATAAAGATTAGAATTTCATTTTAAAAAGCAGCTTTTTCTACATTGACCTAACAATAGACTGATTTTTTTTCAGTGGGATGAATAAACGCAACAGGGAGTAGTTGTGTCATCAGTCAGAAGAGAAATGACAAGCCCTCACTTGATCAATACACCAGACCTTGTTAACTGAGTCACAGAAAAGCAACTATTCTTAATACAAAGAGACAGTGGACCCAGAGGACAAGCATGTCTTACAAGAAGCTGATGGGAGGGAAACAAGGCCATATGCTAATACTGAACAGTTCACTGTGGCTGATGAGTCTTTAAATAAATGTTTGAGAATTTTGGAATACAACAGCTCACAACTATGCTGAAAATCTGGTCAATGTATTTGTTACTTTTAGGATGGACTATTGTAGTTGTTTATTATTAGACTGGCCAACAAATTCTATAAATTATTTTTTGTTTAATTTACTAGAAATACAGCGAAATAATAACTAAAAACAGATAAATAAAACAAATATGTGGTCTTAAGAAGAAAACTGTCCACTGTTACTGTTCATATCCATTTAAAAAGATGGATTTGGAGTCAGAGAGGAGGAATTCCTGTGGGGTTGACTGAATGTGCGGCAGGTATTGTGGGCGGGGCTTTTGTTAAAGGTGTGTAAACAAAGGTTTCAGGTAGTTTAACGCTCCGTGCTTCTTGACACAGGAAGAGATTTTGATTATCCTCTGAACGACTACTAATATTCATTTTCATCTGGTTTGACTGCCCTGTTGGAAGTGAGATAAAGAAGAAAGTTCGGAGTTTTTTTTTTGTTGTTGTTGTTGGATACCACTTGGGTCCCTGTTTTTGGAGATGAGTTCTGCCACATACCGCGTAAGTTTGTCGCACCTGACGTGAGTTATTTTTTAAACACATGTTGTCACGGATGACCACTGTTTCACACGCAAAGTTTTGGTACAGTAACAAAGTTTGCTCCAGGTCTGTTCCTGTTCAAACTCAGTGTGTCAGACACTGCCGGCTGATTCTTAGAGTAAACAAGTCTGACAGTTTTTCTGTCAGCAGTTTATTCCCCACAGCGAAACTGTAGGTAGGGTAGGTTGTTGACACTTTTAGAGTGCTTCCGGGGGTCTCATCTATCCCTTATGCATAGATGTCATACATTTTTCTCTGTTTATTACAAAAAAAAAAACAACAAAAAACTAAATCCAATTTTTTTTTTTTTTTTTTTAACGAACATCGATTATTTACAATACTCATAAATAGCTAAATTCGATCTGGTGTCAGATGAGGTGTGAGTTACAATATTTCAGTCAATATTAAGTTATTTTTATTAAACAAATGATTTTTCATCTCAGAGACACTTTTGTCTTCTTTCTAATGGAATTTGCTTTCTTAGTATTGAAGAAACGCCTCCTGGTGTTTAGTTAGCTTTCTTAACGCACAAAAAAAAAAAAAAAAAAAAAAAACTCTGACATGCTTAAACTGCTCTTAAAGTTTTTGGGGAAGATTATTAAATTTCTCATTTCTAGTCACACAGGCCCTGTCTTCTTTTCATGTCTCTCATACATTCTGTGGTTCCTGCATTCCGAGTTGCAGCATTTTGCAAGAAATATGTTTTGTTAGTTCTGAAAAGGCATGGGCATATGTTTATGGATTGATTTGTGTTGCAACCAATATTTTATTTGTTGCATCCACCCGGCTGTTTCTAAGATCAGAATAGATCAGAGTAGCTGTGTCAGCTGAGCTGTGGCTGCTTCTGTTTAGCATTGTGTAGATATGTTGAGAACCTTTTGATTTGTGTTTCACTATCTGAACCTCCCTTTTTTGTGTGATCACGGTATTTCTTCACATACATCAGGTCTTAACTTATAGGAAACCTAAAGGACTGACGGGTCATTTAAAATGCCTTTAGAATAAAGTTGTCTTTTTTTTTCATTTGAACAATTTCTCACTGATGGCTTATTTTTAGTTTACAGTTGGAGTCCACTACATTTTTCTATAAAATGTGATAATTCAAAGACTTCATGCTGCCATGCATTTCAAAGTGCCTTGCACCTTTGGAAGAGAATCAAGCTTACAGCATCACAGATCCTACACCATGCTTAACAGTGAGCAGGAGATATTTTCCACATATTTACTCTTTTTCATGGCAAACTCATGTGTAGGCTATGTTGCTCAGAGAGTTCACAATCTCATCTGACAAAAGGACACAGTTCCAGTTAAAGTCCCGGTAGAGAAGGCAAACTTGACATGTTTATATTTGAAATTTTAGGACAAAAAAGTATTTTCCCTGACATCCCTCCCAGGCATTTATGTAGCAATATAGCACTTATCAATTTCATCTGCTGCTGTGCAAATTGAATATATAACAGGTGGAAATGAGAGGAAATTATCAAGACAACCCATATAAAAGAGTGATTTTGCAGGTGGTGACCACAGATAATTTCTCTGTTCTCATCCTTTCTGGTTGAACTTTTAGTCACTTTTTCATTTTATTAGTGCTGTTACACATAGAGGCATCATGAAGCGTTTTTTACAGCCCACTGAAGTTGCTCAAGTAGTGCAGCTAATCCAAGACGGAACATCAATGTGAGCAGTGGCAAGAAGATTTGCTGTGTCTCTCAGCACAGTGTCCAGAGCATGGAATAGGTACCAGGAGATAGGCCAGTACACCAGGAGACATGGAGGGGGCCGTAGGAGGGCTACAACCCAGCAGCAGGACCGCTACCTTGTCCTTTGTGCAAGAAGGAACAGGAGGTCCACTGCCAGGGCCCTATAAAATGACCTCCAACAGGCCACTAATGTGCATGTTTCGACTCAAATTTTCAGAAACAGACTCCATGAGGACAGTATGAAGGCCCGACGTCCACATATAGGGCCTGTGCTTACAGCCCAACACTGTGCAGCATGACTGGCGTTTGCTATGGAACAACAAAAATCGGCAGATTCACCATTGGTGCC
The DNA here is from genome assembly GCA_014839685.1 of Anableps anableps. Taxonomy (NCBI): domain Eukaryota; kingdom Metazoa; phylum Chordata; class Actinopteri; order Cyprinodontiformes; family Anablepidae; genus Anableps; species Anableps anableps. The sequence goes on along the minus strand of CM026072.1, from coordinate 22,087,688 downwards.
CTGTGCTCCTCATGGATGAAAGCAGGTTCACACTGAGCACATGTGACAGACATGACAGAGTCTGGAGACACCACGGAGAACATTATGCTACCTGCAACATCCTCCAGCATGACCAGTTTGGTGGTGGATCAGTCATGGTGTGGGGAGGCATTTCTTTGGATGGCCACACAGCCCTCCATGTGCTAGCCAGAGGTGCCCTGACTGCCATAAGGTACCAGGATGAGATACTCAGACCCATTGTGAGACCATATGCTGGTGCAGTGGGCCCTGGGTTCCTTCTTATGCATGACAACTGTATTAGCACTTCCTGCGTGATGAGGGCATTGATGTTATGGACTGGCCTGCCCATTCCCCAGACCTGAATCTAATTGAGCACATCTGGGACATCATGTTTCGGTCAATTCACCAACATCATGTTGCACCATAGACTGTTCAGGAGCTAACTGATGCTCTAATCCATCGCTGGGAAAGAGATCCCTCAGGAGAACATCCGGCGTCTCATCAGGAGCATGCCCAGGCGTCGGGAGGTTTTACAGGCACGTGGAGGCCACAAACACTGCTGAGCCTCATTTAGACTTGTCTGGAGGAATATTCACTGAATTCGTTGAATCAGCCTGTCATATTATTTTCCACTTTCATATTGAGTATGAATCCAAATCCAGATCTCCATTTGAGTTACACTGACAATTTTTGTGTTTTCTTCTTCTCAATCAATTCCACTGTGTTAATGATAAAGTTCTTCAATGAGAATATTTAATTAATTGAGTTCTAGGATGTGTTATTTTATTGGTCCCTTTAATTTTGTGATATATATATATATATATATATATATATATATATATATATATATATATATATATATATATATATATATATATAAAATCTCAAAATTACATTAATTACCAAGGGATTTTCCCCTCACTGAATAAACACAGTTTCATTAAAGAAAAACAATTGCTTTTTTGCAATTAGTTTAATGTTTCTTGGTGTCTGGAAAACGACCCATTTCAGAAATCTTCTGGATGTAAAGTCACACTGTGCCGTTGCCTAGTAACCCCAGCTGAGCTTAGCCCCTCAATGTGCAACTCAAGCGGAGCTCCAGCACAGTTGGTCAGCTGGTTTTATTGCTGTATGCTCTGTACAATGGCTGCTGGAAAAGACAAGTTTTTTGTTGTTGACTTAACATTCAGAAACGACTTGCTGCTTTTCTATTTCTGCTTTTCAAATATGAACGGTTGTATTGTTGCGCATCTGTTTGTAGCCATTTTCACATGCAAGTGTGAATGTTGAGTTGGGGTGGGGGGCGTGGCAGCATCTTGTTTGGATTTAAAGTGTCAAGAGGACATAAAACAGCTCATTCTGAAAGGAGCTCAAAATAAGTGGAGCTGAGCAGACTAAAATCTCATTATGTAAGAATTATTTTGTGCAAAAAATATAATAAAAATGTTTTGTATCGCCCATAGACCTACCCTAACCTGTTTAAGGAAGCATAATAGGTCACCTTTAAATTCAAACTCTTTCCTAGAAGCCCTACTGTGCTTCCAAGAAACTCTATGCGTACTGTTCAAACTTCAGTGTCTTCTTTTTATTGTTCTTCCACACCTGATGGTGAGGTATCGGTAACACAGCTACAGCTGCATGGGAGTTGGGTATTACAAAGGTATATTATTATCTTTAGCATAAACACTTTGGATAGTTCAGAAATTAAGCAGGCAAATGCTGCTGTTGGGCGACTTATGAATGCTGTCAAAAATACCTTTTGCCTAACCTACAGGTCAATCTGTTCAGGGGGATGCATAGATTATGCAAATGTCTGTCCTTGTGATTCAGTCTTGTTAGAAACTCTTGAATAATATCAGAGGGTATCTGTAGTGGTGGAAAATAGTAATATCTAGAGGTAGAGGTACATATGCAAAGTTTCAGAATCTGCAAAACTTTTGGTAAATGTTGGGCAAATCCAAGAGTGGGGCAACACTTAGCCAACTGCTCCATGCAAACAGTTTCAGCTAGTAAATATGTAGCTGGGAGAATGATCAAACGATAACAGGATTCTAGCAAGAGAAACTCTGTTTCCCTTAATAATGGCATAAAGAAAAGGGGGGAAAAAAAAAATCTCTTATGGGTTTTGGTCGTTTTAACTATTTCATCTTATAATAGGTAAGCTACTGTTAGTTCTAATCCAAAGAATTAACAAATATACATCATAACCTATGGAATGTAGACTCATGTATTAAAATGATTGAAAGAAGAAGCAAAACCGATGGTTCTTCATTCAGAGTATTACACAATCTAATAGGCACAATATCATGGCTGTAACTTACATACTGTCTTGATGTCAGTAAATGCAACACAAACACATTCTTCTTATATACCAAGTGTTCTCTGGATAGTATGTCCTGTTCAGACTCTCTGACTCCAAATAAGGAAACTTTTTGTCATTGACATCTGATCGAGAATAAAATCTTCAGCTTTTGTTGAAATGACTCAATTTTTGATAAATCAAGCAATGGTGACCTATTTAGTATTGTGTAGGCATAGTCCACTATAAGATTCTCATATTATGATAACATTCAGTAAAAGTGATTTGAAAAATAATCATAAGATTGACCATCGATTTTGGTATTTAAACAATTAAACTTCAGTAACACTGTATAACATGATCTATTTGATTTTATTTAAAATAGAAAATAAAGTATTCCTATTGCCCCTGCTTATAATAGCTCTCAATAGGATATTTATGGGATTTATCTACTATGTAGATTCTGACACATAGCAAAAATATTGAATAAACACCTGCCTAATTTAAGAAGATTTTTTAATGCCTTTTGCACAGAATGTTGTATTTTTTGTTATCTGCTGTTTTGGAGTTTAACACAAGTATAGTAGTGTATATTGGTTGACCAGCAGCAACTGGTGGGGAAGAGATAGCACTGTGTTACTATATGCAGCTGGAAAAAACCTGGGCTATTTTCTAAATATGAAAAGCAAAAACAAAATCAAACAAAATACCTAAAGCGGTTGCTTAACAAAATCAACATGCTTCAAAAGATTGATACTCGGCATGAATCAAGGCATATAGGGTTTAAAAAGTTACGATTTCATAAATGCTAAAAAAAAAATTACCTTCAGATTCTCCTCGCAGTTTAACGTTCATTGTGGAAGATGACAGAAAGTACAGAGTGAAATTGTGGTTGGCCAACGAAAAAGACCAGCGATTGCTATGGCACCTGCCTCTCCCCCACATGTTGCAACTTGTTGCTACACAGTGTCTGTCAGTGTCTGAAAAAATAAGGCTAGTACACATTGTCCAGCTTAACAGAAAGACAAATTTAGCTTTTGGGGGAGATTTGTATGACTAAAAACAGCTATGGTGTGGAAACTAAAAACCTCTCATCACTCATATTAAGAAAATACTGTTTTCAAAATTACAGTTAGCAAACTACAAGGAGCTTGTTTGTTACGCAACAGCCTGTAGGCTCAACTTGAACAGCAGCCCTGACTAATTAACCAGCTAATATCAGCTTTTTACACTCCCATTATTACTTTAACAGCAACAAGGTATAGTATTCTGCATAACAATCATTTGAAAAACACTACTGAATTCCACAGGTGTTCATTTTTGGGTTAGTCAATCAAAATCAAAGCAATAATAAATAAATACTTCAGATAAGATTATCATAACTAATTATTAATATAGTATATTTTAGCAGCAGTGGGAATACATGTTGCTTTTTGGTTTTTTTAAATAAAACTATTTAAAACATATTGTTCTTTGTTTTAAATTTTTGGGCAAATCTCGAGAAACAGTGGTCTTTTTACTCAATGTTGTCATACTATGAGAATCTCATACCAGTCACTTTGTCACACCCTAATATTGGAACTAAAAAGTGTTTTATATCCCAGAAGTGGCTTACATGAACCTATTATCAAAGGGGTATTTCTCTTTTCTTTGTTAATATTTGATTGATCACAAACAATGAGGTGAGTTTTCGACACAGAATGGGAATTATGTGATTAATGTGGTGAGATAGTTCCCTGTTTATGTGGTGACTCAGTAGGACAGTTAGCAGATAATTATTCAAGAAAGGCTGTGTTCTCTTTCTGTTGCCTTGCCTCCCATATTTTAAAAGCAGCTGTATTGCTGACTATAAGAAGTTAATATTTTACTAAAGTGACATCTCTTATCCACTACACTACAGTCATTGGAAAAAAAAAACACACCACATTAACTAATCAGTTGTATCACAATGGTCTTTTATCCATGTCTAAACTTTAATTTTTTTAAAATTTGTGTCTTGAAAATAAAGCAGTTTGATTACAGGTAAACACTTACTTGAATGGCTCTGCTTGGGTGAGTTGGGAGTAGTTTAGAATGACCTCCACTTGTAGACTCTGTTTATCCATACAGTGGACTGACTGATTTCAATTTCTTTTGAGACCTCTTTAGCAGCATAAGATGGTACAGTCTTCATTCTGAAGACCTCGGTGTGGTCACTCTTATTTCAACAGTCAGGAGAACACCAAACTAAATGTCTGAGGTTTAAGCAGAGTAAACTTCCTTCAAAATCCTGAGTTATGATGTTCTTATCATCTACACCTGATATAATATATCTTTGTGTAACTTCAATCAGTTTAATGTGAATAAAT